>CM076997.1:19524657-20169101 GCA_039090855.1 Macrothele yani | reverse complement strand
CAAGGGAAATTCGTTCCCTGATAAGATAAGACGATTGGTCTACAACTATACAAGACCTTCCAATATTTCTAGAATTGTGCCAACACATTTTCTGCATGATGCAGTTGGTTAAGTCGCTAGGCACAGTGTGGGAGGCATACTTCTCTGACGGGTGTTCGAACCCCGTTCTTGCGGGCCATCTAGTTTTCGGTTTTTCCAGGTTTTTCCACAATATCCCCGTGTTTGGAGACGCGAATGCGTAGATGATTCCCTCCGAAGTGGGTACCTGGCGCACTTTGTCCCTGGACCCTCTTCTATAGGATGTCTGGGTTAACCAGATGAGTGTCGATGCTCTGGTGGAAAAACAATGTAAGACGAGTGAAATCTGATGCCCCATGGCATTGCGTCTCAAAATCTACGCATTGCGTCTCCAAACGTCTGGCATCTGCGGGAATATTACCCATGGTTGTTGATTATGATGATGATGATGAGCTTTTGCAAATCATTTTGATATAGTGGATTCTAAAACATCGTTTTGCCACACCTTAGCTAGTTCAGCTAAAAAAATCTCAGATCAATCACCTTATCTGTAGATTGCTCATGGCCCAGATAAGTCTTCTGAGAATGCGTTTCCAATAAAGAATTTTCAGATTTTTTACAACTGCCTGGTCCATTGGCTGGAATTTTGAAGTTGTGTTTCGGGTGAAGAAAATAAAATTCACAGTTGATGGTATTGCCGCTACATTGGGATGGACCGGGCAGTTGTCTACAAAGAGAACAGTTGTTCTTTTCTGCCTAATCATTTTTTGAAATTTGAAATACACTCCTCAAAATTATGACTTCACATCCATTCCGTTCTACACTGGAGAGCAATTGAATTAGAGATACCTGTCTAGTAACGTGTAGCACCGTCATTCGCCCTGATGACGGCGGCGATTCGTATCGGCATGGACTCGACAAGACACTGGAAGCGTTGGGAAGCCACACGGATCCACAACCCCCGAACAATCTCCCACAGTTCATGAAGATTTGATAGAGGAGGGTACTAGCCTCGAACATCTCTCTCGATTGCATCCCAGACATGCTCGATGAGATTGAGGTCAGAAGATCTAGCTGGCCAAGAAAGTGAAGTCACGTCGGTGGAGTGTTCATCCAACCATTCGGATACAATTCCGGAGCGATGGCACAATTCATAGTCTTGTTGCAGGATGAGGTCCCCAGTGGGATGTTGAAGACAAATAAACGGCAGCAAATGGTCATCTAGGATATCCCGGTAATGTTGACCTGTGAAGGACGGTGTCACACGTACCAGGGGCCACATTTCGGTCCACGTAAACAGTCCCCAAACGAGAATGCCACCCCCACCAGCTTGAAGAGTACCCTGCTGGCAAGAAGGATCCATCGCTTCATGTGTTTTGCACCGTACTCGTATCCTGCCATCCGCATGTACCAACGTGAATCCCGAGTCATCAGTCCAGGCAACATTTTCCCACATGTCTAGGGTCCAGTGGCGATGTTCCTGCGCCCCTGCTAATCTTTGCACCCTGTGATGTGCGGTCAGCAGCGGTATTCTCGTGGGACGATGGCTTCTCTACCCCATAGCGAAGAGATGGTTCTGGATGGTGTGGCTGGTTACAAGTTTTTGTGCACCAGCGTTAAATTGCCGAATGATTTCTTGCACTGTAGCCCGTTTATCCGCGGGTACAATGCGAGCTTGCCGACGATGACCCCACTCATCCACACGCTGTTGGTCACGGCAGTTGGCCCTTGCAGGGATGGTCTTACCGGATTCGATGTACTCTAGGTGCACTCGTGACACAGTGGCTCGTAAAAATCCCAATGCCTGCACGACTTCCGAGATGAAGTGATCCATTCGTTGGGCCCCAACAATTTGCCTACGATCAAATGCGCTTAGATCCTTCGTCTCACCGATACTACGTCCGACTCTTACTGATTCCCGTCGCATCACTCCTTATATTGTCGGATCGCTGCATACGTCATGTCGTTTCCGTGTACAGGGCCACCCACAGCACCACATTTGCATAACGCCAGCTGTCTCTAATTAAATTGCTCTTCAGTGTATTATAACTGTAGTCGACTTCTAAAACTAAGCGTCTTTGAAGCATCTAGGTTTCTTACTTTTTGCTATCACCAATAATCTCGGTTTTAATTTGCCGTTCATGTTAGTACCCACCAAAGCTATCATCTTCATTTTGCTGCTTTTACCACCATGACAATCGTCGGCTTTAAAAGAGTCTTGTTTGGCAGACATTAAAAGAAAGTCCTGTTTCGTCGACATTAAAAATGTTCCCAGGAGTGTTCACTTTTAAAATACTTCTCCATTGCTCGCAGTCGGCGTCACACAATCTTCAACTTTCCCCGGAAACAATCTTTTCTTTATGACGTGTCGCTTCTTAAATTTTTACAACCAAACGGAACTGGTTTGGAAATCCACTTGCCCCAAACGATTTGCGAACTCTAGTGCCTTTTCATTTGTAAGACGACCTGAGATTGGTAACTTTTTGCCACGAACAATTTGTATCCACTTTAAAACAGCGTTGTGCATTTTCCCAAAAAGACACTCTTTACGTTTCCTGTCAGGTCCGACATCTTCAAAGGTTTTCATAACAAACACCCGGTTTTTTTTATAATTGTCGAAACTACTTGGGGGAACACCAAATTGAACCGCAATATTTTTTCTTTTCTTTTGCGCATTCCACTGTTCACGTTCTTTATCATCCCTACCTTTTTCACAACACTAAGATATTTCCTTTTTAAATCTCGAGCACACACCGTCTGTTAGAGAGACTAAAACAAACTGAACTTGTTTTACATCGGATGAAGGTTACTTGAGGAGAGGGGTGAGGCGAGTGTGGAGACAACGCTACCCCCCCCAGGTGAGCCGTTGCGTCGCAATGAACTTGAGCACCCTTTCCTTTATCCTCTCGCGACATCTCCGTTCTGTTTTTCCTAACTAGGTTTTCTCTTCTAACATCCGCATTACGAGGCGGAAATCCCAATTTGTCTTGAAAAAATTCGATAAAGAAATATTTTTCGATATATAGAAACAGTTTTTCTATGTAATGGTAACAGAGATTTAAAAAACTTCTTTACAGAGATAATTTCGCATAGGGAAGTTCGATATATGGAAGTCCTACTGAATATATACGGTCAAGTCACATTATTGTGACCACCAGCTAATATATAGAGTAACCGCCGTGTGCAGCGCGGACAGCAGCTACACGGGCTGGGAGTGACTCAATAAGGTGCTGGAAGGTGTTCACAGGTATGTTGAGCCATGCTGACTGCAGTACATCTGACAGCTGCTGGCGGGTGCGTTGTAGAGGATCCATGGAGCGAACAACACGATCGGGGTTGTGCCCCAGATGCTCAACTGGATTTAAGTCTGGGGAATAAAGGGGCCCGGGAAAGTACTGTGAAGTCTTCATCGTGCTTTTCCAATCACTCTCGGACATTTCTAGCTGTGTGACAACACGTCGCATTGTCATTCTGGAAGATCCCGCCCACCCCAAAGAAGACAATTAAGCATTTATCGGTGTACGTGGTCTACAAGGTTGGATTCATAACAAATTCGGTCCATAGTGCGTTCCACAGGTATGAGTGGTTTGCCACGAAAACATTCCCCAGACCGTAACACTGCCCTTGCCAGCTTGTGTTCTTCCAGGAATGACTGAAGATTGTGTGTTCCTCGATGTCTCTTGCCTTATATGCCAACGTCCATCCGTACGATGAAACAGCAAACGTAAAATGTGACTCATTGGAAAAGGCAATCCTTTGCCAATCAGGGAAGGTCCAATTCCGATCCTGCCGTGCAACTGTGAGCCTTTTCTGCCGATGCACCTTCGTTATCATAGGTGCAGTGACGATCCGTCTGTAACGTATCCCCACACGCAGCAGGGTTTGCTGAACAGTCGTTTTAGACACACTTGCGGTAACCCCCTGGTTCATTCGGCTAGTGAGTTGCTCCATCTTAGCGTGTAGGTCGGACCTCACGCATCTTCGAAGCCGACGTTCACCTCTCACACCAATGGCACGTGGTGATCTGCAGTTTCCACGTCGCTTATTCGCAGTGATGGCATTTCTTCAATCACGATACACTTTAACCACAGCAGTACGCGAACAGTTCACAAACTGCACTGTTTCCGAAATACTGCCACACTTGTCCCGAAAGCCGATAAACATCCCTTTTTTTCAAATCTGATAAATCTCTCCTTTTGTCCATGACAACAAGGACTGATATGTTTTCAAAATGCCTACAGCACACCTCATATACCCTCCAAGCCAGCTCACGATACGTGCCTTCTTTCATTGTCTAAGCGCTGTTGACGTCAAATGTAGGCGGTTTTCACAATAATTTGACTCGACTGTGTATATGTTTCCCAGTTAAGGGAATAAGCACGGATTGCTGTTAGTGATAACATATTTACAATTGAAAAACACAAGAGCAGTGCCTATTTCTTCAATTATTTCTTAAATTGCTCCATTACTTTAAATGTGTTGCAGTGCCAAGTAAGATGTGGAAAATAATTTCGTCGTTCATTGTGTAAGAAATAATCCGCTATCGTCCTTGAAAGTTCGTATTCGCTTTGAGGCGTCGAGCTGCTCCGTCTGACTAAAGAGAATTGCATTCTTTTATTTGTAATAAAAATTGGCAGATTCTTTAATTTTTAATACACTTTTACGAGGGATCGCATGAGATTTGAAATAGAATAAAACGTATATGTTAGAATAAGACGTATATGTTTTATTATTTCTGAGAATTTATACACCATGTTAAAAGTAAAAAAAAAAGAATAGAAATGTGATGGAATGAAAACAAAATAATGAAAAACGATAAGCGCATCGCTTGTCTTAAGACTGCAATTTCTTTGACGATAAACAGGAAAGAGTTGTGAGTTAATACAACAGATGCTTCCGAAAGATTATCTACATCGTACTTAGTAACACAACTCAGAAGGGACACCAATTCGCAAAAGAGCAAACGCTATTTTCTGAAATTTTCAATCCGTCTCAACCGTGCATTTAGCGTAAATTTCATTACCTGCAATGTCTTCGAGGAAACATTTGTTTCTCAGAATAAAACTATTTACGAAATAAACATATCAATGTGGTGATAAATCGTATGAGTATGCATGCATGTATTTCCCACATGGAGAACTATCTTGACGAAGAAAATAAGTTATTTAAATGCAATTTTGAAAAACTGTCTCTTGCCTGTAGCAACAGAAAAATTAGAAGTCTATATATTTATTAACAATCTTTTATTGAATCACTTTCTCAAGTAATAGCCAGTATTTTAAAGGAAATCTATTGCCTACAGCATTTAAATACCACACAATAATTGTTTCAGCTCAAAAGGAGGTTTCCGCTTTACCTATCAGTGGATTTGAATTTAAAACAAAATTCTGATACTCTGGGTAATGGATTGCTCGTGAAATTCTCGTCCTACAAAACACAATGGTTTTTGCGTTCTGTTATTGATGCCGTTAAGTCCGTCAGTTTCATCCATGTCTAGTGCAATCTGTCCATTTAGTTTCAAATCTTAGGAAAAGTGATAACAAAACACACAAGAAAGCAAACGAGCTAACTACAATAAAAATGAAACCCCATTCTTAATCATGAAATACATTATACTGCGTAATTCAAAGAAAGGCATGTTCTGTAGAGAGTGGTTAACACGTCCTAATAAGGATTCTATCGCTTTCTTAGTTACTACATAAGACCAAAAAGAATAAATGATATAGCTATCATTTACATTTCGGTAATTGTCCTTGCCCATGTCCACGTCCTCAAGGGTAATATCTCTGCAGGGATCTTTACGAAACTTCTGAGATATAACAAGTACACCAATAATAACTAAGGAAACAACGAGGGGCCGTCCATTAAGTAGGTTCGAGATTACAGGTGGAGGAGGGGTTCCTGACAACTGGACCAAATGTAACATGGGGTAGGGAGGCGGTTTAGTAATTTGGACGACCAGCAGCAAAAAATTTAATGGATAGTATTTCTTCGTTTTGTTTTCTCTTTTTTCT
Organism: Macrothele yani; assembly: GCA_039090855.1. Lineage (NCBI taxonomy): Eukaryota > Metazoa > Arthropoda > Arachnida > Araneae > Macrothelidae > Macrothele > Macrothele yani. The sequence goes on along the minus strand of CM076997.1, from coordinate 20,163,069 downwards.
TCTTTTAATAGTTAAAACTAGTTAGTAAAATCATGCAATGCGTTGATTATAATACGCTTTTCAACATACCAGAAATCTATACTCAAGTTATGAGAATAATGGCTGTGGAATAAATCTCGGTGCTGTGCCCTGACCTTAAATCCCATTTCAATGATATTGAACAGAACCGGTTCAGTATACCTCCGAAATAACAAGATGAAGTTATGTTGCAATCGAATAATTTTTGCGTAAGTTATGATGCATAATGACGATGAAAGTGATTCCACTGCTATGACCTGACCTTTGACACCCATTTCGCCCATTTTCATTAGGGCTCGTCCCCAGGCGGTCCCCTACCACATACTAAAATTTCATCGAAATCGAACTTTTTTTAAGTTAGTTATGAGGCATAAGAGCAATGGAATGGATCCCGCTCCTATGCCCTGACTTTTGACCCCATTTCGTTTACTTTCATTACGGTTCCTTCCCAGGTGTTTCCCCACAACATACTAACATTTCATCGAAATTGAACCTTTTTTAAGTTAGTTATGCGGCTTAAGAGCTTTGGAATGGATCCCGCTCCTATGTCCTGACCTTTGACCCTATTCGTTCACTTTCATTAGGGTTCCTTCCCATATATTATCGCAATATATCGCTTCCCATATATTATCACCTGGGAAGTGCGATATATTATCCACTTCCCAGGTGTTCCCCTACCCCATACTAAAATTTCATCGAAATCGACTGATTTTTACGCGAGTTATGGTGCGGACGGACATACGCACACAACGCGTGACGTAATGATGCATATCGGAATCGCGAACATCTGCTCGAAAGAGTATGACGTCATAAAACTTTAATAGGATCCACACACAACGCGTGACGTAATGAGACAGATGGCGTGACCGCGCGTCAACATCTCATTCGCGAGGTTGTGACGACATAAGATTTCTAAGCATGGGTATAGTGTCTAGAAGAGATAGTGTGCAGTGCGATAATACCTCACTGTTTAAATTTCAGTTCCTTCTTTTCATGAAACTGCTAGATGGCTCTCCCGCGAGCTTCGATGCTATGATTTCGAAAAGTTAGCCTGCTTTTCTATGGCGTGTTTGGTGGATAGCGACTAAAAAAGTAATTTATTCGTTAGATCGATCATGAAAAGAAGTAATAATAAGAATGTAACGTTGAGAACGTGTTTTGCACCTGGATGTAACAGTGGTTACAGATCTTGTAAACAAAAAGTAACTCTGTTTTCCGTGCCGAAAGATGATGGAAGGCGGGAGGACTGGAGCAAAGCAATAATTCCTCGTGGTGACAGACAGCTAGAAAATAAGTGTGTGGTATGTGAACGTCGTTTTGATGAACGTTTTATGGAAAAATAATTTAAAACGCTTATAAATGGTAAAATAATATTAACGCCCAGAGCTCGGCCAGTACTTTTAGATAATGCTGTGCCCACAATTTTCCCAAATTTCTCTGCATATTTTACCAAACACTTACCAAAACAACGTAAAATTAAGCATAACATTGTGCAACCTGCCAGAAAGATTACGTTCAGCGAAAAAGGAGACATACACTACCCTGCGTTTAACTCTGATGAGAATAACACATACTTGATTCCCTTAAGTAAATTCTGTGTTATTAAATTACCAGAGTACTGGAATATAATCAAATGTAAGAACATGACAAATAATGTTTCATTTGCCACATGGCTTTCTTATTCTAAAGATATGCAACCAGATAAACAAGTTGTAGTTTGAAGCAGATGTTGAAGGGAAAAACAATTTTTTGCACTCAATATACTGGTGATTTTATTTTAAAGCAACTATTGTACGGAAAAGTCACGTAAATTCAAGTGTATAATTAGACATATAATTACGGAGAAAACTTGTGTCCAGTAATGTATTTGCACTTATCAGCCTTGTATCGCGTACATTCAATGCGGTATTACGAATATCCCGATTAAAGTTGACGAAGCTTCCCCAAAACCACCATTTAGAAGAATATTCATTTATATCTGTCTATGCATGATATTAATAACTTTATGATATTAATGATTAAAATATATTTTTCGTTACCCTGCAGTTATTATGATTTTAATAACTGCAGGGTAACGAAAAAGATTTTTTTTTGGGTAAAATTCTAGTGAAGTTACTATACTGAACGGAACGAGAAGCCCGTATATCTATGAGCGTAGTTCACAGCAATAGCATCGAAGCTGTCTTCAGCGCCCTCTGTGATTTCATGATTTCAAGAACCCGTCTGCAGCAGCGCACGGCACACTATTTCTTCTAGTCACTGTAGCATGGGTAACATCAATGGGACGGCGCAATTACACAAAAAACATGGTAATTCGGAATGGTTATTTAATCCACTAAACGAATTTTCATAAAGTCGAGATCAAGCTAAATCGATTTTAGCTTGATCTCGACTTTATGAAAATTAGTCGATAACCTACTGTTTTCTGGTACTAGAAATCGATTTAGCTTGATCTCGACTTTAGGAAAATTTGTTTAGTGAGGTCAAAAATCACCCCGAATTACCACGTTTTTACTGTCATGGCGTCGTCGCATTAATTTTACTATGCTTAGAAATCTTATGACGTCACACACTCGCAATCCTCGCAATTCAGATGTTGACGCGCGGTCACACCATCTGTCTCATTACGTCAAGTGTTGTGTGTGGATCCTATTAAAGTTTTATGACGTCACACTCTTGCGAGCAGATTGTGCGATTCCCATCTTCCTCATTACATCACGCGTTGTATGCGTATGTTCGTCCGCACGATAAATCGCGTAAACATCGTTCGATTTCGATAAACTTTTAGTATGTGGTAGGGGAACACCTTGAAAGGAAACCTGTTGAAAGTGATCGAAATGGGGTCGAAATTCAGGACATAGGAGCGGGATCCATTCCACTGTTCTTATGCGTCATAACTAGCATAAACGAGGTTCAATTTCGATGAAATTTTAGTATGTCGTAGGGGACCTCCTGGGAACAAAACCTATTGAAAATGGGAGAAATGGAGTCAAACGTCAGGACATCGGAGCGGAACCACTTCCATCGCCATTATGCGTCATAACTTACGTAACATTGTTTCGATTGCGACAAAACTTTATCATGTTATTTCGGAAGTATACTGAACCGGTTCTGTTGAATATCATCGAAATGTGATCAAAGGTCAGAGCACAGGAGCGAGATTTATTCCATAGCCATTATCCTCATAATTTGAGTAATGATTTCTGGTATGTTGGAAAGCGTATCATAATCAATGCATTGCATGATTTTACTAACTTGCTTATTTCCATAGTGAAGGTGATACTGCGGTGTGCACTGTTGATGGTATTGAAATAATTATGAAGCTCATGTCTTCCGTGTGGCCAGACAAAAAAACGTCGTCAACTAATCGGAGCCAAATTTCAGGTTTATTTATCAAATTGTTAATAATTGTTATTTTTAACGGTCGCAATACCGCTACCTCACGGGAAGCGACGTCTACAAATGATCGACCCACAAGTCCGTCATTTGAACTGCATTTATCATTTGAACTGCCGTCTCCGTGGATCTCCATTTTTTGCAGCCCCTGAGGTTTAGACTAATATGAAATATCACTTGATGCAGTGCATGATGAGTAACGTGAACATTGGACCCATGCGATGATTAACAATTCACGTGTTTGTAATGCAATATATGTGTTTCCGTTTGAAACACGTACCCTTGTCTGATTTTAAACTCCGCACCACGGTGTATGATAGTCAGGTGATACGACTCCCCATAGAGTTAACAGTCAGAAAAATGGATCGTTAATGTCATAGCTCGCCAGGAGGCGTGCAGGAGTTGTAGGCCGATCGTTTACCCTAATCAACATAGAAATACACAGTATTCATGGTTTCCCCAGTGCTAAATCTGTATTTATCACAAGTAATTTGTATTAAATACATTGTGTTATTGTGTGGTATTGAAATTCCATTTTAATATCCTTCTAAATTAAAAAAAGGTGAAGTGCTTTAACTTTCGAAGTTTCTCTACCAAAGTTAAAGCACTTCACCTTTTTTTAATTGAATAGGATATTAAAATGTATAGCGTAGCTGTGGTCCGGACTAGGATCAGTTCAATTCTTAGGTTTTTGTTATATGAGAGCGAAAACCTTTTGTATAGAACTATCGGACAGATTATTGGACATGTAAAGAACTTGTATCAGATTTTAAAGCCCCAACAGATGAAAAACAATCACTCATTTATACTTTGATATCAACAGAACTCAGGCAGTGTTTGTTTACGTTATACATGCTCACTGCCAGTTTTACATGTAAATGGCGACCCCCACGAAACCACAGCAATTGCGCATAGATAAACATCTCCTTTGATTGTTTGTTTTCTAATTAAAAAAAGGTATTTTAGGATGTAAAAGACTATTGATCACAGCTTTAAACTTGCCGTTCTACATATGAAAAATGAAATTGTCCTATACAAAGGTGTGGAAACATGAAATATGATGCGTGCCTACTAATCAATGCGGTTTACAGACATAAATGTGCATATATATCGCTAAAAGTGCCATCCTGCATGGTATACACAAAAGTGCATGTTAACAAAGCGTTTCAGGTTTTGTTTTTTCAATTCCAAACAAAACAGCCTTCTTAAAACATGAATACTTCTGCCTCTTGCTCCCATAAGAAAGCATAGGTTGTGTCCAGTCACTGGCCCACACGTTGGTGGCGCCATCTGGTGACAAGTTACATTAACGGGCGATATTTTTTTCCAGAGTCGTACCACCTGGCAATCATACACCGTGCTCCGAACAGATCGTTGTTCTAGTGTAAGTTCGCCTTGATAAAGCCTCCCGTTGGAAGGCGAAAGCTTGGCATGATAAAATATTTTGATATACACCATTCTCACGGATTACATGACCTTGTTGTATCCTTAGTTAATACTTCTGTTTGAACACACTAGTACTATGTAGAACTATGATGATTTAAACTAAAGTAAGTATAGTAACGAACACTTCCTCTATTACCATCAACTCTGCTTCGTAGAATTTACAACCTGTCGACAAACCAGCGACAGGCATCTCAGTATGTAAATTGCGCATGCCAAAAATTTTAGCTCGTGGAATGGAATTGTATTTATGTTTTACTGGCTTGACTGCCTGACACACGTTTCAGGAAAAACAAGTTATAACGTTAATCATGAAGTGACAATCTGGAAGAACGGGCATTGTGCGATCGGGATGTTTCGACGGCACGTGGGAGCCGTTGGCAAGAAGGAACTCCTCTGTTTTTCATTGTCACAGTCACGGGTAGTACGTTCGTCTCCAAGCGAAGACGGATCTTCATAGTTTCCATTCTCGAAATACCATATACTGGAAGTGTTTTTGAATTCTGGATCTTACACCAATGGAGTGCGTCTGTTCATAAGAGTTATCTCAGTTCAACCCAGAAGTATCAAACAATAAATCATTCTTTTTCTGACTTTCGTTGACGAAAACAGCAGGGATATGTGCATTTCTATCCAGTATGTCACGTTGACATATCTCTGAAAAAGAAAACAGCGCATTTATAGTTCACCATATTTATACTCATCTCATAATATTAAGCTTTACGTATTTTTATTAAATGGATTAATACAGTAATCCAAAAAAAAATATTATGGCGAAACACTTTTTCAACCATAATATTTTTTCTGCCGGACCAAATCGGGTCATTTTGGGATATGATATGTGTTATTCAGTTGTAAACATGACCCATATGCAGAGGGATGGGAAACTTTAACACAGATCAGGTACCGAGCTTAATCGCAAAGATCATACAAATTGACCAACAAAGTAGGTGTGTATCACATTCATTTAATGCTACGATAACAGAAAACAAGTACGAGAAAACGACAAAACAATAACTAATACTTAGTGAGATAACCACGAGATTTAATAACAGATACACAACGGGCCGGCATCGAGTCCACTAGCTTCTCGACGGTGACCTGTGGAAATCGCGCGCATTCTGCTGACAGCTGGTCGAACTTTTGTGCCCTATTCCGGCCGGTTTTCTTCGCACATCGTATCTCCAGCTCCTCCCACATGGGCTCGAGGGGGTTGAGATCTGGAGATTGGCTTGGCCAGTCTAGAAGTGTAATCTGTTGCTGCTGGAAGGCGGCCTTCGCTACTCTGGAGGTGGGCTTCGGATAGTTGTCTTGCTGCATGATCCATCCGGGTGGCATGTTCTGGTTTGCCCATGGGAAGACATCGTTGATGAGCATTTTCATGTAGCTCTGGCCGGTCATTATTCCGTCAATCTTGAAGATGGGGCCCATTCCATTGCGAGAGAAGGCGCCGTAAACCATCAGCGATCCTCCTCCGTGCTTGACAGTCGGCTGAATGAACTGGGGGTTGAATCTCTGGCCACAAGGACGTCGTACGTATCCGATGCCATCACTTCCGAACAAGTTAAACTTGCTCTCGTTGGTGAAAAGCACCTTACTTCAGTCCGCCGCGGTCCAGTGTTGATGACGGCGCGCGAACGCAACTCTGGCTCGTCGATTCTTGACTCCGATGAGTGGTTTCTTGGCTGGGCATCTTCCATTCAATCCACCAGCAATGAGACGACGGGAGATGGTCATTCGGCTGTCGTTCAGGTCGTCGCTGTCGCGGAATTTGGTGGTGATGTCCACAGCAGTCAAGGTGGGATCAGCACGAGATCGATGGAGGATGCGTCCATCCTGACGCAACGTAGTGGAACGAAGCCTACCACTTCGCGGGCTGTTCTTGACGGTCCCAGTCTTCTTATAACGTTACAGGATAGCTCAAATGGACTGGTGTCGGATCTTCAGGGCCTTCGCAACATCGGTGACGCGCATTCCGGATTCCATCATGTCCACTGCCGCCTGGCGAGCTCCAACAGGAATCTTCGTCTTTTTACCCATTTCTGAAAACCTAAGACTGACTTATTATCATACTACACATAACAAACCCAACAAAATTCCCAAGAAAAACATTAATACATGCCGCAAACAAATGGGTAATAAATGGCGACTCCTGAATATAGCCCATGTCGAGCGACAAATTCGCTCTGAGCGAAATACAAACTACGCGGCATTGTAACCCACGAATCAACACATATCATATCCCAAAATGACCCGATTTGGTCCAGCAGAAAAAATATTATGGTCGAAAAAGTGTTTCGCCAAATACTTTTGTTCGCTACTGTATGTTTTAACATATAAGGTCCCATTATTATTTTTGTTGCATTGGATGTCTCTCACATATTAGATTAAAGGGTTTTTATGTCAGCAAAATGTTGTTAAAATACACTCTCCGAACGTAAGCATCCGGATACTTGCCTCCCAAACTCCCTGTTATAGGAAATGAATTAATAACGTCTTCTCCATCATTTGCTGCGCACAATAGCCTCGACTCTGATGGAAAGGCTCTCACTACACAGTGAAGTGCAAAAAAAAAAATGTATACCTCTTTAATACCGCGTTGGCCCTGCTCGTGATCGGATAACGGCAGCAACGCGACGGGGCATAGACGCCACGAGCTCTGTGTAGTACTGTGGTGACATCTCGCACCATGCGTCCTGAAGAGCGTCCCACAAATCCGAAATTTTCGCGGGTTCCTGGCATTGACGGCATGTTGAACAGCACCACAGATGTGTTCGATGGCGTTTAAATCCAGCAAACGAGAGGGCCAAGTCAGGATGCCAAACTCCGTGGAATGCTCCTCCGGCCATAATCTAGAGATTGTGGACTTGTGCGATGGCGCATTGTTGTCTTGAAAGAGGTTGCACCCGTCCGAGTGGTTGCACGACTTGAACGGGTGCAAATGACCCCCAAAATCGGTTACGTAGCCTCCCTCCGCCAAAGCTGTCTGTAGACTTATGACGGGGTACTCATGCGTGCCTGTTGAAGGCACTCCACACCATAGTCGAGCCACCGCCAGCCTGCACTGTACCTTGTACGCATGTGGGATCCATTGACTCGTGAGGTTGAGGATATCATTACACCTCGAGTCTGCCATCTGCCTAAACCAGTTCTTACCGCGATTCGTCGGAACTAGCTACACGTTTCCAGTCATCTTGAGTCTAATGACGGTGTTTCCGTGCCCAGACGAGACGCATAGCCTTGTGTTTTTTGGTCAGCAATGCCACCCCGGTGGGACCTCGTCTTCGGAACCCCATAGGACACAGGGAATGTTGCACTGTCTGAACGCCGATGCTACTACTGGCTCCAACATGAATTGCGTTGTGATTTGCGGCAATGTCGCGTTCCATCGAATGTTACGATACGAGCCAGACCCCGCTTCCCACGATTGTCAGGGCTTTTCTACGGCCACACTGGTCTCGTACAGTGGATGTTTTCCTTGAGTTTGTGTAGTCCAGGTACACCCTTGAAATTGTTGACCGTGTAAATCCCAGTTTCGTGGTGAGATGGACTGACCCATCTCCCGGGGACCATGTTCGAAATCGCTTAAATCCTGATAAGCTACCATCTGAACTACGAATGCTACTGTTTGAGCTTGTACAGATGTATTTTCCTCTATTAACACATTGTTTGCGTACGATACTATTTAACTCCCAGGTGTGATGATATGTTATGGAAATGGTAGCGCCTTTCCCAGTTATTATATTTTTTCCACCTTAGTGTTCTTTGGTTCGCTGCTGCTTGAACTTCCTCCCATTCTGTCAAAAGAGTTAGGTCGGTCACTGATGTCGAGCGGTTAGTATTATCTTGTAGTAGGCGTTCCAAATCATCAGAAAAGTACTCCACGAAGTTGACTTAGGGCTATCACGACAAGTGCCTTCTTTCATTGGGTACGCGCTGTTGACGTCAAAAGCAGGAAGCGGTCCCACTAATGGGACTCGACTATGTATACACTTCTTAATATAAGATTTAAAAAATTATATCTTCCTTTCGATGTCATATATAACGAAAATACTATTTTAGTCACAGTTTCTTTTTCAAGTATTGCATACATTCTCCGTTAGGAGGCATAAAGGTAAATTGTTTTTCCCCGATATCTCAGCTTCTAAAACTCAGATTTGAAAAATTATTCCAGCATATGAACAGCTCCGCATTAAAAATGTTTGATTATAATTTCTAATTTTTGATATGGAATGGTTTGGCGCCTGGGGGCGTAAGTGTTTATTTCTGTTTCTGATGTACTTGGTGCAAAATGTAAGCATGCGAAAACTCGATTGAAGAAATTCCTTCGTAGACCGATACCGCTCACATTGGAAAACCATTTGAAAGTAGGCCCTTACCCGCGAATTTAGACAATATCTGCGGGACTAAAATCCGACATAAAAAATCCTTATTCGGTCAGATACTACTAACTATGAAAACCCTTTTTAGATGTATTTTCTTTCCGAAGTAATGTCTAATTTCGCGGGTAAGGGACGCCAATGTTTAATATGTTTTTTTTTTAATATCTCTGCTTCCAAATATTCAATTTAAAAATTCTTTCAACACTAGATGCCATTAGCCTTTGTAACGTATATTATATTTTAACTTTCCTTTTGGATTTCTTTTTCTATGTAAATATGAATTCGTTCACTTTGACATTTTCAAACCTTAGGGTTATGTCTTCTCCCTCCGAGAATGAAGTTGGCAACACACTGAGGTCGGAACAAGTGATGTATGTGTGGCCGGATAAGAACGATAGATAACGAGTTAGTAAAATCATGCAATGCATTGATTATGATACGCTTTCCAACATATCAAGAATCATTATTCAAGTTATTACTCAAGTTATGAGGATAATGACTGTAGAATAAATCTCGCTCCTATGATCTGACCTTTGACCCCATTTCGATGATATTCAGCAGAACCGATAAAGTGTATTTCCGGAACAACATGATAAAGTTTTGTCTCAATCGAAGCATTGTTACGTAAGTTATAACGCATAAGGGCAACGGAATGCATCCCGCTCCTATGTCCTAACCTTTAATCCCACCTCATCCATTTTCAATAGGGGCTCGTCCCCAGGTGGTCCCCTATCACATACGAAAATTTCATCGAAATCGAAACATGTTTACGCAAGTTATGAACTATAAGGGCAATAGAATGGATCCCACTCCTATGTCGTGATTTTTGACCCCATTTCGTCCATTTTAAATAAGCTTCGTCCCCAGGTGATCCCCTACCACATACTAAAATTTCATCGAAATCGAACAATATTTACGCGAGTTATCGTGCGGACGGGCAGACAGACAAAGCTAGAGCATATACGCTTTTCCAACCTACGGTTGGAAAGCGTAAATAAAGGGGGTTGTGGGAATTAGGACGTACTTTTTAGGGGGAGGGGTAGGTTTCAACAATCGGACAAATGTGACATGGAGAAGGGGGAGTCTGAAAATAGTGAAAAATCACAGACGTACTTTATGGACGGCCCCTAACATACTTTTTTAGGGGCGTGTGGAAGTAAGTAGCTGTTTCCATTTCTGGATGTTTTATTGATTGTAGAGATCCGGTTGATTTTTTTTTCTAACCGAATGCACTGGCTTTGAATAACTTTGATAAATTTGACCCGCGTTAAAATGGATTCAAAAGACGTGCTCATTACAACCGAAAATTCGGTGTCATTTTTCATGTTATACCTGCACGTGCCATGTCTGTGATATACATGCGCAAATCCACTAAATAAATGGGTGTCCGGATACTTCTGATCTACTGGAAAACAGGTGTCCAGATACTTCTGTTATACTGGGAAACGCGTGTCCGGATATTTCTGATACTAGAAAACGGGTGTCCGGATACTTCTGATCTACTGATAAACGGTTGTCCAGATACTTCTGATCAACTGGAAAACGGGTGTCCGGATACTTCTGATCTACTGGAAAACGGGTGTCCAGATACTTCTGATCTACTGGAAAACGGGTATCCAGATACTTCTGATATACTGGAAAACGAGTGTGCGGATATTTCTGATCTACTAGAAAACTGGTGTCCGGATACTTCTGATCTACTGGAAAACGGGTGTCCGGATACTTCTGATCGACTGGGTATCTCTCCACGATACGAGCGCAAATAAAAAATGTGGCTTCCTAACATCAACAATTGCGAGACGAAAGAAATCACATCATGCGAGAGATGTCTGATTTCCCTTCATAAGTCCACTGTGAAGGAATCACTGATTAACAGACAGATGTACAAATGTAATGAAAGTGGCCATCATTCCTTTATATTATTTCAGAAAATTCTACTGAAGTTAAATGTAGGCTACTACTGAAATGCGAAATTGGTCTGATTTTATGTTCGATTAATCTGTTTTTCTTTCGAGCCAAGACCAAAATCGAAACTTGTTATCGAAATTCCGTTTCTCCTATTTGTGTTTTCTGATCTATCTGCGCACGATAATATTCCCGTTGCATCAAACATGCATCACTTCTTCATTTATTTTTTCTCTAAGGAACGAAATCGAAAAAAATTTGAGAAGCGCAGTTTCTTTAGATTTTACATTTCTCTATGATCAATTTTTGAACGATTTTCCCGGAACCCTGGTATTACCTTATCGTGAAAACTGGGTAAACTGCGACCGTGTTGGTAGAAAACTTTCAGAAAACGATGCAAGAAGACACCTGACACAAGCTGTCATGGGGAGTTCCGGTTATTGATTGGTGTGATGGGCTGTTGAGAGCTGCAGTGCATTGTCGGACAACGGTCACAGATGCCAGGGAAACTCCCCAACATCCCACGGCTCAGCGCCTTCGTGATCCCCTAATGGCTCGTTTATGTGACAGATCAAAACTAATCGCTTACGCAGCGGCGAAAGGAACTTTTGAAGGGGATCAAGTTTATCGCAACTTTATACGGCACTCTGCTCTAAGAAAGTTTTCCACAAATGCTTCAAAATGCAAGTTCCCTTATCCCTCTTTTGATTCATGGTCACTTAAACCAAGATGACGCTAGATGACCTTGATCTCTCTAGCAAAAGCAGCGGAAAATATGATGCTTGAAATGGCTTTTCCTTTCAGGGTGATTTGTTGACACAGTATTAATTTTCCGGGCCAGCGAAGAAAAATGCTTTCAGTAATATTCCGGAATTACTGATATACAGTGCTTGCGCATTTTGCAAGTAACCGTTTTCGTTTTTTGTTTTTTTTCTCAACATATCTGAAACGATAGTAGCAAAATATCTGCTTTGTTGGTTTTTGTTTGATTTGATTTATTTCAAAAGCATCTAAGGCAAAATACCAGACTTGAAATATTAAGCACGATTTAACATTAGATTACCACATAACATTTTTCGGTTGCTTAAACAATAACAGTGCAAATGTCTGGTTTTATTTTAACCTTCTGGAATAAAATAACTCGGAGTCAGCAAAATGGCCTCAAATAAGCTCGAACGATTATATTCGCTTTCTAAGAAGTGAACCGAACGCTGCTGGAACGAATAAGCCAGCGCAACAAAAAACTCTGCTTTCCTCCTTAGGTTAGTTATTCAAACTGGTCATTTAACACTTGACCGACCATGACCCTTGAATCTTGTCATACCAATATCATAACGCCCGAAACTGTCTGTTGGTTCACTTCTTTGTTTCGTATCAACAAAGGTGACTGAGGGTGACTCCTGGTGATCCCTCACATGTCATGCAAATTTAAAAACTAGATCAAACATCAAACAAAGATCTTCGCTCTTTCCACGTTTATAAGTGAGTCACGGAAAAATTCTCATTGTCCGCCACCGGGAGTCGAACCCAGGGTCTTTCAGTTATGCGCCGGATATGCTTCCGCTACAGACCCTGGGTTCGACTCCCGGTGGCGGCCAATGAGAATTTTTCCGTGACTCACTTACAAACGTGGAAAGAGCGAAGATCTTTGTTTGATGTTCCTGTTCCACGTTAAGTGTCTGTATTAATTATTCATTCGCCTTCTAATTATTTCCTCAGTTGCTGCTTACCATCTTTGATGAATCCCCAGAATTGTGCGGGGCTCCAAGAAGCAACCTGCCAACTTGGCTTGGCAGTTAGCGTTTGTGAGTCTGGAGGAATTCGAGGCCGCTGTGGTGAAGCGGAAGCATATCCGGCGCGTAACTGGAAGACCCTGGGTTTGACTCCCGTGGCGGCCAATGAGAATTTTTCCGTGACTCACTTATAAACGTGGTAAGAGCAAAGATCTTTGTTTGATGTTCCTGTTCCACGTTAAATGTCTGTATTAATTAAAAACTAGGTAAGGGTAGGAAATCCGATTCACTCAAGACGGTCGCTTTGGGAGGCTATGGTCGCTTATGTGTACGAGTGTTTTGGGTGTAACGGCCTTTAAAGGGGTTTAAGAGATTTCTATCTGATTACTTACTAAAAGAGCTATAACAGTGACGCCTTTCTAACTGATTATTAGCTAAAAGAGCTATACTCAGCAAAAACACAAGTGTTGGGAAACTGCTGGCTACCAGCTGGTGGTGATGGGTCACTGCTGTCTGAAATCTGCCTCTCACAGTAAGGTAGCGATCGGTTGATGGCAGCCATTGATGGTCCTGCAGCATCGCCGTGAACTACGGGCCTCCACGCAAGTGCCACTAGTATCCCGTGGATGGCAACCGAAGCAAACCCATCAGGAGGTGAAAGCATCAGGACTGTGCATGCGCTGAAGCAACACGTGCACAGTCTTTCGTGGTACCAGTAAGTTGAAGACGACGCCCTCGCCATCGTGTTACCTTAGTAGATGTTAAAAAAAGCCATATGTAGAATGACGGATTAATTTCCTAATGAAATGAAGATTACCGTCAGAGGAAAATTATATACATATTTAATAAACTGAAAGAAATAGGCAATTAATCTCATGTTTTTATAGAAACTCATTTCGTAGCAAAATGTCTGCACTAACACACGAAGGATCGAGAAAACAGCCATGAAGCACTTGCATTCCATTCCCATGAATAACAAGAAATAATTGCTGTATAATCTTCATACACTAAACCGCTTCAAGCAGAAGTCCGGGAAAGACGTTAAAAAATCGTTGTGTTCGAAAAAAATAAGAATTATAAGAACAAAAAAATGGCTATTTTCGTTGCAAAATTATCTAGTATTTGAAATTTAAACCTTACAACAGTTGATGTAATTTGATTTTTTTTTTTTGATTGGAGGTTTAACGACCACCGTGAACAACTCAATGGGCTATAAGCAGTCGCCCGTCCCTAATTTAGGGTCACTGGTTCCAGGGAAGGGAGAGAGCCAGTGCCGTAAGACAAACACTACATCCATGCCTCACCGGGATTCGAACCCGGACCCCTTTCGGACGAATGATCAGAGGCCATCGCTTAGACCACTGATGTAATTTGAGATGTTATATGTTCTTGTATGTTGAAAAACTAGTAAATGTTAAACACAATTTAGTAAAACATCATTCATCGTATAGCCACCACACTGACTTCTTACTCTTGAAGAAGCTTTTGTTTATATTTGACCCACACTCAGCTGTTGCCAAAACGCATAAGGAAATTCAGGAAAGTGACGTGCCGTTCAGAACGAAGATCTAACAGAGAAATAGAAAAGTTTATGTATAAAGGGAAGCTCAGAAATGAAGGGTAAATTAGGGATATACGTCACAATTTTTTTTATTTTCTATAAGTTCTCTACTACACGCTTTATTTATCAAGAGACATCATGCATGCTCCATGAAAATGAATTCATAATGTTGTGGACCCAACTATTCCTGGTATAAAAACTCAGAATGGGAAAAGATGGAGAATATTTTAATTATCAGTTTATCCATCATGGGAAAACTTCAAGAGCTTGTTTTAAAGCACAACCGAGCTGTTAGGAAGTGGTGTGATTCTCCATGTGTAGGCAAACCCCAGAAGGAGATACAGAAATGAGCCGGTCGAAGACGAACACTCCTCAAAGGAAAGATCATGTGGCTTATACTTCTAAATGACCTTCCTTTTGAGTTCGTTGTGTAAAATTAGTTACTTCTTGATCAAACATTTTCTTGCTAAGCGACACCATATCTCCCTGAATAGCTTTGTCTATTTGGCATTGAAAGATCACGTGACTTATATATCATGTGACTTATACCTCTGAATGACCTTCCTTTTTAGTTCATTGTGTAAATTTAGTTAGTTTTTGGTCAAAAATTTTCTTGCTAAGCTACACATTATCTCCCTGAATAGCTTTGTCTATTTGGCAATGAAAGATCATGTGACTTATACCTCTAAATGACCTGCCTTTTGAGTTCATTGCATAAATTTAGTTACTTCTTGGTGAAACATTTTCTTGCTAAGCGACACATTATCTGCATGAATAGCTTTGTCTATTTGGCAATGAAAGATCATGTGACTTATAGATCATGTGACTCTTACCTCTAAATGACTTTCCTTTTGAGTTCATTGTATAAATTTAGTTACTTCTTAGTCAAACATTTTCTTGCTAAGCGACACATTATCTCCCTGAATAGCTTTGTCTATTTGGCAATGAAAGATCATGTGACTTATATATCTAAATGATCTGCCTTTTGAGTTCATTGCATAAATTTAGTTACTTCTTGGTGAAACATTTTCTTGCTAAGCGACACATTATCTGCATGAATAGCTTTGTCTATTTGGCAATGAAAGATCATGTGACTTATAGATCATGTGACTCTTACCTCTAAATGACTTTCCTTTTGAGTTCATTGTATAAATTTAGTTACTTCTTAGTCAAACATTTTCTTGCTAAGCGACACATTATCTCCCTGAATAGCTTTGTCTATTTGGCAATGAAAGATCATGTGACTTATATATCTAAATGATCTGCCTTTTGAGTTCATTGCATAAATTTAGTTACTTCTTGGTGAAACATTTTCTTGCTACGCGACACATTATCTCCAAGAATAGCTTTGTCTATTTGGCAATGAAAGATCATGTGACTTATAGATCATGTGACTCTTACCTTTAAATGACCTTTCTTTTGAGTTCCTTGTGTATATTTAGTTATTTCTTGGTCAAACGTTTTCTTGTTAAGCAACACATTATCTCCCTGAATAGCTTTGCCTATTTGGCAAGGCTGACAGAGGGTCAAAGCATGATAAAAGGAAAACATGAAATGTGCAGATGGTATGCGAGTAGATTGCAGGCCGCTCCAGTGGCACAGTGGTCTAAGCGATGACTTCTGATAATTCGTACAAGATATGCACGGGTTGGAATCCCGGTGAGGCATGGATGTTGTGTTTATTTTACGACGCTAACTCTCTCCCTTTCCTGGAGCCAGTGGCTCTAAATTAGGAACAGGCGACTGCTTATAGCCCACTGAGATGCTTACGGTGGTCGTTAAACCTCCAATCAAAATAAAAAGTAAAACGTAGATTGTAGAGATTTCGAGACCTATGTATGTGGAGTTGTAATAATTACGATTAGTCGTTAAATGTTGAGGTTGTATTACGTTGATACAAAAAATTTTGAGTTATACAGGGGTTGTCCAAAATATTGGAAACACATCACTGAAAACACTGACTTTGGTATGTGCTGCTTTTTGAGTAAAACAAACATGTAGCTACAATTTTGTTTTGTAAAAAAGTGTTTCTTATAGTCTCAAAGGTCTGTGTGATTTCATTGTAAACTGGTGTTTGCGTAATGTCGTTCCAGGTGAAGACACAATGAGTGACCTATCGGAGTTCCAAAGAGGGAAGATTGTAGGAGCCCGTCTTGATTGTAGGAGCCCGTCTGGTTCGTGCGTCGGTAACCACAGTTGCATAGGTATTGGGGGTATCGAGGGGTACCGTGTCGAAGATCATGACAGCATACAATGTTCACAGCACTATATCATCTGCAAGACACAACTGTGGAAGGAAACCCAAACTCACTGCGAGAGACAGGAAGATATTAAAGAGTATTGTGACCGCAATGACGAAGACTACGGCGACGAAAGTGACTGCTGAGCTTAGTGCACATCTCCAAAACCCTGTGTCGACCCATATCGTGCGAATGGAATTGCATAAGCACTATATTTACGGCAGAGTTGCGATTGCAAAACCCCTGGTGTCACAGGTGAATATGAAACGGATACTACAGTGGTGCAAGGAACATAAAACGTGGCTGGTGGATCAATTGAAATATGTCTTGTTTTCTGATGAATCACGTTTCACACTATTCCCCGCCACAGGACTGGTTTACGTGTGGAGAACCCGCGCAGCAGCCTACAACCCAGACTGTCTCCTTCTTACAGTGAAGCATGAGGGTGGTTCCTTAATGGTTTGGGCCATGATCTCGTTGTTTGCAGCAGGCCCAATTATCACCTTACTCGGACGGATCACTAGCGGTAGCTATGCTATTCTTTCGGCAGACCATGTGAATTCAATTGCGCAGACATTATTTCCGCCAGGTGATTGCACCTTTCAAGATTATAATGCCCCGGTTCACAGAAGTTGAACTGTTCAGTCACGGTTTGAGAAACATGAGGATGAAGTTGCACACCTTCCCTGACCTGTACAATCACCGGACTTAAGCATCATTTAGCCCCTGTGGTCTGTGTTGGAAAACAGAGTGCGATTCCGTTATCCTCCGCCGGCGTATCTCAAGGAATTGGAGCGGTTTCTGCAGGAAGAACGGTACAACATACCACTTACCACCATCCAGGACTTATATGCGTCCATTCTAAGGAGGATTCAAGCAGTTTTAAATGCCAACGGTGTGTAACATCTATTGTTTCAAGGTGTTTTTATTATTTTGGACAACTCCTGTATGTTACGGACTATTTATGTCACTGGTTCCCATCATTCTCCGCATAAAGAAACGAGACATGCGGCTTCGTACTGGCGTCCTATACTGCACCAAAGCACGACCTCACATCATACGGCCATTTCCAGAATATGCTGCAAAGTAATTCCACATTCACCATACCGCCCTGATTTTGCACCATCTAACTTTCAGCTGTTTTGTCCCATGAAAGAAATTCTCCGTGTTCAGCGTTTTGAGGATGCAGATGAAGCTGAAAAGTCTGTGAGATCTTGTGTCAAAAACGACAATTTGCGGCATTTTATCAAACTGGGCATACAAATCGGGTTGAACGATGACGTCAGAACTCAATTTCAAAGGGGGATTATTTCCAGTAGCAATATTACAATCAGCAAATATTGAAGTATGTCGATACCAAATTCAGTTAAAATATATCAACTAACAGCGGCGTTACCGCAAAAAGGCGCATCTTTTAGGACAATAATCGTGCATTGAAAGACTAGTTTTTGTTATAGACTCCTAACAGGTACTCTAAATGCAATAAGATCATAAAGCACGTTCGTTAAAAAGAACTTGTTTTGGAGTAATTCACTTTGCAAGTTTTCATAAGCATTTGCATTTTTGGATCAAGTCCTTTGAATGCACTGCTGGCATTTGTGAGTTTGAATCATTCTGTGTTAGATGAACTCTGTTGCTGTCACGCATTTAACCGGAGAGATGTCACCTGACTTTGTTGCATTAATGTAAGGAATTTTAAGATTTTTAATCTCCGACCTCGGGCAAATAGATGCTGAAATGCAGAAATTATTATCGCCGCATCTTTCTCAGCTTTAATAGATACCCAGTTATGTGTGGCCGGTGTTACGAATCTTAATTTTCCTTCTAAGTATAGACTCGCATTCTCCACACTCCTTCTTGGTCTTTGCATATACGACTTTCTATCTCATATTATGATTTCGGATTTTTCGCTTTCTTAGTAGCTGCTGTGTTACAATTAAGCGTTCGGCTTAATCGTTTCTCAGTAGGATTCCCTAGACCCACATTGGTGCTTTCTGTGTCAAATTTCAAACCTTTGCCACTCTTACAGTTTATTTCTTTCCCTCATTATTATCCATTCTAGCGACATCGCACAAAACTTAGTCCTGTCATTGTGCAACTTTTAGACATTTCTGGAAAGACATCACCAATAAATAATTCTGGCTGCAGTTCTTTTAAATTCAATGTTATATATATATATTCCATTATCATCATCGTTATCAGCTATTATCAATCCACTGCTGGATTGGATGGAGGTCTCCCCAAGTTTCTTCCCCAACGATCTGCCTTGCGCCAGTCTCCTTCATGTCACTCCCGCAAGCTTTCGAATTTAATCCACAGATTTCCTATGTGGTATTCTTCTGGGTCTTTTCATGTCCTTTGGAATCCATTCTAGAACTGCGGTTGTCCATCGATGGTGCGTTCTACCGGTAACGCATTTAACCGGAGAGAACACTCCTCAGAGAAAAGATCATATGACTTCTACCTATGAACAACCTTCCTCAAAGGAAAGACCATGTGACCTATGCATCTAAACGACATTTCTTTTGTGTTCCTAATATATATACACTGAAGTGCCAGAAAAATTGGTACACCAGTCTAATATTTGGTAGATCCCCCACGGGAGCGCAGGATTGCAGAAATACGACGGGGCATGGACTCCACTTGCTTCTGGAAATATGCTGTAGGCAATGCACACCATATTATCTGCAGAGCGTTCCACAATTCGGGTGTATTCCGAGGTCTCGGATACCTGTGTCCGATAGCGTGTTGCATGACATCCCAAATGTGTTCTATGACGTTAAGATATGGGGACTTGGGTGGGAATGGCAACATCCCAAACTCAGATGAATGCTCTTCTAACCATAATGTGGCATTGTCCTGTTGGGAAAGGCCCAACACATCAGCATGAATGCAGGACATGAACAGGTGTACCTCGTCAGAAAGGATGCGCACATAGCGTTGGCCGGTCACAGACGTTTGTAGACGTACCAGGGGTCCCAGTGAAGTCCAGCTAAACACATCCCATACCATTACGGACCCCCACCAGCCGGTATAGTTCCCTGTTGACAGGCGAGGTCCATGGCTTCATGGGGTTTGCGCCACAAACGAATCCTTCCATCTGCCAGATACAGTTGTAAAGGCGACTCGTCAGACCATGCTACTTGTTCCAGTCATCAAGTGTTCAGTGGCGGTGTTACCGTGCCCAAGCGAGGCGCATAGCTCTGTGTCGTGCACCCATTAAGGGGACTCGAGTTGAGCGCGGCTCCCAAAGTCCTTATCGTGCAGGGTACGTTGGACAGTCCGGACGCTGATGTTTGGTGAAACTCCAGCATTGAATTCCGATGATACCTGCGAAGGTGTTGCACGCCTATCGCGTGAAACGATTCTTGACAGCCGAATATATTTTTTACCCAATATATTTTTACCCAATATATTCACCCAATATATTTTTACGTTCACCCAATATATTTTTACGGCCATAATGGTATCGTAGGTTGGAGGTTTTGCCGGAATTCTTTGGTATCGTAGGTTGGAGGTTTTGCCGGAATTCTTTTAGTCACGGTACACCCTTGCAATAGTCGTCCGAAATACTATGGCCCATCTTACGAGCGCGAAATATGACACTGCGTTGAAAATCACTTAAACCGTTATTACTTGTCATTCTCATGCCGAAAACAGCTCTGACAGCTGGCAAGGATGTCTATCGCTTTATACACTGTATACGCACTGGCGGACGTAACCAAGTACGCGCATAGGTGACGTTGTTATGTATTTTGCATGAGCTTGTATGTACCAGTTTTTCTGGCACTTAAATATATATATATATGTGTGTGTGTGTGTGTGTGTGTGTGTGTGTGTGTGTGTGTTGCAAAACAAAGCAAAATTTTGAACTAGAAAAACAAAAAATAAGAAAAAGATCAGCAATCATCAAATTCATCACCCGAACCAGGCTAGTTTCAGACGATGAAAAATACCTAACATAAGAATGTAGGGTAGCATATTAGTGACTGACCACTTGTCGGCTTCGGCAAGGGCAAGCAACAAGAAAATCACTCACTAATCTACTGAGACCAAAGAATTGTGGGTTTCTGCTATTTTAGTTTGCTAAAAGGACCAATTAAATTTAGGGAAATAATGTCAATAAAAGGAATTACTAATAAAAACCCAAACCCAGCAAACTAAAACGCATTTGCCCGACCTCACAGCACAAAATATTAAAATGAAGGGACTCTCCTTCTTCATTTTAATATTTTTTGTTGTGAGGTCGGGCAAATGTGTTTTAGTTTGCTGGGTTTGGGTTTTTATTAGTAATCCCTTTTATTGACATTATTTCCCTAAATTTAATTGGTCCTTTTAGCAAACTAAAATAGCAGAAACCCACAATTATCTGGTCTCAGTAGATTAGTGAGTGATTTTCTTGATGCTTGCACTTTACGAAGCCGACAAGGGGTCAGCCATTAATATGCTTCCCTACATTCTTATGTTCGGTATTTTTCATCGTTTGAAACTAGCCTGGTTCGGGTGATGGATTTGATAATTGCTGATCTTTTTCTTATTTTTGTTTTTCTAGTTCAAAATTTTGCTTTGTTTTGCAATATTGTTATTTGATCTTTCTCTTATGCAGCCTCTGGCACTATGGAATTTCAAATTTCCTCAAAGGTTTTTGTTTATTCACATAATTTGCTTTTGCTATATACAGGGTGGTTCAAAACTATATGTCAAAAATGTAAAGGCAGGTAGAGAGGACCTAAATAAGCAGATTTCGTATAGGAATGTGTGTGCGGTAATGCCGCGTTGAGCCGGTAGAGAGCGCTGATGAGTGCGGCGTATAAAAGCGCTTCGCCAGTTGGATTCTTCCTTTCCCGCACGGATCTCGAGCAGCATGCATCGTTACACCAATGCGGAGCTGGCCGACATGCATTTCGTGTATGGGGCTGCACAAGGAAATGGATTAGCTGCTCAACGGATGTACAGGGAGCTATTCCCGGATAGGAATCAGCCGGATCGTCGAACATTCGAGCGGCTTCATCGGGTGTTAAGCACGAGTGGATCGTTTTATGCTTCCAGGCGTGATACTGGCATTGGAAGATATCGCAGAACTCCTACAGTTAAAGAAAGAATACTAAACACAGTACAGGATAATCCGTCGACAAGCTCGAGAGCTGTAGGACGGGCTTTGGGTGTGAGCCATCCAACTGTTTTGAGGACTTTACATGAAGACGGATTGCATCCGTATCATTTACAGAGAGGCCAAACAATGACCCCTGACGATTATCTTCCACGTCTCAACTTTGCCCGTTGGTATCTACAGCAGACTGCAGCCAATCCAACCTTCCTTCCAGATGTTTTATTCACTGATTAGGCTACCTTTACGCGGTCGGGTATGTTTAACATCCATAATTCTCACCTGTGGGCTCATGATAACCCACATGGCACAATAACATACGCCTACCAAGAAAGGTTTTCCATTAATGTTTGGGCAGGCATTGTGCACAATCATTTAGTAGGACCGTACATTCTACCTAGTCGTTTACCTGGCCACACATACGGCATCTTCCTACAGGTGGTCTTACCTGAACTTCTGGTCGATGTTCCTCCAGATGTTCGCAACCGAATGTGGTTCCAGCACGATGGAGCCCCAGCTCACTTCAGCCGAAACGTCAGGAATCACCTGGACGCTGTCTACGATCAGCATTGGATAGGACGGGGCGGACCAGTGTCCTGGCCACCACGTTCTCCTGATTTAACCTGCTTGGATTTCTCCTTTTGGGGTCATATTAAAAGCCTAGTGTACGAGAGTCCCGTCACATCTGCAGAAGATCTTGTTGCCCGCTTGTCTGTTGCTGTTGGACATGTGCTCGACATGCCTGACGTCTGTTCTAATGTACGCCGATCCATGCGCCGCCGCTGTGAATCTTGTATCGCTGTTGGTGGCCGCTCTTTCGAGCACCTCTTGTAAACTGTTAATAATTTTTTGTTTTCTTTTGTCTTTACTTGTGTTTTCAGTATCCTGTGATTCATAGTGCTTTACGTGCTAGCGCTTTAATGCGGCATTACCGCACACACATTCCTATACGAAATCTGCTTATTTAGATCCCCTCTACCTGCCGTTACATTTTTGACATATAGTTTGGAACCACCCTGTATATGTGTGTGTATATATATATATTTATTTATTTATAAAGTATTTTCTATTTTTATGATTTTTTAAATTCAATATTTTAAGCCCCCGTTTGTAAAAATGCATACTCTAGCTTTCCCTCCTGTTAATTCTCTCCTCCTACACACAGCTTTATCTACTCCTTTATCTATATTTACACCCCTTTGAACGATGATTTTTACTTTTGATTATTTACAGCAGTTGCTGTGATAAATAACGCATGCCTATAGTATGACTTTAAAATTGTTGCTTCCTAGGCAAAATATAAAACTTATGCCACCCGCACAATTTATTGTCTTCTGTTATTTATCCTTTCTAGCATGTGAAAACATAAGTTTGCCCGCGACTGGCGTCGAACCAGTATCCTTTCACTCCGGAGTAAGTCGCTCTCCCAACTGAGCTACGCGGCCAGAATATCCCGGTGCAGAATTTTCCTCTCGACACAGGTTTTCACTTCTGTACTACGTCATATCGTCTCCCTTTTATTTTTTTTTCTTTGAAGCGAAGTAGGGATTTTTTATTAATTTCAAAGAATGTGTGGAACAATCAACACACATTTTAGGTTAAACAGCCAGCTGGCCAATTTTCCACAATCACGCGCCAATGTGAAAACAGATACTTGTCCGCGACGGACAACGAAGCCATGTCCCCTCACTCCGGAATAAGTCGCTCTCCCAACTAAGCTACGCGAACAGAATGTCTCCCTGCAGATTTGTCGTCTTGACATATATTTTCACCTCTGTAATACGTCACAAGGGACATCGCACAAAATTAGTTTTGCAATTGAGCAACTTTTGGGATTTTCTTGAAAGCCAACACCGAGTGTATTCCTCTGGTTGCAATTCTTTTAAATTCAGTGTTTTATCTCTATATATATGTAAGATGAAAATAAACACATGCTTACGATGTATTGTATTTTTATCTTTATTTTTTTAATTCAATATTTTATCCCCCTTTTGTAAAAAAGTATGTTCTAGGTTTCTCTGCTGTTAATTCTCTCCACCTACACACAGCTTTATCTACTGCTTCATCAATATTTACAACACTTCGAACGATGATATTTATTTTTGATCCCTTTACAGCAATTGCTCTGATAAATAATACATGCTTATGATGTCACTTTATCTGTTCATCTGCTTGATGAAACTAGAAAAGTTATCAGCAAGTCCGAAAACGACTTGATATATGTTTATCAACAAAGACGTTATTAGAACCCAGAGGTAAATTAATCATTCTGGTTTTTTGGGGAATTGTCGCCGTACAGTTATATTGTGATTCTCCGTAGAAGAGTTTTGTGACAATAACTTTCACATTTTATCAAAGTTTTGAATCAACGAAACGTGCTTATGACTTAAATACGAATGCATACAGCTTAAACTTCGGCAGATTCATTACGCAAAAACATGACACAAATAAGACATTCTGATGTATCTTAATAGTCGCTGAACATCAACATGCCCTGCCTGGTTAGAACAACATAGACGAAGCTGCGCAGCCTAAATATTCCAAGTAGTGCCAAGCATATGTTGTGTGATTGTTTTGGATGCGCAATACATCTGTTTCTGCAGATCGACAATGTTTTGCGGAAATTTAGCGTATATAATATATATGTTAGACGTAATTCCGCACAAAAACTTCAGACGGTCCAGGCCAGGCTATTGCGCCTCTACAACATTATCATTTTTATGAAATGTTTCGTCCCGTTCTTCATGAGTCAAGTGCAGGGGTGCACCGTCCTGCTGGAATTTCATGTCATCATCCTGCATGTGCGGAATGACCCAGCAAAAACACAAGTTTTGGGAAACTGCTGGCCACCCGCTGGCAGTGATGGCTCACTGCTGGCTGAAATCTGCCGCTCACGGCCCGGTAGCGGTCCGTTGGTGGCAACGCCATCAGTTGGCTTCCATTGATGGCCCTGCAGCATCGCCGTGAATTGCGGGCCACCAAGCAAGTGCCACTAGTGGCCCGTAGCTGGCAACTGATGAAACCTTAAAACCAGGTTGAAGCAACGAAACTGTGCATGCGCAGAAGTAACACGTGCTGTGTCTCTCATGGTACCAGTTAGTTGAAGACGACGCTATCGCTATCGTATTATTTTGGGGAATGTTATGAAAAAAGAAAGCATATGTAGAGAGCGAATTAATTTCCTAATGAAATGCCACGTCGACGAAGATATCAGATTATGCCATGAAATACTAGATTACAGTCATAAAATACACCCACTCCATTCCCGTGAATAACAAGATCTCATTTCTGTGTAATCCTTCGTTTTAACATTCACTAAACTTCTTGAAACAAAGGTCCTGGAAAAACATTAAAAAAGGGTTCTGTTGAAAAAAAAAAAAGAAGAATTATAAGCGTACAAAATTTATCAATTATTTGAAAAAAACCATAGAAGAAACGCTATGTGGATATAATGTACTCATCCATGGATTGAATACACAAGACTGGAGATATTCACTTCTAAAAATAATGAGAAGTAAAACAAAATATCTTTCCTCTTTAAACCCAATGTAGCTTTGGACAGCGGAAAGGAAAGATACAACATTAAAAATGTAACAGAATGTGACATGAACGGGTATATATATTAATTCAACAATCGCCTTTCAAGACGACAAGGACAGCTCGAAACTTTGCAAAGCGCTTTTAAGTAGGAACACTCGTTGAAAAAGTGAAGTTCCATTAAGGTAAAAAAAAAAAAAAAAAAAAACAATCGTACGTTGAAAAAATAAATTTATGAATTATATGAAACTGACATTTATGAAAAATACCTCACAATATTGTAAAATTAAATAGAGAAGCATTCGTTACACATTCCGCAGAAATGAGGGTCAGCTTCAAGCCATGCTCGTGCTTGCCAAATCAGTACAGTCCTTGGTTCGTTTCCAACCAGATCCAAACGGGCATTTTTACGGACCTGTTCAGAAATTTTTTCCAGCGCAGTGCTATAATTCAGAAGTTTCTTAAGGAGAAAAAAAAGTAGTTGCAGCTTTGGCAAACTGCGGTTATCCTTTTTTTTTATATGACTACTACTGGAGAATTGGCGGACAAGATTCGGCAAACCATCAGTTACGTCACGTGATTGCCGGCTACCACTGCCGGGAAACTAGCGGACCACATTAGGCTAGACATCATTTATGGCACGTGCTTGCAGGGCAGCTGTAGGACCACTTGCAGCAGCTACTGCCTGTGATGGATAACTGATGGCACTGTTGTGGCATATAACAACTGATGGGGGTGGCAACTGTAGGCCAGCTGCTGGCCTAAACTACTGGCCTTCTGTTGGCCGCCCGGACATTTTATTGACGGTTCGGCAGCGGCAACATAGCGCTGAGAAAGCAAAACTGACTTTGCTGGGGGAAAAACGAATTGCAGCATGTCTAAATACTAAGGCGACTGAATTGTTCACTCGTAAAAGGGAAATCCATACACCGTACTGCGTTTAATAGCACACTGCACATGCACTTTGGTCCTTGCCTTCTTAAGACTCTACAAGACCTGACATCTTGTATTGCTGCCTTTTCTTATTAACCAACGGGCAAGGGTATTTCACAAATTGTTTCAGAATTTTTATTGACCTTTCCCTTCATTTTTTATCTGCAGTGAAAGTCGTACCAAGGCGTCTTCCATAGTTTTATTAATTAATAAAAAATTCTTAAAGGGTACAAAATGAAAATCTGAAACCAGGGAACTCTTTATTTAACATATGTATTGCGTTAGCCACAAACGGTGTTCCAAAATGTGCAAAATTGCATGAGCAATTTGTGAAATACCCTTGCCCGTTGGTTAATAAGATAAGGCACAATACAAGATGGCGGGTCTCGTAGAGCCTTAAACTCATTAGAAACATGACGATGTTCTATGACGAATTTTGTGTGTTAACTGTTCCGGACTTATGAAATATGGCCCCACCACACTGTAAAAAATAAGTGGTGTGAATTCACGGAAAATTTCTGATAATGGTGTGCAACAAGTTTGCCTGTAACTGTCCGTCATTTTAAGATATTTCTGTTTTGAATATCTTAAAATGACGGACAGTTACAGGCAAACTTTCCGTATCCAATAATGGAAACACTGAGCAAGCTGATGGAAGTCCGTTTCAGGATTTTTCCATTTTCATACAGGTATTTTTGAAAATGCATTTCCGTTTTAATACGAATGTTTTCTGGAATTTCAGAAATTTCCATTTTGACTTTTTCCGTTTTTATTCAGATGTTTTCTGAATTTTCAGAAATATCCTTCTGGAATGTTTCCATCTGTTTACAGAAATATCCTTCACTTCAGAAAATTTCTTTTCTGGCTTTTTCGGAACTCAAAAAGAATGTGCTGGCAGTTTAGGAAATCTATGTTTCTGCCAATTCTGATTAGGGTTATTTCCAGCTCTGCTACCTTCCCCTCAGTCTCACTTGGTAGTTAATACACCTCTTTTAATCGCTTTGAGAGAGTAAAAAAGAGTACGGTTAGAACCAATTTAAAAATGGGAGAAAAGGGGATCGACATTTGTTTATCTACATTTTCATCTTCAGATTTTCTTATTTGTGCATTGGAAACCTTAATAAATAGGCCCCTTTACTTTATTTCCTGAAAAGGAGAAATTGCGTACAAATTTTAATATTAAAATGTATTCTATTTGTGTTCAGTGCCCTACCATCCTTTTTTTTTAGATTGGAGGTTTAAACACCACCGTGAGCAACTCAATAGGCTGTAAGCAGTCGCCCATCCCTAATTTAGGGTCACTGGCTAAAAGGAAGGGAGAGAGCCATTGCCGTAACACAAACACAACATCCATGCCTCACGGGATTCGAACCCCGACCCCTTTCGGACGAATGATCAGAGGTCATCGTCCAGACCACTGCGCTACCGGGACGGCCCATCAATTTTCGGTCTTATTATAAGCACATCAGAAGGGCTATCACCCCCTTTATTTGAAATATCACTAACCCACTAATTATGAACTTTTTTTTGTGTGTGTGGT
Source organism: Macrothele yani (assembly GCA_039090855.1). Lineage (NCBI taxonomy): Eukaryota > Metazoa > Arthropoda > Arachnida > Araneae > Macrothelidae > Macrothele > Macrothele yani. The sequence continues at coordinate 20,135,274 of CM076997.1, read as the reverse complement.
TTTTATGCATAGCATAACAGATAATTAAATGTATTTAGATATGTTTGCACGGTTATAATCACGGATTAAAATACTTTTGAATAACATGTGGCAAAGGCAACTAAAAACCTTGTCTGGAGAACATTTTCTCAAGATTCGTAAATACATATTTTCCTGCTACAGTTTTTTTTTTTTTTTTTTTTTGGATACTGAGTTCGGATTTTTACTGGATTCAGTTCTTATGATAAATTTCGTTAGCATGCAAAACATTTAATTTAGTTATATACCGTTAACGGTTCCCTCTAAGCCGTATGGCAGGCTATGAAACACTCTGAATGTGGATGGACGCATTTTTAAATACTTTTGCACTGTGCAGGTGGTACATCCATCAAGGTGGGTTTCGTCCGCATCTTACGTTTCACCCACCAAAGTTGTGAAGCTTAAACACAGGGCATTCAATCCTGTTCTTGAAATAACTTTCCACCCTGGATGTCGTACGGGCGCCTTTTACCTTCGCATTATGCAGCGGCAGGTGGTATAAAGTGATCCCGTTTCACCGGTAAAGCGACTTAAAGACTTAAAGTTTAACACTCCAGAATTATGCAAACCATTGAATGCTCTTCGCTTGCTGTTGCGGAGTTCGCGCCATTTTCGAGAACGGTCGTATCTGTTACATCTGCTTGTCAGTTGGGTTAAACTGCAGTAATCAGTCCCTAAGCAGTTTAAACACTTCCAAAATGCGATGTACATCTTTCCCCAGCGTTTGTTGAGGTTTGAGATCGTGGTTTTACGATATAAACCACGGATTGTTAATTTTGAAATGAGTTATATCCTCATTTGTGACAGATAAGAAGGGAGTCGACAATACAGCGTGTTTATAAATGGTGAAAACATTTTCAATAATTTATTGCACATAGAATAAGAGAGATACCATTTACTTATATATACCATGTGAAAAGAAAACATGAAAGTTCCCCCTTGTTAAAGCCGAGGCGTCTATTTCGATCATTCACCGCCAGTTGGCGCTACTAATCGTACCCACACCGTCATGCATAATTCGGACGGTTGCAGGACACTTCGTAGTAATCGCATATTTAGCGAAGTAAATTTCTCCGTCATTTCTGTCCAAGCCAGGATTCGAACCCGTATCCCCTCATTCCGGAATAAGTCACTCTACCAATTGAGCTACGCGGACGTTTTATTCTGATTCCTATCTGCCTTTATGTCATGTGAGTCCTTCTGGCAGGTACGTCACATCTCCTGGTACGTTACATCATCTCCCCCTTATTTTTTTTTTATTTTTTTCGAAGTGCTGGAGAAGGGATTCTCTTATTTTTCCTATCTCGCTGTGTGGAAATAGCATCACACCATTGCGAGATTTTGAACGGTCGGGTCATCCGGATAGTTCGGGCGCCATTTTACCGAAGTAAATTTCTCCGTCATTTCTGTCCACGTCAGGATTCGAACCCGGATCCCCTCATTCTGGAATATGTCACTCTACCAATTGAGCTACGCGGACGTTTTATTCTGATTCCTATCTGCCTTTATGTCGTGTGAGTCCTTCTGGCAGGTACGTCACATCTCCTGGTATGTTACACATATACGGTCCCATATGTGACGTCTGTTCAACCAATGAGAAGCGTTGTTAGAAAAGGTGACACCTCTGACTATGATTATTTGTGCGCTGACGAAAGTGGTTGTTTGTTGAAAATTTTACAGCTTTATTCAGCATTTTAAATTTGAATATTTCGTTTTATTTTTAATTTGCTGTTAGAAATTATGATCCAACGATTTCCTAATGTTGTTCAAATCAGAAAAACGTTTGATATTGCATGCATACAGCATTGACATCGAATATTTCTTTAATTTCTGCTACATTTATCGAGTTAGTCATCAGCATTTGCACTTAATCAGTTTAAAATATTGGTTCTGAGATATCCGAACACCTCCATTGGTGAATGAAAACGGATTCGTGAAATTTATCATGAGTGCCCAAAAAGGTGTGGTTTGGAACATCCCTATTTCGTGGATTAAAGAAACTCTCACAAGAGAGAAATCAAATCGGATGAAAAAAAGAAAGAAAGAAAGAAAGAAAGAAATCATAAAATATATAACTCCAAATATACAAGATTTTGTTTCAATGTGTAGCGGCCAAAGATAATATTTTGACCATTATTCAATTTAATGAAAGTTACTTGTTCACCAGATAAGCTGGAAAAGTTGAGTCATGTACTTCGGGGCAAAAGCGAAAACTATTACGACTGATACAGATGTCGTTTTGATGTGTAGCAAATATTCATAACATCCCATCTTATCTAAGTGTTAGTGTACCTGATTTCATACCTCTCTCGTGAGTGTTCCTTTAATCCACTAACTAGTGATGCCCGAAACCGCACATTTCGGGCATTCATGATAAATTTTACGAATCCGTTTTCATCAACCAATGGAGGTGTTCGGACATTTCAGAACCAATATTTTAAACTGATTAAGTGCTGATTACTAACCCGGTAAATAAAGCAGAAATTAAAGAAATTTTCCTCGTCGATGCTGTATAGCATACAATATCAAACATTTTTCTGATCTGAATGACGTGAAGAAACCGTTGAATCATAATTTTTAAGAGCAAATTGAAGATAAAACGAAATATTCGAAGTTAAAATACTGAATAAAGATGCAAAATTGTCAACACACAACCACTTTCGTCAGCGCAAAAGAAATCACAATCAGAGGAGTCACCTTTTCTAAAAACGCTTCTCATTGGCCGAACAGACGTCACATCATCATTCCTAATCATTGTCAACCATTATCAATCCACTGCTGGACGAAGGTCCCCCAAAGTTTCTTTCACAACGGACAGGTAGTGACCATAGATTGGTGAGATGTAAGATGCACCTCAACATTAAACTCGAACATGGCAAGCTCATTAGACAAACAAAATGTATTGACATAACCAACCTTAAATAACACCATAATACCTTCTAGTTGGAACTGAAGAACAGATTCTCTGCTTTAGAAGGCCTAACATCGGAAGAAGTGGATATTTCTGAAGTTAACAGAAAAGTAACCAAAGCTCTTATGGAAACAGCAACAAAATTAGCTGGGTCAAAGAATAAGTTGCATGTGAACAAATTATCAGGAAAAACCAAAATGTTGATGCAAAAAAGATGAGAGAGAGGGAAAACTAAAGAAGATGTGACTTCCAAAGTGGAGTATATAGAGCTATGCAAGACAGTACGAAAAAGTATCACTGAAGACGTAAGGAAATTCAACTGTGAACTAGTAAGGAAAGCAATTGAAAACAACCAAAGCCTAAAGATAGCAAAAAGACATCTCAGTAAGGGAAGAAAACAGATTATGGCACTGAGAAAAGAAGATGGTTCTGTAACAAGAAATGGAGGCGAAATTTTGACAAGAGTGAAAGATTTCTACTCCAAATTATATGAAAGGGATGATACGTGTACTCCAGACATCATGAAAGGTACCAGTACCAGAGTTCTTCCAGTCCTCCCAGCAGAAGTTGCACATGCAATCAAGAACATGAAGCGGGGAAAAGCTCCAGGAGAAGATGGAAATACTGTAGACATCATTCAAGAAGCAAGTGGAGAAATTGAAACAGTACTCACCCAAATTTTCACTCGATGCCTTAATGAAGGGAAGACGTCACATATGGGACCGTATATGCGATTACCACGAAGTGTCCTTCAACCGTCCGAATTATGCATGACGGTGTGGGTACGATTGGTAACGCTAAATGGCGGTGATTGGTCGAAATAGACGCCTCAGTTTTAACAAAGGGAGATCTTTCATATTTTCTTTTCACATGGTATAGGTAAATAAATGGTATCTCTCTTATTCTACGTGCAATAAATTATTGAAAGTGTTTCCACCATTTATAAACACACTGTACTGTCGACTCCCTTCTTATCTGTCACAAATGAGGATATAACGCATTTCAAAGTTAACAATCCGTGGTTTAAATCGTAAAAGCACGATCTGAAACCTAAACAAACGCGTTAGCAAATGCTGGGGAAGGATGCACGTCGCATGTCGGCAGTATTTAAACTGCTTAGGGTCTGAATACGTCAGTTTAACCCAACTGACAAGCAGATATAACGGATACGACTGTTCTTTAAAATGACGCTAACTCCGCAACAGCTAGCGAAGAGCGTTCAATGGTTTGCATAATTCCGGAGTGTTAAACGTGCACAACGTGAATCGTACACGTGGAGAATGTTCTGACATCTCCTTCATATCGAGTTATGAGGACATGTAAAATGGTTGAAGAAACCGACTCAATTTGCATGTCATGCGATGGAGGAGGAAAACATAATGAAACTTTTGAACAGCGGTTCCAGGAAGCCCTCCTAGCAAATCCCACGAAGTCTTTAAGTCGTTTCACCGGTCGAATGGGAGCATCTTATACCACCACGGAGTGTCCTGCAACGGTCCGAAATTATACAAGACCTGCATACTCTTATCTAACGATGGCGGCTTCCGGTTCCGAGAAGTTATTTTGTTTGCTACTTTTTGGTAAGAACAAAGTGCAGCAAACGTTCAAAGGAAATTTGGAAGTGCTTAGGGTAAAGAACCACCAACCAGGAAGGCAATATACGAGTAGCATCCGCAATTTGTAAACACGGGTTGCTTGTGTTCGGGAAAGAGCAATGGTTGACCTAGTGCTACTGTTGATAGTGTTGAACGAGTGAGAGAAACACCCACAAGGAGCGCCAATAAATCAATACAGCTTGAATAACGTGAGCTGAAAAAAAGGCCAACCACGACAGTGTGAAAGGTTATTTGTAAAAAACTGTCTTTGATGACGTAAAATTGGCGGTTGGTGCATATGTTAAAGGAAAACGACAAAGAGAAGAGTTTCTTGTTGGAGAATCGGACGAATGTTTCTTGAAATGGCCGGCCAGATCACCGGACTTAACTCCATGTGATTTCTTCTTGTAGGGATACATAAAGGATCGTGTTGTGTAACAATTTTGCTACTTGACGTCCGGGGATCAAAACAGAGAATTGAAGAAGCCACTACCACGGTCACACGGGATATGCTGGATATGGTATGGTAAGAGCTCTATTAGAGTATGGACATTTGTCACATTGGATCGTTGAGAAGTGATGTGATGTAAAAAAAGACTTGGACAGTTTCTGTACATGACACTGATATCTACAGTATGCTAACCTTTGTGCAATAAACCACTGAAAGTGTTCCTACCATTTATAAACACCCAGGAATAGAAACAGTAAACTGCTCCCCGTAACGGCTGAAAAGTGTGTTACGAATATTAGCTAACTATGCGCAAAACGTTTCTCGTAGGTGAAGGAAAATATCAGAGAAAAATGGAGTTTTAAATTGAACAGTTAGAACAACAGATAAAGAGGAAAACATGATATAATTTTACGCCGCTTATCGGAAGAATTTTAAATAATCGAAAAGTACAAAATATGGAAAAAGTATTCTTCATAGCAAAAGCTATGCTTAGGAAAACTTATTTTTATGCTTTCCTGGAAGCAGAAATAGCAAGAAAAAGTTTTGACACTTACGCCCCCTAGCGGGAAAACTGTGCATTATTTAAAGTGGATAATGTGTTCCCCAACTTTACTGTAGCGAATGGTACAGCAAGAAAAAAAATAAATTTTTCAATAGGATTTTCAGAATCGGAGATGCAGCTGCTAAAAGAAATGCACACTAACACCACCTAGCGCCAGAACTGTGAAATACATAAACCCACGAGCAAAGGCAAACTGTTCCAAAAGATAAATGGTATCCGGCTTTAAAATATATATTTTTTTTAAATCGGGCATTTGTAAGGAGTGCTATCGAAAAAAACATATTAAATATTTGCGTCCCATGGTGGGGAAATTGTGCTTCCTTTTGGGGAGGAAATGCTGACAAATACTTTTTGTTTTCAGTAGTATCTGATTGAGAAAGGATTTTTTCAGTCGGGTTTTCAGACTCACAGATATTGCTGAAAATATTCTGTAAACGCAAATCTGAATTTATGCGTTCTGTTGGCAAACTTGTACATTGAGAAAATTTTGAAATCAAATGCAAGACTTTTCACACTAAAAACGCTCTCCAACAAAGAAAGAATTTTTCAAATCGCGCTGATAGAAACATAGATATTGAGAACAATAAAATATATATCTACGCCCCCTGGCGGAAAAACTGTGCTTGATTTTAAGCAGAGGAAATTATGGAAATATTATTCTTAATATCAGGTATCACACCAAAAAAGAACTTTCTTAATCAAATTTTCAGAAGCACAGATATTGCTGCAAATACATCAGAAACACAAACCCCGGCTTACGCCTACTGGTGGAAAATTCTTTAAGAATTAAAAATTATGCGCAAAACATTTCGCACCAAGAGATCTATCCGATGCAAGATGTTTTTTTTTTAAATCGATTATTCAGAAACAGAGATATCTCAGAAATCGAGATTTACCTTTACGTGTAGAGGAAAGCTATGTAGCACGAAAAAAAATTCTACTCAAAATAGTCCTCGTTATAAATGGTATCAAAGGGAAGAAATACATTTTTCAGTCGGATACTGAGAAGTAATTATATGGAATAAAATGTATTTTGAAATCGGTATCATCTTTATTTATGTCCTCTAGCTGTAAAGTAGTAGATCGAAAAAATAAATCGGAAAGCATGGATCATCGTTCTCATATATCTAGCTTCCCAACATTAGAAGACTTTTTCAAATTGGAATAATAGTTGCAGAAATGCGGGGTCCCTAGACGGATGGGCGGGCAGTCAGACAGACCGAAATGCGATGCTATAAGCACATACTTATTTTCAAAAAACGTGGCGAATATTGATCCCATTTCTACAATCGACAGAACATTCAGAAATGGGAGTAGCTATTTACTCCCACTAGCTGCTAAGCAGGGCATTATGAAAATTCAATTATGTGAAAATCTTTCACAGCAGATGATATCAGAGGCTTTCCGATTGAACAGTCATATAAAGAATTTAGGACGTAATGTGATGTAATTTTACTCACCTTAGCGGAAAAGCTGTGCGTTACTTTAAAAAAATGGATGCGAACTTTTTAACAGAGTACTCTTAATCATGAATACTCTATTTCACATAGAAATACACCCTGACGTCCTCTGGAGGCAAATCTTTGAATAACAGAAGGGTAGAAGATATGCAAAAGGTATTGCATAGCAAACGTTTTGCAAAGGAAAATACTTTTTTCGAATACGTTTTCTCGGAAGAGCGATAGAGTGAAAATGCTTTTGTCATTTACTCTTCCTAGCGGGATGACTGCATTATTTAACAAGTTAGTAAAATCATGCAATGCTTTGATTATGATACGCTTTCCAACATACCAGAAATCATTATTCAAGTTATGAGGATAATGGCTGTGGAATAAATCTCGCTCCTGTGCCCTGACCTTTGATCCCATTTCGATAATATTTAACAGAACCGGTTCAGTATACCTCCGAAATAACATCATAAAGTTTTGTCGCAATGGAAGTATTTTTACGTAAGTTATGATGCATAAGGGCTATGGAATAGATTCCGCTCCTGTGTCCTGACCTTTGACCCCACTTCACCTATTATCAATAAGGTTCGTCCCCAGGTGTCTCCTACCACATACTAAATTTTCATTGAAATCGAACCATATTTGCGCAAGTTATAACGCATAAGAGCAATGGAATGGATCCTTCTCCTATGTCGTGACCTTTGACGTCATTTCGCCCATTCTCAATAGGGTTCTGCCCCTGGTGGACCCCTACCATATACTAAATTTCATCGAAATCGATTCATTTTTACGCGAGTTATCGTGCGCACAGACGGACAAAGCTGGAGCACATACGCTTCTTCCACCTACGGTTGGAAAGCGTAAAAAAGAATAATGTTTCCAGTTTTTACTGTACCAAATGGCAAGCACAAAAAAAAAAAAAAGAAAAATATTCAACAAGACTCTTAAAAGCGGAGATACAATTGTAAACAAAATTACACACCAACACCACCAAGCGGCGAAACTGTAAACTATAAATAACCCATGAGTACCTGCAAAATATTCAACTAGGGGAATGTTATCCAGTACTGAAAAATCTCTTTAAATCAAAGTTTTAGAAACACAAATTAAAGATTCGCGCCCTCTAGTACGAAAATTCTGCATTATTATATTTTTTTTTATTAAAGGTTTAACGACTATCGTGGGCAACTCAATGAGCTCTAAGCAGTCCCTTGCCCTAATTTAGGGTCACTAGTTCCAGGGAAGGGAGAAAGCCAGTGCAGTAAGACAGACACAACATCCATGCCTTGCCGGGGTTTATTTTGGAGAGGACACGCGAGTGAAATGTTTTTGTAGTTTATCTGTTTCAATACGAGTTTTTTCAATCGCATTTCTATACCCGTACATGTTCGTTAAAATATGCTATAAACGGAAACTGCCTCACAATGGTTAAGTTTTGCATTAAAAACATTTGAATATATGTTAAAATCATTCAATATTGCAAACGCTGTAAGTTAAGAACGATTTTTTACAATCGGAATATCAGAAGCAGAGATATCGAGAGAAATAAGAACTACATCTACGCACCTTGGAAAAAAATGTGTGCGTTATTTTAAGCAGGAAGTATGAGCAAGCGTTTTTTCGTGGTGGGAGGTATTTCACTGCGAAGGAAGTTTTCAGTCTAGTCTAGTGGCAAAACAGTTCCCCATAATGATAAATCATGTGGAGTACATTTCCACCAGAAACTCTCTCCGACGTAAAAACGTTACCTTACGAAATTTACCTTACGCCCCCTAGCGGAAATAGTGCGTATTACTGAAAAAGGAAATCCTACTCAGAATAATCTTCCTTATAAGTGGCATCAAAGGAAAGTAAGATTTTTTAAATCTGATATATATAGAAGCAACTATGGAATAAAATGTGATTTCAATGCGATATCATCTGCATTTACGCACTCTAGCGGAAAAGTTCTGCATTGGAAGATGACCTGGAAGCAAGGATCACACTTCTCATTCTTCGGGCTTCCCAATGGAAAAATAATTTTTTAAATCGTACTAATACACTGCGGGACAATTGCTAAGGACGGATGACAACAGCAACGATAGCAACCATAAAATGGAAGGCAGGAAAATGTGGAAAGTAGCATAAGTGCGGGATACAGTAAGACGTGTTGTGCGTATGCAGATTTTGGATTGCCGAACTTGTTCGTGACGTCATAGCGCTGATAAGAGATACACTGCCGGACAATTGCTAAGGACGGATGACAATAGCAACGATAGCAACCATAAAATGGAAGGCAGGAAAATGTGGAAATTAGCATAAGTGCGGGATACAGTAAGACGTGTTGTGCGTATGCAAATTTTGGATTGCCGAACTTGTTCGTGACTTCATAGCGCTGATAAGAGATATAAAGGATTTGACACGTATTGACCGTTGTTTTTCAAACGCAAAGTTGAAAGGGAAAGAATCAATTGACGAACTTGCAATTTTCAGTATGTCTTCCCGACATCACCTAGATGATTTTACGCGTGGCCGTATTATTTTCAAGATTGAAGAAGGGCGAAAAATAACAGATGTTGCCAGGGAGTTCGACGTCAGCCACAGTGCTGTTTCAAGGCTTTGAAAATCATTTCAAACAAATGGAGAGTGTAGCAAACGTCACGGGGAGGTCGTGTTCGCAGTACGACACCTGCAGAAGATCGGTACATAGTGCTATCAACAAAAAGAAACCTGCGCAGCACAGCTAGTGAGGTAGCAAATCAGTTTATGGCTGCTACTGGCAAGCGGATCTCCCGAAAAACTGTCGCCAGACGTTTGCATGAAGGAGGACTTTACGCCCACCATCCTGTTGTGTGCATCCCATTGTCCAGACGTCACCGTACCGCCCGTTTGCAATGGTGCCATCAACATCGCAATTGGACTGATAACGACTGGTCTGCTGTCCTCTTCTCAGATGAGAGTAGATACAGTCTATCGTCTGATTGTCGACGACAACTGATCTGGCGTGATAGTGGTACTGCATATTGTCCAGCAAACATACAGGAAAGGGACCGATATCCGACATGTAGTGTCATGGTATGTGCTGGCATCATGATCAATGGCCGTACGTCCCTCTATGTGCTTCCAACTGGGACTATGACTGGCCAACGATACATTAATGATGTTCTGCTACCTCATGTTCGCATGTTCCGTGGTGCTGTCGGTGATAGATTCATTTTCATGGACAACAACGCAACATGTCATCGAACAGTCGCTGACCAGGAGTGTCTTGAGAGGAGGATATTCAACGTCTCGTATGGCCAGCACGCTCTCCAGATCTGAATCCCATTGAAAATGTGTGGGATGCTTTGGGGAGGAGTCTTGCTGGTCGCCAATGCCCTCCAATAAACAAGGACACCCTCATCCGTGCACTGACAGAGGAATGGGATAAATTACCCCAACAGCTGCTTGATAATGTAGTGCAAAGCATGACACGACATGTGGAATCTTGCATCGCCCTCCATGGTGGCCATATCCCGTATTGACATCTTACGTCGGAACGCCTGCGGACGGTAATTGCATTTTTTTCACGTTTACGTATTCTGCACAAAATGGCCTGTTTATCCCTTGAACACGTTCCAAAGCCATCTAGATTTCAGAGCACAATAAATTGTCTTTCTTGTAATGTCCTGGCATTCTGACATTATTTTATTTCACTTGGCATCCAACCACACTTACTTTTTTATGCGCTATATAGCCGTTTATGATCCGTCCTTAGCAATTGTCCAGCAGTGTATAAAGGATTTGACGTGTATTGACCGTTGTTGTTCAAACGCAAAGTTGAAAGGGAAAGAATCAATTGACGAACTTGAAATTTTCAGTATGTCTTCCCGACATCACCTAGATGATTTTACGCGTGGCCGTATTATTGGCAAGATTGAAGAAGGGCGAAAAATAACAGATGTTGCCAGGGAGTTCGACGTCAGCCACAGTGTTGTTTCAAGGCTTTGGAAATCATTTCAAACAAATGGAGAGTGTAGCAAACGTCACGGGGGAGGTCGTGTTCGCAGTACGGTACCTGCAGAAGATCCGTACATAGTGCTATCAACAAAAAGACACCGGCGCAGCACGGCTAGTGAGGTAGCAAATCAGTTAATGGCTGCTACTGGCAAGCGTCTCCCGAAAAACTGTCGCCAGACGTTTGCATGAAGGAGGACTATACGCCCGCCGTCCTGTTGTGTGCATCCCATTGTCCAGACGTCACCGTACTGCCCGTTTGCAATTGTGCCATCAACATCGCAATTGGACTGATAACGACTGGTCTGCTGTCCTTTTCTCAGATGAGAGTAGATACAGTCTATCGTCTGATTGTCGACGACAACTGATCTGGCGTGATAGTGGTACTGCATATTGTACAGCAAACATACAGGAAAGGGACCGATATCCGACATGTAGTGTCATGGTATGGGCTGGCATCATGATCAATGGCCGTACGTCCCTCTATGTGCTTCCAACAGAGACTATGACTGGCCAACGATACATTAATGATGTTCTGCTACTTCATGTCCGCATGTTTCGTGGTGCTGTCGGTGATAGATTCATTTTCATGGACGACAACGCAACATGTCATCGAACAGTCGCTGTCTAGGAGTGTCTTGAGAGCGAGGATATAAAACGCCTCGTATGGCTAGCACGTTCTCCAGATCTGAATCCCATTGAAAATGTGTGGGATGCTTTGGAGAGGAGACTTGCTGGTCGCCAATGCCGTCCATGAAACAAGGACACCCTCATCCGTGCACTGACAGAGGAATGGGATAAATTACCCCAACAGCTGCTTGATAATGTTGTGCAAAGCATGACACGACGTGTGGAATCTTGCATCGCCCTCCATGGTGGCCATATCCCGTATTGACATCTTACACCGGAACGCCTGCGGACGGTAATTGCATTTTTTCATTTTGCGTATTCTGCACAAAATGGCCTGTTTGTCCCTTGAACACGTTCCAAAGCCTTCTGGATTTCAGAGCACAATAAATGTCCTGGCATTCTGACATTATTTTATTTCACTTGGCATCCAACCACACTTACTTTTTTATGCACTATATAGCCGTTTATGATCCGTCCTTAGCAATTGTCCAGCAGTGTAGTTGCAGAGATATGGTGTGCACAGACAGACGGACGGAAGAATGGACAAAAATACGCACATATTTTTTTCTACAAAATACATGCAAAAAAGGGTAGCGTATTGAAAATTCCATTTAAGTTTTAGTGTCTGTGATTTTTCATTCGGTCGATTAATATTAAATGATGAATGATATTTTTTATCCCGGATATTAAGAGGCCTGCTCTTTATTTAGTATAATATAATAAGAACAGAACCAGGTATACAGAATTCAGAAGAAACAATCAAATAGAAGCTACTTATTCGCATTCAGTTCAAAAGCCATAGGATTTTGTGAAATTTGCTTTGCAACAGAACGCATAACACACAGTTAGAAATTTCAGAGATTATTATAAGCCGATTCGGCTAAACGGTAACACATGGTAAGAACCACTTCATAACTTCACATGAATGCAGCTGTTTAAAATCTGGTGTCCATTACCCGTCGGCTTGTAATATAATTAAAGGAAACACTCGGACTAACGTACAGGTAGAAATCAGATGTTGAACTACTAAAGTCTCCAAGCGAATTTCACCGAGAGCTCTGCATTTGGCAGCTGTGCATGAAATGTTGACCTTAAGCATTAAAGTAATTAAACACCAAACGCATTTTAATCCGTAAGTAATTAGTCCATATCATCAGGGACATTGCGAGGGAGGAGTCCAAGAGAATTTCTAACGCAGACAGATGTTGATGCTACTTGATTCCTAACGCCTCAGCCGGAATGTAATTCAACGGGCGGTGCATTAATCCTGTCACATTTATGATCACTTTAGCAATGTCTCGCCATTTTTCGATGTATTATCTTTCAGTCGGGGAGCAACTACTGAATGACATTGGTGGAAAGTGGGTCAAAAATGTCAAGACAGTAAATAGTAAAAGAAATCTCTCTTCTACATTTCAAAGGTTCGACTCTTGAAGTGTGTTAGATGCAGAAAGGATGTTTTCCCGCGCGTAATCAATGTGACAGCCAACTTACGAGAATAATAAGTATTAAAGGGGGGCACGTGCACCCAACTTTAGGAAGTTTAAAGGCGAGAAAAAGCCTTCGATGGGGCAGAAAATCTTATTGGAAGGTTTAGTGGTAGTCACAAGGAAGTGCCATACATCAGAGTAGGAACAATTAAACTTTAATACACAGCCATGCGGGACTCTCTTGAAAACCCATCATTCCTGTGAAAACCTCCCAAATCAGCCATGATTTTCAATGAAGAATTCACTTTCCTACTAATTTCACCATCCAATTTGTTCTATCTGTCAAACATGCTTCCTAAATACTCAAACTCATTCACCTGGTCAATCACTGTGCCATTTTGACTTACATTACATTCAGTGCTACCAGTTCCTCTCTCAAAAACCATAACTTTAGTTTTTCCCTTATTTATAATCAGTTTTTTTTTTTTTTTTTTTTATTGGAGGTTTACCGACCACCGTGAAAAACTCAATGGGCCGCCCCGGTGGCGCAGTGGTCTAAGGCGCTGGACTCTGATCATTCTTCCGTCAGGGGTCCGGGTTCGAATCCCGGTGAGGCATGGATGTTGTGTTTGTCTTACGGCACTGGCTCTCTCCTTCCCTGGAACCAGTGACCCTAAATTAGGGACGGGCGCCTGCTTATAGCCCATTGAGTTGCTCACGGTGGTCGTTAAACCTCCAATCAAAAAAAAAAAACTCAATGGTCTATAATCAGTCGCCCGTCCCTAATTTAGGGTAACTGGCTCCGGGGAAGGGAGTGAGTCTAACAAAACAAACACACCATCCATGCCTCACAGCGATTCGAACCCGGAACAATCTTGGACGAATGATCAGAAGCCATCGCTTAGACCACTCCGCCACCAGGGCGGCTACACTTAGTTTGAATTTCGGTTTAACTGCCATCGGGATATTACACAACTTTGTCTGACTCCTGCTCCAGTGGAAAACCATTTTGATAACACACCATTTACTCGTATACAAGCTCTAGTGCTAGCATGAGCTTGTGATTTTACACTGCTAAGTAGATTCCCAGTAACACCATATTCATACAATACCTTCCACAAACGTGTCCTATTTACTCGGTCGTAAGCTTTCTCTAAATCTATTTGCATAGATGCAGGAACCAAAAAGAAAAGTTTCACTAGAGAACATTTTGTAATTGATTTGCACTTTTTCGTTTGTTTACATTAGTTTACGCATAGTCATGCTGTACCTTGGTTTTAAGGCATACTGTGTTCTTAGCAAAACGGAGGTGTTTTAAACAATCTCTATTAAACTTTCCCTTTTGTTTTCCCAGCTCAATGATTGAGAACCTTTCCGCAATGTGGCATCGTATCCCCCGTTTCGTAACGCGACAAAAGTGAGGAAGTGAAATTTCTTGGAAAACCAGAGCATATCCGTCAAATTGATCTATATTTTCGTGTTCCACATCCCAACGTCTGTAAAGTACACTTATTTTCGTTGCCATGACAAAATGCAACCTAAAATTTGTTCTGCAGTTTTATGTGAAAAAACTTGAGTTTAGCGGAGACGAATGGATTTTCTTCATCATTAAATCTATATATTTTTACTACATGACGATGATTGCAGAGGATGTTCATACATTTTTAAAACGATTTCCCAGCAATATAATTAATGTTTAAAATAAAATATTTTTTCTTAAATGTTCTATCTGATAGCCCTTTCTCTGATTTATGAACGTGCACCCAGATTACGTAGATAACAGATTCATTTTTAAATTTGGTACTGGTATTTCATTCCATTACTCTTGCAGTGATTACCATAGTCCAATCACTGTACTAGGTCTGCGTTCACAAAGCGCTCGTTTTTAGCAGTCCGAATGCACAATAGTGCATTGTTTTTTAGCAGTCCGAATGCACAATAGTGCATTGGTGACACATGAGTGGACTTTCAAGGAATATGAGCAAAAGATATTCACTTGATACTCTTCTCTTTTTTTCATTTTTTTTTTGAGAAATAGCTTTGGATTTCGATGTATGCCTGGTAACCATATCGTGACGGAGTTATACTCTTTGAAGGCTCTGTGGATAAAGGAGTGGTAGTTCCTCTTTAAATATAGGAGATAAAACATTATTTTAGTAATATGTAGGACGGATTTTAACATTCTTTTCAGCTTCTCTTAACTTTAATTTCCCTTTGTACGAGAAACCAGCAATAATAATGAATTCTTTACTGGAATTTTTTCGGATTCTTGGAACTAAGTTTGTAAGTGTTTTTCTGCTCTTTTGCAATGGTAAATCGGCCTTGTTTTGTTACAGTCGTTTAAGCAGATCCATGATTCATCAACAGTCACAATAAATTTCCATCTGTCTCTGATTAAGTGATTTCCATAAAAAGGTATACACCATGTTCTGCCCTCAGCCACGTGCCCTGGCAAAAGGCGGTGAACATTATGCTTTTTGGCTTCTTCAGCTTCAAATATCTGTTTATTACCTTGTTAACACATATGTTTTTAACGACTTAGCAATTGTTCTTTGGGTCTGTGGATTTTGTTTTAAAACCAGAAACTTTACTTTTGAAATAGTCGTAAAAGTACGTACCTTATTTGGATATTCGTTTGGCGTTCTTTTTCCTGTTAAATGCAATGTTTGATGATATTCGCCTCTATCATTTATAATATTGCTTGTTTAACATTTATAAATGCCAATTTGACGATTTTCACAGCGTTTTTAATTTACGCTTTCCAACCGTAGGTTGAAGAATCGTATACGCTCCAGCTTTGTCTGTCCGCACGATAACTCACATAAAAATTTTCGATTTCGATGAAATTTTAGTATGTGGTAGGGAACATCCTGGGGACGAACCCTGTAGAAAATGGAACAAATGGGGTTAAAAGGTCACGACATAGGAGCGGGATCCGTTCCATTGCCCTTATGCGTCATAACTTGCGTAAATATGGTTCGATTTCAACGAAATTTTAGTATGTGGTAGGGGACCACCTGGGGACGAACACTATTGAAAATGAGTGAAGTGGGTTAACGGTCAGGACATACGATCTGGATCAATTCCATCGCCATTATTCCCATACTATTAAAGGAGCAATTCTTGTATCCATGTAAATTTCATTTTGAAAACGACTCTGAGGATTTTGATCAAAGTCGTTTACCTTCCGTTTTCTGATGCTAAAAATCGATTTTGCTTGATCTCGACTTTGGGAAAATTCGTTTAGTGGGTTTAATACCCAACCCAAGTTATCACGATTTTAGTGTCATGGCGTCCTCCTATTAATGTTTCCCATGCTTAGAAATCTTATGAAGTCACACTCTCGCGATTGAGATGTTGGCGCGCGGTCACGCCATCTGCCTCATTAGGTTACGCGTTGTGTGAGGATCCTATTAAAGTTTTGCGACGTCACACTCTCGCGATCATCTGCCTGATTACGTTACGCGTTGTGTGCGTAATACGCTTTACTTCTATTTTCTTCTAGAACAAAAAAGTGAGTTGCGCCAGCTGCTTGGAGTTGATGCGTAGTACAGTATAAGCAGCGGAACGCTGATGCGTTTTTCCCTTCAAAAGGTAAACTGTTAATACAGCACATTTTTTTTTACGTTTTTGAATAGTCACTTGATGACAAGCGTATCCGCTGTGCCAAAATATAATTAGTTCATTTTTATTAATTATTATTAACAGTGTCACGTGGATGGTAAAACAATATAAAAAAATATGGCTGGTATACCCCCTGCGAAACGTGGATGTTTCAACTTTAATAAGAAGAATAAGTAGAATACGGCCCTGTTGGAACAAGAACAAGCGGAAGAAGTAAATATGGAACAGCTTGGACATTCAAGAGCCGATGGTTTCCGATCACTTTCCAGTCTCGAAACATATGACATTCCATTGGAAGAAGATCAGCCTTCAAAAAGACCATTCGGAACAGCTAAGGCGAGGAGCATGGAAATAATGTCCGACGTTGTTATAACCCCTAATGAATCTATATCGGAAGAAAACCTTGAACAAATGCGGCGAAGATATACACAGCGAATCGCAGCTGAATCATCCGAAGAACGTAACCAGCGCTCTACGAAGCCGTTCATCACAGTTAATCGCAACCGAAACCGCGGATGAACGTGTTCAGAGACTGGAACACTTGAGACAACATGCAACTGAACAATTTAGCTTTACAATACTTGGAAATAACATATCAAATTTTAAAAAAATTGTGCCCTCATCCCCCCGTTAACCGAGCGATCCTCGGTGTTCCTGATATTGCGTTATAACTTACGTAAAACTGCTTCGATTGACACAAAGCATTATCATGTTGTTCCGGAAGTATACTTTACCGGTTCTGTTGAATATCATCGAAATGGAATCAAAGGTCAGGTCATAGGAGCGAGATTTATTCTACAGCCATTATCCTCATAACGGGAGTAATAACTTGAGTAATGATTTCTGGTATGTTGGAAAGCGTATCATAATCAATGATTTTACTAACTTGTTACAGAATACGAATATTTTTCTTCGTAAAGAGCGAAAACATAAGCTTCTATCCACAACTTGTTTACGTACGTCATTTTCTTAGCAGACGATATTTAGCTGTAGCATATATTTCTTTCGTGTACATCTTACATGCTGTTGCCAATCTCTGCTCTTCGTACGGTTTTTATTTGTGTAATATCTTATAAAAACTATGTAAAAATTTGTGAACAACCCCTAAGTACGTAAGAAAGAAGATAATTGATTCCAAACTATCAGGTGCAATAGGCACGTCTTTTGACAAGCATCTCGAACCTTTTGGCTACTAACATTCAAAGATTGATTTCTTTGATTTTAAGTTATACAATCAGTAGTTTTCAAAAAGCAGTAGGACTTTTTGGACTCCTTCTTCAGAAAGGCTCAAAAATGTGTTAAGTCATGTTCGCTGTAAGAGCAATTTAAATGAAAAGAAATTCTGTAAGAATTTCTGAAGCATAGGTACGGTGTGAAATGCAAGTATATTGTTAAAGATATGCTATTGCGGAAAATAATGCAAATAGAAAAATCAACCGGCATGTAAGCCAGTATGATTGGTTCAAAATCATGCCAGCGCTAAAGGAATTTTTATAGTGACACTCGGTGATACAAGACGTCTTTGGATGCAAACCATAAATTTATCCTGCTTAGAAAATGGAAATCAAATTAATTGTTCAGAAAAGGCGGAAAGGTATGAAAGGTACGGCGATAACTACAGCAGACTGATGAAAACAGATTTTTTTTATTGGAGGTTTAAGAACCACCGTGAGCAACTCAATGGGCCATAAGCAGTCACCCGTCCCTAATTCAGGGCCATTGGTGCCAGGGAAGGGAGAGAGCCAATACCGTAAGATAAACACAACATCCATGCCTCACCGGGATTCGATCCCGGACTCTTTTGGGACTAATGATCACAAGCCATCGCTTAGATTACTGCGCCACCGGGGGCGACAAGATAATTTTTCAAATCAATCTTTTTACACAAATGTAGTTCTAAATGAAAACCTACCTTTGCCTTGCACTTGGAAAACAAATACCTTTGATTATTTTGATCAATATTGTAATTAGACGATGCTAAGAATGTGCCGACAGTAAAATTAATTATTAACGGTGGTATGTTTTTCCTAAAAATGCAAGTATACGCCTCCTGAATGGAACATTTTTTATCGAGAAAGGTTTAGGAAGCCTAATATTCTTTCTTCCGATGCACAGCTATCCAAGAATTTATTCATTTTCATTTGAAAATCATTCACTCTAGAATTTTTCACATTGTTTTGATAGGATAAACAGTGATATACACAAATGTGGATTTGTGTGACCTAGAGGAAAACTGTTGTGTCGTGAAGAGGAACCACGAGGTGTTTTTCTCCATTTGAAATGTGTACTTTAATTTAATGTTTCTAGTCTTAACGCTATATTTTTTTAAATCTCGGTGAGTGTTGGTTTGGCAACCTGACGTTAAGTCAAAAGTGAATGACGTGTGTGTTCGAGACTGGTAATAACGCTGTTTACAGTTCTATGAAGGCTGCTGTGAAAAATTACATGAGAGGTTGTTGAGATATTAGGGAGAGAGCTGGAAACCATTGGTTACGAAACATATATTACCAGAGATGTTATTCGAGCTTTATTGAATCGCTTACATTGATGTTATGCTTCGTTGATATTGAAGTTTCAAATTGTTCTCTAGTTAGTAAGACTTGAAGAGTGTTCTACACTGATTTAGTTTTGCATTAGGATCACTTACCTAATAACGCATTGGCCCATCTTTATATGCAGTCGTGGCTCACAGACGCTTAGGAACAGATTCTAGAAGATGTCAAACATCCTCCATGCGGAACTTGACCCATGTCCGCTGCAGAAGCTCCGTGGGCTCACGCTCTTTCCGGTTAAGACGATCATTCCGTGGAAGACGCTACACCGCGTCCTAGCATGTTCTACACATTTTCAGTTCGATTACAGTCGCAGGAGTTTGAGGGCCGATACAATGTTACGAATTCGTCACCGTGTTCCTCCAAACACTCGGTATACGTACCCGATGACGCATTACGTTTTCCTATTGAAAGATGGATGGCACTGTGGTCGTGGTAAACTTCATGCAGATTTGCATGGACATGGGGGTCATCTAACAGGTCCATGTAGTGTCAAGCATTCAGTGTTTGTGAGCTGACAACCAATGAACCTAGGGCTTGCCAGGGAAGAGCTCCCCGGGTGAGAACACCAACTTCGCTAGTCTGTTAAACCCCAACTGTGCAATTATGGGATAGGGGTTCATGCTGTTTACGCCATTTGCGAACCCGCCATCAGCATGGTGCAACAAAACAAGTTAGTAAAATCATGTAATGCATTGATTATGATACGCTTTCCAACATACTAGAAATCATTACTCAAGTCATTACTCAAGTTATGAGGAAAATGGCTGTGGAATAAATCTCACTCCCGTGCCCTGGATTTTGATCCCATTTCGATGATATTCAACAGAACCGGTTCCGTAGACCTCCGAAATAACATGATAAAGTTTTGCCCCAATCGAAGCAATTTTACGTAAGGTCTGATGCATAACGGTTATGGAATAGATCCCACTACTGTGTCCTAACCTTTGACCCCATTTCGCCCATTTGCAACAGGATTCGTCCCCAGGCCGGTCCCTACTACATACTGATATTTCATCCAAATGGAAACATTTTTAGGTATGTTATGACGCACAATGGCGATGGAAGTGATTCCACTACTATGTCCTGACCTTTGACCCCCAATTCCACAATTTTCAATAGGGTTTGTCCCCAAGTGCTCCCCTACCACATACTAAAATTTCATTGAAATCGAACCTTTTTTACGTTAGCTATGACGCATAAGAGCAGTGGAATGGATCCTGCTCCTATATCTGACCTTTGACCCCATTTCGTTCACTTTCAATAGGGTTCCTTCCTAGGTATTCCCCTACCATATACTAAACTTTCATCGAACTGCAACGATTTTTACGGAAGTTATCGTGCGGACGAACATACGCACACAACGCGTGACGTAATGAGGTAGATGGGAATCGCGACCATCTGCTCGCAAGAGTGTGACGTCATAAAACTTTAATAGGATCCACACACAACGCGTGACGTAATGGGACAGCTGGCGTGACCGCGCGCTAACATCTAATAGGACGACGCCATGACACTACACTAAAAACGTGGTAATTCGGGGTGGTTATTTAACCCACTAAACGAATTTTCCTAAAGTCGAGATCAAGCTAAAACAATTTCTAGTACCAGAAAACGGTAGGTTAAGGACTTTCATCAAAACCCTTAGAGCCGTTTTCAAAATAAAATTTACATACATACAAGAATTGCTCCTATAAGGTGAACGTCAAGTAAATTTGCTTCCTGTACTTCGAATGGGAAAAATTCTGTACACATTTTATTCCCAATTAATGCGTTCCCAAGGATGAAATTTTGAACATCGATTAAAATATCTTCATTTTATAACTTGCAATACTTAATATTTTCTAAAACATACCCATAATTATGCAATCCAACATTTGTTTGTCTACTGACGTCATGAAAATACAGTTCGCGCGATCTTTTTTTAGGACAACTAATGCGTTCACAAGAATGAAAATTTGAACATCGATTAAAATAGCTTCATTTTATAACTTGGAATACCTAATATTTTCTAACACATAACCATAATTATGCAATCGAACATTTGTTTGTCTACTGACGTCATGAAAATACAGTTCGCGCGATCTTTTTTCAGGACAACTAATGCGTTCACAAGAATGAAAATTTGAACATCGATTAAAATAGCTTCATTTTATATCTTGGAATAATTAATATTTTCTAACACATAACCATAATTATGCAATCTAACATTTGTTTGTCTACTGACGTCATCAAAGTACAGGTCGCGCCATCCTTTTTCTGGTTTCAACAGCACCAAAGGAAAAGGTATGGATTTTTAATATAAATATGGTTATGTTTTAGAAAATTTTAGGTATTCCAAGTTATAATATGAAGTTATTTTAATCGATGTTCAAATTTTAATTCTTGGGAGCACATTAATTGTGAAGGAAATATGTACAAACGTTTTTCCATTGGAAGTATAGGAAGCAAAATTACTAGACGTCCACCTTAACAATATGGGATAAGGGCGATGGAATGGATCGCAATCCTATGTGCTGACCTTTGGCCTCATTTCGTCCATTTTCAATGGATTTCGTCCCCAGGTGGTTCCTTACCACATACTGAAATTTCATGGAAATTGAACCATTTGTACGCACGTTATGACGCATAAGGGCAATGGAATGCATCCCGCTCTTATGGCCTGACCATTGACCCCAATTCACCCACTTTGAATAGGGTTCGCCCCCAGGCGGTCCCCTACCACATAGTAAAATTTCATTGAAATCGAATCATATGTACGCAAGTTATGGCGCATAAGTGCAATGGAATGGATCCCGATCCTACGTCGTGACCTTTGTTCCCATTTGTCCCATTTTCAATAGGGTTCATCCCCAGGTGGTCCCTACCACACACTAAAAATTCATCGAAATTGAACCATTTTTACGTCAGTTATCGTGCGGACAGACGGACAAAGCTGGAGCATATACGCTTCTTCAACCTACGGTTCGAAAGCGTAAAAGAACGAGATTCGTCAGTCCATTCTCAACTCGGCGGCTTCCATCTGTGGTACCCCAGGCAAAGCAAGGTACAGAGCAAGGTGCGTGTAGAGATAAGTGGAACTGCAGCGTTTGTACCGGTGAGTGGGCTGAGTGACTGTTGCACGCTATTGCTGAAGTACCAGTCGTGACACCCGACACTCATCGCTCTGATCATCCACGCGTGGCTAACCAATGTGAAGATTTTTCTCGATGTCTCTGAGTGGTTAATCCAGTCCTTGTACACTCTTGATACAGAAGTATGGGAGCAGCCAGCAAGTGTCGCTGTTTCCGAAATATTAGCACCTGCCCTTCCTGCCCCAACTATCTGACAGCGGTCAAATGGTTAGCATTTGACCGCTGTCAGATAGTTCAATCAAATGTTTGACATTTGACCGATGCCACGTTTCCCCATTACTTGCAAATGTTTACTAATGATGTACAGAAGACAGGTGTGCAAAATTTATGGTAGACGCCCCTGACGTTGATATCGCGTGGTGTTTTGTTATCGCTCCGAATATGTAAAACGGGGGTGTTCCTAATGCAAATCTAACTCTGACTCACCCGACTGTGTGTATCTCGTGTCCCGATATTTTGTGCTTTTGAATGAGTTTTCCATTAGGCCGCCTCTTCTATTTGTGTGTATTGTTATCATAAAGGTAATAACTACGTTTCCACTCATTCTAACCTCACAGTTTGTTCTCATAAATACGATTCTTTCTCTTTCGTTTTCAACGTTTTGTCAATATTATGATGTACGGTGACCTATAATACTTGTAGATTTATCATACTGTTCAAATCTTTTTTATTGAAGATTTAACGACCACCGTGAGCAACTCAATGGGCTATAAGCAAATCACCAGTCCCTTATTTAAGGTCACTAGTTCCAGGGTAGGAAGAGAGCCGGTGTCGTACGACAAACACAAGATCCATGTCTCACCGGCATTCGAACCCGGATCCTTCACGAACGAATCATCATAATCCAGCGCTTAGACTACTGCGCCACCAGGGCGGCATTCACATTTATGAATCCACCATTGTTCTTTTCCCTACGTATGTTCTTTTATCACTTGATATTGCTGACATCCTTTGTTTTTAATTTAACGTGCTCCGTGTGAGCGCGTTCACTGTTCTAACGTGTTGACACTCCTACACGTGCCTTTTCCCCTTTCTTTTTTGCTGTTATTTCTTCCATATCTCGTGTTCCACCTGTACGTATTAATACCAACTAACTGAGTACCCTAGCGGATGATCACAGTTTCTAAAATATTAATAACTCAGTGTATTTAATAAAAAGGAATTGTACACCAACTCTACTCAAAATGGTATAACGATACTAATTATCCGAATTTCTTGGCGCAGAATAGCAATCAACGTTTCCAAGCTTTCGCACATCAATGAGATGAATTTTGCAAGGAAGGTATACTCACTATTCTTGATAGCGTCTGGCAAAGAAATTTGTTTTTTTTTCCTTCTCGAACCATGATCCTTTTACCCATGTCTTAAAACTAAGGAACTTTGAGATCAAGCCAAATGACTTGCAAGCGGTTAGGAAGTCGAGGTGTGACCGTTCCTCCTCAAGTTTGAGTCTCAGCTGTCGGAATAATTTAAAGGCGTTCCACATTGCTCGGAGAGTGCAGAAAGAAATCAATGAATAGGAACTGTACACCAACTGTACTCAAATTAGTATAATTATATTAATGATCCGAATTTCTTGGCGAAGAATAGCAATAAAAGTTTCCAAGGTTTCGCACATCAACCAGATGGCTTTTTCAAGGAAGGTAGACAGCAGACAGGAAACTGAATAATAGAACGCTTCAACAAATTAAACATGGTAAGTTGAGTTGACAATAAACGAAGAGATGCATAATAATAACGCATATAGCGTATTAAATCCTTTTATTTCTGTGGTGTAGTCAGCACAAAGATTCGCCAAGCTTTCGCACTCCACTGGGAGGCGTTTTTCAAGGCAATGGTTTTACACAAAAATGCTAACATACAATAAAAGGCACGATGCATCATGTTCGTCTTTGCACGCTGAATCCTTGGAGGAAAACAATAGGCATTCAATATTCGTAGAATTTGTTCCAAATTCGTGGTAACTCTAGCGTGACGCTGAAATTGCAGGCCTCATTTTTGGTAAGGATCTCCAAAGTTTCCCGCAGTTGTTGTCTACTTCCTTGAAAAACCCATCTGGTTGATGTGCGAAAGCTTGGAAACTTTGATAACTATACGCCAAGAAATTCGGATCATTAGTGTAGTTATATTATTTCGAGAACTTAGTGTATATCCCTGATTTAATAATCAGATTCGATACTGTAAATGCAATATTTCTTATTTTGGAGTTATTGCGATTATGTGCCTAATTAGCTTTATGTGTTATATATCTAAGCCATCCGAAGCACGAAGTTAAGCTTTACAATAATAGTACTGCAATGGAATTACCCAATTCAGAAACAGCTTTACACTGAAGTATATTAGGATTTTTTGGGGTTTTTTTTTTACAGTAGGTTTAACGGCCACCGTGAGCAACTCAATGGGCTGTAAGCAGTTGCTCGTCCCTAATTTAGGGTCACGGGTTCCAAGAAACGGGGTGAGCCAGTGCCGTAAGACGAACAAAACAAAAAGCCGCCCCCGGTGGCGCAGTGGTCTAAGGCGCTGGCCTCTGATCATTCGTCCGTAACGGGTCCGGGTTCGAATCCCGGTCAGGCATGGATGTTGTGTTTGTCTTACGGCACTGGCTCTTTCCCTTCCCTGGAGCCAGTGACCCTAAATTAGGGACGGGAGACTGCTTATAGCCCATTGCGTTGCTCACGGTGGTCGTTAAACCTCCAATAAAAAAAAAACAAAAAAAAAACCAACCATGCCTCACCGGGATTCTAACCCGGATCTCTTTCAGACGAATGATCAGAAGTCATCGCTTAGACCACTGCGTCACCGAGACGGCACAAGTATCTTCAACCAGTTACATTAAAAAAACTACACATGGTGCATGATGAATGATACAGATCTCTCCCTACCCCTCCACACACACACACACACACACACGCAGAAACAAACACACTCCAAAGAAAAAATAAAATAAATGAAAAATGAGAAATCTGTCCGGTCTTATATAAATAACGTGCGAAAATTGAAATCTAGATTGCGCCCCCTAGCGGTAAAATTTCGTGCAACATCAGTTCAAAAGGGCGTGAAAATACTGTATTACCATGCTCAATGAATAATGACCGCTATGCCGCGCAAAATGGATTTTCTGATATGACATATGCCGCGATATTATTCAGCAGAAAGAAGAACAAAGTATTTTTATTCCTAAAAATAGATACGAAAATAGAGATAAAAATAGAAACTCATCAGAGTTTTTTTTTTTTTTCGAAGACGCAATATGGAGGCGGTATTTCGATATGTCTTAACCGTTTTTGCAACTCAGCCATCCAGAAGAAGGAGCGGAAAACGGAAATAGAACATACAGTAAAAAAAAAAAGTCTCTGCTGTCTGCAAAATGATGTGAAAACATATTTTCATTTCATCATAGAGATTTCTAGTTTCCTTTCATTTACATTCTTCGTGACGACGACTGTCATCTTCAAAATAACAAACCCCTTACCCACAGAGCTCCGCACGAGCGAAAAGCGATTCTCAGCTTTTATTTGCGATTTGTTTTTCCGAGTCGCGCTGTTTTTGACAACCGCTGTTCAAAACTGGTAAGTTCCTTCTTTTAAATCAAATTCGGATATAATTCGCAAGGAATTATTTAGCAACAAAAACTTAAAGCCGCATTAGCATCATTGTGCACTCATTCAGAAACAATTATAGACAGCCTAGAAAGAGTGAAAAGAAGAAATCAGATATGTGAAATATGTTTTCAGTGCAGTTGTAATTAAACTTTTTTAGTCGTTAGGGATGATCTACTCTTTGAAAATCGATTCTCGTAAACGAAATCTATCAGTCAACCTTTTGATTAAATTTTTCTCAGGAATCGGGCACATCGTGATCCCTTTCTTAGTAATTTTTAAAACATTTTATATGTTCTCGACGAGGAGACGAATTAGCAAAACGGTTATAAGAGATATTGGTAAGTTGTTTAGAGCTTACTGAAATCAATATTCTTTAGTCTTCGAATGTGAAAACGATCCGAATCGTTATCCTCTAAAATTTGAAAGAAGCATTAAGAAGCACAAATAAACCTAACAAGAGAAACTGCACACATTTCCTGGTCAGATTCAATTTTCCCTTTTAGCCGAGTTCGCCGACCCTTCGACTTTCACCCGTATTACACTTTATTGGATTTCAGCTGCAGTTTGATATATTATTTTGTTTATTTGGCATTTGTCCAAATTCAGTAAACGTTGCGTAATTTCGTCTTCCTTTTATCACAAACTTAACTTATTTCAGTAAAGACAGCACATCGCAACCAGGTAGTTATGCAATTTTCGAAATTCATACCATTGGCTAATTATCTATTACATGTATCATTCAAAGCAGCACAAGCTGGTGTTCATAAGAAGAAATTAAAGCACGTCTACTGGTCTCAGATCAAGGCACAGGAAGATCCTAAAGGAGAATGAAAGAAACTTACAAGCTTCTGTGATTCCTGATTCCTTAATTTTGATGAATAGTAAATTTCAGAAGTACAAGAATTGTACCGAAAGTTAACGCAAAAGTGGGCATAAGGTTTTTATTAACTGATAAAGGACGTTGAAATTTCACGTGCTGGTAGAATAACTTTTTCTCTAGAGTAACCCTTCTAAAAGTAAATAAAGGATTCCAAGCAGAAGCAACGTGCCGTCATTGAGTTCTTGACGAACGAAGGATGCAGGTTGTCCGACATCCACAGAAGGCTGCAGGATGTTTACGGAGATAACACTATAGCAATGTGCACAGATGGATAAATAAGTTTAAAGAAAAGGAAACTAGCATTGAAGAAAAACCACGCAGTGGAAGAATATCATATGCCACTACTGACACGAATCGTCAGCGATTGGATGAATTGATTCCTTCGAACAGACCAGTAACAATCCGTGAGCTTGTTGCACAACGGCCACAATGTCATACAAAAAATGGGGGAAGACTTACGTTATCGGAAAGTGTGTGCAAAGTGGTAGTTGAGACCCGATTTGAAGTTGAGAAGGGGGAAGTTTGCTCTGATCTGCTGGAAGCGTTTGATGCCAATGAAGACACCTTTTGTCCAATCTGGTGACAGGGGATGAAACGTGAGCGTATCTTTACAATCTGGGAACGAAGATTCAATCCATGGAATGGCGTCACACCTCTTCACCAAGGCCTAAGTAGTTGAAGAGCCAGCGATCAGCACAGAATGTCATGGAAACTGTTTTTTGGGGATGACAGGGGTGTCATTTCTCTTGGTTTTCTTGAACATGGCAGTAGCGTGATCAGCGAGCGGTGCATTGAGGCACCACAGATTTTAGAGAAGCAATAAAGAGAAGAGACCGAACAAGAAACAGAAAAGGATCCACATTCACAACGACAATGAGAGACCACACACATCTTTGGCAACAAAGATGTGTGTGGTCTCTCATTTTGTGTGCAGTGACACTTTGTAGGTCTCCACAAACCACGTGTCTTAACCACTGAGCCAGAAAGTCTTGGTTATTGCACTAAGGTTCAAGGCAAAACCTTTTGAACGGTGATGATTGTTTTCTTCATCAATGTGCGTAATTACGTTCTGTTGGAGCTTATTATTTTTAAATGAGTTTGTAATAATTTTATTTTTTCCGTAGGAAGGTTTATCACAAATTATTATTTTTTTTTTTTTACCAAAGTGGCATTTTGAAGCAACAGAATAGTTTGGAACTTGGGCTATTTTTTTTTATAACTGACAATAACTTTTAATTATCTTTAAGAAAACATGAAGTGTGTTGTTTTATATTATTATTACATAAAACTTCCAAATATAACATTTACTCTAGATAGCTATTAATAGCTTTTCTTTTAAGGATTCCACATACTGGTACATAGACATCGTACAATCACCTATATAATTATTTAAATATTCGGTTTGTTACGGTAGCACAATAAATAATAGCTAGTGCACAAAATGGGAGAGAGGAGAAGAAATATCCTATGCCACATTAACCAAAATTAATGCGATGTGCTATACACATTATCCGATCTCGCTAGAACTTCAAAATCAGATCCTTCGACACACGACTGAAATTTAACAATTAATCAAACCTCATGTATTCCCACGAATCGCTCCTACTACAAGGAATTTTTCGTCATGTCTATATGGAAAAATTGAGAAGGGAATTTTTCCGTTAACATACGAAAGCAATTGCGGAAAGGTTTATGATTATTCTGAATTTTTCATTAACACATCTAAAAAACGGAAATTTACCGTCAGCATAAAGAAAGAAATTGCAGATAAGTTCCTGAAAATTCTGAATTTTTCGTTAACACATCTTAAAAACGGAAATTTACCATCAACGTAAAGAAAGGAATTGCGGAAAGTTTTCTGGAAATACAGAATTCTGTCCGTATTTGAAAGATCCGTGAAATTCAGATTCATCGCTCATTTCACGGAAAAGGTTGTATCAGAAATATGCTTCGTTAATTCGCGAAAGAAATCACGGAAATTGGCTCGTGAATTTGAGAAATGTTATTACACTTTCCAAGCGGTGTGTTCGTCCACTAGTGGAAGGGGTAAACCTTCTGGAATATTCTAGTAGGGTTCGTCCACTAGTAGGAGGGGAAAGAGCGTGAACCATCTGGAATATTCTAGCGGTTTCGTCCACTAGTGGGAGGGGTAACAGCGTGAACCTTCTGGAATATTCTAGTGGGTTCGTCCACTAGTGGGAGGGGTAACAGCGTGAACCTTCTGGAATATTCTAGTGGATTCGTCCACTAGTAGGCGGGGTAACAGCGTGAACCTTCTGGAAATATTCTAGTGGGTTCGTCCACTAGTGGGAAGGTAACAGCTTGAACCTTCTGGAATATTCTAGTGGGTTCTTCCACTAGTGGGCGGGGTAACAGCGTGAACCTTCTGGAATATTCTAGTGGGTTCGTCCACTAGCGGGAGGGGTAACAGCGTGAACATTCTGGAATATTCTAGTGGATTGGTCCACTAGTAGGCGGGGTAACAGCGTGGACCTTCTGGAATATTCTAGTGGGTTCGTCCACTAGTGGGAGGGGTAACAGCTTGAACCTTCTGAAATATTCTAGTGGGTTCGTCCACTAGTGGGAGGGGAAAGAGCGTGAACCTTCTGGAATATTCTAGCGGTTTCGTCCACTAGTGGGAGGGGTAACAGCGTGAACATTCTGGAAAATTCTAGTGGGTTCGTCCACTAGTGGGAGGGGTAACAGCGTGAACCTTCTGGAATATTCTAACGGTTTCGTCTACTAGTGGGAGGGGTAACAGCGCGAACCTTCTGGAATATTCTAGTGGGTTCGTCCACTAGTGGGAGGGGTAACAGCGTGAACCTTCTGGAATATTCTAGTGGGTTCGTCCACTAGTGGGAGGGGTAACAGCGTGAACCATCTGGAATATTCTAGCGGTTTCGTCCACTAGTTGGAGGGGTAACAGCGTGAACCTTCTGGAAGATCCTAGTGGGTTCGTCCACTAGTGGGAGGGGTAACAGCGTCACGTTGCCCACGAAACAAGTGTTTCATATTCTGTCCTCTCAATGTACATCATATATATATAGAGGGTGTTCAGAAGGTAATGTCTCCATATTTGTATAGAAGCCCAGTGGGAAGATATCAAATTAAAACAAAACAAGAACAAAGCTCAGAATTTCTACCGAAATTCACATGTTTTATTTTTCTACATAGTCTCTCTCACGCTCGACGCCGATGAACCAACGTTTAACCAGTCTTTTAAACCTGTCTCTCTAAATATCTTCAGGTTGTTCTTGGAACAATTTCGTCATAGCTGCTGGAACATCTTCGTCACTGGTGAAATGAATTCTTTTCTGATATCGCTTGGGAGCAGAAAACAAAACTGAAGTCGGACGGCGCAAAATCTGAGCTGTGGATAAAGTGTTTAAAAACTTCAAACCCGATTTTCTGTATCGCCTCTGAAGTGAAAGCAGTAGCGTAGTGTTTGGCTTTATTGTGTTCCAAACCCATTGGCTTCTTTTCCCCACTCACGCTGCTTACTCTTTGCTTTAACCTTTTTGAAGGTACGCACGTAGCTCTCAGAGTTGATAGTCGTACCTTCGGCCATGTATTGCTGATAAATAATGCCGCTGTAGTACTAGCACACAGTTGTAAAAACACAAATTTGTCGGTGACAAAAAGTCGTTTCTGTGCCTTCTAGCTCCGGAGTCAGTTGTTCTAGCCGACTAAATTACACCGATGGAATGTATGAATGCATATTTGTCGTCTTCATACGTGATTCACCACTGTTGTACGTCGCACAGTGTGCACACACTTACCGGCAGAAATTTGAGTTTGAAAGATTTTGCTCGAATAGAAGATGGGCGTCGTGTTTCCAGCGTTTGATTTTTCATTTCTGGGTCATAATGGTGAACCCAACTCCCATCACCAGTGACAATGCTTAAGAGAAAATTACTTCCACATATTTCTTAGCAAGCAAGCAACTTTTGACATTTTCAAGTCTTGATGTCTTCGTTTCACTCATTAGGTGACACAGTACCCAAACAGCACATACTTTGTTGCATCCTAAAACGTTAACAAAGTGATTAATATTGACTAAATGAATGATTAGCTTACTTGATATGGTTCTCTAAGTTATTCTTCAATTTTCTCTGATGAGCTCATCTACTTTTTGCCTGTTCAAATCGTAAGTTGCGATTACGGGACTCCCACTCTGCGGCTGACCCTTTACGGCCAACATTCCTCCACTGTCCCTTCGTTTTCGTACACAAAGACGAACAGTACGTATCGTCAAAGTTCCAGAACTATAAACTGCTTCTAACCTAGTGTCAAGTTCCTTGAGAGGTACAATTTAATGAGTTAAAACCTATATAACTGATCGTTATGGGACACCCGTCGACAAAGTTGAAAAAGAATCATCCATTTTGAACACAATTATAATCGAACAAATAGATGTATGGAGCTCTATTATGCATTAAATCGAAGTAAATGGCACAAATAATCGTTTGCGGTCTGCCTGGTTGCTAGGCAACAAGTCACGCGCGGCACACATTGAACACGCCTCGTGCACATGTGTGTTCAACTAATTTAAACGACTGCTATTACAAAAGTATTATGAAAATTCCCAGCATACACAGATTTGAATAAATTTCACGGAAACGAATAATATCTATCTTAACGTTACGGCTGGGTGATTTATGATATCTTTACGAAATGTGGAAGCGACGATGTTTGCTGAAGATATGGAAACTAAATCAAGAAATATCTTTTGTAACGTTATTACCTTTGAATTTTGAATTAAAAAGGTGTAATGAATAAACCCAACCTTAAGAAAAGAAACGCTGCAGTTTTCTGGAGCCATGATATCGCCACCTAAGCTTTACGAATACCCTAATTACCTCAAATATTACGCATTTTCCAAAATAACTTCCTACTAAGAAGTATTTATAAATCTTTAGACATCGCCTTTGTTTATTTTGTTCACTTTCTGCCAGAGATGGATTTCTCTTCTTTGAGCGAGCTGTTGACGTTCGAAGCACATCGCGACTTATTTAGAGCGAAAACCGAGTTACGTTGAAACTTTTCTTCATAAATTCAATAACTAACAGAAAAAGGAAGTTCGATTCTCCTCTCAAAGATTGTTTCGTCGCTGCATTGTTGTTTAACTTTTCATAACTGCGGATTTTTAATAAAGAGTCTCTTGAAACTGGAGAAAGCGGAAACGTAATTAAATTTGTTGATGAATATTCTGGGCCGCATTATTAATCCCATGCTTATCCATTCAAAGAAGAAATATAATTAAATCTTGAGGCCTGTTGTGAATTCCTCTGGAGATGGGAAAATGGATGTGGAACGCATGCACCGCGCGTGACTTTGATTTGGAGATGATTTGGCGTTATTTTTTGGAACTTCAAACAAATTCGGAAAGACCATCTGCTCCACTATCATTTATTTCGGTGAAAACGCCATCGAAGTAGCAGATAAACTCAAGATCGATTTTTACAA
Organism: Macrothele yani; assembly: GCA_039090855.1. Taxonomy (NCBI): domain Eukaryota; kingdom Metazoa; phylum Arthropoda; class Arachnida; order Araneae; family Macrothelidae; genus Macrothele; species Macrothele yani. The sequence goes on along the minus strand of CM076997.1, from coordinate 20,102,996 downwards.
GGTATACTACTAGATGCTTTCTCAACGGTTATGTTTTCTCTTTATCTTGTATTAATTAAAAAAACAAAACCTATGTACTCTTTTTTGTAAAGTATGTGAGATTTGAAATCACACTTTCTTATGCACAATCAGGGATTTGTATGAGATGTTGCCATATGGGAAACAAAGAAGGGAATATTCACATTTTTAAACAGACAGTGGAAGTTAAACATGATTTATGCAATTAACAATTACGAAATTATCATAATTTCAACGTGCTAAACGACTGCATAAATTTTAAGACAACGCTCACGGATAATCGTAGAAAATGGATCCTTTTTACATAAATTGGTGAAATCAGTAGCCATGTTTATAAATACGAGTACAACAACACCAAAAAAATGTTTACCAACTCAAGGAGAACTATCACTCTATAAACAAGTTTGTAAAATCATGTAATGGATTGACATGATACGCTTTCCAACATATCAGGAATCATTAATCAAGTTATGAGGATAATGGCTATGGAATACATCTCGTTCCTGTGCCCTTATCTTTAACCCCATTTCGATGATATTCCACAGAACCGGTTCAGTATACCCCCGGAAAAATATGATAAAGTTTTGTCGCAATCGATCCATTCTTACGCAAGTTATGACGCATAAGGGCAATGGAATGGAACCCACTCCTGTGTCTTGATTTTTGACCCCATTTCTTCCGTTTTCAAAAGGGTTTGTCCCCAGGTAGTCCCGTACCACATATTGAAATTTCATTGAAATGGAGTCATTTTTACGTACGTTATGACGCATAAGGGCAATGGAACGGATCCCGCTCCTGTGTCCTGACCTTTGACCCCATTTCGTCCCCAGGTCGTCCTCTACCACAGACTAAACTTTCATCGAAATCGAACAATTTTTATGCGAGTTATCGTGCAGACTGGCAGATGGACAGACAAACAGATAGACAAACAGACTCTTCTTCAACCTACAGTTGGAAAGCGTAAATAAAAATACCAGCTCAGTCTATGAGGCGTTGCTCTGTTTGATTGTCTGTTGCTAGGCAACAAGATCTTTTAACACAATTTTCAAGAAATCTTCTGACGGAACATGAATTATATCCGTAATACAGTTATTTAAAAGATTTGTTTAGAATTGGGGTACATTTTAATATCATGAACGATAGCTTGGGATATCTTCTGTTACGCACCTTTAATAATTGAAACATCCACGAACAAGCCATACGCATACCGGAGGCAGTACAAGATTTCGTAAACAAACATGCCGTTGGTATTACGGAAATAATAGCGAGCGATATTTCTGGAAGAATAATTTGGCATGAGGCTTCACATTTTTTTACAACTGTTTTACTAATGTATGATTATTAGCCATTCCTCAGAATTTCTTTATACTATATAAATCAGCGGATTTTCTTTTCTCTCCGTTTCTTTATAAGCGATATGGAATTTCAGAATAGCTGCTTTCCGATTCCTGCCACAGTCTCACTGCAGCAAGATTTAGCATATTGCTGATTGTTTAATTTTGTTGCCACAATTTTAGGGCCGGTTGTGGTGTTTTAAATGAACTATTCACCAATTAAATATTTGAGCCTAGCTTTTAACTTAAACAATTTAACCAAAAGGTAAAAGATTTCGAAGCACTAGAGCAGTGAAAATGAGAAACCAGCGGAATAGTGCAGATTTACACAAAATGACGATTTATGAACCATTCGCTAAGAAATTCTTTTTGTAACAATTTACTGGTAAATAAGATTGACCTTGATAACAATCTCACCAAATATCACCTATCAAACAGTGTTTCTAGATTTTATCTGTCCCCTTTGACATACTGTCAGTGCTGCCACATAGAAACTTGTTTTGTTTGGGAGTTTAACTGACACTATGAGCAAATCGAAAAGCTATAAACAATAGCGCGTCCTAAATTGGGGCTATGATTCCAGGAAAGAGAGCGTCAGGGCGGTAAGACAAATACGCCCCAATGCCACATTTGTAACTCAAGCCCAACTATCGTTATTCTATCTGTGGACGTAATGTTTGGTGGCGACGAGTGTATCTCATTCTCCATAGTGCTTTGCTACCTGTGTTGGGTTGGACACATTGTTTTACCTATTGTTCACAAAAGTTTATGTCCATACTGAGAACAGCTTCGTGCCGTTGTAATAAAAAGTATTGCTTTTACTAAACAGCCTACTGCTGAACAAGGCTTCTGACATTTCTGTTAGTTCGTCTCTGCGTTTTACTCTTGATCTCTACTCTCGTCGTGCATGTTTTTGTTTTAGTTTCATCCCAACTTGTCTTCCTGCGACATGTTTTTTTCAATGCTGGGTTCGGTTCAGTTTCATTAAGTTTCCCCTAAACTCAGGTAAACTGACTACCTCAGTTTCATTATTTTTATCATGCGTTGTGGAATTTTCCGCTTTAGTTCCTTGTTTGTCCAAGCCATTCCCTCCATATCGTTCAAAGCGTCTTAGTTTGTGTTTTTAGCACCTAATCTTCTGTATCGTTCAAAGCGTCTTTCTCATTGTGTTTTAGCGAGTAATCTTCTGTATCCTTCAGAGCGTCTTCGTCCCATTGTGTTTTTGGCGCCTAATCTTCTGTATCGTTCAAAGCCTCTTAGTGCCATTGTGTTTTAGCTCCTAATCTTCTGTGTCATTCAAAGCCTCTTAGTGTCATTGTGTTTTCAGCCCCTAATCTTCTGTGTCGTTCAAACCGTCTTTCGCATTGTGTTTTTAGCGTCAAATCTTCTGTATCGTTCAAAGCGCCTTAATCCCATTGTGATTTTAGCGCCTTGCTATGATCACTGCTGCTGCGAAACATAGCGAGATAGAGACAGAGAAGGGATGAAGCACTGCATTCAAAGCACCCATTCCTTCTGCTATGGGACAACTCACTGGTTGTATTTCAACTGTTCCATTTGTTATTCGCATAATTTCCGTCGTCTCGTATATGAATCTGCATATATTGACAACTGACAACTGGACCTCAATAATACGGAATTACAGCAAGTATGTGGGTTGGAATAGGTTCTACAAGGTGTTGGAATGCATCTACATTACAGCATACCAGCATGTACAATTCTTTAGTGGCGCAGATTTGACAGAAAGGGTTTTTGATCCAGGATATGTTTTTGTGGCATGTCTCATACGCTGGAGAAAGTCGGTGTGATGCTGAAAGCAAAAGAGAAAGTAGATGTCATGCTAAAAGAAAAAGAGAAAGTCGATGTCATGCTGAAAGAAAAAGAGAAAGGTCGGTGTCATGCTTTAAGAAAAAGAGAAAGTAGGTGTGATGCTGAAAGCAAAAGAGAAAGTCGATATCATGCTGAAAGAAAAAGAGAAAGGTCGGTGTCATGCTGAAAGAAAAAGAGAAAGTCGGTGTCATGCTGACAGAAAAAGAGAAAGTCGGTGTCATGAATGAAGTATGCATTATGGTATGTCCCATAGGCTGGAGAAAGTCGGTGTCATTCTCGCTAAACACTGATGAATATATCTTGCGTGATGCAGCATCGTCGTCCATGAAACAGCCGTAAACTGTTGGACGAAAATTCAGCATTGCAGGAGATACTTCATCGGAAACAATGCTAAATTACTCCTTGATATCACCGGAACTTCCAACAATATCAACACCATGACACCATCTCCAGAACTTTGAGTTGTGTTTACAAGGGAAGCTAAGTTAAATATTTCATGGAGATCCCGCTAAACTGTCTGCATACCGTCGGTATAGAACTAGGTGTACCGCGACTTGTTGGAACGCATGGATTTTTCCAGTGTACAGTCACAGTATTTCTGACAGTATTGTACACAAACTTTCCGATTCTTCTTCTGCAAAAATTCATGGATTCCGTACAGGCATGTGACTGCCAATACCTTCAATTCCCTGCACATTGTTAGCTGAGAAATGAGTTGGGATCATCATTCACTGAATGCTTCGGTCAATTGCTGCACACGGAATGTCCTGTTCCCAGTACAAACCTTCTCTGACGGCGGTGATTTCGTTCACGACAGATTGGTGTTGCGCCACAGTTACAACTCTTAAAAACGCAATGTGATTTATTTTTCCACTGATTAAAAACCTACAGTATCTCATCTTTTGTAAAACCAGACATCTCTGCTGTTTTTAAAATTGTCGGTCTAGCCAGACCTGGGCAAGCATTATATGCCGTTTATCGAACTCAGAAATATCCGTTAATTTGCCAACTATGGTCAACTCTGCTGACAAGCAGCGGTCTTGAATGGTTGCCAAGATCACGTAGGGGCGCCCGTGACCACGTATTTTGTATATACACCGCGTAAGTGACGTTCACGTACACAGGCGTGAAGGTTTTGTGACGTGCCTGCCCCGCAGGACGCACACGACATAAAGGTAGGTAGCAGCGAGAACGAACGTCTGCGTAGCTCAGTTGGTAGAGCGACTTGTTCCGGAATAAGTGGACTCGGGTTCGATCCCCAGCGTGGACCAAAACTGAAGGAGAAATTTACTTCGTTATATTTTCTAATTCAGTAGCCGGTGGTGCAGTTGGCAAAATCTTCTCTTTGCCAACGTTTCATGTCCATTGGGCTAAAATCACAAATACACTAAGTCAAAAACAATAGTTGCACCCAGAAGGAAATGTCGGATTGCAATGATATTCGGAAAGACGTTAAAACTCACAAGAAACAATAAATGATTAAACATTGATATGGGCAATATTTATTGAGCTACACGACAATACGTAGTGTCTCTCAGAATGGCGTCGGACTGTCATGTTTGCTCACACAGAATGCCAGACGTCTCGGCATAGAGTTGTACAGGTTCCTAATGGCGTCCTGCGATGCGCCATACCAGGCAGCTTGAATCTCCTCACACAGTTCCTGCAGATTGTGTGGTAGATGCGGAGTGTGAATAGCTCGTCCAATAGCATCCGCACATTTCCAATCTGCGATAAGTCTGGCAATACGGCTGGTTATGGCAGAGTATCAGTGCCTTGAAAGCAAGCTTCATCAGCCGTATGCGGACGAGCGTTGCCCTGTTGGAAAATCCAATCGGAGTGAGCGTTCAGCAAAAGTAGGGCCACTGGTTGCAGGACCTCATTGACGCAACGTTTGGCTGTCAAAGTGCCTGAAATGAACACCAAATGTGATGTGGCATCGTAGGCAATTTCACCCCCCACCATGACACCATGTCTTCTGGACGTGTGACGCTCGTCAACAAACCGTTCATCTTGGCGCTGACCACGGTGCCACCACACATGAATTCGTTAGTCGTCTCCAAAAGCGGACTCATCACTGAAGACCACCCGCTGCCACTCTGAGTGGCTCATTGGCAGCATGGAACGACACAATTGCAGTAGATTTTGGCGAGGGTGGTAAGGGTGGTCGTCGTAACAGCCTGCGTGGATGTAATTCTACGTCGTGCAACCGTTTGCGAGTTTTGCCGGCACTAATCGGACGATGCATGGAAGGCACCACTGCTCGCTGAATATCCACAATCGTGGCTGTTGTGTCATTCCGCGGATGTCGGTCAACCCGTTGGTCCTCTCTCTCTCTAGTTTCTCAGACCCTTCTTGCCGCTGCTTCGTTCTCTGTTCTATCCACTGCCGCTAACAGTATGTTATGGTGTTATCTGCACGACAGATATGGCTCGCAATACGTCGATAAGACCATCCCGCTTCCCGGAGCCCAACGATGCGGCAACTGTGGAGCTCCTTCAACTACTTGAATTATTTCTGAAATTTTCTCCGAGGCATGCTTCACTTGTAAAGGATGCAACCAACACAACAGCGCGATTCAGAATCGCAAGCACGAGCAACGGGACGACCTTACAGAGCCGGTCAAGCACAGCACTGCGACCCTTCCTTGCTTGCGTAATATGCGCGACCGAGCGTGATACTTGAATCATTTGCATGTCTCACGATGTCAAACCTACCCACCAAGTTTCATTCCTGTCGGTTGCTTTGTTCTGCATGAAACTACTTTTTTTTTTTGACGTAGAGTGTACAAAGGTTGTGATATTCAAAGAAGAACTTCGAAAGGTGTTTTTATCATTTATTCCATTTTTTGGTCGTTATTGAAGCCAATAATGGAATTACGACGGTAAGTTTGAGGTACGTGCACTTCTTAGTGGTCTGAGTATCTGGCTCAGACCACTAAGAAGTGCAGATTGCTCCGTTCTTTCGGATTGCTCTGTTCTTTTGATGAAACCAGTGCTGATAAACGTTTTTTCCTACAACAAGGAACTGCATTACTTAATCATTAACATAGAGCACATGAAAAATGTTAAATTATATAAATACTTATGAAGGAAGAATAGGAGATAATTAAGAGTTTTATTACAACTTATGTAATTTTCCTGAAGTTAAGTCCTTGGAAAATGTACAATTTCTTAGGAAATTCCCAGAAGATTTCCAATCATTGCATGCTTATAATTATAATTTATCAAGGATAGATATTGGTACCAGGGTGATAACAAAAGTTCTGCACACGTGAATCTAAAACGGAAGCGGATGATGCAATCAGAAAAATAATTGCCTCATATCAAGGTCAGACTCTCAGCAACGCAGTTGTGTCAGAACGCCGTGCGTTCATTTGCTGTGTGGACGTAGGATGGTTTGGTAATACAGAAGCGTGCAGCTCCTCAGGTCGAGTCACGGCGTTAGACCAGCGCTCGTACGTGGAAATAGAAACTCTACTGGGAAAAAGTTCGACACAGATCCACACCGCCTTGCAAGAGCTTTGTGGGGAAGGAACTCTTGATCGAAGCACAATTTCTCTCTGGGCATCGAACTTTCGGGTCGGCCGAAATGGCATCGAAGATGATCAGCGCTCAGGCCAACCTCAAACGGTGACAGACAAAACACCTACCACCGTACTTGATTTCAAAGACTACAGTCTTGTGACGATTATAAGTATTAAGATAAAACAGCGTGGTTTGTCACAAATATTTTTTTCAAGTCGACTATGGCTTCGCTGAGTATTGACCTAGCTTCATCAGGAAGAACGGCACGTAAATAATCAAGTTTGCGTGCTCAGTTTACCCGACTTTGATATTTCCCCAAATTTAAGAAATTGTAAAATTTAATATTTAAGTGCCATTCGTCCTGATTAAGCTAGGCCAATACCTAACGAAACCATGGTCAACTTGAATAAATAAATATTCGTGACAAACTACGCTATATTCTTTTAATACCTGCCACCATTGTTGCAACGCTTCTAGAAGAGAATCGCCGTTTGACATTCGAGAAAGTTGCTCATCAGGAAAAATTTGTCCACCATGTCTGTTCATCGGATTTGGACCAACTCACTGGGAAAAAGAAAAATCTCCGGGTGCTGGGTATTCCAGTAAGTCACTCCCGAGCAGAAGGCAGCCAGGGTGTGCATCGCATAGGACCATCTCCACTGGTTCGAAAGGGAGGGCGATACCTTCCTCTGTAGAATTGTTGCAATTGATGAGACTTGTACCCGTGATTTTGAGCCGTAACTGAAGTTACAATCAGGGGAATGGAGGCATCCAAGTTCTTCACGCCCCTCAAAGCGTCGTCGGCGATAACTCAAAAGTGAAGCAAATGAGGATTTTCGCAAACGAAGCCCAGGGTGTTGTATTCTCTGTTCGAGTGCCGGTAGGGTAAAATGTCAATGCACAATATTATCGTGACTTTCTGAGGACAAAGTTAAGACCAAAAATTTGTCAAAATTTTCCAAGTTTGTTGGAAGCGATAACGACTTAGCTGCATGACAGCGCTTCGTGTCATGATATAGCGTCCGCACGGGGATGTTTGTCGAAATATGGCAGGGAAACTTTATCTCACCCACCCACCATACAGCCCTGATAGCAGTCCTCCCGACTTTGATCTTTTCCCAGGGCCGCGGATGGCCTAGTTGTCAACGTTATTGACTGCCACGGTAAAACCTCAGGTTCGATCCCAGGCAGGTGCGAACGCTCGAACTATTAAATATCCGTCGTGCGTCGGATGGGCACGTTAAGCCATCGGACCCCGGGTTCTGGTCCCCCGGTAATAAATAAGGGCTTCTACCTCTCTTCCATGTCACTTTCCTATCGGGCACTCTAGCCTAAAACTCCTAGCTTCCAATTTCTAAGGGTTCTTTAAGACCTGGGGTCAGACACGCCCTTCCTAAAATCCTCTACATATGATCTGCTCTGCTCTCTAATCTTCTACCAAATTTAAAACATTGGCTCTAGAATCGTTCACACTTTTTCTCAAAAATGGACAGTGTATAGAATTGTGAAGACATCCGTGTTAAATGCAAAACGATCCAATGAAGTGTAAGTTACAGAAAGAAAGATCAAAAGCATTTGCAAGGCATATAACTGTTTGTAAGAGGAAACGGCCAGGGAGTAACACTCTGCTGCATTCAGTGGCTGCTGATATTCAGTTCAACTATTTAGTTTCTTAATTTTTTTAAATTTAAAAATCAAAGAATGAAATTTCACGCAAAATGGTTGTTAAAAGTGAATCGGGTCATCTGCCAGCAATACTCTACCGTTTATTTTGAGTACTGCCTATCTTTCTCATAGAATGTTGGAAAATGTCTAGATATTCAACTGATGAAATCATACACTGCATTCCGCAGTGCAATAATTTAATCACTGCCCCTTGCCTCACATTCGGAAACTCTCGAGCTGACACTGAGTAATGTAATAAATGATTCCCAATAGCTGTCTTCGTTTCGATGCGAAGCAAGGTAAGACAAAGCAGACAAAATGTGTCACTATCCACGTACAATTGCTTCATACGTTGAGAACTTAATTAAAGCCCATGTTTCCACATGATCCGAAAATCCGAGTATCGAAGCAAAGTGCATCAGGACATTTCCAAAATTTAGGGATTCCATTCAATAAAAACCTTGCCGATGTCGAAATTCGGACCTTAAGAGAACATAGAGAAAATGGAGTCACAACTCAATCTATTACGATCTATTAAAAGTGCGTTTCGCTTATGGTAAAAGAGCAGTACCAGAGTAAAAAATAACGTAATATACGTTTGAAAGGATACAATCTAGTCTTGTCTCTAAGTTTATCAATACTGAAAGTTTGGTGTTGTAAAGAAGAATGCACGATTTTTTTTATTGGAAGTATACGACCACCGTGAGCAACGCAATGTGTTTTAAGAAGATCAAATGATCATATGTAGAGGATTTTAGGAAAGGAGTGTCTGACCCCATGCTGGTCTTAAACAACCCTTAGAAATAGGAAGCCAGGATATTTGGGCTAGAGTGCCCGATAGGAAAGTGACACGGAAGCGAAGTAGAAAGGGGGAGGGAGACGCCCTTATTTATTACCGGAGGGCCAGTGCCCGGGGTCCGAACGCTTAACGTGCCCATCCGACGCACGGCGGATAATTAGCGGATCGAACCTGAGATCCTTTCCGTGGCAGTCACGAACGCTGCCCACTAGGCCATCCGCGGCCCGTGTTTCAAGAAGTCCCGCTCGTTCCTGTTTTATGACCACTGGTTCCAGAGAACCGGCTCCTTAAGACAAACACAACATACTTTCCTCACCGGGATTCGAACCCTGACCTTTCCCGGACAAATGGTTGTAAGCCAGCTCAGACCACTGCGTCACCATGGAAGTAAATATATTGCTTTAGTCATTGAAATTCACTTTCAAGTTATAGAAAAGAACATACAGAATATTTGTCAAATAATCTGAAGATTATCTGTTCAAAAAGTTATAAATTTAGGTTCTGCGGATTATCTTTTCAAAAAATTATAAATTTAGGATCTGCGGATTATCTTTTCCAAAAAATATAAATTAAATGCAGATAACGAGACGCGTTCCGATGCGTTCGACATAGTTGTTACAACGAATATATCTCCCATTTGGTATAAGATTCTAAAATCCATCTCACGCAACTACCTCCAGCACCGTGTCTATGATTATTACATTATGCTGTCTGCTTATATTTTGTTGCATTGATACCAGCACTTGTTGTTACCTAATTTGAATGTGCTGAATTCCAATCTGAAGTTAGCTTTTCTCTGTAAGCTCTAGATTTTTGCAATTCAACATTTTCATTTTTCGCGAAATTTGGACGCGCCTGGCATGATGACATGGTCTATCTGAGCACTTTATGGTCATGCAGTCTTAAAATTAAGCTTAAACAACTGTCTTGGCAAAGGCTTAAACAACTGTCCTTCACGAACTGTTTCACCATGCCGTACTTGATATGAAGTGTGGGGAAAATAATCTTCTCTGGGCTAACGATTGGGTCATTCACAATGTTTGGCATGCCATCTTCTAGAGTTTGACGGATGGGCCAATCCTTTTGGGTCCACTGTTTCTCTCTAGCTCGGCTGTCCCACATGTAAAGATAGCATGGAAACTTCGTGAAGCCTTTCTGTTGACCAAAGAGGAAGTTGACCATTTTCAGGTTCACACAAATGATCCAGTTGTGCTCGTGATATATGAGTAAGTCAATGACCATTTTTATGTCATTATGTTCTTCTCGCAAATGCACTGTGTGACCAACTGGAACCGCTAAATAAGCACTTTAATTGTGTAAGAAAACACACTTGAGGCCGCGCTTTGAGCTGTACAAAAATAATCGCCATTCTGTTGGACTATACGAGGTAACACCTAATTGCCTGAGAAGACCTGGGATGTGGTAGTAAACAAACTGCTTGTCTTCTGAAAAATAGTCTGCAAAAATCTGGTTCCGCTTTCGGAAATAAGAAACTTTTGCAGAGCCGTCAAGTAGGTGTTTTTCTTGCAGCCTAGAGGCTAATACATCAGCTGCTTTCGTGGAGATACCCAAATCAAGCACTAAATCATTCAGTTCCGGTTGGCTAAACTGTTGAGGGGCTGATGACTGTTTGGTATCAGATGAGAATTCTTCAGATTCTGAAAACCTTCCTTGAAGCTCGTTATCCCAACCCTTGTGTTCTTCCTGATCATGTGTAACTACCTCCATCTTCAGTTGCGGCAAGACCATTAAAAACTGTAACCGGGAGTTCCTCAGAGCGCGTAGTAGGTCGAGTTGCTGAGGGAATACTGTATGGGATAGGATAACTTAAGCCAGTTTTTCTTGCCGACAGCCTTCGTGTTGACCAGACAAAAATAGCAGTCAGTTATGTGGTCCTTGAGTTCTCGCCAAACCAAGGGAATTCCAAAAGGCAGACCGTTTCGTTTTCCTTCACGGAGCATTTCCTCACAATTATGACCCACAATATGAGGAGTCCATTTCTTGTCTTGGTGACAAAGGGGAACTTCAAAATAGGCTTTATAGACATGCCTCACAAACGAAGTTATATTGCACCTTTGACGAAAGTGCGTAGCAGCCACATACATAACAAAATGCATCAGGATTATTTACACATTTATGCCTACTTGAAGAAGTCGTGATCAGATCTGAAACAAAGAAATACAGGTGTTTGTTTTGTGTAAATCAGACAAATCTCTGGAATCCAAGTTAACAATAAAGATAAATAATATTGATGTTTGTAAATAATTAGCCTAATTAGTCTAAGGTAAGGGTAGATGTAAGCTAGTTCTCAAGATATCCCTAGTGTAAATAGCAATAGGTGTCCTTCTTTTGCTAAAATCACAGGTTTCAAATTTCATGAAAACTAGAGCATGTAGAGCAAACCCGATTCCAGATTTAAAAATCACCGCGCAAAAAGTATTTAGAATCAATTGAAAAATCTCATGCAACACAAAATAAGAAAAACTTTGTTTTCCAGTGTTATTTCCGTTAATAGTTTCATTTCAAGTTGTGTTTGACAAGTGTACCTGTATGCTACAAGGAATGGCAAAACACAAAGTGGTACAAGGAATGACAAAACACAAAGTGAAAATTATTAATGCTACAAGGAATAACAAAACACAAAGTGCAAAATTATTTGTTTTGCCGTTCTTGAATCCTGACTGTTAGTATTATCTTATAGGTATTAGCATATAGAGTTCATGAGTGCTTAAGAACATAACAAAAAGTAACATTTGAATATATAACTGTAAATTATCAATTATTTGGCAAAACTGTTCACTAAAATGTTTGTATTTTTAAGCTCGACGTGGATAAGTCGGAAAGGGAGTATCATTCATTCTCTTCAGTACGATTTAAATATGGTTCTTTGAAAAATAGAAATTATTTAAAATTGACTACTTCCTTTTTAAAATACAACTATTAAATGTTTTAACATTACTTCCAGGAGTTTCAATTTTGAACAAATACTCAAGGAACCGACGAAAATATGCGGTTTTTGTGTATTAAATGATTGAAGAAAACTCCTGGAAAATGATTTTTGAAGGCATTTATTATTTTATTTTCACGGCAAACGAAGTATAAATTTATTATGCTTTCCTCTGCAAAACTGTTGTTCACAATTTCTGTTGTAATGTTTATGAAATGCACTCAGTGATAGTTAACTAAATTAAAGATTTGTTTTCGTTTATTTTAAGGTAATGATTTTCTGGTTTGTCTGAAGCTGTTCTTTTTCTTCTTTTGCAGTGATACGTGTTAAATATGAGATACGAACATTTGACGACTTTGTGGATAAGGGAAATACAGCAGTTTTGAAATGCTACGTTCCTCCGTCAGTAAAGGATTTCGTTCCAGTAGTGTCTTGGGAAACAGATGACTCTTTCGTCATACAAAAGGACTCCCGAGATGGTAAGACGCGCACGCTCGAGCTGAATACATTTCTAATCGCTTTAGCTTCCATCTCGACGGTTCTGTAATAACTTAATTCCCTCGTTATTTATGGAATAATGCAGACTGTGGCTTAGTTAGCTTTGGAGAACCTTGTTTATTACACCCGTGTAAGGTGCTCTCGTTTATTGACGAGACGGATGGAATCTAGAACGGTAACTTCTCTTTGACGCGTCGGTAATCAGTTCAAGATTAAAGAAAAACCTCCATGTGCCTCTGCCTTGAAATGCTTTGTTACGTAAATTCCAGACCGAAATTTAAGGACGTGTCAAAGGAATTACATGATGGCAAACTTAATGGAATGGTATTATTTAATTTGGAATTAAAAGGAGTAATGACACACTGGGAAAACTAATTTAAAATACCGCGTCCTTTTACAATAGATGGTGAGAAGAAGGAAGCATACAAGGGAATAAAGAATTTTTGCTGAAAAGCAAGTATTGCTTACTAATTCGTCTTGTTGATGCAAAGATTCTGAATAAACAGAAAATCTTTTCGTAGCCAAAAAGCTTGAATAGGAACTTATTGTTATGCACGACTGAAAATAAAGAAATGACGAGTCAACGATACATCAAAAGCACCAGGCCGTGTTCGTTCGAATTTTGGGCATACTAAACAGTAAGTGGCGAAAGGTATTGAACGCTTTGTAATTTTTATTTCTTCTGCATTATACAAGCTTATTAAAATTGATGTATCTCAAGAGTAACACTTTGCATAACCCTAAAGGTAATGCGCAGGCAAACTATAATATTTCCTCAACAGACCTAACGTGATTTCGAAATTTTACTCACGGATCTTAATAACGTTGTCCTTCAGAGTGTAATGACAAAAAGCATTTTTTCCGGCAAAAGTGGGAAATGGCATTACGAGAAGAGAAATTATTCGTAGCAGACATGTAGTTTCATAACAGTAAAGAGTATCAATTCTTCAATTACGAAGCGGTATTCTAATAATCTGACGAGGTAGAAATACTACTTCTGAATAAACAAAAGGTGCATTTGTATGTTGTTCACATATTCACCTTTGTTTGACATTTTTGAAACAGCGATACAGTTTTATCTTTGGAGATTTCCATTCCTTCGACATAACCAGTATATTGTATCTAATGCTCTCAATTATGTGCGAACATGTTGAAACTTTTTCTTAGTCCAAAGACTCAAAGCTTCCGCTGTCTATGATGATCGCGAAGTTATTTTCCTAATCTGCGAACAAATTTGGAAAAAAAAACATGAGGGCCCTTTTCAGAGCATCTTAGTGTAAAAACTGACTGTTTTTCGTGTCAGTTCTATTTCGATGTAGTTACTTTATAAAGGCTCCCCTTTCTTGCCCTTGCCTTTTTTTCCGCTTTTTGGAGCCTACGTGCTTTTCGATCAGTAATTGCATGTATATTAAACACACCGTTCAAAAATTAACGGAATGTAAACTTTATTCCTTAGTATAGAGTTACACGTATTACCACCTGATTTAATTATAGCTTTAATTTTGCATAGCATGGTATCAATAAGACTCAGTATCACATGCGTATCAAGTTCATTCCATCCCATTCCCAAAAGAGTACTTAATTCCGCCAAATTTGCAGGGTGTTTTTTTTCTTGGCCCTTTCTAACATGTCACAAACATTTTCAATCACAGTGATATCGGGTGAATTTACAGGCCAATCAAGGTATGGAACGTCTCTCTCTTGTTCTTCAAACCAATCCAGCTCAATATAGTTCTCTGACCTCAGAATTGTTGCCAACCTCATCGTGCGAGAGAAGATATAATGTTAAGATTACAAACGCTAAAAGAGAATGAACTCAAATTTACTTTGAGAAAGCAACTAAAAATGGAAATTAATATGGAGTATACGTCATGCGATGAATACGCGGTCTATACGCATTTTTAAGGGAGAAAACTTCTTCGGCATAATTTGTTCAACCCACTTTTACCGAAGAAGTGAGTGAAATGATAAAATTTTTGATACGTAAAGAACACGACTGTAGAAATTGCTTTAAACAAAGACATGCTAGCATCTATACTATTTTGAAACGCTTTTTACATTCGATACTTCCTCGTTGTGTGTGTTTATATCTTCACGATGATTTAATGATGCTTTATAATGTTTTCGTGAACATTGCATCAACGTGGGCCTTATTTGAAAGTTCGGTTGAGGATTTCCTTTTTAAATAGGACACCATGACCCCTTTATAGCATCGCTTCCAGATAGGAATTGTCGGGTTTTCATACCTATCAGTCATGTTTATAACTCTGAGATACATCGCATATCTTCGGTAGATTTTATTCTTGCTGCATGTCTTTCCTGACGTAATGAGTTTCATTCAGGGAAAACTCCAAACGGGAACGATTGATCAGACTATGTACCCATCCTTTCTTCGTTGTCTTTGAAATGAAGATACTTTCCATTTCTTTTTTTAAATATCTGCATACAGAACCTACGTCCAATTAGTTTCAGGACTGTCCGCATAACTGACGCAACACTCGTGGGATAAAATATCACGTGTATGCCAGAAGACAGCAGTTATTGGCCAATGAGCGAACAGCTGAAAACTGGTTTATACCGGTACCCAAAAGCGGCAGACGGGCATTAAGGGAGTCTTACCATGCGTTCTCATCCCATTTAATTTTAGCCATGGAAAAGCAGAGAGTAAACATCCGTTTTTGTGGGGAACTTGGTAAGTCAGTTATTGCAACTTACAAAACGATAAAAGCGATCTCTGGTCTGGCTTCATGATGACAGGATGAAACTGAAAGGATAAATTTCACGTTTATGGAGACACGGCATTACCCCGCAGTAGAGTTTTCGAATGGTGTGCACAGTTTCGTGACGGGAGGGAATCCTTTGATAATGAATCGAGATATGGGCGACCCTCCAGTGTTCAGAGAGCGGAAAAAATCGAAGAGGTGCGGAATCAGTTCAAGAAAGGTCGCCGAGTTACAGTGGGACGTTTGGCTGATTCGTTGGGCATCAGTTAGTCTATGTGTCATGAGATTATTTTTTATCTGTCACATTAACGCAACAGTATTCGTTGCGGTCCGTCGTTCCCGGGTATAGAAATCCGGAAATGTTTCTTGCTCCATGATAACGCATGTCCACTTACCTCTTATCAGTCCAACAGTTGCTGGCTCACCATAAAATCACTGTGTTGTCATATGCACCATATTAGCCGGATTTTCACCCTGTGACTTCATCCAGTTCTCAGGATAAAACGTGTCTTGAAAGAACAGTATATTTCAGACATTTACATCTACCCAAGGAGCTGTGACAAAACAAATTCCGAACATCCAGGAAAGTGCCTTCCAGAACTGTTTTCAGGAACTTCATAAACGCTGGAAAGTGTGTAATGATTTAGAAGGGCGGTATTTCGAAGGTGACCAGCAAAAATTGTGAGAATGGTACTTTTTTATATATTCATTATTGCATCAGTTCTGGAACTTTTCGAACATCGGCTGTATTTTCAGTTTTGCAGCATAATTTTGTTTAATGATATTCTTCTCTTCTGAGATCCATAATTTGGTTTCATTCATTACCCGAGGAACACTGAGCCATTCTTGGACCCTTGGGTTCTTTAATCCCCTTTTGTCTGAGTCCAACGTTTAACACTTTACGCGGCAGATGTACCTGAACTAAATGCTACTGAAATGTCCCGAAAGGAAAAATAGCGCCCGAGTTTTAGGAAAGCTACGGCAAAACAATTCCTTTCACCTTCTCATTTACCTAGTACAGGCCATAAACCGGTCACTTAGCCGCGCCGGTGGAGCAGTGGTCTAAGCGATGGCTTCTGAGCATTCGTCCGGAAGGGGTCCGGGTTCGAATCTCGACGAGGCATGAATGTTGTGTTTGTCTTACGGTACTAGCTCTCTCCCTTCCCTGGAACCAGTGGCTCTAAGTTAAGGACGGGATGCTTCTTATAGCCCATTGAGTTGCTCACGGTGGTTGTTAAACATCCAATTAAAAAAAACAACCCTGCCATTTATGATAGATTTATAGTCTATTCCCTTCTAGTCTTTTATGATCTGCTTAATGAGCCAAATAATGATGGGGAAGTGTTAGTATAGTATCCCTGACGCGAACATCCTGGCACTGGGTAGAAACAAGTGACTTAAATCCTTTCTCTCTCCTGTCTGATATTCGTCGCCATTATTTTAGCCATTTTATCAAGTAATCAGTCAGAAAGGAGTAGTGTCGATTATACTCTTAAATGACAACCTTGGGTAACAAAGCGACGGGAGAAAACAGCACTTTCTGATGCGCAGGCTCACTAGTTCCAGCCACGTTTGGTCCGCTTCTTAGAAAGCGAATATATTCGTTGGATTTCAGCCTATTTTGCTAACCCCAAGTTAATTCGTTCCAGACGGTTAAAGGGTTAATTTCATGCTTTCAGTAATGCCTATGTGCACATTTTTACAAAACTACTGGCGTTCAATTTTCTTTACTCATGCATATTTCCATGTATTTTTGCGTGATATCTTTGTTTTGAAATCGTCCACCCCCACCCCTGCCTCCGAAAAAATAATGTAAAAATAAAGGAAAACAATGCAACTGTCAACAAGCACTGGGAAAGCTAAAGTAAATATTGTTAAGGATCATCAAAGAAATTTTAGGAGCTACTTTTATTGATTCCTAAAGCTTACAAGTACATGTTTTAACGCATTTAACTACGTTCCACTTAGATTTCGATTTGTGTGCTCAGGACTGAAACAAACATAGGAAGACCAAAATATTCCATATTTAAGGGATCAAACTTAATGTAAATGTTTCCGTGCTAAAGTTACATCTCTGCTAATCCCGGAATTTAATGTATTGTCTGCTGGCTTGCTTTGGATATTTCGAAAAGCTCCTTTGTTTTCCTTAAATTTTGTAAACTTTCTCTTGTTATCAACTTTCAGTTTCTTCTTTCTCACTGCTCTAACTTTTGGTGTTCTATGACTTCTTTTTTATTCGCTGTTTAGTAATCTTCCATTAAGTTGATTCATTTGTAGTTCTAGGAGAAACAACCGCGCGGAATATATGCATTCTTTTTTGTAATGAGTCAATATGTTCGTGCCAGATTTTTATTGGGTGTGACTAAATAATTGTTTGATTATTGGTATTTCATTATTGTGGGCCAAATAGGTAAGAACGTGATTACTGCTTGTGTTATGCTAACCACCTTTTCTTGATTTTAAATAGAATAAAAATAAATGCTGAATGACCAAGATATGAAAGGGAGAGTAAATGAAGTTAAAAGTAAAGTAGCGTAGGCTGTAATTGAGACAATTACTCTGCATTGTATAGCCACAAAACTACTGCAATTACCTGAAACAAATTATTAGGAAAAAAGAATCATAGAAAAAGGTAATCGATAATATAGTTCGCCGCCCCGGTGGCGCAGTGGTCTAAGGCGTTGGCCTCTGATCATTCGTCCGAAGGGGTCCGGGTTCGAATCCCGGTGAGGCATGGATGTTGTGTTTGTCGTACGGCACTGGCTCTCTCCCTTCCCTGGAACCAGTGACCCTAAATTAGGGACGGGCGACTGCTCATAGCCCATTGAGTTGCTCACGGTGGTCGTTAAACCTCCAATCAAAAAAAAAAAAAAAAAAAATATAGTTCATTTTTTTTCTTGTGGATCTGTGCTTTAACAAAGCCAGTAAGAATCTTAGATAATGATGAGTGGCTCATACCGTAATTTCTTGTCAAACATTTCAGGAAAGAAGCAGAATCACCCATACCTCACCTAGGATCCGGGCTTTTGCCTAACTCATACAACTGGCAAGAAGCCTTCTCCCTAACCCCTCGGCCGACACTTTAGTTTTTGTTGGATTATTTAAATCATATATTCAGGAACAACATGCATATAAATACGAAGGCACACCTTCAATCATCTACTATAAACCCTTATTTTTGCTACTTTAAGTGGATCATATTTTGGACATCTGGACAGGTGGTGAAAAAATATTCTTGAAATGTTTCCTTAATAACATCAATGACCACCAGTCATATTGAAAGAAGAAAGGAATCCTTCCTTGCAATTCCTCGACACTGAAGCTTTGTTGACATGATCTAATGGGAAGCACAAATTTGTCCATGACGGAGATCCGAACCGCTCACCCTCGCTCCGAAGCCAGTTGTTCTAACTAGTTCTAACCGCTCATCCTCGCTCCGAAGCCAGTTGTTCTAACTAGTTCTAACCGCTCATCCTCGCTCCGAAGCCAGTTGTTCTAACTAGTTCTAACCGCTCATCCTCGCTCCGAAGCCAGTTGTTCTAACTAGTTCTAACCGCTCATCCTCGTTCCGAAGCCAGTTGTTCTAACGAAATACCCGGGCCCGGGCTCGGAATTACATGTCTTGAATTTCATTACTGTAATTAATTCAACACGTGTAATTCCGAGCCCGGTTGAATTACACGTGTTTAATTTCATTGTGGATTTGTTACCATGGTAGAAGGATTTTCAATTTCCTAAGCTAGCTGCCATTGCAAGACACATTTTGCTTAGCAATACGTGCATTATTCATTGTCCAAAGCTATGGCCCAAGCAAGAATTAGTTTAAGGAGGTCTGGTATCGAAAAACTAGGAAAAAATCACATTCCCATTTTTTTTTATTTTATTAAAAATCAAGAATCTTATCTTTAAAATGATGTATTAATTTCCAAAATTGGGCAGTTAAAAGTATTCTTATTTATTTTTTTTAATTTTCTCACTCCCGCGATTTTTGGAGTGATGTTGGTTTTTAGTGCAGCAGGTCGAGTTTTAAAGGAAAGAAGATCAAGTTGAAGCGCTAAGGAATTAGATGCAATTCTCTCTCTCTTTTTTCATGATGAACTTGATCTGGAAACTGCACACCCATATGATAATATTGTGAATAATATACTATTAAGCGCAAAGCTTTGTTAATGTTACAAAATGCAGAATAATCTGGTCTGGAATGCTTTTACGTTCTTATTTTTTTTATTTTGGAAATTTCCCTACAAGCTTTTTTTTTTATATTCTACTACATCACTCTAAACCACATTTACGAATTAGCATATGTGTAAATTATATTACAAAGATTAGTTTTCTAGAGTAAAAATGTCAGACACTTACAACTGTCTGTTCGGCGTTGTACGTTTGATAATACAATTTTTTCAAATTAAAAGTAAATTTAGAAATCAAAAAGAAATAACGAATGGATTTTTTTGTTTCTAAACGATTTTCTTTTCTTCAGCTTTTACCAAAATTACTGACACGGTCGAAGGGCACGTTGATTATTTATTTACTTTCAAATCCACATTTTAGAACATTTGGCTTTATGCGTAGCATTTCTAAAAAAATATATTAATATTGTGAAGTGGATTAACTGAACTAAACTTTTTAGACTAATGATTTTTAAATTAATCCTTGCTTGCGCCATATCTTTGGCCAGTGTATAATGCATATAAATGCAAGCATTGATAAGCAAAATTTTCCAAAATCCGGGCCAGGGCTCTGCAAACACATGAAATTAAAGAAAGCAGGCCGGGCCCGGGCTTCTAAAATTGACCCCGAACTCATCTCTAGTTCTAACAGACTAAACTACACCGACGGAACGAATTGCTGTAGATTTGTCATCTTGACACGTGCATCATCTTTGTAGTAGTACGTCACTCTGGCTACCTGAGGGCTAAAATGTATCGAAACCCCATTCCTCTTGAAATGCCGTCAATTGCAGATGTGACGTATACACTTTTCCAACCTTTCGTTTCGGTCGACCTTCTAACTTACGTAAATTTTAATTGCTTCTCGTTATGTGCTTCCTACAGAATGTCACACCATAACTCCCATACGTTACTCTTCTGTGGGATATGATTGGAAGTTAGTCACGCAATGGACAGTAGTATATATACAGGTTCTACGCAACTTGGATATCTGTAGTGCTTAGGGATTTCGCTCTTGCTAACGTTGGCTCCGTCTGTGAATGTGTACATTGTATGTTATATGTACACTGAAGAGCAATTGAATAAGAGATCCTGTCTAGTAACGTGTAGCACTACCTTTCGCACTGATGACGGCGGCGATTCGTCACGGCATGGACTCGACAAGACACCGGAAGCGTTGGGAAGCCATAAGGATCCATGAACCCTGAACAAGCTCCCACAGCTCACGAAGATTTGATGGAGGGGGTCATCTCTCTCGATGGCATCACAGATGTGCTCGATGGGATTGAGCTCAGGTGGTCTAGCTGGCCAAGGAAGCGAGGTCACGTCGGTGGAGTGCTTATCCAACTATTCGGATACAATTCGGGAGCTGCATTGTCTTGTTGCAGGATGAGGTCCCCAGTGGGATGTTGAAGACGCACAAACGGGAGCATTGTCGTCCAGGATATCCCGGTAATGTTTACCTGTGAGGGACGATGTCACACGTACCAGGGGTCCCATTTCAATCCACGTAAACAGTCCCCAGACGAGAATGCCACCCCCACCAGCTTGAAGAGTACCCTGCTGGCAAGAAGGATCCATCGTTTCATGTGGTTTGCGCCGTACTTGTATCCTACCAACCGCATGCACAAACGTGAATCTCGACTCATCAGTCCAGGCTACATTTCTCCACTTGTCTAGGGTCCATTGGCGATGTTCCCGCGCCCATGCTAATATTTGCACCATGTGATGTGCGGTCAGCAGCGGTACCCTTGTGGGACGATGTACCCCATAGCGAGGAGATGGTTCTGGAAAGTGTTTTCTGTACCCCATAGCGAGGAGATGGTTCTGGAAAGTGTAGCTGCTTACACGTTTATGTGCACCAGCGTTAAATTGCCGAGTGATTTCTTGCACTATGACCCGTTTATCCGCTGTTACAAAGCGAGCTAGCCGACGATGACCCCGCTCATCCACACGCTGTTGTCCACGGCAGTTGGCTCTTGTAGGGATGGTTTTACCGGATTCGATGTTCTCACGGTGCACCTGTGACACAGTGGATCGTGAAAATCCCAGTGCCTGCACAACTTCTGAGATAGAGTGACCCATCCGTCGGGCCCCGACAATTTGCCCACGATCAAATGCGCTTAGATCATTCGTCTTACTTATACTGCGTCCGACTCTTACTGATTCCCGTCGCATCAGTCCTTATATTGTCGGATCGCTGCATACGTCATGTGGTTTCCGTTTACATGGCCACCCACAGCGCCATATTTGCATAACGCCAGCTGTCTCTAATTCAATTGCTCTTCAGTGTATATTTCTTGTGTCTGGCGCTCTTTGGCCAAATTTGGCCTTTGCGCCAATAAAACCAATCAACCAACTAACCATCAGTGTATATTAGGGCAAAGTCCTATGAAGTACTGTTACACACGTTATTGTATATGAACCCAAACGCGATAAGTTGACATCGATGACAATGGAATATTTATATCTGAACCTAAGAACATCTCTACATATTCAATATATTTCCATTAAATTTGGTAAGGTTATATCATTTTCAGCCAGTGAGACATAAAAAATCATCAGTGAGGTATATGGAGCAACACATATGACACTCACCTTATCAGTCCTCGTGGTGTCCACTGTTGCACCACACCATTAAAAGATATTCAAAGTTCACAGTTCAACACAAACACGAACAATTGCACAATTCTAAAAGAAGGGGGTGATTAGTTAAAATCATTCTAAGACTGTTGTTGAGACCAGGCTACATCGACGCAGCAAGAATTTCAGCAATCGAAGTATTTCACTGTTCGATACCAAATTATTGCGAAGTATCAAAATTAAAATTATATGTTTGGTGATTGAATCTTCTACGCTGCTCCGGTGGTGCAGTAGTCTATGGTTTCCGATTATTCGTCCGAGATGAGTCCGTGCTCGAACCCCGGTTAGGCATGGATGTCGTGTTTGTCTTACGACTCTGGCTCTCTCCCTTCCCTGGAAACAGTGGCCCTAAATCAAGAACGGGTGACTGCGTATAACCCATCGATTTGCTCATGGTGGTCGTTATACCTTCAATCAAAGAAAAGGAAAAAAGAATCTTCTACTTTACTACAAATAATAGACTAGAGATACGGAAACCTTGGCAGAAATAACTTACTGAGTTTTCTTTTAATGTACTTTCAAACTCTTAATCATTATAATGTTCACCCTGGTCTTACAAGGTTTGTGAATTTTTACAGCTATTACTGCACAGAAATAAATTGACCCCATAATCGTACACAAGCCAAAATGGAAATTCAAAGATTCTACCAGGCAAAGCTGCCATGACATTCTAGGATGGAATGTCATGGCAGCTTTGCCTTTTGGCACGTCCCAGACCTTACCCGGTTCGGGTCCAGGGTAAAGTATATGTAGTGTGTTTGTTTTATAGCAAAATCACCCTCCATTACCAAAAGCTATTGGTCCTAGGAACGAGCGACTGCTTATAGCCTACAAAGTTGCTTATAGCAGTAGATAAATTCACAATATTTTTCCAAATTTGTGAAATTCAGTTTTGTATTTAAAACATTGTGTGACAATGTAAAGCCTTCTTCATATCAGAAGATATCGATTCCAGAATGTAAAATGTACGTAGTTCACTCTCTACCCTACACTTCAAAGAACATCTATGTCGGTCAAACCAAAAAACTTATCTGTTCGACTGAACGAATATGAACGAGCTGTACATGACGGAAACACGACTAGATATTCAACAGTGGGACACTTTACAATTTTGGTCCTCTGGACTGCGATGACGCAAAATTAGCTGTTGCCTCCTTTGGCTTTTCTTGCAAAAATACAAGAGATGTACTTGAGATTGTAAAATATAAACATTATATTTTGAACCGAAATTGAAGCCCTGAATGTTTTGGGAATTTGGGGAATGCATATTCCAATATTTATACACATAGATGATAGACGTATAACCATTCAGTCCACATAATTTAATTTTTTTACGTAGTTGCATGGAAATTGTAATAATTTAATTCCTATTATAAAATGCACCTGTAGAAAAAATATGTGCGTACCTGTGCACTTGTGGCTACTATCACTTTGCAAATAATCTCCTTCAGAATCTGTGGTTTTAGTTAGACGGCGTTGTTGCCATTGCTGGAAATATACCTGGAACTCAGTTTCTGGAGTTCCTTTGTCACTTTACGCTGGATGTCAGATATGTTTGAAAATCTTCGTCTTTTAGTGGCATTTTTTATTTGGGGGAAGAGTCAAAAATCGCAAAGGGCTACGTCGTGTGAATAGGGTGGATAATCCAATTTGGTAATTTATTTCTTAGGCATGAAGGCGCAAATACTGAGCGTATCAGGGCACGGAGCATCGTCAGCCACAATTGTCACGCCATAGTTATGGTGGCTAGAAGAGATAGTGTGCCGTGAGCTTCTGCAGACGGGTTCTTGAAATCATGAAATCATAGAGGGCGCTGAAGACAGCCTCTATGCTATCGCTGTAAACTATGCTTATATGTATACGTGTTTCTCGTCTACTGCAGTACGGTAATTTCACTAAAATTTTACCAAACAGTCTGGTTTTTTATCCTGCAGTTATACTAAAAGAGATTAGTGTCATTTATGGATAGGTAGGTATAAGTGAATAAATATCCTTCCAAATCGTCTGTTTTAGAAAAGTATTCGGAAATGCATTATCTGGCATTGAATCTACGTGTCGCAAGGCTGGTTAGTACAAATACGTTACGGGAGGCAAATTTTCTCCGCAATTATTTTGATTTTTTTTTTTAAATTCTGTTATGATCCTGTTGCAACTCTTTCCCTTATCTCTACAGGATACAAAATGTTTAACTACGCGTCACACGATACTGTACTTAGGCCTAATCTTCAAATGATGAAGTTTACAGAACTTTGGACAAAAACAACAGCAACCAAAGAACCCACCCAATTTCAATATTTTTAAACAAAATGCGATGATAAACTGTATTAAAGACTAAAAAAAGCGTGGCATACTTAACTAAATAATTACTGAGTAGCTGACAATTTGATTTAGGACAACTAAAAAAAAAAATCATTCGATCCGTCTTGCCTCATCTTTCTGCACGGGAAGTAGTTGTCTTTTGTTTACAGCACCCGTAACCACTGTTGCATCCAGGTACGAAACCCGTTCTCAACGTTACACTTATTATTACTGCTTTTCATGGCCGATCTAACAAACAAATAGGCTTTCAATCGCTATCCACCAAACACGCCATAGAAAATCAGGCTAATGTTTCGAAATCATAGTATCGAAACTCGCAGGAGCGCCATCTCGCGGTTTCATGAAAAGAGGGAAGTAAAAGGTAGACAGTGAGGTATTAACGCAAGGCACACTATCTTTTCTAGCCACTGTAACATAGTTCAGCTTTTTTCCTTCGAACACAAATCCGCAACCTTTTCAACACATCTTAATAGTATTGTTGATTGGCCGTTTGTACCTGTTCAATGAATCTTATATATATAAAACACCAAACGTCTGTTTGTCTGAAACAGCAAAAACTGTGGAACTCAGAACTGTGGCATCGTGAAATTTGCATAGCTTATTAATACTGGGATTTCTAGGTCAACGCAACTATTTAAAGATCTCTACGTTTTTCCGTTCGCGAGTTATGAATTAATTAATAAGCTCATCAATAAAGTCAGCGTCCTATGCTACGTCATCATGTTCCAAATATGAAAGCACGTGACTGCGTTCATTGCCGCGGGACATCGGGGTTTCTTTCTATTCTTTGAGAACTGTGCACAAAAAAACGCAAAAACAAACTTTGCGAAATCTGAACGAAACAGGCTGAAATTTTTATCGACACCATGAATTGGTAATAAGAGGAGTTCCTCAAAATTTCACCGGAATCCGGTCAAAACTTTTAAAAATAGGCGTGGAATTTTTAATTCACCGGCGAACAGAAATATATATGCAGAAACAGTTAATAAAATTTTGACGGCTAATTTAAAAAGTTATTTACCGATTTATGCAAAATTTGGAGGTCATGTTCCTATTAACGATTTATGGTGTTCATTAAAATTTCAGCTAGTTTCATAAAATATTCGCAAAGATACTTTTTTTATCCCAGAGATTCGCCCCTTAAAGACGTCTGAAACAGAGAGCACGTGACGCATCTGATCGTCGATAACAAATTGTTAACGAATTTTGTTTAGTCAGTGTTCTAATGCTGTGTCTCCTGGACGTGTGTTAAATAATTCGTAACGCTTTTGGTCCGTTTGATTCTACAGATTCCATACATTCTGTACTGGGTAAAGCTGGGTAGTAAAGCTAATTCATGATAAACTATCCCCTTCAGATCTAAAAAAACACACAAGCTTGGTTCTGAACTGCGAGCTTACCATGCGTGCTTTTTTCGGCTCTTTTACAACTCAAAGACAGTTGACATTTTTATAGCAACTTCACCATACGTCACTTTCAGTAGCTCTAACGTTTCAGTAGCACTTTTGCAGATCCTTACAGAGAATTCGATGTTAATGCACCTCTGAATTTCTACCAATCATTTTTACTTCAAAAATCGCACACAGACTTGCATTACTTTCGAAACTGCTTACGCTCGAATGGATCTCCTGCACTGAGGTTAACGCATGCGCAACTTGAAACATGTCTAGACACACATCGGCACGTGATTCTGCCCTCAAAACCACAAGAGCGACACTGCCTGACTTTTCCGGGAATTAAATTGTCACACCTGGTATGTAATGCTCATTTCCTAATTTACGGTTTATTCGTATAAGATATTGCGTTTTAAGCTTGCTTATCAGGATGACGGAACTTAAATAACGTCGGAGCCTGTATTGCGGTTTAAAACTTGAGACTATGTTGTGTGTAAAATATAATATCGTCGTTATTCTGACTGTCATGTTTAAAACATAACGCTCTCTCTCGAAAGATACTTTCAATTAATGCATAATTCCTGTTTTTATATTGGTTTAATGTGAATGAAATATCCGGCAAAGGACCAGCTCACGTGGACGGCGAGAACGGAAAAGTAGGACAACTTACCTAGGCAAAATAATCCCCCTTGGTATCAACACATGTTGCCATCTGTCCGGCAAATCCATAATCCCGGAACGAAAAAAGTCTTGTGGCTGGGACTTGAAGAAGTCGTTAACTGCACGTTGGTCCTCGTTGTCTGTTGCGAACTGTTTCACGAACAAGAAGTGATCCAGGCAACGAAACAGATGATAGTCTGTCGGATACGAATCCGGGTAATAGGCAGGATGATGCAGTGCTTCGTAGGGCCAGGCACTTAGTGTCAGCATCATTTGTTGTGCGATATGAGGGCAAGCGTTGTCCTGGAGCAGAAGAACACCATGTCTGTTGACCGAAGCCGGTTGTTTCTGCAGAAATTTCCGGGGCATCTGGTGTTATTCAGCACAATAACGTTCTGTAGTGATTATTTGGCCACTTGCCAAGAAACGCCGATGAATTATCCCGGCAGTGGACCACCAGACAAGAAGCACCGCCTTCTTAATATGTAGGGGTGACTTAGGATGTCGTCCAGCAGGCTGTGTCTTGCTTAATCATGGTGCAGATCGTTTCCGATTATCATAAAGGAGCCACTTCTCGTCGCAGGTGACGAATGGATGCAGTATATGTTCCTCTTTATTCCTCGTAAGCAGTGACTTGCAGACTTCCAAACGACTAGTCTTGTTGGCAGTTGTCAACTCATGCGGGAGCCCGATTTTTGACCCACCCAGGGCAGCCAGAAGCCAAACAACTCACGTCCTGATTTTTGACCTTACCCAGGGCTGCCAGATGCCGAACAACTGCCGTGTGGTAGCCACCTACCACGACAGTTGTCCATCGTCGTCAGAAACACCAACAGGTCGATAACCACGTGCTTTGGTTTGCAGGTCCGTATCTCCGCTTCGAAACTTCACAAACCATCGCCGAATGGTTCGTTCGTTGGCAGTATTCTCTTCAAAAGTTTTTTTGACGTTTCGAGTGGCAATTTTATCAGAATGGCCCAGTTTGAATTCATACTGGAAGATGACTGTCAAATCCGGCGTCTGCATGTTTCCTTTGCAAGCCACGTTACGTCCAAACAAACCACGCCTGAACCTTGTTGATCACACACGTGCTAGCTATTTATAGAAACTCTGTGACGTAATACCCGCAACACCTGTGGGTGGTTCCATTCCGCTGTGGTGGGGGCCTGTCTCCACTGCTCGTTCGCGCCGGACATTTAATTCGCTCCAAATCAATTTATAACAAAGAGACATGAAATTTTTTTTTTAATTTTTTTAGTTTTATGTTTTAACGATTACCACGTGCAGTTCTAATGGCTATAACCATTCTCTAAAGCACAATTGTGGACGTCTGGTTTCACGGAAGAGAAACTAATAATACAAGCACGCTAATAATGCCTCATTGAGATTATACCCCAGCCTTGCTCGGACGACTAGCCAGAAACCGTAGACACGGAACGCAAATGGGAAACAAAGCAGTCCAGGTGTTACACAAAGGAAAACAGAAAACAAAATGATCTTATAAAAATCAGAAAATGAATAACTCGAAACAAGATGAAATTTAAACAAATGATCCGCTTTAGAATCGCGTAAAGGAAATCGCCAAATCAGCTAAATGGAAGGGTCAGTTGAATACGGTCCAGCGAATGATTATATGAAACCCTGAACTCGGTCGCAGGAGGACAGGGACAAATGAGAAAAAAATGGAGCTCCTAGTACAGTGCACGAATTAAGAAACAAAGCAAAGAAAATAGGAGTAGGTGAGAATATTTGGGCAATCCTTACTCCAGCAATCAACCAATATTGGGCAAAAGAGTTATAGGGCTGAAGAAGAAAATGGCCGCCCCGGTGGCGCAGTGGTCTAAGGCAATGGCCTCTGATCATTCGTCCGAAAGGGGTCCGGGTTCGAATCCCGGTGAGGCATGAATCCTGTGTTTTGTCTTACGGCACTGGTTCTCTCGCTTCCCTGGAACCAGTGACCCTAAATTAGGGACGGGCGACTGCTTATAGCCCATTGAGTTGCTCACGGTAGTCGTTAAACCTCCAATCAAAAAAAAAAGAAGAAAATGCGTGTGCTGGGGTTCGAAGAATTCAATTTATATTGATGGTTTCTATACTACAGGAATATATTTTTCTGTGAAAAACTTATTCAACGGGTGACTGAAACGCTGTGATAAAATTCTCCAGGGAAACGCATCATGCCATCCCGGTGGAACAGTTGTCTAAGCACCGGTTTCTGACTATTCGTCCTATATGGGTACGGGTTCGAATTCCGTTTAGGCATGTACGTTGTATTTCTTCTACGGCACTGGCTCTTCCCTTGGAACCAGTAACCCAAAATTAGGGACATAAGACTACTTATAGTCCATCAAGTTGTTCATGGTGGTCGCTAAACCGCTAAACAAAATCAGAAATGAATCGTAGACTCAAAAGTAGTTGTCCAATAATCCGTTGAGATTTTCCCCATCATCAATATTTTGCATACATATATTGCACCTGTTAAGTAATGGGATCATAATTTACATTTCTATTCTGGAAGAAAATGAAGAAAACTATAATACACTCATCCCCCCTCCCAAAAAAAATAGTTGCGCCCAGAAGGACGTGTCGGATTGGAATGCTCTTAGGAAAGACGGTAAAGGTAACCAGGAACAACAAATAATTAAACATTGAGACAAATATGGGCAATATGTACTGAGCTACACGCCAAAAAGTAGTGTCTCTCAGTATGGCGTCGAGCCACCATGTTTGCTCACACAGCATGCCAGACGTCTCGGCATGTACACTGCTGGCCACACCAAAATGCAACACCAAGAAGGAAACATCCGATTGGCCTGAAATTCGCAGCATGTGTCGTCCGCGACGGGACATGCAAACGATTAGCATTGCAGGGCATATGAAAATCATGTGCGTCCGGCACGCCACCGAGAAGCACTTTAAGAAGGGTGCACAGAAGGCGGGGTGTTAGTAGTGGAAGTGTGTTGTGCTGCCGGACCTGTGCGTGGAAAGTTTCCTGATGCCTCGTTGCAGAATACGGCAGTCATTCCAGCACGTTTCGGAATTCGACAGAGGACAAATAGAGTCTTATCGCGACAGCGGTTTATCGTACCGAGACATCGGCGCCCGTGTGGGACGACATCCAGCCACAGTGAGGCGAGCATAAATTCGGTGGGTGCAGGAAGGACGGACGGACCGACGTTAGCGATTGCCGCAACCGCGGCACACCACCAAACGAAAGAACCTGAATGTTGTGCGGCGGGCATTGACGGCTCGCACGGCCATATCACGAACGTTAGGGCGGGAATTAGAGTGTGTTGCGCAACAACCTGTGTCAGCACGTACCGTTCGACGTCGACTGCAGGAGCTGGGGACTTGTCGCACGGCACCCATTGCTCCCACTGCCATTGACGTTACACCACCGTCGAGTGCGGCGGCAGTGGACCGTTGAACGCCGCACCCGAACTACAGAATGCCACGAGATTGTCTTCTCCGTCTAATCCCGCTTCTGCCTGCAACACCACGATGGTCGGATCCGCGGTTGGCGGCACCGCGGCGAGAGACTGTATGACGCCTGCAATATGCATCGCCATACCGGTCCGTCGCCTGGCGTTATGGTTTGGGGAGCAATTGGATATGACACCCGCGCCCCCAGATGCCACGTTTCAACAGGAACCGCACGTGGCACGCATCGTGCAACAATTCTTTACGTCTCACCAGGTGTCACTGCTGCCGTAGCCCGCCTGTCCTCCCAATATGTCGTCCATCGAACACGTCTGGTCTCTGATCGGCAACCGAGTGGCCCGGCAAGCACCACCCGCGGCTGCGCCTGATGAACTGTGGCAACGTGTGGAAGCAGCGTGGACCGACATACCCCAAGCCCACATCCAAAGCCTCTTTCGTTTGATGCCGCGGCGTGTAGCGGCCGTTATTACCAGCCATGGGGGTCACACGAACTATTGCTGTCTGCAGGTTTCGCAAGTCGCACGCCTGTAAGCTCAATCGTTTCATCTTTGTATCTGTTGTTATGTGTCCAGTAAATCTGGCTTTGCTATTTCGTGTCGTTCTTGGTGTTGCATGTTAGGTGGCCAGCAGTGTAGTTGTACAGGTTCCTAATGGCGTCCTCCGATGAGCCACCCCATGCATCTTGAGCCTCCTTACGCAGTTTCTGAAGATTGTGGGGTAGGGGTGAAGTCTAGATAGCGCGTCCAACATCGTCTGACACATTTTCAATCGGCGATAGATTTGGTAATGTGGCTGACCATGACAGAGTGTCAGTGTCTTGAAAGGAAACTCCCGAGACAGCAGCAGTATGCGGACAAGCGTTGTCCTGTTGGAAAGTCTCACCGAACTGAGCGTTCGGAAAACATAGGGAAACTGGTTGCCGAACCTCATTAACGTAACGTTGGGCTGTCAAAGTGCCTGTCCTGAACACCAAAGATGAGTAGGCAATTGCACCCCACACCATGACACCAGACTTTCTGGACGTGTGACGCTCGACAACGAAGCAAACATCTTGGCGCTGACCACGGTGCTTCGTTGGTTGTCTCCTCCAAGACAAAAGCTGGACTCGTCACTGAAGATCACCCGCTACCATTCTGAGTGGCTCCATGACTGTCTGGTACGACACAATTGTAGTTTTTGTCAACTATGCACTGGTTTTAAAAACAGTCGTCGTAACTGTCTGCGTGCGTGCAGTCGTACATCATGCAGCTGTCTGCCAGTGGTGCTGGCACTAATCGGACGATGCGTGGTGGGCACCACTGCTCGCTGAATATGCGCAATAGTGGCCTTTCGGTCAGTCCGCGCATTTCGGACAAAACGTTGGTCCTCTCTCTATCGGCCTCCGTGGTTCTTCTAGGTCTGACAGACCCTTCCTGTTTCTGCTGTGAGTCTTGTTCTATCTACTGAGGCTGACACCGAGCTATAGTGATATCCGCATGACTGGTATGTAGCGCAATACGGCGATAAGACCATCCCGTTTCCCGGAAGCCGCCGCTGCGGTCCCTCTCGAACTCCTCCAACTGCTCTAATTGCTTCCGAACGTTTCTCCGAGGCATATTTTACTTGCAAAAGATGCAACCAACACAACGGCACGAGTCAGAATATATATAGGCCGCCCCGGTGGCGCAGTGGTCTAAGCGATGGCCTCTGATCGTTCGTCCGAAAGGGGTCCGGGTTCGGATCCCGGTCAGCCATGGATGTTGTGTTTGTCTTACGGCACTGGCTCTCTCCCTTCCCTGGAGCCAGTGACCCAAAATTAGGGACGGGCGACTGCTTATAGCCCATTGAGTTGCTCACGGTGGTCGTTAAACCTCCAATCATAAAAAAAAAAAAAAAAAAAGAGTCAGAATATATAGCCGATCAAGCACAGCTGTACGACTCCGACCTTATATAACCGGTCAAGCACATCTCTACGACCCCTGCGTGCTTGCGTCACATGCGCGGCTGAAGTATTGGCCGAAAGTGAAATTTCTAAATATAAATTGAAATAACACAGCTTATTTGAATATACGTGGGAGATACAGTTTGAAAGAGATAATCCTACGTGAAATTATTGGCTTTGTGCCTGAGATAATCAAACAAAGCGGTGATTCTGAT
The DNA here is from genome assembly GCA_039090855.1 of Macrothele yani. Lineage (NCBI taxonomy): Eukaryota > Metazoa > Arthropoda > Arachnida > Araneae > Macrothelidae > Macrothele > Macrothele yani. The sequence continues at coordinate 20,070,893 of CM076997.1, read as the reverse complement.
AAGTGTTATCGCGTATTTACAGCTTGGTTTGAGGGTAATTATGGTCTACGTAAACGGAAACTCGACAGAACCGCTCAAAGAATCATCTAACGTTACGTGTTTCTAGTGAATGAATCTGCATAATATTCCATCGTCTTTTGTAATTAAAAGTAATTGAGAAAATATCTTCCCCGCCAATGCGCTCAAGTACAAGGGTCGTATTCTTCAAAAGTAAAATGGATCTTTTAATTGTATGTTCTAAAATGGGAAACCCGAAATAAAAGTGCACAGGGTTTGAAATAACTTTGTAAGTAAAGAACCAAACTGACGAAGGAGAATGCAAAATCTTGGCGTATTGCTCCTAATTTATGTAAACGACAACATTTTACCGTTTACATACTTTTGTTTTCAGGTACGTGTTTAACAATGAGGAATAAATTATAAATGCACTTAATTTAAAAAAAGAGCTAATGAAATTAAATATATTTTAACCTCGTCAGTGTACGGAAAAATTAATTTTGCATATAATATTGCTCATAGTTTTAATTTGCATATTTCTTTCAACAAAAATTTAGTTCTAGTTGTAAATTTGCAGGGCATATTCCTATTATAGGTATTATCAAGTGTTATAAAAGCTTTTGCGTTTATGTCTGCGTGAGAGTATAATCTGCAGAACAGCAATGAAACCGCAGTTGCACATCAGATATGAAGCAGCAAATACAGTACAATGTCGATGGCGTTTTGTACATGATCGCAATTGAACGCTTATTAAACCTTGAACTGTCTCCATTATGGACGTGTTTGTAAACAAAATTCATTGGACAAGTTTATGAAATTTATATTGCTACGTTCAAGGGTTCCGGACATTTTCGAATATTTGTCAAATGTCAGTGAATTACGTCATTCCCCGCTGAGCAAGCGAAGAGCATGATGTGACCGACAAGCCAGAACCGGTTTGATCCAGATACAACACGTACAGCGTATGTTCTTAGTTCGTGATTTCAGGCATTCGAGGCTCTCCGTAGCGAGGACAACGATGCCGAATTTTGAACAACGTTCAAGTGTAAAATTTTGTGGTCTGCTTGGAAAATCTTTAGCCGAGACTTTTCAAATAATTAAATCAGCGTACGGTGATAGCGCAATGAGTCGAACTAGAGTTTATAAGTGGCATCGAAGACTCGAAAACGGGCGACAGAATATCGAGGATGATGAGAGGTCAGGACGACCTTCAACATCCACAATAGATGAACAAATGCCACTGTCAAAGAAATTGTGAACAATTACCGTCGAAAAACTGTTGCAGTGATTGCAGAAGTTGCCTGCATCTCAGTTGGAAGTTGCCATGCCATTTTGACAGAGAAACTGGGCATGCATCACGTGTGCCAACAAATTGTTCCCAAAATCTTGACACGAGAAAAAATGGATGAGCGCATGCAAGTTTGCGGGAATAACATCGATGCAATGGATTCAGATCCCCATCTCTTGAATCCATTGATCCCCGGCAATGAAACGTGGTGCTTTCTGAACGACCCCCAATCCAACCGACAGTCAAAAGTGTGGAAATCACTGTCGTAACCACGACCAAAAAAGTTCAAAGCTGACTGCTCTAAAGGAAAGGTCCTGTTAACAGTTTTCCTCGATTTCAAGGGGGTCGTACACCAGAAATTCCTTCAACATGGTCGTACAATCACTAAAGAAAAGTATGTAAACGTCCTGAAACGTCTCCGAGAAACAGTGAGACGCAAGCGACCCGATCTTTGGAAGACCATCTCGCAGGTGCCCCATCACGATAATGCGCCGGCTCACAGGTTCCTCCTGGTGTCAGACTACCTGTTCAAGCATCACATTCCCGTTCTTCCAGAACCAGCTTATTCCCTTGATCTCGCCCCGTGTGACTTTTTCTTTTTTCCCCTGATAACGAATTTGCTTAAGGGGCGACGCTTCTCAAGTTCCGAAGAAGGCACTGGAGGATGCCTTCTTCGGAACTGCGACGAAGGCACTGGAGGATGTGGCATAAGAAGGCTTGCAATGTGCATTTAAATCTTTGAATGAGCGCTGGCAAAAGAATAGTTGCACATGGTAACTACTTCGAAGGAAACACCGTATAAACCGGTATTATCTGTACTCATTCTTTTTTTCATACAAAAAGTTCCAGAACTTTTTGAATGTAATAATATATATGCATCATCATAAACGTGAACAATTCTCGATACACTTCTACAGAAATGCATCCTCAAATTTCTCCCACAGTTATCTCTTTTGAGTAATTCTATTCAATGCCATTTCGGAATGCTTCTGAATTTCATCCACGCATTCCCCACGTTATCTTCTTCCACGTCGTTTCCTGCTTTAGGTATTTGTCATGGTATTTCATTTGTCCAATAGATGTCAGGTCTTCTAGAAATCTGTCCACCAACTGAGAATCTTAATTTTGATCACGATGTCATCCATTCTTGTCATTTTCTTGGTCTGATCCTTTCCCTATATTTCTGGGTTAAACCAATAATGCATCTCTCCATTCTTTTCAATTCTTGGTAGTCACTGCTTGCCACTTTAAGTTATGGTCCATAGCTCTGTTCCATAAGTAAGAACTTGAAGCCATTTTAAGTAACACTTTAAATAACATATTTTGAAGCATAATGTTAAACCGCTCTTGGAAATTGTAGAGCTTCTTTGAAAAAGAGTCCAGCCAAGATTTATTCCCCTATGAATATATTCTTCAATTTTGCCCTTGTTTTTTATAAGTCTACGAAGCTACATGTAGAAATCAGGTACTTCTAAATTTTCCCTTCTTCTTCTCGGCCTGTTGACACCCACTGTAAGGTATATGCCTCCCCTAGTCTTTCCTAACTTCCTCGATATTTAGCCTCCGTCTACCATTTAGCACTTCTAAATTTCTAAAAGTCATCTCTCCATCTTATTCTCTGGTGCCCTCTTCGTCTCTTTTCATATTTCGGTTTCCATCCTGTTATTAATCTTGTAAATGCTTCACGTTTCAGTCTTCCCTCATGTCCAGTCCATCTTCACTTTTATTCTTTTTATAGTATCTGTTATTCCTGTTCTTTCTCTTATAATTTCATTTCTATCTCTTCATGTTATTCCTCACATTCTTCTCTCTTACTTTCACACCGATACTCTTATTTTTGGTTTACATTGTCGCTCTGTGACACTCCATGTTATACTTCCATAAGTAAACACTGGTATAATACATGCATTGAAGATTTTTCTTTTTACACACAATGGAAGATCACCAGTTAAATTTACTTAAGTATCCAAAAGGCTCTATTACCGTGGATAATTCTTCTAATAATTTCTCTTTTTTTAAAACTGATTACTTGACCAAAATAGATGCATTCGTCTACCTTTTAAAATTTCCCTACCTACCGCTAAATCATCAGTTAAAAAACTGACGATTTAAGGTAATTGAAGATTTGACAAACAGCGATTATTTGTTTGCAGTGAGAAGTGGAGCACGAAAAGTGGATGTTTGAGGACTGTCAAAAGACGTTCTCCGATAAATCACAATTTTAGTTACTAAACGTCATGGACAGTCTAGAATATCGACATCACAAAGCGATGGATTCTAGCTAAGTAACCTTCAATGTACAAGATATTGTCGACGGTGCAATGGTCTGAAATCTGTTTTAATGGTGCACATTCCGTTCGAACAGCATTTAGATGCCACGGAATATGCTAACGTCATTGCTTACCCTGTAATCCGTGCATGTGCAGGATGATTCCTGATGGAAAGGGCTACTTCAACTACGATAATGCTTCATGCCACATGGCTCTATCGTCACACAGTGGTTCCAAGAGAACGACAGTGACTTCAAATTTGTTAAATGGTCCCCATGGTACCCTGACGGTAACTGTACACCTGCGAGGTGAGATTTATGGGGCCATTCGAAACGGAGAACTTTCTTCATGAAACATTTGACAATGGACTGACGCCATCGCATCCTACCTATAGAACGATATTAGCACAAAGCTGAATCCATGTCACATCAAATCAAAGCTGTTTTAATGGTCAATTAAGGCGGTACATGCCATTACATAGGCGACCCTAAAATTCCTTACTTCAGTATATATAAATTCACATGTTCTGGCTGAAAACATTTTTTTCTAAAATTATTTAAAATGCAATTTGATATAATTGCAATTTGAAAATGATATTTGACACACGCAGTCGTCGTATCAGAATAATATGTCCACCTATCTAATAATTCGAATAACCACCCTTCGCCCGGATGACAGCGGGCAGACGGCGTAGCTTGGACGCAATGGGGCCCTGAAAGGTTAACCGAGGCACACGTGCCCATTCGGGTTGCAGCATAGCACGGAGGTCCCGGAAATGACGTCCTTCTGGGTCGGCACATCGGACCTGCTGATCCAAATAGTTCCACAAGTGATCTATGGGATTGAGGTCGGGTGATTTCGCCGACCAAGAGAGAACCAGTCACGCATCCCTTTAGCGACGTGGCAAGGCAATTGTCTTGTTGGTAGACACAATCGCAACCAGGGTAAACATTCAATATGAAGGAATGCATGTTGTCAGCAAGGATGGACAGGTAGACATTGGCGTTTAGAAACTCATTCAGTAATACCAGAGGTATCAAGTGATACCAGGAAAACATCCTTTAGACATGCACACGGCCACCGTCGGCCTGTACTTGACCGACGAGCGTGCCCGGGTGTTCGTTCTCGTGTGAGCGGGTGTTCGTTCTCGTGTGCCCGGGTGTTCGTTCTCAGACACACGAGAACGAACACAGCCGGTACTTCTGTAGAGAAGATACCTCGATTCGTCGGAAAGCCAACCTTTTCCTCTCTTCCACTGTCGAATGACGGTGATCCCATGCGAAATGCAGGCGTCGTTGCCAATGGACCTGGGTTAACATGGGCGTCTTGACTTAGCGTTGACTCCAAAGACCGATGCGTAACAGGGTTCGCTCTAGTGTTATCGGGATCACGTACCTGGGTGCCCCAGCATTTATTTGTGTGGTCAGTTGCTGCACTGTCGCCCGTCGATTGCCCTTTACCAGTCGACGGAGGCGACGTTCTCCTCTGGGGTAGATGGTCATTGTAGCTAGCTTCACAGTTAGGAGGTCGGGAGGTTCTCGGTGTGCCAGCGGTCCGTTCTCCGTACACCCTTTCTATAGCACCTCGCAAACAGCCCACGAAGTCTCTTGTTTCTTAGATGATTCCACCCTTGGATTGGCAGCCGATGACCATTCCTTTTCGATCGTCCGTCAAATCAGTTCGTCTGCCTATTGTGCTCACTTTACGCACTATGGCTCATCTGTCCTCGCCAGCTGCTTATATCTTCGTGTGGTCGACCTTGTCACGTGCTCTTTGTGACGCGCCTGGGCGGGTGCCGTGGGATTCTGGAGAAGGTCATGTTATTTTGATACGACCGTGTATATCAATAATAGGGTTTTGATATGAAACTGCTGAAAATTGTTTAACATTTTTTTATGACTGGGATTTTAGGCAATTTATGTTTTAGTGGGATACCCAATCCTAAAATAAGCCTCAGTTTGCGTTCACACAGGGCACAGGTATATATGAAAGTTTTTTGCTAGTGTTTTTTTGTCGATCGCCAAATAATTTCTAACTAGAAATTGAAACTCAGACGAGATGAGTTTGTTTTGCCTAGAAGCTGATTGTAAGTAACTTCGATACCCGAAATTCCTTCAGTTTGGAATCATTTAGGTTTGAACCTTCCTTTTTCTTTTATTTATTTTGTTTTACTTTTTTCCGAGTTTAAAACACCTTTGATGAAATCTAAGGGCTATAAGCAGTGGCAAATTTAGAACCGCTTGTACCAGGGAAAGGGAGAGAGAGCCAGTGCCGTAAGACAAACACACCAACCATGCCTCATACTGCATTCAAGCCTGGGACCATTCTTACGACAAGTCAGAAGCCGGTATTTATATTGCGGCTTTCCCGTGAACTGCTGAAATGTGACTTCCGACAAAAGAAATGTATAACGATTATTACATATGCCGAGATCCGCACCAAGCTATTACGTACTGCCTGCAACATTGCAGAGCTGAGAACATGTGTTAAAACGACAAATCTGCAGCGAGACATTCTGTCCGCGTAACTCAATTGGGAAAGCATCTTACTCCGCAGTGAGGGGACAGGGATAAGATGTCCGTCGCGGAAAAACTTGTGTTTTCACGAGCGTATTTATTAAAACTAAGAAAGAAAATCAAGCTGAAGAGCGTTGCAGATGTTTACATGCCTGTATAATAAAATAAAAGTTGTAATGCCATTTGATTTTTCATACTTTACTTATTGTGTGTAAGTTGGGAAAATTGCTTTGTAATTTTACCAAATTTTGTAAGAACGAAGATGTTCCAAGTTTGAACGAATCTTGCTCAGAGGATATCATTACGCGTTGTCGGAATATCTCGCACACCGTAATATAAAATGGCAGTAGAATTAACAATATCTATATTCCTAGGTGATAATTTCATTATTTCGATCAAATTGAAGTGATTCTTCCGCTGGCAGCGTTTTTTACGTTTTCCAACCGTATGTTAAAGAAGCGTATATGCTCCGGCTTTGTCCGTCTGTATGTCTGTCTGTGTATCCACACAATAACTCGCGTAAAAATGGTTCGATTTCGATGAAATTTTAATATGTGGTAGGAGACAAACTGGGAACAAACCCTATTAACATGGACGAAATGGGTCAAAGGTCAGGACACAGGAGCGATATATATTCCATCGCCTTTATGCGTCATAACTTACGTAAAAATGCTTCGATTGCAACAAAACTTTATCATGTTGTTTCAGAGATATACTGAACCGGTTCTGTTGAATATCATTGAAATGGGGTTAAAGGTCAGGGCACAGGAGCAATATTTATTCCACATCCATTATCATCATAACTTGACTCAAAATGCTTCTATTGCGACAAAGCTTTAGTATACTGTTGCCAAGACATACTGAACCAGTTTTGTTTAATATCATCAACATAGGGTCAAAGGTCAGGGCAGAGGAGCGAGATTTATTCCACAGCCATTATCCTCATGACTTGAATAATAACTTGAGTAAAAATGCTTCTATAGCGACAAAACTTTAGTATGTTGTTCCGTAGTTATACTGAACGAATCAATATTCAAGGTAGGGAGGAGGGTTTGTCTGCGCGTGATATCTGATATGTTGGAAAGCGTATCATAACCAATGCATTGCATGATTTTACTAAATTGTTAGTTTCTCTTCTTATTTATTTCAAACACACCGTTTTCAATGTATTTCTGGAACTTTAGAAAGCACGAATTTTTTTGTCTTGCCACGTGTTTCACCTCTGTAGTACGTCACATCATCTCCCACTTAATTTTTTTCCAAGCGAAGAATATTGTTTTATTAATACCAGACGTTGTGTGGAACGAACATCACACATTTTTCAAAGAACCCAACGGCCAGTAGAACCATTTTTACGTTCAAGCGCCACTATGAAAACACAATTTTGTCGGTGATCGAAATCGCATCTCCTCACTCCGGAGCCAGTTGCTCTAACCGACCAAGCTACACCGACGAAATGCGTCGCTGGAGATTTGTTGTCTTGACACGTGCTTCACCTCAGTAGTGCGTCACAAACTTTGGTGTAATTAAACCTTTAACGACCATGACCCAAAAATCTTTGATCACTCTAAATACCATAAAGCCCGAAACTGTCTGTTGGTTCCCTTCTTTGTTTAATAACAACAATAGTGACTGAGGGTGACTCCTTCTGATCCCTCATAGGTCGACCATGACCCAAACATCTTTGATCACTCCAAATATCATAACGCCCCAAAATTGTCTGTTGGTTCACTTCTTTGTTTAATAACAACAATAGTGACTGAGGGTGACTCCTGATCCCTCATTGGTCGAACATGACCCAAACATCTTTGATCACTCTAAATACCATAAAGCCCGAAACTGTCTGTTGGTTCCCTTCTTTGTTTAATAACAACAATAGTGACTGAGGGTGACTCCTTCTGATCCCTCATTGGTCGACCATGACCCAAACATCTTTGATCACTCCAAATATCATAACGCCCCAAAATTGTCTGTTGGTTCACTTCTTTGTTTAATAACAACAATAGTGACTGAGGGTGACTCCTTCTGATCAACCTTTGGTCGACCATGACCCAAACATCTTTGATCACTCCAAATATCATAACGCCCCAAAATTGTCTGTTGGTTCACTTCTTTGTTTAATAACAACAATAGTGACTGAGGGTGACTCCTTCTGATCCCTCATTGGTCGACCATGACCCAAACATCTTTGATCACTCCAAATATCATAACGCCCAAAATTGTCTGTTGGATCGCTTCTTTGTTTAATAACAACAATAGTGACTGAGGATGACTACTTGTGATCCCTCATTGGTCGTCCATGACCCAAACATCTTTGATCATTCCAAATATCATAACGCCCCAAAGTTGTCTGTTGGATCACTTCTTTGTTTAATAACAACAATAGTGACTGAGGGTGACTCCTTCTGATCCCTCATAGGTCGACCATGACCCAAACACTTTTGATCACTCCAAACATCATAACGCCCGAAATTGTCTGTTGGTTCACTTCTTTGTTTAATAACAACAATAGTGACTGAGGGTGACTTCTTCTGATCCCTCATAGGTCGACCATGACCCAAACACTTTTGATCACTCCAAACATCATAACGCCCGAAATTGTCTGTTGGTTCACTTCTTTGTTTAATAACAACAATAGTGACTGAGGGTGACTCCTTCTGATCCCTCATAGGTCGACCATGACCCAAACACTTTTGATCACTCCAAACATCATAACGCCCGAAATTGTCTGTTGGTTCACTTCTTTGTTTAATAACAACAATAGTGACTGAGGGTGACTTCTTCTGATCCCTCATAGGTCGACCATGACCCAAACACTTTTGATCACTCCAAACATCATAACGCCCGAAATTGTCTGTTGGTTCACTTCTTTGTTTAATAACAACAATAGTGACTGAGGTTGACTCCTTCTGATCTCTCATAGGTCGACCATGACCCAAACACTTTTGATCACTCCAAACATCATAACGCCTGAAATTGTCTGTTGGTTCACTTCTTTGTTTAATAACAACAATAGTGACTGAAGGGTGACTTCTTCTGATCCCTCATAGGTCGACCATGACCCAAACATCTTTGATCACTCCAAACATCATAACGCCCGAAATTGTCTGTTGGTTCACTTCTTTGTTTAATAACAACAATAGTGACTGAGGGTGACTTCTTCTGATCCCTCATAGGTCGACCATGACCCAAACATCTTTGATCACTCCAAACATCATAACGCCCGAAATTGTCTGTTGGTTCACTTCTTTGTTTAATAACAACAATAGTGACTGAGGGTGACTCCTTCTGATCCCTCATAGGTCGACCATGACCCAAACACTTTTGATCACTCCAAACATCATAACGCCCGAAATTGTCTGTTGGTTCACTTCTTTGTTTAATAACAACAATAGTGACTGAGGGTGACTTCTTCTGATCCCTCATAGGTCGACCATGACCCAAACATCTTTGATCACTCCAAACATCATAACGCCCGAAATTGTCTGTTGGTTCACTTCTTTGTTTAATAACAACAATAGTGACTGAGGGTGACTCCTTCTGATCCCTCATAGGTCGACCATGAACCAAACATCTTGGATCACTCCAAATATCATAACGCCCAAAATTGTATGTTGGATCACTTCTTTGTTTAATAACAACAATAGTGACTAAGGATGACTACTTGTGATCCCTCATTGGTCGTCCATGACCCAAACATCTTTGATCATTCCAAATATCATAACCCCCGAAGTTGTCTGTTGGATCACTTCTTTGTTTAATAACAACAATAGTGACTGAGGGTGACTCCTTCTGATCCCTCATAGGTCGACCATGACCCAAACACTTTTGATCACTCCAAACATCATAACGCCCGAAATTGTCTGTTGGTTCACTTCTTTGTTTAATAACAACAATAGTGACTGAGGGTGACTTCTTCTGATCCCTCATAGGTCGACCATGACCCAAACACTTTTGATCACTCCAAACATCATAACGCCCGAAATTGTCTGTTGGTTCACTTCTTTGTTTAATAACAACAATAGTGACTGAGGGTGACTCCTTCTGATCCCTCATAGGTCGACCATGACCCAAACACTTTTGATCACTCCAAACATCATAACGCCCGAAATTGTCTGTTGGTTCACTTCTTTGTTTAATAACAACAATAGTGACTGAGGGTGACTCCTTCTGATCCCTCATAGGTCGACCATGAACCAAACATCTTTGATCACTCCAAATATCATAACGCCCAAAATTGTATGTTGGATCACTTCTTTGTTTAATAACAACAATAGTGACTAAGGATGACTACTTGTGATCCCTCATTGGTCGTCCATGACCCAAACATCTTTGATCATTCCAAATATCATAACCCCCGAAGTTGTCTGTTGGATCACTTCTTTGTTTAATAACAACAATAGTGACTGAGGGTGACTCCTTCTGATCCCTCATAGGTCGACCATGACCCAAACACTTTTGATCACTCCAAACATCATAACGCCCGAAATTGTCTGTTGGTTCACTTCTTTGTTTAATAACAACAATAGTGACTGAGGGTGACTTCTTCTGATCCCTCATAGGTCGACCATGACCCAAACACTTTTGATCACTCCAAACATCATAACGCCCGAAATTGTCTGTTGGTTCACTTCTTTGTTTAATAACAACAATAGTGACTGAGGGTGACTCCTTCTGATCCCTCATAGGTCGACCATGACCCAAACACTTTTGATCACTCCAAACATCATAACGCCCGAAATTGTCTGTTGGTTCACTTCTTTGTTTAATAACAACAATAGTGACTGAGGGTGACTTCTTCTGATCCCTCATAGGTCGACCATGACCCAAACACTTTTGATCACTCCAAACATCATAACGCCCGAAATTGTCTGTTGGTTCACTTCTTTGTTTAATAACAACAATAGTGACTGAGGTTGACTCCTTCTGATCTCTCATAGGTCGACCATGACCCAAACACTTTTGATCACTCCAAACATCATAACGCCTGAAATTGTCTGTTGGTTCACTTCTTTGTTTAATAACAACAATAGTGACTGAATGTGACTTCTTCTGATCCCTCATAGGTCGACCATGAGCCAAACACTTTTGATCACTCCAAACATCATAACGCCCGAAATTGTCTGTTGGTTCACTTCTTTGTTTAATAACAACAATAGTGACTGAGGGTGACTTCTTCTGATCCCTCATAGGTCGACCATGACCCAAACATCTTTGATCACTCCAAACATCATAACGCCCGAAATTGTCTGTTGGTTCACTTCTTTGTTTAATAACAACAATAGTGACTGAGGGTGACTCCTTCTGATCCCTCATAGGTCGACCATGAGCCAAACACTTTTGATCACTCCAAACATCATAACGCCCGAAATTGTCTGTTGGTTCACTTCTTTGTTTAATAACAACAATAGTGACTGAGGGTGACTTCTTCTGATCCCTCATAGGTCGACCATGACCCAAACATCTTTGATCACTCCAAACATCATAACGCCCGAAATTGTCTGTTGGTTCACTTCTTTGTTTAATAACAACAATAGTGACTGAGGGTGACTCCTTCTGATCCCTCATAGGTCGACCATGAACCAAACATCTTGGATCACTCTAAATATCATAACGCCCAAAATTGTATGTTGGATCACTTCTTTGTTTAATAACAACAATAGTGACTAAGGATGACTACTTGTGATCCCTCATTGGTCGTCCATGACCCAAACATCTTTGATCATTCCAAATATCATAACCCCCGAAGTTGTCTGTTGGATCACTTCTTTGTTTAATAACAACAATAGTGACTGAGGGTGACTCCTTCTGATCCCTCATAGGTCGACCATGACCCAAACACTTTTGATCACTCCAAACATCATAACGCCTGAAATTGTCTGTTGGTTCACTTCTTTGTTTAATAACAACAATAGTGACTGAGGGTGACTTCTTCTGATCCCTCATAGGTCGACCATGACCCAAACACTTTTGATCACTCCAAACATCATAACGCCCGAAATTGTCTGTTGGTTCACTTCTTTGTTTAATAACAACAATAGTGACTGAGGGTGACTCCTTCTGATCCCTCATAGGTCGACCATGACCCAAACACTTTTGATCACTCCAAACATCATAACGCCCGAAATTGTCTGTTGGTTCACTTCTTTGTTTAATAACAACAATAGTGACTGAGGGTGACTTCTTCTGATCCCTCATAGGTCGACCATGACCCAAACACTTTTGATCACTCCAAACATCATAACGCCCGAAATTGTCTGTTGGTTCACTTCTTTGTTTAATAACAACAATAGTGACTGAGGTTGACTCCTTCTGATCTCTCATAGGTCGACCATGACCAAAACACTTTTGATCACTCCAAACATCATAACGCCTGAAATTGTCTGTTGGTTCACTTCTTTGTTTAATAACAACAATAGTGACTGAATGTGACTTCTTCTGATCCCTCATAGGTCGACCATGAGCCAAACACTTTTGATCACTCCAAACATCATAACGCCCGAAATTGTCTGTTGGTTCACTTCTTTGTTTAATAACAACAATAGTGACTGAGGGTGACTTCTTCTGATCCCTCATAGGTCGACCATGACCCAAACATCTTTGATCACTCCAAACATCATAACGCCCGAAATTGTCTGTTGGTTCACTTCTTTGTTTAATAACAACAATAGTGACTGAGGGTGACTTCTTCTGATCCCTCATAGGTCGACCATGACCCAAACATCTTTGATCACTCCAAATACCATAACGCCCGAAACTGTCTGTTGGTTCCGTTCTTTGTTTAATAACAACAATAGTGACTGAGGGTGACTCCTTCTGATCCCTCATAGGTCGACCATGACCCAAACACTTTTGATCACTCCAAACATCATAACGCCCGAAATTGTCTGTTGGTTCACTTCTTTGTTTAATAACAACAATAGTGACTGAGGGTGACTTCTTCTGATCTCTCATAGGTCGACCATGACCCAAACACTTTTGAGCACTCCAAACATCATAACGCCTGAAATTGTCTGTTGGTTCACTTCTTTGTTTAATAACAACAATAGTGACTAAGGGTGACTAGTTGTGATCCCTTATTGGTCGTCCATGACCCAAACATCTTTGATCACTCCAAATATCATAACGCCCGAAGTTGTCTGTTGGATAACTTCTTTGTTTAATAACAACAATAGTGACTGAGGGTGACTCCTTCTGATCCATCATAGGTCGACCATGACCCAAACACTTTTGATCACTCCAAACATCATAACGCCCGAAATTGTCTCTTGGTTCACTTCTTTGTTTAACAGCAACAATTGTGACTGAGGGTGACTCCTTCTGATCCCTCATAGATCGACCATGACCCAAACATATTTTATCACTCCAAATATCATAACGCCCGAAATTATCTGTTGGTTCATTTTCTTTTTTTAATAATAACAATAGTGACTGAGGGTGACTCCTTCTAATCCCTCATAGGTTGACCATGACCCAAACATCATTGATCACTCCAAATATCATAACGCGCGAAATTGTCTGTTGGTTCACATCTTTGTTTAATAACAACAATAGTGACTGAGGGTGACTCCAGATGATTCGTCATATGTCGTGCAAAAAGGGGTAGGAAATCGGACTCGCTCGGGGTAGGCGTTTCGGGTGGCTATGGCAGTTTGAACGTACGGGCGTTTCGAGCGTTATGGTCGTTAAAGCGTTAAGCGAACATTTTTTTGACTCTTTTAACCCAAAATCTTGGGATTGAATCCTAACATAGCGCATACAAATTTCGTTCCGTTTGGAGCTAAAAAGTTAAATGATGCGAAAATGACATGTACACATTCATGTCATTTTGCAAAGTACCAGACGTCGTCTTTTATGGTCCTTTACAAACGCCCCATCAGCGCTACTATCTTGCAGCGGTGCTACTCGGCATCAGTGTTGCCATTCTATTGATTTTGACTCTGTCTAGTGACAGATTTTCGTAATCTACTGATTTTTCTCTCATTTAAGGTCACACTGAATTTTCAACAATCAGGCTCACTTTTTTGGCTTCAGATTTAATTTTTGATTATTTGAGATTTTTTCCTATAAACACTAAACAAATTTGTATGATGCACCTCGGATATTAATGTATTGTAATTTCGCAAGCAGTTGGATACAGTGCCTTTTTTGAATGCCTTAGAGAAGCTTAAATGTCCTAATTTTCTTCAGCGGATAAATATTTTTTTCGCGAAAGTTGATTGGAAAAGAATGATGAATGTATGATGTTTTAGAGGAATTTAGGAAGGGAATGATCTTACACTAGATCTTAGACAGTCTTTAGAAGTAGGAAGCCAGGAGATTAGAGCTTAAGGAGTCAGATAGGAAGAAACACATGGAACCGCTGCCACCGTTTTTGCCACTGTTGGAACGCTCCCTGGAAGTCCTGTTCGCGAATCGTGTCAAGCACCGTCTGCGATTCGCGCTGGATCTCGTCGACGTTTTCATACGGCGACCTTTGAGCTTCAGCTTCATCTTCGGGAACAGAAAGAAGTCGCAATCCGGCGAGTAAGGCGGGTGACGAAGGGTAGTCATGTTGTTCGGGCTGCAAAACTGGCGTGTTGCTAGATCTTGACAGAGTTCGGCACGGAGCGCCTTCAGTTTGAGTTTCAGAACAGAAGGAACTCCGTGTCGAACATTGCGGCACAAATTTTGCAGCAATGCGGTGCATGTTCAAAACTGACGTCAGAATTTTTACACTATTCCGTATGACACATTGGCGATGGTAGCAATGTCTTGAATGTTTCTCCAACAATCCTCATGCACCAGTTCTCTAATTTAGTCCACGTTTTCCAGGGTTTTGCTGGTGGACGGTAGCCCTGACCTCTCGTTGTCTTCTAGTGCTGTTCTGTCGCTTTTCAAGCGCGAGTGCCACTCAAAACATCTCGCACGACTCATTGCTTCATTGCCTTAAGTCTGCCGCAACATTTCATGCGCCTCCGGTCCTAAATTACCGAGTTTGACGCAGAATTTGATGTTTGCTCGCTGCTCTAGGTTGCAGTCCATACCGAAATGGCAGCTGTATTCTGCACGTGGTCACCAAATATTGTGTAGCACAGCTCCCGATGTTCACAGAAAGACACCACTCGACACAATGGCTCCTGAGGATCACTGCCCTCGACCACTACGCGCGCATCCGCGTGCTGCCATCTATTGGCGCACTACGTACCTTGTCTCCGAACTTTTTGATCACACTACGTACGTTTTTGAGTCAGCATTTATTTCCAATAGTTGGGAACAACTTGATATCGTTTAGTAAGAAGTGTAAGGAAAAAAACTATTTGTTTTTATGAAAATAACAAGTGGGACCAATACAGCTGTGACTACATTAAAAGTCCAATGCCATCATTATTTAGATCAATATTAGTTTTAATGGTAATCATTATTTCAAAAGGCTGATCATCAGTAATATCTGGTACAAAAATGATTCAGGATTGTATCATTTTGAATTTTCATTGAAGTTTTTATTAATAGTTTGTGTTGTAGTGGTTATGTTGGAAATACCAGTAGATTTAAATGTTTCGGATTACATCCAGTGCTACATTATATTTTCCAGGCGGTGCATATTTTAAGAATAAAAACATCTACTGTTTACTGCTGATATTTTGAGCTCTGTCAACTGATTTCAGATAAAAGTCTATGGCAACACTACTCGGAAGGTTTCGAGGAGAGAAACTCCCTGATGCCAGGTTCCACATTCATCACTGAAGTAAAGTGCCATTCTTATAGAAAATAGGCCATGGAACAAAAAAAAAGTGTTTTTTTGGATGAAGCAAACTCGGTATAGTATGGAACCTGGGGTAGGATCTCAACCCTTTCCCATTCTTTTAGTTTTGTGCTGACCATTTTAGAGGTGTGACTTGGGGCATTATCCACTTGCAGCAGCGCCCATTTCCTGTTTATTAGCACTGGGTAGTACTGGGCACCTTAGACCCAATGCTGTTGTTCAGCAAAGAGGTTTTCATCTGAAGCCTGATCATTAGGCACAAGTTCCAGTGCACAGAAACCTCATAATTCCAGCGAATGCACAGCATAGCTTTCCTTTAGAATATCCCCCTTTGTACCACTGACCGTGCTTCCTATCGTAGCCGCAGCCACTGGTTCTCAGTGGTAGGATAACGTAGAGAGAACCACCTTTCATCACTTATGACGATACGACGCCAAAACTAGTCCTGTGGATTTGGCAGCAGTATGCACAGATAGAGAGAGTAACATGTTGGACCACCTGATGGTGTATTATTTCATGGGAAAACATTCAATGGCGCCTGGAGATGGGAAAGAGAGAAACATTGATCCGCCTCATGGTATGTTATATCATGGGAAAATATTCAATGGCGCCTGGAGGAGAAACAAAACTGGTGCAGGTCACGAACGACTACGGATTGAGAAGACGCCATCTCAGCTGCTAATTATAGTGTACTGCTACCTGGGTTCACATTCACAGCATCGATCATGGATGTCAATGCTTCTGGTCGTTGGAGGTCGTGACGTCGGGTTGTTTTCCAGACCGGTGTCCCCAGTGTTGAAACACCTGGAACGTGTTCGTCCAATCAACTGTTTCTTCGCCTTCAACAGCACTCACTTCGCTACCTGTTGATGCCACATTTAAAACTTTTTTCTCGATAATAGCATTGGAACTCCATCCTCTGTTCAGCTAATAATGCAATGGGGTTTTGTGTCAAAAGCTCGTCCTTGCGGTTCCCAGTCGATGCTGGCACGCGTTTTGGACAGAAATGGACGCACAACCTAATCTTACTCAAAACAGGAGGAACCTTTACCTCACTGTGGAACTGGAACGTTTGCTTTTTGTTTATTATGTTCATTGTGTTCCAGATGTGTGCTAATACTTAATATTGCAGTTCATTACAATTGTCAATAACAATCTACTAGGTGAATGCCCGTCAATAATGACGGGGGAAAATGAGATATGTACAGTCATTTTTAATAACCTGGTATATTTTACGGTCATTAAAAAGTGTTTGTGATTTCCAGTGTGAAACTATACTTCATGAACATTACAACATTAAAAAAGTATGACGTCATACGTCACACGCTGCCATAATTCGTAATCTCCATTCACTGAACACCTGGACGAAAACATGGTAAGTGAACGTCTAGTCACAAATATTTCCTCCTCAGTTGATGCTATGGTGATACGTTGCACAATTATATCCGGAAGCAATTTTGGCCATGACTTTTGTAAAGTCGAGCTTGGTATGCCATTCCAACTCTCTGAACATGAAAACATTGCATCGTACATTTTCCATTTCTTGTAAAATTCACGGAGATATTCTTATAAGTCTGAACGGAGTAAAGATTTCCTGTAACTTTTGTTGTGTGAAAAATGCCTCAGGGACGCACCCTGATACATAGTGCTTGGTGCCATAGATGCAACTCTTTTCTCTTTATAAGGCCGGCCACAGACGAGAAGGAAAAGTCGCGGCAGTGCAAATGAAGCAGAGATACATATGCCACTGTTAGAAGCTTCAGACGGCGGGGGCGGCCCGGATAAGTCTCCGACCTGATGAGGGGAGATAAGGTAATCGCGTTAGAGGTTTTGAACCTCTCGTGAGAAGCGTGCCTAAAGATCCGAGCAACATGTTTTTTTTTTTTTTTTTTGGCGCGATCCCGGATAACCGAATTTATGATTAATCAAAGCCCAGATATTCAAGGTTCTACTGTATATTTTATTTGTGACCTGCGGCAGCAAGCTTTAAAAATGGCCTGTCTCAATGGATGAAAAATGATCACTTCGGATGCTTGATGCACGCAAGTACGTTTGACTCATCTCAATAATATAGGTTATGCAAACTGTAGTCTTTAATCACGAACGAATAGTAGCCTCATGATAAATTGTATTTATGAAATGGAACACACACAAAACAATATTTTGAATACTGATCTAAACAAACACAGATCTCGAACAGACTGCGTTCATCCTTCGCACAGGTCGATGAAGCTGTGATAGCATGTCTTTGTCCGCTCTTATTTTTTTTTATTTGATTGAAGGTTTAATGACCACCGTGAGCAACTCAATGGGCTATAAGCAGTCGCTCGTCCCTAATTTAGGGTCACTGGTTCCAGGGAAGGGAGAGAGCCAGTGCCGTAAGACAAACACAACATCCATGCCTCACCGGGATTCGAACCCGGACCCCTTTCAGACGAATGATCAGAGGCCATCGCTTAGACCACTGCACCCCCGGGGCGGCTGTCCGCTCTTATCGCTGGGTGCAAAGTCTGAAGTCTTTCACTCTTCACTTTTTTTCTTCATACGAATAGGAAAAACGTATTTCGTTTAATCCTCCAACGATATTCTCTGTAGCACTATGGTAAATTTTTCAGAGAACAAGAGTTACTACTACAAAAATATTTTACACCACATTTTCTTAAGGAAGTGTATAAGTTCTTGTTTATAAAGTACAGCCCACGCATTTTATGTGACCTGTATTTCATACGGAATAGAAAATAACTAGCACATTTAATTCTTAATGGAAAATCATTATTAATTTAGAGAGTATAATAAACTCAAAGAGTATATATAATAATGTGCCCGTATGATGGAATAGTTTGTGTACATAATAAAGTGCATAACAAAATTCCATTTCCTTTCGCCAGTAAATATCTTCGAGTTTTAACGTTTTAAACTTAACAGATGGGAACCATTTGTCCTTTATTTATTTTAAACAGATATATTGACAGACTGCAACTATATGTGCTTGGAGATTTCCGGACACTGCTTCAAATTTTTCATTTACTCTTAACGTTTAAAGTTACAGTCAATTTTAAATTGCAAACTAAGTGGTTCTTAAGGTTGTTTCTTTTAACGATGAGAGAGAGAAAACTCAGAAACCATGATACTAAATATTCTAAGATAGCACACCAATCTTACTGACCGAAATTCAGGATTTAAGCATAACCCTGTTGAAGGATAAAACGTTAAATAGGATTTTCAGTTTTACGATGCTTATCGTCCTGTCCGTAACATGACCGCTTGAGATCTTTCCTCCGTTCTCGTATTACTAGTTTGATCGCTTATTCCTACTCGCACAAGGCTCCAACTGATATAACATTTTCCTGCAGGAAACCCTTTTCTTTTTATTGCTTTGTGTTTTCATTTATTGCATAGTCACGTCAGTTGTGCTGATCCAAGAATAGTACAAGTCTCAGAAAGAAAGAGGGAAGGATCACTTCATTAATACGGAGAAACTGAAACGGAAATTAAGAGTATGTAGCGAAGCAGGCAGTTGGAATTAATTCTCCAGAAGAGGACTCAGCAACAAATTGCATGAATAATACGAGTCTTCCTATTTTGAAACGGTTGTACCCACTGATCTTCTTCGTGTGCGTTAGCAAAGCGTGGAAAACAGTTTTTAAAGAAATGTAGTCGAAACAGCATGTAACGAATTCGCATAATACGAAGTTCTGTATAAACCTAAGTTTTTGTATCCCTGGTGTTCGTGGAATTATCTCTTGTTGCTTTAAAGACATTTACGAACAGTAGTTTTCTAAGAAATCGCATATGTCGAAGTTCATCACGGTTATCAGAAAACAAGATAAATGGCATGCACACCTAGCTTTGACCTTTTTCTGTTTCACTGAAAAACCAGGAATTTTCTGCTGTTCTTACACACCGTGTTACCCCGTACAGGCAGGTCATTTTGCTTTGAGATAAGAATGGTTTAGTTGTTTCTCTTTAGGACCTCGTATACAGAATTATTTTTAGGCGGAAGCGATGGGGGCAAACAGTAGAGGTATTTAAAATCGATCAGGACAAAATAAAAGTTAATGGAAAATTGGAAGAAAAAACAATTCTAATGCAATTTGATGCATTCTTACTAAATTTAGGCATTTTTTAATGAAAATGAGACACTTTCGTCCCCCATCTCAATACGCCCATGATCTCCGGGATCCATGTGTAGTAAGCATGATCCATCTGTAGTAAGCCACACGGCTTACTACACATGAATTTCTGGGCAAGTGTTGTGTTTTTTCCCCTCTGCTCTCCAGCTTTCAATCCCTGCGCGTAGAAACCTTTCAACCACTGGGTTAGAGGATGTTGTAAAACACTTATAGCCGTTTTTATGGTATTCACAAAAATGTGAACAATTGACTCTTATTTTATTTTTGACGTATAGTGTGAACTACAAATGAAATCTTACAGCAAAAATTTCAGACTTTTGGCAGTTACTTTAATTTTTTCATTAGTTGAATCAGTTTGTTGCACATGTCTCTCTCATATTTTTTGCTAGGTATTGCCCTTTATTAGCAGGTATTATTTATCTTTGATTAATTGATTAGCTTTAACATGATATAATGCATGTATTATTCCAAAAATAGCCCTTGTTGAATCTGTCTACTTATAACAAAGTTCGTATACAAAAAAAAAGTGAAACCGTGCTATCGCACATCAAGGCAACGTTCGTGTCTGAAACAATGGAACCACAGGTTCGATCCCAGGCAGGCACGAAAGCTCGAACCACTGAATATCCGCCGTGCGTCGGATGGGCACGTTAAGCCGTCGGACTCCCGGTACTGGCCCACCGGTAATAAATAAGGACGTCTTCCTCCCGCTTTCTACCTGGCTTCCATGTCACTTTCCTATCGGGCATTTTAGCCCAAATCTCCTAGCTTCTTATTTCTAATGGTTGTTTAAGATCTGGGGGTCAAACACTCCCTTTTTAAAATCCACTGCATATGATCTGATCTTATGTTTCGCACATCAACCAGATGGCTTTTTGGTTTGGAGGAAGATAGAGAAAAACTGTCGATCTTCCTTGAAAAAGTTATCCGGTTGATGTGCGAAAGCTTGGAGATAATTGTTTATATATTCCTGCATCAATACGTCGGATTAATAGCATTGTTTTACTTTTTTCTATATAATTAATGTATAGTTCCTCGTTATTTATTTAAAGTTCCCATATATCAAACATTGTGTAACCCTCCCGTGAAATTGATAAGTAGGAATAGTACACCAATTATGTAGGAAATAGTAACGCTATACTAGTGATCTGATTTATTGACGTAGAAAATAGATACATAAGCATCAAATATGAAACAAAGATCTTCGCTCTTTCCACGTTTATAAGTGAGTCATGGATAAATTCTCATTGGCCACCACCGGGAGTCCAACCCAGGGTCTTCCAGTTACGCGCCGGATATGCTTCCGCTACACATATATCAAACATTGACTTTCCTATCGAGCGTTTCCAAGTTTTCACTCATCAACCAGAAAGCTAGCTGTTTCAAGGAAGTTAGACAGCAATTGCAAACTGAATATTAGAACGCTTTAACAATTTGAACGAGGGAACTTGACTTGACAGTAAATAGATACGACGTAATATTCATTTAGAGATACGAGGCGTCACGTTGGTTGTGCGCGCGGTAACCTGGTAGAGAGAAGGCGTTACTTGAAAAAATGGTTCCAAATTCGTGGCAACTCTAGTGAGACGCTATCATTGCAAGTATCTCTGTTGGTGATGATATCCACGGTTTCCCGAATGGCTGTACATTTAGGGATTAAGTAAGTCCCTAGCAAAAACACAAGTGCTGGGAAACTGCTGGCCACCAGATGGTAGTGATGAGTCACTGCTGGCTGAAAGCTCCCGCTCACGTCCCGGTTGCGGTCTGTTGGTAGCAGCGCTATAAGTTGGCGAGACATTGATGGCCCCGCAGCATCGCCGTGAATTGTGGGCCTCCAAGCAAGTGCCACTAGTGGCCCAGCTGGCAACCGATGCAACCCCAACAGCATGTGGAAGCAACGGGACTTCGCGTGCGCAGAAGCAACACTTGCTGTGTCTCTCACGGTACCAGTTAGTTGAAGACGACGTTATTCCCATCGTGTTATTTTAGTGGATGTTAAGAAAAAAAATCCATATGTAGAGAGGCGAATTAATATCTAATGAAGTTCCACGTCGACGAAGACATCAGATTTCATAATTAATTGTCGTTAGGTAAACAAATGTCCTGGAAAAACATTTAAAAACGTTTGTTGAAAAAAAAGAATTATACGTGTACAAAATTTATTAATTATTTGAAAGAGGAAAAAAAGGCAACGCTATGTGGATATAATGTACTTATCCATGGGTTGAATACACAAGACTGGGAGGAATTCGCTTCAAAAATAACGAGAAGTAAAATAAAATATTCTTCCTCTTTAAAACTAATGTAGCTTCGGACAGCGGAAAGGAAAGATACAACGTTAAAAATTTAACAGAAAGTGATATGAACCCGGGTAAATATACGTATATTAATTCAACGATCGCCTTTCAAGACGACAAGGACAGTACACAACTTTAGAAAGCGACTTTAAGTTGGTACACTCCTTGAAAATGAGTGGTTTCCTTAAGGCAAAAAAAAAAAAACTTTCGTTACGTTGAAAAAATAAATTTCTAAATTATGTGAAACTGGCTTTTATGAAAAATACCTCGCAATATTGTAAAATGAAAGAGAGAACCATTCGATTACACATTCCACACGAAACAGACAGCTTTAAGCACACACTCGTGCGTGGCTAGTTCACCTCCCACGCCCACAGCCCTGGTTTGTATGCACCCAGATCCAAACGGGTGTTTTTCTAGTCTGTTGAGAAAATTTTCCCACCGCAGTGCTATAATTCAGAAGTCTCGTAAGGGGAGGAGAAAAAAAAGTTGCAGCTTTGGGAAACTGCGGTTATCCTGGATTTTTTTATGGCTACTACTGGGAAATTGGCGGACGGGATTCGGCGAGCCATCAGTTACGTCACGTGGTTGCCGGCTGCCACTACCGGCAAACTAGCGGACCACATTAGGCTAGCCATATTTTCTGGCACGTGCTTGCAGGACCGTTGAAGGACCACTTGTGGTAGCTACTGCCTGTGATGGATAACTGATGCCCCTGATGTGGCATATGACAACTGATGGGGTGCCAGCTGTTGGCCTGAAATGCTGGCCTTTCTGTTGTCCGCCCTGTCCTTTTTTTGAAGGTTCGGCTGCGGCAACATAGTGCTGGGCCAGCAAGACTGTTTTTGCTGGGTAACTAATTTCTTTATATCATTCCACATAGGAGTAGCTGACTTGAATTTTACTTCTCTAGTTGCGTGTCTATTTTTCCGTATTTTGTGTCCCACTTATGTTCGTTGACTCTAATTCCAAACGAATACTTGGTCATTCCAATGTAGTGCCGTTTAGAGCCGTCCGGATGCTGTAGGGGGATCGCATAAACACCACATCCAAAAAGCAAGGGTCAAACATTCAAATTTTCTTGTGCCGCATCTTCGTTATTTAGGCTCAATTCTTTACATACCAAATGTGCCTTACAAACTCAAAAACGCGTTCAAGAAGGTGAACTACGGCGTCGGCATAAGGTCTCCTGCATCTTTATATACTATGCTAAAGAGAAATAGTGAAAAACCATCTCTCTCCTGCGAAGCAGGTGTCTATGCGATCACCCTACAGTATCCGGACGGCTCTAAACGTTACTACATTAGAATGACCAAGCGTTCGTTTGGAATCAGAGTCAACGTACATAAAAGGGATACAAAACACGGCAAAATAGCCACGGCACTATCCAGAAAAGTCAAATTCAAGTCCGCAACTCCTATGTGGGATGATATTAAGAAATTAGCTACCTACTCTCCCTAAATGTACAGCCATTCGGAACCTGTGGAGATCATTACCAACAGCGATACTTGCAATGATAGAGTCTCATTAGGGTTGCACGAAATTGGAACTAGTTCTTCAAGTAACGCCATCTCCGTACCAAGATACCGCGCGCACAACCAATGTGATGCCTCGTATCTTTAAATGAATATAATGTCGTATCTATTTAGTGTCAAGTCGAGTTCCCGCGTTCAAATTGTTAAAGCGTTCTGTTGTTCAGTTTGAAGTTTCTGTCTAACTTCCATGAAAAAGCCATCTGTTGATGTGCGAAAGCTTGGAAACGCTTATGGGTCTATTTCCTAAGCCAGTAAATCGGATCACTAGTTATAGTGCTACTATTCCCTCCCGTCAACTTCGTTATATCCGAATTCGAGTTTCACAAAACATGTTATACGTTAGAATTTATGTTGGGACATTTGCTGCTGTTTATTGAAGTTCTGCAAAATATGATTAAAGGTTTATCGGTTGTGGAAGAGCGTAACCAAAGTAAGCTACCGTGGTGCTGGAGCCAGTTAAACTTGCGGTACTAACGCTAGGGAAATAAAGTTTGAACCTGTTGATAGCTGACACAAGTCTGAAATATGTATAAAAAGACACTCCAAACTACATAAACTTCCCTCGCTGTAGAATTTCAAGATATTGTGAGAGCTCTTACTAGGAAGTGAAAATATAAGGAATTAACTCTCTGATGATGTTTCTAGTATATAAGCAAGTCTACCAGTAAGCCAGATGTTTTTTTCACGTATTGCAAAACTTCTGAACTACCGCTGCTGTTATTGAGCGTTTTTATCCAAAATACAATCCATAATCGTAAAATTCAAGTAATAAGAAAAAAAAACAAAAAAAAAAAAAACAGTTAACTGGAAAAACTAACAATGTATGTAAAATTACAGTAATGTATTGCATTATGCATCATTTCGCGGAAGGAAAAACCACTAGTGCACTAGACTGGAATGCCAAAAGTCATGGGATAGCAGTATGGAAATTTGTAAATGGCGTTGCCGTCATATAAAGGCTTTGACGCACCCCACGATCTCTATCAGTTGCGACGTGTATTCCTGTGAGTCGTGTTGAATAACTGCCAGTAGCATTATGGCAAGCCGACGTGAAGTACTGGGGCTTGAACGACGCATGCTGGTGGGAGCCAGACGGATGGGGCATTCAATTTCCGAAGTTGTGCGAACATTCAACATTTATCGATCCGCCGTGTCACGTGTGTACCGATAATACCTAATGGAAGGCATTACTACTCACCGTGGACAGCGTAGACGCCGACCACGTGTGTTGAATGACCGTGATCAGGATTTTCATTGCTAACAGACAAGCGACACTCAAATTCAAGAGGTACCAGAGACAACATCAGGTTTTTTTCTTTAATTTTTGGATCGTGGTTTAACTAGCACCGTGAGCAACTCGATGAGCTATAAGCAGTCACCCGTCCCTGATTTAGGACCACTGACTCCAGGGAAGGGAGAGAGACAAGGGCGTAAAACAAACACATCATCCATGGCTTACCGGGTTTGAAACCCGACCCATCTCGGACGAATGATCAAAAGTCATCGCTTAGACCACTGAGCCTCCATCAGGTTATTGCAGCGTAATTTAGCGTTCATGTGGTATGGAAGCAGAAAACCCATCAGAGTGCCTTTGTTAACACCACGACATCAGACATAGCGCCTCACTTGGGCTCGTGAACACTGTAATTGGACCCTGAAAGACTAGCAACATGTGGCGAGGTCCGATGAGTCACGATATCAGTTGTTACGAGCTGATGGTAGGGTTCGGGTTTGGCGCAGATCCTGTGAAGCCATGGACTCAAGCTGTCAATAAGGTACTGTAAATCTGGTAGTGATTCCATACCTGTTTGGGGTGTCTTTATGTTTTCAATATACATTAATGGCCTTCCTTTTTGCATTAATGGCCCGTGGCTCTTGTTTGCTAATGATCTCAAGCTTTATCGCAATGTACAGACTCCTGATGACTGTCTTGCTCTTCAAACTGACCTCAATAACCTGCTTCAGTGGTATGCATTGAACCATCTCAATCTCAACATCTCCAAGTGTCATGTCGTTTCATTTTAGCGGAAAAGAAAACTAATTCTTTTTTACTACAAAGCTGGCGACTATACTCTTACCCGGACAAACGAAGTCCAGGACTTGGGAGTCACGTTTGGTTGGAGCTTGGACTTTGAAAGTCATATGAAAAGGATTGTACGTACAGCGTACAGAAAACTTTGATTTATCATGCGACATTACAAGTATTACTCGATCCTCGATCACTCAGCAACTTATTCGCATTTTTGAGACTACAGTCAGATCCTCACTGGAATAATAGGCGATCATTTGGAGTCCCAGCCAAGTAACTCTAGTAAGTGAAATTGAGAAAGTTCAGAAAAGATTCTTCGACACCTTTTTTATAAATCGATCGGTGTTCATATAGCGGACATCCTGACTGCTTACCTTCTGTCATTCTTCAAGATGACCTTTCTGTAATCGAGAAGAAAGACTCTCCAACTCAAGTTCTTGTACGGCATCATCAATGGAGAGATAGATGGTATTCAAATTGTAAACCAATTAAGTTTACGTGTCCCATATTTACCGAGAACAAAATGTTAACTTTTTGCAGAACTGATGCTGGAAAAAATTATCCATTATGTAAAATGTATAGTCTTCACAACTTACTTGAAGAATGTCCGGCTATTTTTAATGTAAGTAATATTTTTTTTTTTCATAAAGCATGTTTTGCAAGATTGTAAATATCACTTGGTAATTATCACTGTAAATATAAATATAGCAATTCCTGTAACTAGATTTACCGTCTGTAGGAATGTGCTTACAATAAATAAGTAAGAAAATATTTACGTGGCACGGTTTGTGTCCTGTGGTCTTCGTAAACACGTCATTAAGCGGTAATCGCTTTATTGCTCTGCTGAGTGACCATTTGCAGCCCTTCACGGACTTCAGGTACCCCATAAACGATGGGATTTTCCAGGGGGACAATGTACAGTGTCATCATGCCCTAGTTGTCCGAAACTAGTTCGATTAGAATTCTAAACAGCTCCGACGGATGGTGTTTAGAATGAGTAGCATTCTAAATTCTCCGATGGAACTGGTTCGAGTAGCATTCTAAACAGCTATGACGGATGGTGTTTAGAATTAGTATCATTCTAACAGCTCCGACGGATGGTGTTTAGAATGAGTATCATTCTAACAGCTCTGACGAAACTGGTTCGAGTAGCATTCTAAACAGTTCCGAAGGATGCTGTTTAGAATTAGTAGCATTCTAACAGCTCCGACGAAACTGGTTCGAGTAGCATTCTAAATAGCTCCCAGGGACGGTGTTTAGAATGAGTAGCATTCTAAACGCTCCAACGAAACTGGTTCGAGTAGCATTCTAAACAGCTCCGACGAAACTGGTTTGAGTAGCATTCTAAACAGCTCCGACGAAACTGGTTTGAGTAGCATTCTAAACAGCTCCGACGGATGCGTTTAGAATGAGTATCATTCTAACTGCTCCGACAAAGTGGTTCAAGTAGCATTCTAAACAGCTCCGACGGATGGTGTTTAGAATGAGTAGCATTCTAAATGCTCCGATGAAACTGGTTCGAGTAGCATTCTAAACAGCTCCGACGGATGGTGTTTAGAATGAGTAGCAGTCTAACATCTCCGAAGAAACTGGTTCGAGTAGCATTCTAAACAGCTATGACGGATGGTGTTTAGAATTAGTATCATTCTAACAGCTCCGACGGATGGTGTTTAGAATGAGTATCATTCTAACAGCCTCTGACGAAACTGGTTCGAGTAGCATTCTAAACAGTTCCGAAGGATGCTGTTTAGAATTAGTAGCATTCTAACAGCTCCGACGAAACTAGTTCGAGTAGCATTCTGAACAGCTCCGACGGATGGTGTTTAGAATGAGTAGCATTCTAACATCTCCGAAGAAACTGGTTCGAGTAGCATTCTAAACAGCCACCCACGTTCGCCTGACATGGACCCAATAGAGCATTTATGGTACCTAGTGGAAAGGTCAATTCGCACCCAAGATCTATCACCTACAAATACCAGGGAACTGTGGGCGGCTGTTCAGAGAGCATTGCTCAACATCTCCCCACAAGTTTTCCGGCCACTTGTGGAATCGATGCTACATCGAGTTGCCGAACTTCGCAGGACTACAGGAGGTCCTACACGATGGTACGTGTTCCATGATTTTTGACACTTCAGTGTATAACATAAATAAAAAAATATCAAACTATGCAAAGCAAACGAAAAACTCATCGGTGTGCTTCAGATATTATACCCAGCTTTGTCAACTCTTCCACTAATCTGTACTCACGGCGTCATTCTTTCGTATCTGGCGCATTCAACACAAAATTGAGAAACTCCATTAAGATGGTTCCACCTAAAAACTCTGTTCTATTATATTTCCAATCGTAATAACATCTGTAGATAGTTTCTTCACAATTAATGAATTCCAAAGGGTGAAAATGTTCACATTAATCAAAATAACTATACATTTTAATATGACATACTTTATATTTGTTAAAACTCAACCATAAGCATATTAAAATTAAAAAAAAAATTCTTTGGTTAATGTCGCACCTTGCTAAATGATTGCGCGACCTGTACCCTGATGACATCAATTTACAAACAAATGTTTAATGGCTCATTTCGATTTTTTCTTTTTTGTGCGTGGGTTTAACGACGACCACCATGAGCAACTCAGTGAACTATAAGCAGTCGCCCGTCCCTACATTAGGGCTACAGGAAAAGGAGAGAGCCAGTGCCGCATGACAAACACAATATCCATGCCTCACCGGAATTCGAACATAGACTCATCTCGGAAGAATTGTCAGAAGTCAGCGCTTAGAGAACTGCGCCACCGGGACGGCTTATTTTGGAATTAGCATCAGCAGTACTGATAGTACTGCTGATATTTTTTCAATAATTATTATTAGTTTTCGGAATGGAATCCAAATTTGAGTTTATCCATGCGATTGTCTGGAATATTTAGAATGATTTAAGCAGCTTTCATTAAATATTCTGACAATGACTTATTTGAAAATACCAACAATCGCTTATTTGAAAATTACTGCTGAATGCAAATTCCGAAATAAGCTATCGGATATGTGTTTGTCCACTAACGTAATAAAAGAACAGGTCGCGCCATCTATTGACAAATATTGGTATTATCAATGAAAAATTATTTAATTTTAATATAATTAAGCTTCGGCAAATATCAAGTATGCTATGCTGTAATTAAAAGTTATTTTTATCGATGTGTACATTGTGTTCCTTGGAAATACGTTAGTTGCGAAAAAAATGTCTACAGATGTTTTTACCATTGGAAACATAAGGCATTGTTTAAGTTCACCGGAAATTTAAAGGTTTGAAAAGCTTTTTATGAAGAAAAATATGCTTGAAAAGCTTTTTATGAAGAAAAATATGCTGGAAAAGCTTTTTATGAACTAATAATTCAGTCAATTATAGTCAATTATAAGATGTTCGATTTTGTTTCCAATTGCATATGGTAGTGAAGTCGTTTTATTTTTTTCTGTTTTCTGTTTTTATTTTTTATTTTTATTGGACGTTTAACGACCACCGTGAGCAACTCAGTGGGCTGTAAGCAGTCACCCGTCCATAACTTTGGGTCACTGGTTCCAGGGATGTGAGTGAGGCAGTGCCGTAAGATGCACAACATCCATGCTTCACTTGGATTTGAACCCGGACCCATCTTGGACGAATGATCAGAAGCCAACTTTTGACCACTGCGCCTGCGGGGCGGCTTGTTTTTATACATTGAAATAACGTTTTATTTTAATGAGCAACGGCACTTTTATGCTAAGAATTACTACTTGTGTTTAACAATTGGGTATGCCGTTTAATACGAAAAATGCATTATACCTCTGTGTTGAAGATTAAGTACTGTGGGAATACTAACACAGACGAATAAACAATGGTAAGCAGGTTGCGAAAGATGAATGTTATTTCCAGCCAGCACTTCCAAAATTGTGATTAACAAAATATTCAAGCGTTATGACGATGTTGGCAATATTTGTTCAAGTTCCAATTTCGGCTGTCTGAAAATTTCCTCTCGAGAGAAAACCGTACAAATACTTTGAAATCAGCATGTCAAAATAATCTAAAGTCTTGGGGAGATTTCCATTTCCATTATGCAGATTGCTTTTAGGAAATGGTTAAACCGTGAGCAATCGCGGATGCGTAGGGTTTCTTTGAATGTTTACAGGCTTCTGGGACAGTCACGGTTCAGCCACAAATTCCGTTTCATTGCAATATGTGATAATTGAGAGCCTTGCATCTGGAGATCCTATGCATTTACTAACAAGTCGTAAAACTTCGAACGATTATGTTTGCATGAAACAGGCTCCTTTGTGGCTTGACGGAGAAGTAGTTTGATAAAACAAAATGCGTCATTTCAGGAGAAGGCGCAATCGTTGTAGGATATGGTGGATTTACGGTCTACCTTCCTCCCTTATTTCTTGTGCCGGTTTCTTTTGCATTAATTTCTGCACGTGTGTGACGTCATCACAGTGACTCTCTAATGTGTGATCTAATACGGGATATCTCAACGTACGCTTATGTTGCGGTCCTACTGTTCCAATCCTAATCAAAATTACCTCATCCAAATCTCGTTAAATGTATAGTTCCGTTTTCCATGTTACTTGCTACCGGTGCGAGGAATTCTTACGAACTTGAAAAGCTCGTCAATTAAGCTACAAATACTAAACGATGAAACGATGAAATCTACCGTCACGATTGCGCACTTTCATCGAAGAATTTTCCCCAGAGCTCATTCCGTCAAAAAGGATTTCGTGGAAATACTAACTCTTGCGTAATTAATTTGTAATGAAAACTTGAACTAAAGAGTTCTGCTGGAGTTATTTAATAAACTGTAGCAGAACCCTGTTTATACGTTTTCCAAAGAACCAAGTACATTTAATATACAATTGAAAAACAGTATAAATGAAACATGGCGCGTTTCATCCATAGATGACAGCACATTATTATTTTGCAACTTACGCCGTAGCCTTTAGTTTTATTATACTACAACGTAGTACTTTTTATGTTCTAATGTACTAGTGTCTGCTAGTCATTCCTTTTTTAATAGCTTTGTTCTTAACTTTATTTATTTCAATCACACTGCATAGAATTACAGCAATTGTAAATACAGTATGTAGCGCATGTACTGCATGCATGTGCATAGTACACATTGCATTACTAATAATCTATTTAGAATTGGCGTTTTGTACACAAGGAGATTGATGTTGTATGTTATAAAAATATGTACTCATTAACAACTTTAAAATAATCATTCATTTTTATTTCTGTTTACTTTTAAATTAAGACATTGCATTTTCAAAGCAATTAAAGGCCTGAATCGTTTGGTCATCAGCGTTATGCCTATAAAAGAAATCCCTTACGACCCCGAACGATTTTAGTGAATCTTTAAATTGGATCCGAAGTTACCTAGGAATCATCATACGTCTTGCCACTGTAGACGTTTTCACTACACTTCGTGTTCCCAAACATTTCATCTAGAGTCAAAAATGATGCCGATGATAAATAAGCGTCGCAACTGACGTAATGTTGGAGGCTAAACTCATGTTCGTCTTCCGTTGTAGCATTCCATTCAAATCGCGAAACGATATCTTCTTGGTGTGTAGATTCCCCTGAAAAGCGAATGAAAACTAAGATTTCAAGTGGAATGAGCCCAATACGACAACGACAAACGTAAGCAGGGATCTACTGCAGGTGCAAGCTGGTCTTACCAATGGTAGATCAAGAGCAGCCCGCGGATTACTCCGAGTGAGTCACAAAGCAAGTAGATGAATGACAGGAAATAGAGAAATCGAAAGTCGGAGGGGTGAGGTTTGAAAATGGAAAACGGAATTTACGGCGACGGTGAATGATGGGGAGATAGTTCGGTAAACGGAATTCACTTGATTCCAATTTTTAATTCACGACACCACAACATCATAATTTATCGCATAACTGAGAAAGCTTAGGATTAATTTATAATTTATAAAAATTTCAGTTAATTCAGAATTTTTATACCAGCGATATTTTACGTATAAACGTGAAAAACGTGTAAACGGGATTCTAAGGTATTTGTAATTATCATTGAGCTAATAAAGCGAAATAATTTAACTGAAAAAATGTATTGACTTAAATCTTCACTTCAAGAGAGTAAAGCAAAAAAACAGCTTATTTTTTTTATCTTGAAGTTCATTCGGTTCTCCTGGTGGCCGCGTTGGTCCTCCAGTTGTCCGATATGGGTCCGGTTTCGAGTCTTGGATGCCGTGCTTGCCTATTGACGCTGTCTCTTCCCTTTCCCTGGGATCAGTGACCACAAATTAAGGGCGGGTGACTACTGATAGTCCTAGGTGATGCTCATAGTAGTAGTTAAATACCGGCAGCAAAAAAATCATTCCTTTTATGTTAATCTATTTTTTCTTTGTTCCAGGACTTAACAATCGCCATGAGAAATGCATGGTGATTGTTAAGCCCAGTCCCCAGTCCCTAACTGGCGCCAATATTTTCAGGGACAGAGCATAGCTATAGCCGGGAAACAAACATGCCGCCCATGCCTCATCCAGGCTCCCTCAGACGAACGATCAGATCGCCTTCAGACCACAGAGCCACCAGGAGGTCTTATATAGAATACTACAGTCATTTGCAAAGGTTTCAGACCATATGTTGGTATCAGAAGATTTCTGCTGATTCTTCCACTAGTGTCTGTATTACTCAACTTCCTTTCGGAGATGCATCATCCTACAGCAGCAACTGTTGACAGAGTTGGGGGAAGCGTGGGAGCGTCAGTTTTCTTCTGGTTTTCATGCTGAGAGGTCTCGTACGTATTTTCTACATAGCGAAAAATGGGCAAAAAAAAAAAAAAAGAAGGCGTCATTAAGTGTTACTCAGAGGGCACAAATAGTGACTTTATATCATGAAGGATACTCCGAACGTGCCATAAGCTGAAAGGTGAATGTGAGAAAGACTGCTGTTCCTAATACGATCATGAAATATCGAGACGCAGGTGAATTTAGCTACCGAAAGAGAAGTGGACGTCCAAGGAAAACAACACAACGTGATGGCAATTCGATGAGGTGAATAGTTATGCGTTCTCTTAGGAGTTCGTGCAAGAGAATCAAGGTCTTTCTACATTCAAAAGGGTCTGATAATAGTATCAGTACTTTTTCCCGACGTCTTAGCAAAGATTTTGGATTAAAGTCTTATAAACCTGCACATAAACCTAGACTAACCTGTGTTATGAAAAAGAAGAAACTCCAGTTTGCGAAGAGTCATCAATCGTGGACTGCTAAAAATTGGAGCCAAGTTCTTTTTTTCCAATATATCAACTGTGCGTCAGTTTGAATGATGTAAAGCACATGTTCGATAACCCAAAGGCAAAAGGTGTGAATGAATACACCGTTAGCACCGTGAGATATCTGCCTATTCAGATATATGGAGTGCTATGTCAGTATCCGGTTCTGCTTCATTATCCTTTTTGCCGACAGGCACTACCATGACTGGTCCCTTTTACGTGGAAATGTTACGTGAGAAGCTGTTAACTCATATGCAAGTGCACAGATGCACAATCTTTATGCATGATGGTGCTCCATGCCACAGATCAAAGACAGTAAAGGAATACCTGCAGAGGAAAAACATAACTGTGCTTGGCCGGACCGGTAATAGTCCCGACCTTAACCCTATCGAAAATTTGTAGACCATTTTAAAAGACAAGGTACCAGAAAAACAGTCATCAAATTCCCAAACTTTGATTGCCGCGATATATACGTGTGGTGCAAAGACATTTCAAGTGACTATTGCAAATCTCTCATTGAGAGTATGCCACATCGTATGCTGTCCGTTGTAAAAGAACAAAGGTGGCCACACAAAGTACTGATTTCGGCCTTTTTGTGTTCTGAAGAATATAAGTATTCATCTGTATTGTCATTTTTTCAAATACCTCTGACTGGAAATTAGTCATTTCTTTGAAAATCCTAATTTCCAATAAATTGACATGCATTCTTAAACTTTTGCAAATGACTGTGTGACATACTACAGAGGTGAAAACGTGTGTCAAGATGACAAATCTGCAACGAGGCATTGTGTATGCGTATCTCAGTTGGGAGAGATACTTACACCGGACTGAAGGGGACACGGGTGGGTTCGAAGCCCGCCGCGTATAAACATGTGTTTTCACAACGGTATTTATTACCATATGCCGCAATACATTAAGTTCAGTTAATTTTTGGGGGGTTCGTGAACGCTTTCTACTTGCATTTTGGATAATTATCTCATTATTAACTCACATTTACCATCGTTTTGAGAACTTAATTGAGCCACCGTACTCTCATTCCGAAAAGCAATTTTGTTTCACACAGATGATACACTAATTTGTATTTTTATACTGAAGTTTGATTTACGGAGATGACAGAATATATTTCCTTTTAATGCCTTTAGCTTTTCACTTTCTTCTCTGCATTTTTAAGAGTTTTCGAATTTAAGCTCATGACGCATATAAATTGCAACTCTTTTTCTTCTGTTTTATATGGGAGAAAATGGTTGTTGTAATTTGTAAGCCTATCTCCTGGCATACAATCAAACTATGGCGCGGAGCCAGATGTAAAAATAAACAACGATCACAGCATTTTGATGACGCTGCACTGCGATGAACGGTCACATTATGATAAACAGGGACCCCTTAGAGCTTCATTATGATAAACAGATCACAAGAGTCCAAAAAATTTTGCTGAAGCTAGGAAGCCAAGAAAAAGAGGGGGGGGAGTGGGATGAAAGTATGTGTCCATCTACTGGGAGGGAAAACTTCACTGACTAAAAGAAAATGGCGATGCAACTTTAATCATTTTTTTAACGAAATAGAGGTTCCCTCGAAAATGATAAAATGTGTCTTACAAGTAAAATATTACGTTTACGAACGGAACTGATTAACTTATTGTCAAGATCCAAATTAGCAGTGTAAACACTGCTTTTTCCTCAAATTTGTTTAATTATGCCCTCCAAAATTTATTAGACAGTTGTTAATTTGGGTTTATGCGATGTATTCCGCTTTTCAAAACTTTAATTTTGATGAATTTTCGTTTTTGCAATTTTATGTATTTATCTGTGTACCATTACACAAGGTCAAATAAAAAAAAATCCGATCGCATTTTTTTTTGTTGCCGCACTAAATAAAACACAGCGCCTTGACTCAGTGGCTGGTGACCTTCGACTTTAGTGGGCCTGCGTAAAATTTTGCCATGCTGTAGGCTAGACACTTTTTGAAGTATTGTCATTTTTAATGATCGCAAATAGGTGTTGCACCACGTTCCACCTTCTTCTTGATTTCTTGTGTGCCTTCGAATCTTCTCCCATTCAAAAGCATTTTCAACTTCGGGAACATCCAAACGTCGCAAGGAGTCATATCTGGAGAGCATGGGGCTAGGCCGAAAAACCCTAAAGATTACGGAAACTCTCCGAACTGGTCTGTGACGTCAGACAAAAACCCCTAAAGATTACAGAAAGCCTCCGAATTGGTCTGTGACGTCAGACAAAAAACCCTAAAAATTACAGAAAGCCTCCGAACTGGTCTGTGACGTCAGACAAAAACACCTAAAGATTACAGAAAGCCTCCGAACTGATCTGTGACGTCAGACAAAAACGTAAAGATTACAGAAAGCCTCCGAACTGGTCTGTGACGTCCGACAGAAACGTAAAGATTACAGAAAGACTCCGAACTGGTCTGTGATGTCAGACAAAAACCCCTAAAGATTACAGAAAGCCTCCGAACTGGTCTGTGACGTCAGACAAAACCCCCTAAAGATTACAGAAAGCCTCCGAACTGGTCTGTGACGTCAGAGCTGGTGTACCGACTGGAGACTCGCCACTCTTCAGAACGCCGATGAAGTACCGGGGTGTTTTCGCTAAGAAATACATGTATTTTTGCTAGTGCGATAATAAATATGTCCCGCAGACCACAATAAATCGACCGGGTTTTTTTTTCTATAATTTTCGTCCTTAGATAACGTCAAAAGATTACACCCTTAGCTTTCATTTTCATTCTGTTTCCTACATTTATATGTACAAATCGTCAGGGAATTCTAAAGCTTTTCTCTTGTGCTACGAAAAGATTTCATGTACCGGTCTTAAAAATTAATGTTTCAGGAATTTTTTCCGTTAGTCTTTAATTCGGCTAAAGGAACACAGACACAATAGTTTTCTTCATGCATAACATCAAAGCCCAACATTTTATGTTAAGCATTTTTGCAACTACTTTTTTTTTTTTTATGTGCGTGAATGGGAAATTGGCAGGACTTTATTTAGGAACATAATCATTTCACTCAAAACCTTTAGAAATTCCCTTCGCGTTCGATTTATTAAAACACACAAAAAAAAGTTCTCTAATTACGTAACGAACGCGAAAGCAAAATTTCTTATGTGGTGAGTACATTTCCTGAAATTGCGGTAAGATGTATGCTCAAATCTTGCAGCTACTTTTAGAAGGTAAAAAAAAACTATAAATTAAAATCACTTAGGAAAAGGTTTTTTGTTAAATGGGAATGGAAAGTATTAATTTGAATATCTTTGAATTTCCGCACATAACGTTGCAAATTTTATGCTGCAAATCTTTTTCCTTCCCAACTTCGTAGAAAAAAAACATATTACACAAAAGGCATTAATTTTCTCCCGCAGTATATTGTAAAGCAAACTTTTCCTTTCATTTTTCAACTGAAATAGATATTGAAAATATCATTTAACACATTATCAGATTCCCACAAGAAAAAAAGAAAGAAAAAGGAAAAGAAAATCGGTAAACCGAAGAGAGGAGCATCAACAAATGTGTTCATTCATTATATATATACTAGCTGATTACCCAGAGTTTCCCGGGTATTTATTTATTCCAATCTTCTATTAGACAGGAAAAGGAATGAATTCTTTCTATAGTGTAAAATCAAGGTAACTTTATTTACAGGTTTTTAAAAGTATAAGTACAGTATACAAATTATAAAGTAAAATCTTTTACAAATTCACTATAATATTAATTTAACACAAAACTTGATTATAAACAACATTTTTAGTTTCACCTCCAGGAGCAAGAATAAATAAATTCTTGGATGAACCCACCCTTGAGCAAGCAACATAAAGCTGTCCATGGTAGAAACATGGCGATCTCAAATCACTCCGCAGTACTTAATAGACTGCCCCTGTGACTTTTTGATCGTGATCGAGAACGCAAGTCTCACTGGAAATTGCAATCTCTTAAAGTTAAAAGGGAGATCCGTCGGAATGAGTGGTATCCGTGGGATAAAAACTGTTTCACCCTCTCCCTTTCCTGTTAAAATATTCGCTTGAATTACATTGCCCAGCATCTTCTTTACACACAGCCTTGTGCAGTTGCGAAGTTTTGGCGGGTCGAGGTTCCGTAGTAAAATAATTGGAGATCCCACTTTAAGTAAAAGACGATGTGGTGGCAATCCAGCCGGATCAAGTGAGTTTAGGAACTCTGGTGGAAAATTGAAGACCTCGTGGGCATCTACTACGGTATCGATAGACTTGTATTCAGTGACTACGCCATGCAACATGGCAAGTATTTGATTGTTTATTTCGTGGACGTCTTCATTTTTAGCAGAAAGAATGGTCCTCTCTCGCAACCAGTTCAAATTGTGATAGTTTTGGAAAACAGCCGGATTGACTGCATCTACTAGCTCTGCGACGGACGACACTAGATTACAAAAATCGGATGGCAATTTTATCTTGCCAGAAGATTCGACTGCTAATCTACCTTCTCCGATCTCCAGTAGTTTGTTTGAGAAAATTTGAGCACTGTCATCCCCCAGATGTACTCTCATGTTTTGCTTTAAAGTGATCTTTCGCACATGTCTCAAACAAATGAATGTTTCAGACATGCGTGGATCTCATCGGCCGGTGTTGAATTTGGGATGACGGGCAGATTTTGACGAAAGTATCGACAGAGGAGTACTAGAGATCCTCCCAACAGGTTGTCGTTTCCTCTCAGATCTCTCAGGGTGACGTCAAGGGCCTCGAGAGCTTTCTTGTGAGCCATGGTGCATTCATCCCAAACGATTAATTTACATGTCTTGAGCACCTGCGCCCTACCACTTGCCTTGCTTATGTTACAGGTAGTATTTTCCTGCCTGGCGATGGCAAGTGACAATTTAAATTCGAAATGGGATGTCCTCCTTCCTTCCATTAACGTCGCCGCTGTTCATGAAGAGGTGGTGGCAAGAGCAACTTCTCCCTGAGCCCTGATTTCGGCCAGAATTAAATTAGTTAAAAATGTTTTCTCTGTGCCCCCAGAAGCATCAAGAAAAATGATACCACCTTGTTGTTTCGCTGCCTGATCCATGATAATTTGGTACGCTTTTTTCTGATCTTGATTTAGAAGTGGCTTCTTGTCCGCGCCGTATGCACTCAGCTCTTTGACGTTGTAGTTCTTTTCTCGTATGTAATCTGCGTGAAATACGTCTTGTCGGTCTCTCTCTGGTGCAGGCAGGCCGAGATGCAATAATGTTTTATTGATCATGGCCACACATTTGTCCTCAAGAATAATCAAAGCCTTGTTGTAAATGTCCGGACCAAACGTAATTTCTAATGTCGGATTTGCTCTCCGGACTTAAGCGAGTATATCCTCACTTAGGGTCTCCTTATATTTTCCCCATGAAGTGTTTAGATTCGATGGACTGCATGTAGTCAATATTATACCAAACAGGTTTCTGATTTTCTCTGGGAGGAAGATCAATTCGGGTTCTCGCAATGTATCATTCCAGTGCTGGTTTCCTTCCAGTAAACCCAACTTCTGACAGGCCTCTCTAGATGTCTGGCATACTTCGCCGTTTACTGTTCTTAGCTCCGCAAAAGTTGTTGGTCCTAGAACTGAGTGAAGAAGCATCCTAAGTAAATAGCATTCAGCGTTATTGGGGTTAACTGTGTACACCCAACCCAAGGCGTCACTCGTGACTGCATCATGTCTAGGGACGGGCTGGCCAACTTTTCTTCTACAGAAAACTTTCCTCGATGCATTCCATGTGTAATATCGAGGTATCTCAGGATACAACAAAGCCCTTGCGAAAGGATCCTGCTGACACAGTTGAAAGAATGCTGTTAAGGTCGTGTTTAGTGGCTGATCAACCACTGTAGGGGGCGCTCTCTGTTGTGAAATAAACTATCTAACCATTTTCTAAATGGATGCTGAGGTGAACAACAGTATGGTCTCTTTCGTGAATCGGAAATTCTAGGATTCGTCAAACTGCCTCGTTGCTGCTAATGTACCTTCCCAACTGATACCGCATCACTTCATCGTTTGTTCTCTCGTTGCGTATGCCGAAAACAGCCATATCACTACCTTTGTTAACATACTTGCACACATATCTGATCGATTTCACACTGTTACAGTACTCCACGTTGATGTGTGCCTGAAATATTTTTGACAGCAGCGGCGAAAATGGCACAGCCCAGCTATTGTCGATTTCTATTTCTGTGTTGCTGCGTATCTTTAGTTTCGCCGTGAACACTCCATCTTCTGGAGCTCGCTGTCTATGTAGAGAATAACAGTCTATTCCAGTTTGTGTCTCTTTAATCAATTTTCCTGGGTATTTCTTGGTACACTTTCCGTCCTTCATACACGGTGAGTTGGGATTAAGATTTCCACATGGTTCGTGGATCATGTTTTTAGTTACCACTGCGAAAAGTTCAGGATATTGTGTTGGGTCAGGCAACTCAGCAGATATAACTTCATCGATTTGTGTGGGCTGAAGTCTGTCCGTCAACCTGATTAATTTGTGTGAGTGTGGCAGTCCTCGCATTTGCCATTTAATCGTGTACATCCAGCATCTTGGCACTCCAAAGACATGGCTCTTCGTTATAATGTCAACTATTTTCAACTGCTTCTGTTTAAATACTCTCGCATTCAAGTCGTGACGCTCACTGGGTAATTGACCATTGGTAAGCATCTCCTGGGTAATTGACCAATAGTAAGCATCTCCTTGGTAATTGACCATTGTTAAGCATCTCCAATTCGGATTGCAGGTGAAGGTGATAGATATGTCTGGTCTCCCGTACGTCCTCACGTACGTCATAGAATCTTGCGTGTATTCGTGCATGTGTCTGGGACTGCCTGTAAATGTAGCTAGTAGTATGACTAAGGCACCGAGGTTTTCAACGTTCCCGTCATTTGCCACAGCATCTCTCACGTGATTATATTCTTCAACTCTCAGTTTATGTTGATTTAGACGAATGTAAAGAAGACGCTCACTCTCGATGTTTGCATACATATCAACGATGAATTGTTGAAACAATTGTCTGCAGTTTAAGATGTGGTTCTGTTCAATTTCTCGAACCATTAGTCTGTATGCATAGAAATCCACCGCTGAAACTTTCTTGCTGGTTGTTTCACCTGTTGTTGGGTTGACCTGCCACAGAATAAAATGATATCCATCTTCACCACGGGGGAATATCACTGGGTACTGTAGACCATCATAAGATCGATGTGTTTCTGAAATACGCTACAATGATTCGCCTCGTCGTTGAATTATGATATCCCGTTGATCAAACTCATCGCCCGATATAACAACGGCGACTTCATCTACCTGAGGAGCATTGAAGCGCCACTCGTGTTCGCGTGCTAGTCTTCGGTCTGCTCTTATGACGACTTTATATCCATCCGTTGGCATACGTTCCAATGCTATTTTAAACGTTTTAATAATATCATTGTGCTCATGAAACATCCTTTGTAAGTTTAACGACAGCATCTCTCAGATGAATATATTCTTCAACTCTCAGTTTATGTTCTTCAACTCTCAGTTTATGCTCTTCGACGTCTTGTTCCTGAGATGTAGGCGCACCTCTGGCCAGTTTCCATTTCTTCGTTTCCAATACAATATAGTTGTAGAAATTTTGGTGGTTGATCTGGCAGCAGAAGCAACGATCCCGCCTTATGGTAAATCTGCCCTTGCACCGTGAATGTAGATGGAAATCAGGGCTGTTCAACAACTGATGTTGCGCCGAACGATGTCATTTGGAAACATGAGTTGTATTTTCTCATGTTACTAAGAAAATGCTTTGACTATGACGTACCTGCTGATGTGTAAGTCAAACGTTCTTGTGGTGGTGGTTCCAGTTGGCACAGTTTTACTTTCCCATTTTTGCAGCAAATACCAGGAGACTCTTATTTAAATGTTTTGGCTTGACAGTAACTACAAACAATTTCCATTTTTCCGATGGTAACACTTGCATGCTGCGAGTAGTCTTTATGGGGATCATAATGGGATCCTTCCAATGCTAAGCTAAACTGTTGCGCAGTCCGTGATCGTCTGGCTCTATCTCTCTTATCCTGTAGTCGGGCCTCACGCTGTTGTACTGTCTCTGAAGATGTAGGGGTGGTAGCTCTCTCTTTCATATCCTGTAGTTGGGCCTCACGCTGCTGTACTGTCTCTGAAGCTGTAGACGTAACAGCTCTCACTTTCACATCCTGTAGTTGGGCCTCACGCTGCTGTACTGTCTCTGAAGTTGTAGGGGTGGTAGCTCTCTCTTTCATATCCTGTAGTCGGGCCTCACGCTGCTGTACTGTCTCTGAAGCTCTAGATGTAGCTGCTCTCTCGCGGAGCGTCGCATGTCTTCTATTCTTCTACTTGGGAGTTTCTTGTCTACGCTGTGGTTTCATTTTGCCATATTGGCCAAATTGCACTTGGCCAATCGCCTTACGCTTCCTTGGAGGCATTGTTACAGCAATGAAATCTATTATAGAATACAATAAAAAAGCTAATATAAACATAAGGAAAAAACAAATTTAACATTTAAAATTATGAATTACTTACATCCGTGTAGAAATATAAAACTCTTCACAGAACTTTAATCCAAAATGCACACTATCACTGTCAAATAAAGTAGGAAACACTTATACAATCAACTAAAAGAGCGAAATGAAACTGCCACATTCACTGAAAGATGATAAACTGGAAGATTTGCCGAGTTAGCTTCCCTTAAATACGACCATCTAAAATTCGAGAGGGTGCTGAAATTTTCTTGAACATCATGAGTCCAAGAATCAAGTAAAAGAGCGAAATGAAACTTACACAATACACTAATAAAGCGAAATGAAACTTACACAATACACTAATAAAGCGAAATGAAACTTACACAATACACTAATAAAGCGAAATGAAACTTACACAATACACTAATAAAGCGAAATGAAACTTACACAATACACTAATAAAGCGAAATGAAACTTACACAATACACTAATAAAGCGAAATGAAACTTACACAATACACTAATAAAGCGAAATGAAACTTACACAATACACTAATAAAGCGAAATGAAACTCTCACATTAACTAAAAGATGATAA
The DNA here is from genome assembly GCA_039090855.1 of Macrothele yani. Lineage (NCBI taxonomy): Eukaryota > Metazoa > Arthropoda > Arachnida > Araneae > Macrothelidae > Macrothele > Macrothele yani. The sequence goes on along the minus strand of CM076997.1, from coordinate 20,028,779 downwards.
ACTGGAAGGTTTGCCGAGTTAGCTTCCCTTAAACACGACCATCTAAGATTCGAGTGGGTGCTGGAATTTTCTGGAACATCATGATTATTGTAAATGGACGATGTCATCGCTCTTTCCACGTTATTTTTTAAACAACGCATAGCGACTGAACAAATTTTCAGCCGCTATGCATTGTTTAAAAAATAACGTGGAAAGAGCGATGACATCGTCCATTTACATTGTCTCTACGTATTTGATATGTATTAATCATGAGTATTGATTTCTAAACATTTCCAGAAGGATCTACAAAGTTCTATTCATTTCCACAACCTTCTAGAAGGTTCTACAGAGTTCTGTTCATTTCTACAAATTTTCAGAAGGTTCTACTGACACCCAGTTCTATTCGTTTCTAAAAAAATCCAGAAGGTTCTACAGAGTTCTATTCGTTCTATTCGACTAAACTTGGGCTTAAATGTCATCAATCAGCTAAGCGACACATATCTCGGTCATTTTGGACATTTTATTTTACACCCCTTCTCACCCTCCATGCCGATGGGGGCAGAACTTGGGCTTAAATGGCATCGGATGTGTCACTATAGATCTCAGCGACCCCGAAAACTATGGATTCGACACTTATCCCTATGAAAGTGACACTAAATTTTGGTCGTTTTCGATTATTTTTACATGTCACCCCTTCCCTGATAGGGGTGTCTTACCTCCACAGTATTTTTTCCAGATAGTAAGTCATATGTGTACCAAGTTTGGTTGAAATTGCTCCAGGCGTTCCACAGTTAGGCTGGAGCATGCACACATACACATCCATTTATATATAAGTTCTTGCCCAAATGTGCTACTTGCAGAAAGAATCGAAAACGTCTAAAGAACATTCACACATCAGTGGGAAAATACTTTTGAAGGAATCTCCCCATTACACATTTTTTACAATCAAGATGTTACTTAAGATAGTAACAAAGCAAAGTGACACTAAAAATAAAACCTACACAGGACCCTCTAGCCCTTCTGCTTCTGCAGAGAGGGATTACGATGGCCCTCTGACCGTTGTGTCACACCCCTTCGCAGTTCGCGCTGGGGCAAGCTTCATCCAGGTGGTTTTGGCTAGGCTCACTTGTGGTATCCGATGTTTGGACAAAATGGCTTGAATGACTTGAGACGAGTGGGGGGGGGGGGGGCATGATGAAACTGTCAGTGACCTTTCAGTCACACGGAAGGCGTCTTCAGCCGAACTGCATCTCAAAGACAACGGAGAATACCTGGTAGTACTCCTTGTTTACAGTTTGTTTTTTCATAGTACGAATCTTGATCATTTCAGCGCCTTTGCTCGTGATTGACCTTCCTGAACGGTCGTCACTTTCGGCGAACGTTCGCCCATCTTTGAAGCCCCGATACCATTCCCTGATTTGTTGTTGCAATCCATAGCTTTATTACCAACAGCTTTTCTAATCGAATAAATTGTGTCAGCTGATGTGTGGCCGAGTTTGTGGAGAAATTTGATGCAGATTCTCTGCTCGACTCGCTCAGCGGTGCGGAACAAGACAAAGTGCGACGGGCACGGAGCTATAAAACAGACCTTTGTTGCCAGACACAAAATGAGCCACCCACCAGCTTGGTAAAAATTCGCGCATGCGCATTTAAAGTCCACGGTTGCACGCCACTGAGTCTCAACGGCGTGGTGTGTCTCGTTTATAAAAAAAGGCCGTTAGATACTTTACATTCTTTTGACATCCATTCATTGTTTGCTAATAGCATATCTATAGTAATATCATTACTATAGATATGCTATTAACTTCATCAGTCACCTGAAGAACACACTACTAAACATAGAAGTTCCAAATTTGGCAGAAACCATCAGTGGCGCATCATTGTGTGCACCAAAAAGCACTTTTTTGTTTGGAATTAAAATTTGCAAAATTCTAACCAGATTTTAAACTATTTCTACCGGACGTTGTTGAATTGGTTTCTTCAACCGTTGTTCTGAATTTCAAATAACGCACACGATTTACAACTTACAATTCAATTTTGGAGTTTACAGCGTTATGAGCTCGCGCAAAATATACTTCATGACACTTTAGCATAATTTTGAGAGAAACAAATTGAAAGAACCTGACGGCAAACGTGATAGAAACATCAATGCCGGTAGGAGTAAACGATTGAGTAAACTCTAAGAGGCGCAAATATTTAATCTGTTTTTCTCAATATCTCTGCTTCTAAATATGCCGTTTTAAAAAGTATTTTAACTCGGAAAGCCATTTGTTTTGTGGAACACTTCAGGTTTGCATTTTAGGAGATTTGTAGTTCACAGTCCTGTCGCTAGGTGGTGCTTTTATGATTTTGTTTGTCTCAATTTAAATAAAAACCTTACTGAGAAATTTATTTTTCACTCTATGTCATTCGCTACAATACGCATGGTTAACATTTACCTGCAAAGATTTCCCGCTAGAGGGCGTAAAGATTAAAACCTTTTTCTCTCTACCTCTCTGAGACGTATTTGAAAAGTTACTTTTCCTTAGCATATTTTTTCCCATAAAGAATATTTTTCCTTTATTTTCAACTTTTTCGTCACGTAAAATTCGTCTACTAGAAGTCGTAGAATTATGTCATATTTCCTTCAATACTTCTTCTTTTAACTGTTGGATTTGAAAATCCCTTTGTCCCTGACGCGTCCTTCTGCTATGAGAAACTTTTTGTGAGCTGCTTGTTAAATTTCGTAATATGCTTTTCAGCAGCTGATGGAAGTAGATGTTTCTATTCTGGATATTTAATCGATTGTAGAAATCCGGTTCATTTTTTTAACCAGTTCTAATGACTTCAAACAAATTCGATAAATTTTAATCGCGTCGGAAAGGGTTCGAAAGACGTGCTCGTTACAACCGAATATCCGATGAGATTTTTCTTATTTAATTCCTCTTTCTTTCTGGTCTGGCATTTCTTTGCACATATCATCAATCCAAATGTAAATACATGTATATCATTGTCATTGGTCATTGCTAACCGTTTTAAATGCTCGGTTTAGAGAAAGTGATTTCGTGCAATGTATCATCTTCAGGAAAATGCGGAAGACACCGGCTAGATGCTGATTCACACATTTTATTTTCAAGCCTGGGCAACTCATGGCCGTATTGCTTGTACTGAATACGCATAATAAAGTATCTGCATCACATATGTGCTAAAAAATTGCACCTATACCTAACTGCTTTGGCCTATGTCTGAGACGTGCTAAAACGGTAAACGGAAGAGAGAAGCATCAACAAATGTGTTCATTCATTATATGTAAGTGCTTCCCCCCCTCCCCCGCCATTCCTCCGATGTGCTTCTTGCAGAAAGAATCGAAAACTTCTAAAGAACATTCACACATCAGTGGCAAAATACTTTTGAAATCTCCCCATTACACATTTTTTACAATCAAGCTGATACTTAAGAAACAACCAATGTTTGAGTAAATGATAAAACCATTTATCATTTGTTTGAAATAAGGTTCTTGGTGTTAATTCGCAGCATGCAGGGAACTTTGGAAGCCCACCAATGTTAAGTGTATTTTCTTGTATAAATTACCTTCTATGTCACAGTAAATTAGAGCGTTGGAAAATTCTATGCGCTGGTACTTCTTCAGGTTGTATGAGATGTCTATAAGAGACCATTTAATTTTATTGCATACCTTGTTTACATAGAAATTGATGACATTTATTTATAAACGGTTTTTTTTATCTGTAAGCGAGCTATGTGATATAGAACCACAAAATGAAGAAGGACTAAATATTAGTAACATTGCTAAAGTTGTATGTGTTGTAGAGAAAACTTGTAAAGGGTATTAATGATTACGGTAAATTCAGTAGTGCGTGATTCAGCGCTAAAACCAGAGTTACTATTTGAATACTGATGTAATAGTTGCACGTGATCTTTTTATACAAACTCATTGGACCGCGGGTGGCCTAGTGGGCAATGTTCGTGACTGCCACGGAAAGAACCTCAGGTTCAATCCCAGGCAGGAACCAACGCTCGATCCACTAAATATCCGCCGTGCGTCGGATGGGCACGTTAAGCCGTCGGACCCCGGGTACTGGCCCCCCGGTAATAAATAAGGGCGTCTTCCTCCCCTTTCTACTTCGCTCCCGTGTCACTTTCCTATCGGGCACTCTAACCCAAATCTTCTAGCTTCTTATTTCTAAGGTTTGTTTAAGACCTGGGGTCAGACACTCCCTTCCTAAAATACTCTACATATGATCACATATACAAACTCATTTCCGGTGTTGTCCTAGACGGTGCGGCAAAGTCGGTTATCAGCTGTTTTTAATGTGATTTTTGTTGCGCCATAAAAATGTATGTATATAGGACGGATCCAAAATTATCCGACCGCATTTATTTTCTCCTTAAACAGACGGAGCACGGCACCTAAACTCAGTGGCGGGGGACTGTGGACTTGACTGTGCATGAGTAAATTTTTGGCTCATTTTTTGCTTAAACAGTAAAAGTTTGGCTTCATGAAATCCATCCCTGTAGCATTCTTGTTTTATGTATCAAAGATTGAGCGAGTTGAAGACACAATCTGCATACATTTTCCCACAAATTCTGCACCACATCCCATGAAACAAATCAGATGATTAAAAAGGCTATTGGTGATAAATCTATGGGTGCAACACAAACCAAGGGGTGGTATCGGCGCTTCAAAGAGGAGCCAATGTGTCTGTTGAGATTAAAGGCCGAACAGAACGGCTCTTTACGAGTAAGAACTTCAAAACAACTGAGAAAGTTTGTACTGCATTTAAGGAAAACCGCCGAATTACTATGATACTCTCTGCGAAAATTGCAAAACCATGAAAGACTGCTTATATTAGCTTGAAACTTACAGGATCTGTACAACTGCTTGAGATAGGCAAATTATTAAAATGTAGGTGAAAATGAGCTAATGGTTGCGTAGCAGATTCCAGAAGTACTTGGTAAAAGAGCATAAAAAGCTGGGTCAGACGGTATGTTGCAATGCATGAAAGTGATTTAATAATACATTCATCCGAAAATATGTTTATTGTAACTCACTGTGCCCCGTCGCCGAAGTACACAGGTGTGCAAAAATTAAGGACGAAGAGAAGAAATAAACATAACAGCGGAACGAACAGGCAGAACGGACCGAAAGACCACTCAGGAGATAGACTAGGGTCCGGTACGGTAGGGCATGCGCATATATGCAGCATGACGTAGGGGGGGGGTGTCGGAAGGGTATGAAGCACACGGGTGGTGTACGCTCAGCAATAGAGTGAAAGCCATTGCACGGTGAACATTGGTTTGAACGACGTCGAGTTGCTGCCACCGTGTGATATGGCCAACAGGTAATCCAGTAGACGACATCTGGATGACTTTACCGGAAGTCGCGTCATTGGAAGCTTGGAAGAAGGTCGAAGTGTGTCCGAGGAGTTCGGGATCGCTCACAGCATCGTTTCTTAAGCTTGGAGAGCATTTCAAACGACAGGAACAGCTGTCCGAGAGTTTAGCAGTGGTCGTCCACCAGCAACCACGGCGGCGGATGACCGGTATATTGTCCTACAGGCGAGAAGAGACATCCGGTAGACAGCGGGAGAAATCGCAAGCCATATGCAACAGCCAACTGGACGTCCGTTATCGCGTTTTACCGTGGATAATAATCTGCACTAAGGTGGTCTGTTTGCACGACGACCAGTACGGTGTGTGCCATTAACGCCTGCTCATCGGATAAGGCGGTTTCTGTGGTACCAGGAACAGAAGAACTGGACACATCAGCAGTGGGGTCGAGTTCTCTTTACGGATGAGAGCCGATTTAGTCTGACGAGCGATTCTGGACGTATACACATTTAGAAAGAGCAGGGAACACGCAATCACGCCTCCAACATCATCGGAAGGGAACGGTTTGGAGGTGGCGGAGTTCTCGTTTGAGGCGGTATCATGCTTGGTAGCCGTACTGACCTCCACATCTTCTAAGGAGGTTCAGTCACTGGTGTCCGCTATTTTACCGAGGTTATCCTGCCTCACGTGCGTCTGTTTAGAGGTGCTGTGGGTCCTGAGTACCTCTTTATGGACGACAGCGCTACACCTCATCGTACAGTGGCTGTCGCAGAACTGTTGGAGAGTGAAGATATTCAACGCATGGATTGGCCCGCAAGGTCCCCGGACCTAAATCCAATCGAACACGTGATGGACCTTCTCGGGAGACGCTTGCCAGCACGTCACCAGCCGCCAGCAACGATTCCGCAGCTGCGATTGGTGCTACAAGAGGAATGGGCCGCGATGCCTCAACAGCTTCTTGACAACCTCGTCCTCAGCATCGACAGACGTTGTAAATCCTGCAACGCAGTCAGGGGTGATCACATCCCCTACTAAAGACTGGATTTTTTAGGCAGCCGCCTGTCACATGGACATTTCTGTCTTCTGTCCAGTTGTGCTCGAAACTACCTTTTCAATGAAGTGTCTTTGTATCCTTTGGATTCCTTGTTTCAACGGTTTTGTTCACTTGTCCTATATTCTTACATCTTGGGGCTCTTATGGTATGATTTGAGTCGATGTGGAGCACTTCTGCACGACGTTACATTTGATAAACCGTCTCGTCCTTAATTTTTGCACGCCGAAGTAGGTTGCATTGCGAACACCTGACGGACTTTGAGCAAGAAAGAATTGTTGGGAGAAGAGAAGATGAATTTTTCTACTGTGAAATTGCCGCTGGTTCGGGACAAAACGCCAACACATAGATGCAAACTTAGCGTCAGTAGACATATGAAGCTCGGACGCGCAGAAATACGAGAAGTGGATTGCAAAATTGCATGACTCTGCACGCGATGACGGATTCCATTACTGACACAAACACAGGCACACACACGCAAGAGAAGAACACTGTAACCTATTAGCGATCCATGAAAGTGCCTTTAAAAATATTATGCTCAGTGAAAAGACCTCAAAAACACGTTTATTGTGTCAGGGGGTGCTTATTTTGAAGGGAAGTATAACAGAAACCCGACAGGTTATTTAGTTTCTTTCCTGCCACTACAGGGGTTGTCCAAAATAATAGAAAAACCTTGAAACAATAGGTGTTACGCACCTAATATGGTGTAGGAGCACCCTTGGCATTTAAAACTGCTTGAATCCTCTGTGACGTACCTGCCAGCAGGACGCACACGACATAAAGGTAGATAGCAATTACAATGAACGTCTGCGTAGCTCAGTTGGTAGAGCGACTTGTTCCGGAATAAGCAGACTCGGGTTCGAATCCCGGCGTAGACCAGAAATGACGGAGAAATTTACTTCGTTATAACGGCGCCCGAACTTTCCGGATGACCCGACCGTTCAAAATGTCGCAATGGTGTGATGTTATTTCCACACCGCGAGATAGGAAAAATCAGAGAATTTCTTCTCCAGCGCTTCGAAAAATAAAGTGTGTGACGTTGCATTCCACACACCAGATTGACTGGGAGTTCTCAAGTGCACGTTCTACAGTGGATGGCTGCCTGCAACGATTCATGGACACGGCTGACCCGTGGGCCATGCCCCCGGCCCCTTTTCGGGGGGTGGGGGGAGATGTGACGTACCTACCAGCAGGATGCACACGACATAAAGGCAGATAGCAGTCAGAACAAACGTCCGCGTAGCTCAATTGGTAGAGTGACTTGTTCCGGAACGAGGGGATCCAGGTTCGAATCCTGACGTGGACAGAAATGACGGAGAAATTTACTGCGTTATACCTCCTTAAAATGAAAGCATACAAGTCCAGGATGGTGGTAAATGGTACGTGATACCATTCTTCCTGCAGAAACTTCTCCAATTCTGTGAGAGATAACGGGATTGCACTCTGTTTTCCAACACAGACTACAGGGGCTCAATGATGTCCGGTGATTGTGCAAGCCAGGGAAGGTGTGCAACTTTATCCTCATGTTCCTCAAACCATGATTGAACAGTTCGACTTCTGTGAATCGGGGCATTATCATCTTGAAAGGTGCAATCCCCTGACGTAAACAATGTATGCGCCGTTGAATGCACATGGTAGGCCAAAAGAGTGACATAGTCGCCGCTAGTGATCTGTCCGTTTAAAGTCATAATGGGACCTGCTGCAAATCACGAGATCATGGCCCAGACCATTAAGGAACCTCCCCCATGCTTCACTGTAGTAAGGATACAGTCTGGGTTGTAGGCTTCTGCTGGGGTTCTCCACACGTAAACCCGTCCTGTGGTGGGGAATAGTGAGAAAGTTGATTCATAGGAAAAGAAGACATGTTTCCATTGATCCGCAGTCCACGTTTTATGTTTAACGCATCACTGCCGCCTCCGTTTGATATTCACCTGTGACACCAGGGGTTTTGCAATCACAGCTCTGCGGTAAATATTGTGCTTATCCAATTCCCTTCGCACGGTATGGGTCGACTCTGGGTTTTGGAGATGTGTATTAAGCTCAGCATTTACTTTGGTCGCCGTGGCCTTCCTCCTTGTGGTCGAAATCCTCTTTAATGTCTTCCTGTCTCTCGCAGTGAGTTTGGTTTTCCTTCCACAGTTGTGTCTCGCTGATGATGTTGTGCTGTGAACATTGTATGCTGTCATGACCTTCGACACGGTACCTTTCGATACCCGCAATACTGTGCCATTGTGGTTACTGACGCACCAACCAGACGGGCTTCTACAATCTGCCCCCTTTAGAACTCCGACAGGTCACTCATTGGGCCTTCACCTGGAAGGAAATCTTACAAACACCGATATGTTCGTTTTACTCAAAAAGCAGCACATACCAGAGTAACTGTTTTCAGCGAGGTGTTTTAATTATTTTGGACAACGCCCTGTAGGTTGGATATAATTTGATCATATCCTGTAATACGCCTGCTTTGGGTTCAAGAGTGGTTGTCTTTAGAACGAGCACACAAGTCGGTCAGCAATGACCAATGACAATGATATATGTATATTATGATTGATGATATGTACAAAAAAACGCCAGAAAGAAAGGCGAATAGGGCGGCAAAGAAGGCACATGGTAAAGACACAAGGTACGGAAACATAAATGTCGGAGCTCCATGAACATAAAAGAGAACGCACTGGGGAAATACCAAACAGCGGGGATGCAATACGACGTGACGGACCACCTGTGAGGGAAAATTTCAGCAGGAACAGTCTAGACATGGTGCTAGGATATGATAGCAGTTCAAGGCAGAATCAGGTAGCAGAACACAAGGCACGGAGGTGACTGGAGAGAACACACGAACACTGCAGGGAACGTCCAGTCGAGTAGGCAAACAACATAGTTTAGAAAGGTTAGCAAAGAACATATCTGAGGTGGAATAGCAGCCGTCAAGTGCGGAAGCACGACGTGCCTTAGTGAGATCAACAGTGAGACGACTAAGCAGGCTCTCGGAGAAGCAGCATAGTCCCAGCACGAAGGATATCGAGAAATAGAGCTGGAGCTTGCTGGCTGAGATGGAAGGTGTAGATGATAAATTTCGGCAGCAGAAACAGAAACAACAACGTGCAGGCGGGAGAAAGCCAATGTGTCGGAGAGGATGGATGAAGGATACTCTCATAAAGAGTGAATGGGGCTCAGTGGATCAGATGCTTTACTCAATAGTAAATATGATATTGAGAAGTTGTCGAAGGACAGGTCAAAAGAGACACACGTGAGGAACATCAGTGCAGGCAGAGCAAAAGGAGCGCAGGGGAAGAAGAGACGAAGGACATACTAAAAGGTGAGGTGGGAACAGGGAGGCTGTGGTGGAGAAACCGCCAGTGGGTATTGATCTCCTCGGGGTGGGAAAGCAAGTTACGAGAAACAGACCAGGCAGACAGAAAAAGGGACGGAGGAACAGAAAGAATGAATAAAGGGGGCAAGAAAGGAAAGGCGAAGAAGGCAATAGATGGTGCTAGAGGAGAAAGCATGTAGAGGAATTGTGTCGCCATGGAAAGCAAGAAAGAAGAGAAGCGGGAGCGGAGCATAGGGGGAGAAAAGAAGACCAGAAGGGCAGACGAGAGATGGCTGCAAAGAGAGAGAGAGAGAAAGAGAGAGAGAGAGAGAGAAGGCAAGAGGGGACAAGGTCGTAGTTAGCTCGTGATTCAGGGATGTAGGCAGAAGCGGAGAGAGAGCAGACAAGGGTTTCTAGGAGAGATCGGAGTTAACTACAATAGATAACGGAAATTTGCAACTCCGGCTCGTAATCAAGTTGGAAAGCTAACAAAATGGATTCTAAGGGAGGGGTAGGACAGAGGAGAAGAGAGAGGTTCAAGGATAAGGTTGAAGATGAAGGAAGAAAGAGGTGTCCGGATGGTTATAAAAGCTAGTGGTAAAGTTGTAGCTTCAGTGTAAGCAGGAGAAAGTTAATGGGGGAGTAACATTCCATCCGAAGGAAGGCCATTGAAGGGTTGAAAGGATTGCTGGGAAAACAAATAACGTTTAGAAGAATGTGAGCGGAGGAATATGGAGTAAGGACATGACAAATGAGGGAGGAGATATATACCTGTTTTGCGAAGAGTGCTACTGAATTTACTTTGATAATACTGCACGTAACATGCTATTCAAGAACTTCAAATTTTATTTGATATTATGAGCACACCGGACAAAAAATTAGTCACCCCTAACAAAAATGACAGTAGAACGTTTTCGGTTACACTGAGGGCGCAGTGATAGCATTGTTGGGAGATAATTAGCACTGACGTGGTCTGTAGGGTCATTCCTGTCTCGTGCAGTGGTTAAGTGCAGCGTGTGCGTTAAATTTAGTCTGAAATATGGGTCATAAGACAGACGTCACTGAGCTGCAAAAAAGAGCCATCGTGTTTGTACGTGCCCACGGACACAAATTGAATGAAGTCGTACAATTTGTTGGTGTGTCGAAGAGCACTGTCCAGTGGGTCTACAAACAGTGGTTTAGTTCGCAGTCAACTGAAAATCGGCGACGTTAGTGTGGCCGGAAAACGATTTCACCAACAGGGATCGACGACAAGTTTCACGCCTAGCAATTGCAAATCGGTTTCAAACCTGGCAAAAATTGCTCCAAACAGCCAATGAAAGTCCACTCCAACCAATTTTTGAAAGGACATTGCGACGAGAACTGCATGTGATAGACATATGGAGCAGAGTACCACGGAAGAGGCCTCTTTTAACAGGAAGTCACAAAGTCGCACATAATCAATGGGCTTCGAGGAACCAAAACTTTACTGTGGAGAATTGGAAACGAGTAATTTGGTCTGATGAGTCCCTTTTATTTCAGTACTCCAATGATGGGAGGCGATGAGTGTATCGCAAGCCCAATTAAGCCTTTAATCTTGATTGTGTCGAAGATGTGGTTCATGATGGAGGGTTCTATGATGTTTTGCGGATGTATTTCGTACCACGAAACGGGCCCTATCGTTGCACTGACGATGAGTTTGAACCAGCATGCGTTCCTCTGCATTCTGAATGACGAAATCTTGCCCTTTGTCTTACATCTCCAACAGCAGTTTCAAATTGCCACTCCTGTCTTCCAAGACGACGATTTCCGTGTGCACAGGGCTAAAACTGTGACTGAGTGGCCCGACGAACAATCAGCAAAACTGACTCACCTCGACTGGCCTGCCAAACCAGCTGATTTAGATCCTATTGAAAATCTGTGGGATCATTTGGAACAGAGCGTGAAACGCCGGTATAAACACCCATGTAATCTGGCGAAATTTGGGGACCAATTGACGCACGAGTAGCTGTACATCGATGTTCAATACATCCACAACTTTGTGGAGTCTCTACCACACCGTATTCATGCTGTTATTAAGGCAGGAGGCGCCGTACACGTTATTGGGTAAGTTCTGCCAAGGGTGACTAATGTTTTGACCGGTGTGCTTATTTTGGCGTTTCAGACATACGATATGCGAGGGAAAGAATATTTGATCATTTCTCAAATTTAAACTACATCTTGAGATACGAATTAATGGAATATATCAACTGTGAACCGAAAGCAGCAATTTGAATAAAAAAAAAGAAGAGTGCAGCATCACCATTATCCTCTGTAAGTTATTTTCTTATTAAAACCTGCGTCAAAATCAGTTTGAAGTGGGAAAGCTACTAAACTGTGAAATGTAATCTCATCTTGTGTTTCGGCATTTTACTTGTGTAGAATACTGCAGGCATTCCGTATCAGAAAATTCTAGTTTCTTCCTGTTTGAAACTATAAACATAATGACGGATTTTTCGCGATGCTTCTTTTATGTGCCGCTAGGGAGCCATTTGCATAGAAAGTGTAAAAGAAAATTCGAAAGAGGTATAGTGTTTAAAATTTTCTGTGTCAGAAAGATATGCGGAGCGTTATATCGTTTGGACGTTCATCTGTTATCTCTGAAACATCAAGCTTCGTGGACTTTCGCTTAAGGCGCCGCTAAGAGCTATTATTCCCTGGATGTTTGTTGTACTTCATGCTGCTTCTATTCGTAAAATCCTTCGCGCTCTGAACAGATATAGCAGTGCACAGCAGTAGATATTTTATGGCGTCAAAAAGGTTTACAACGCACTAAAGTGGAAAGCTTTTGACTGCAAGATTGCAGATGGCGCTGTTCCAGCATTTAATAATTTTACTCTTCAAAGCCTGCAACAGACACCAAACTTTGATATCCGATCAAGTCATTAATTAATATAAACCTTTTGAATCACATAAATCTGAATTGTTGAAATGTAATATTTTATTAATTTTATTACAAGTAAAATGCATCTCTATTATAATAGTGGTAAAGACTAGCTGATGACCATTAATCTGTACCGTCCAATTGCGGATTCCACAGGGTTAAAAGAACTATCTCGAAAATAAAAGTGACGGCGTTGCGAGTAATCCTGCCAGGATCCGACATTCCCCCATCCGGACAGAATCGGTTCGTAGACCTGCAGCTTCTCCCGTGGGCCGGCACTTCTAACCTCTTCGTCATGACCCGGGTGTGCGTGCCATTTGGGCAAGGGCTAGAAAAATTCTCTACCCCTGTCTGGGAGAATCGATTGCTGGCGCGAACGGTTTGGGACGACTGCCCTTTATTAAAACAAAAATGATACACGCATATTTATTTACACTGAGGAACCCATCTTTACGTGGGAAATAAATCCTTTGCTCAATGAGCCCTCTTGCCGCCCCGGTGGCGCAGTGGTCTAAGGCGTTGGCCTCTGATCATTCGTCCGTAAGGGGTCCGGGTTCGAATCCCGGTGATGCATGGATGTTGTGTTTGTCTTACGGCACTGGCTCTCTCCCTTCCCTGGAACCAGTGACCCTAAATTAGGGACGGGTGACCGCTTATAGCCCATTGAGTTGCTCACGGTGGTCGTTAAACCTCCAATCAAAAAAAAAAAAAAAAATGAGCCCTCTCACAAATATTTACACTCATACTCACTCTGCCACAGGACTAGGGCCAGTTCTGTGGTGATGACTGTGCGCTCGAGTCATCAGTTCCTCTTTTGTCTTCATCCCTCTTCTACCTTCTTCCTTCTACGGCCACCCCTCAATTAGGTTGACCGTCTGTTGCTCTCTGAGGTACTTGACCATCTCGATGATCCCCTGTCGCGCTCTTGGTTACGCAAGCAGGATCGAGAGGTCACTCGTCTTTGCCAATTCTGGCACCAAAGTTGCTCTCTTTCCTGTCAGAGAAGCATATTCTAGAATCATGTGTGCGACATCTGCAGTCTGGGCACCACACTCGCCCCCTAACCGCAAATCTGCGGAAGTACTCCGGCGAAGCACCGTGCTCGGTTAGTACCTGGTTAAGGAAACCATTACTCTCAATGCGCCTTATCGAAATTCGGGAGAAAATACGGCGTGTTCTTCTATCCGTATCCCCGTCATCCCATCTCTGTTGCCACTCCGCTGATGTGGCTTTTTTCGGATGTGTCCGCACGCTTTGCAACGGCGTTCGCATCTGAAAATCTGTGCCCTCTTTTCCAGCGGCTTCCTTCGCTAGCTGGTATGCGCGTTCATTTCCAACTGTACCGACATGACTTCGGATCCAGTGGAAGGTAACCCTCATACTTCCCGCTGACTTGAATAGCGCTTTTATCTCTCTTTATAATAGTGGTAGTTAAATAATTTATTCTTAAGGTGGTTCCACCTTAAATCTCTGCCTTATGTTTCCATTGGTAAAATTTCTTTACATATTTGTTTTGCAATTAATGTGTTCCCAAGGATGAAAATTTGCACATCGATAAAAATAACTTTAAGTTACTGCATGGGATCCTTAGTACTTGCTAAAACATAAAAAAAAATATTAAAAATATTTCGTTTTTCTTTGAGTAATGTTCAAACCTCTTAATAGATGGCGCGACCTGTACATTGATGACGTCAGTAGACTAACAAATGTTGTATTGCTTAATTATGGTTAAGTTTTAGGAAGTATTAAATATCCCATGCTATAACTTAAAGTTAATTTTACCGATGTGCAAATTTTTATCCGTGGTTATACATTAACTGCCAAGAAAATATGTAAAGAAGTTTTACCATTGGAAACGTATGGCAGAGATTTTAGGTAGAATCACCTTAAGTGAAACAGATTATTTTTCTTTACGCCGCTGAATAAAAGAACAAGTACAATGAGTGTAAGATTACTAAATCGAGAGCTCGTAGAAAAGCCATAGAAAAACCTCAGCAAAAGTCTATCAGCACAGTGTGGGCGAGAAAAATGAGATACTCGTATATGACTGGCACGTGCTATATGTACAGGGTAATACAAAATCATTGCCCGATTACAAATGACAATAACGTGCTTATGAAGATACAGCTGATATCCCTACACAAGAAAGAAGGAAGTTTATAAATTTTTTGGAAGCTATTGCCGTGTTGCTATGTTGACGCAGGAAAGTGAGCTGTCCGTGCGCCAGAGCCAGTGGGAAAGCCAGTGGTCGTTGTGGACAGGACGACAGGGTTTTCTGCAGTTGGCCCTCCAGGTCCCCAGACCTTACTCCTTGTGATTTTTTGTGGGGGTATGTCAAAGACCGTGTGTATGTGCCACCTTTGCCAAAAACACTGCAAGAACTGTAGATGCGCATTCCGCTTGCAGTGGCCTCGGTGACTACGGACATGCTTCATAATGTATGGCGTGAAATGGATTACTGTTTAGATGTCCGCGTTACCCAGGGGAGTCACATAGAACATTTGTAAGGTATGTAAGCAAAATTCTAAACTTACTTCTTTATTGTGCAACAATGTGATCTCTGTATCTATGTTCATAAACCAGGTATTGCCAATTGTGATCGGGACAATCATTTTGAATTACTCTGTATAAACATTTCGTAAAGTGCTTGAGCCAATTAAAAGTTTTTTTTTTTAACTTAGGCTGTATTGCAGATAAAGAAAATCTGTAAAATACTTTTGAAAGATAATTTATTATATATAAAGCTGGGTATTCTCCGATCGTATAGCCCAAAAAACGGCTTTAATAGAATCGAAGGTAAATCGCATGCTTTAACTACCAGAACTGAAAGTATATCAGTGATTAGAAGATAATTCTCTGCCTACTGAGGGAGGGGAAGGATATGATGTACAAGAAACAGTTCTCAAACACGGAAAATAATTGTAAGTCACTAATCCAACTACTGTAAAGCTGCGAACGTGCTCATGATATGGCCTCCGTGTCCGTAAGAAATAGGATACAATTTACTGTCCTTTGTATTGAATCATTTGTCAGTATAAATTACACTAGTCTACAAAAACGTTCCACAAGGTATAATATCAGTCTAATAGTATTTTTATGCTAAATTCAAATATGCTATTACACTGACGGAAAAAAATCCCAACACCACGAAAAAATAGTTGTAGTGGAATAAAATGGCGGTAATACATTTGTATAGGTAACATGTTTAATCGATTAAGGTTCCAAGATCACAACTTAATGTAACAGCGAGAAGATCCATTTTAAATGTGAAATGCTGGTACATTAATAACCGGTGTAACCGCCAGAATGTTGAATGCAAGCACACAAACGTTCATGCATTGTGTCGTACAGGTGCTGGATGTCAGTTTGTGGGATGGAGTTCCATGCCTGTTGCACTTGGTCGGTCAATACAGGGACTATTAATGCTGGTTGGGAGTGACACTGGAGTTGTCGTTGAATGATGTCCCATATGTGCTCGATTGGTGAAAGATCTGGTGATCTAGCAGGCCACGGCAACATGTCGACACTCTGTAGAGCATGTTGGGTTGCAACAGCGGTATGCGGGCGAACGTTATCCTGTTGGAAAACACTCCCTGGAATGCTGTTCATGAATGGCAGCACAACAGGTTGAATCACCAGACCGACGTACAACTGTGCCGTCAGGGTGCATGGGATATCCACGACAGTGCTCCTGCTGTCATAGGAAATTGCTCCCCAGACCATAACTCCAGGTGTAGGTCCAGTGTGTCTCGGCCGCAGACAGGTTGGTTGCAGGCGCTCACCTGGCCTCCTTCTAACCAACACACGACCATCGCTGGCACCCAGGCAGAACCGGCTTTCATCAGAAAACAGAACAGATCTCCACTCCGTCCTCCAATGAGCTCTAGCTTGGCACCACTGACGTCGCAAACGGCAGTGGTTTGGAGTAAGTGAAATGCACGCTACAGGGCGTCTGGCTCGGAGCTGTCCTTCAAGTAACCGATTTGTAACAGTTCGTTGTGTCACTGTGGTGGCAACTGCAGCTCGAATTGCTGCCGCAGACGTGGTACGATGCGCCACGGCCATACGCCGTACACGGCGGTCTTCCCTCTCAGTATTGCCACGTGGCCGGCCGGAGCCCGGTCTTCTTTAGGCAGTACCTTACCTTGAACACCGCTGCCAACAATCATGCACAGTGGCTACATTCCTGCTAAGTCGTTCTGCAATATTGCGGAAAGAAAATCCACCTTCTCGTAGCCCTATTACACGACCTCGTTTAAACTCCGTGAGCTGTTGATAATGGCTTCTTCGTCTTCTTAAAGGCATTCTTGAATAACATCAACACCCTACGTCGAATCTCAACGATAACTAACGCTCACGAACGTTACAGCGCGTATTTACAGCAAACCTGCTTTGCATGTTCCGAGGGGCGCTACTAGCGCCACACGTATGCTCCGAGCGCGAAATTTGCATAGACGTCATCTTACAGATGTACTCTCACCGCCTAGCATTTGTCGTTTATCTAACACAACCCCTTCTTGGTGTTGGGATTTTTTTTCCGTCAGTGTAGTTTTTTTCACATGAGATGTTTTAGCGACATTCGGTTTAAGTTTGTATAAATCGTATGTCATTCGTGATCGAACGTGGACTTGGGCAGCTCAGTGAATGAGCTGCTTGTTTTCCCATCTCGCTTCACAATGTATCATGTATGCACCCTCTGCTGACATTGATTCAGGGTATCCTTCTTTAATATAGGTGGGGCATACATGAAGAACCATTTTGTATTCTGGGCTACGTTACATCTCTGGTATTATAGTGGATTTTTTTTCACGCTTCACTCTTCTCGTCTCCTGGTTTACTGATAGGTTAGTCCAAGAGAGGCAAGTCTAGTTCATTTTAAGCTTATTCTTTTTCTCAGAAACCCTACCTTCTTAAGCTTTCCCCTGCATTCTGACAATTCCAATGCTCCTTTCTGGTACTCATCTTTTCTGTTCAGCTGACACTAACGGGATACTACTACTTGCTTTGCAAACGGCAACTCTAGAAGCCGGAGGTACCGAAAGCAAAAGCAACGACAGTCGAAATATAGGATTTACTCAACAAAGGCAAGTGAAAACCTTCACATCCGAACACTTTTGATATTTCTTTCTGCTTTGCAAAGGGCAGCTTCATGAAAGATTTAACAGACCCAAGCAAAAGCCTAACAGACCAAGGAAAAGCAATACTACAAAAATAAAAAAAATAAAAAAAATGGTAACAAGGTATCATCTTCCCTACACTAAAAATACAATTAATTCAGCTAAAATCACTCCTGATAATTAAATATCACGCAAATTAGTTACTTAAAACACCAAATAAAAACATACAAAAAGTCATTTAAATCAGAGCGTCAGATTTAGCTTTTAAACTACTTAGCACTTAGCCAAAGACAATGCAAACACTGTAACTCTAATTTTTTATTACTTTAAAGTTTTCTTATCTGAACAACTGTTCATTCCTAATTTCAAGACGGTTGAACCTATGGCGTCACGTTTTTCCCGTCTGTCAAGATACGGTTGAATTGCATACGGGCGACTAAATCTTTTGAGGGACCAGTAATTGAAGTTACTGAAGCTTCGCTTCAGAATTTTGAATCTTCTCGATTCGTGAGCTGTTTTTTCGACGTGTAAAAAACTGAACTAAAACGTTACAGTTGATGACGTCCTGGTTTTTTTTTGCGCGCTGGACGTTTCTTTTGAGTGTCCAGTAGTTGCCAATCAGCATAGTGGGACTCCACTTGCACTGATACCGCTTTTCCGTGCTCGAAATATCATGATGAAATCTCTCGCCATGTGCGTCTCTGAGAGCACCTAGTTTCTTAGAAAGGAAATCTAAGTGGGAGTCCAGGAAATGGATATTCAGGGATATATTATAGCCCATAGCTTTTCATAAACCCAAGACTTTACACCCTAAATTACGATAGTTTTCTGCCTTAAAATTTCCAAAAATGTTTTTAGTGAAACTTCTGAAAAATTCCCGATCTTCATTCCCAGCTTGGCTAAACTTTTCCTCAAAATTTTCATCTTGTATCAACTCTCTCATTTGAGAGCCTACAGAAATAACTTCCTTAATTTGGCGTCACTAATTCTGGGAGAAGTTTTCGTTTAAATATCAATCCAGTACTATCTTGGTCCATTACCTTGACAAAGGTTTTCGTAAGCTCAATATACACTGAAGGAAAATAAATCCCAAAACCAAGCAGGGGTTGTGTTAGATAAACGACAGTTGGTAAGCGGTGATAGTACATCTGCAAGATGACGCCTATGCAAATTTCGCGCTCGGCGCATACGTGTGGAACTAGTAGCGCCCCTCGGAACATGCAAAGCAGGTTTGCTGTAAATACGCGCTGTAACGTTCGTGAGCGTTAGTTATCGTTGAGATTCGACATAGGGTGTTGATGTTAGTCAAGAATGCCTTTAAGAAGACGAAGAAGCCATTAACAACAGCTCACGGAGTTTGAACGAGGTCGGGTAAAAGGGCTACGAGAAGGTGAATTTTCTTTCCGCAATATTGCAGAACGACTTGGCAGGAATGTAGCCACTGTGCATGATTGTTGGCAGCGGTGGTCAAGGTAAGGTACTGCCTCAAGAAGACCGGGTTCCGGCCGGCCACGTGGCACTACTGAGAAGGAAGACCGCAGTGTACGGCGTATGGCCGTGGCGCATCGTACCGCGTCTGCCGCAGCATATCGAGCTGCAGTTGACACCACAGTGACACAACGAACTGTTACAAATCGGTTACTTGAAGGACAGCTCCTAGCCAGACACCCTGTAGCGTGCATTCCACTTACTCCGAACCACTGCCTTTTGAGACGTCAGTGGTGTCAATCTAGAGCTCATTGGAGGACGGAGTGGAGATCTGTTGTGTTTTATGATGAAAACCGGTTCTGCCTGGGTGCCAGTGATGGCCGTGTGTTGGTTAGATGGAGGCCAGGTGAGCGCCTGCAACCAACCTGTCTGCGGCCGAGACACACTGGACCTACCCCTGGAGTTATGGTCTGGGGAGCAATTTCCAATGACAGCAGGAGCACTCTCGTGGATTTCCCACGCACCCTGACGGCACAGTTGTACATCGGGCTGGTGATTCAACCTGTTGTGCTTCCATTCATGAACAGCATTCCAGGGGGTGTTTTCCAACAGGATAACGCTCGCCCGCATACCGCTGTTGTAACCCAACATGCTCTACAGAGTTTCGACATGTTGCCGTGGCCTGCTAGATCACCAGATCTTTCACCAATCGAGTACGTATGGGACATCATTGGACGACAACTCTAGCGTCACCCCCAACCAGTATTAACCGTCCCTGTATTGACCGACGAAGTGCAACAGGCATGGAACTCCATCCCACAAACTGACATCCAGCACCTGTACGACACAATGCATGAACGTTTGCGTGCTTGCATTCAACATTCTGGCGGTTACACCGGTTATTAATGTACCAGCACTTCACGTTTAAGATGGCTCTTCTCGCTCTTACAATAAGCTGTGATCTTGAAACCTTAATCGCGTAAATATGTTACCTCTACAACTATTTTTTCGTGATGTTGGGATTTTTTTCCCGTTAGTGTATATGTGTGTGTTGTCGCGCGTTCGCGTGCTGTGCGGGACGGGGCATTTTTAGGGTTGTCCAGTGGAGGATTTGCATTTTCTTTCCCAGGTGTTAGTTATTCACATTTCGGCCAGTCCTTTCTCATATTATGACGTCTTCTGTCTCTACTGTCTCACTCAAATAGCAAAAAAGTAAAAATGTGTGTTTGCAAGCTGCATACCAAGCAAAAGAGCATTCCAAGCACATGCTACATAACTGATATAAGGAGCCCAACTTTAATCTTGATAACCTACTTTAAAACCAAAATAAATTTCATGACATTTTTTAATTAATGGGGTAAAGTTTCATCTCTGAGCTCTGAAGGTTATTTCACTTCACACGTAACAGAAAGTAACAGGGTGATTTGAATACTTCCTTGGCATAATGACACGATTGAAAATGCAGCACTGTTGCAGAAGTTATTCATCACTTCGAAATGATAGCATACCACTCCCAAAGTTTACACCGTGAAAGCCAACTCACCGCTGGCAGGACAGCTTTTTCCCAGATGACGTCGAGAGGTGTCGGTGCATAAATCATTTCTGATTCTCGCTATACATGTGCAGTATATGATTTATGATGACAGATTGTTGTCATATTTTCGCACATTATATTCAAAATAAAATACAGGGTGTCCATAAAAATGTTCCCTACATTAGAAAAATTAATATTAAAAATTTATTACAGGTAGAAGAAAGGGATTGCACGACAATCATGGTGTACACGTTTTTTTCCAGTGTCAGTACATTTCTACATGGGTGTCATTTGTAGCCCGGAGAACATCTAAGCGATATTCAATTATACGCCATTTTTTGTTTATTATCTTAGCGGAGACAGAGCCACTGACGTCCGTTATTCTGCTCTTCAGGGTCTCTATATCCGGAACACTGCTAGAGTAAACTTGGTTTTGCACATAAGCCCACAGGAAAATCTGTACAGAGGAGTCAGGCGATCGAAATGGCAATTTAATGGGACGGTCGAGGCCAATCCATCTGTCCAGAAATGTCAGATATATGTTGAACAATTCTAGAAAACATCAATCTTGTTTTAGTGGGAACATCAAAAAAACCCGTCACGCCCTGTAGTATACATCTACAGCTATACTTAATTCACCCAAATCCCATAAAGTATCGGTAATGGTCTTTAATGTGTGGACACTCCTTTGTAACAATATAACATCTCTTCCACGATCGAACTACTAGAAAAGTATTTGTCCCAAATAAAAAGAAATGCGATCGGTAAAAGCAAGCAGCCACGCCAAAGCCCAGTAGGAATTTGTGAACACGTGGGAGGTCAGATGCATTCCATCCTTCAAGGGACCGTAAATACGATATTAAGAAGATTTTGGAATAACTGAATTTCAACATGTCTCTGAAAATATTATTTAAGAATTTTAGGCCTTTTTATTAAGATCTTCCGCACAGGAGTATCTTCTTTTGTTAAGATGTGCTGGTGCAAAAGACCTAATAGCGTGCGCAGTGTGTGATCTACGGCACGGTACATCGAAATACCAGCGACTGTCCAGCTCTTTCACATAAAGCTTACCCAGTGGTGGGTCACCGATTTTTTGGAAAATAACCGAAGGTTGTAGTGCATGCAACTGAGGTGCTACAAAAAGTCCAGCATGTCCAGGAACACGTTATATGTCACCGTGGGTGGTGATTTTTAAACAAAGGGTCGGATGATTCTGTCATGCATCAGGCTGCAACATACGTTCAATTTTAGGCCAGCCCTCCGTTGTTCGATGACGTAATCGGGGTTTTCTGATACCCACATTAGCACATTATGCCTATTTACTGTACCAGAGACGTTGAATATGGCTTCATCTGAGTAACAGACACGGTTCAGATAATCACTATCATGAGCTATGCGCTGCAACATCTTCGTCACAAATGCAACACAACGAGATCGCTCATCAGACTGACAATTTTGAACTTATGACGTAGAAGTCTTTTCGTACTTCTACGTTATTTTAAAAACACAAACATAACCATAAGATAAAATAGTTCCTAAATTAAACCTTAACCATCAGACGAAACATGAAAACAACAGAAGTCAAATTTACGGAAAAGATGCTTAATTCAGGATGTATCACTTCCATAACAAATCATAACATCACACAGTACTTCGCATTAAACTCTCCACACACCACACAGATCTTAATACAACGCTCAACTTGCAACACTTCTCCAAGCAACGCTCGCTTCACAATAGCTCGCCAAGCAACAGTTTAGTCGTCGTTTTTATCTCTCGTTCTTATTTTATATCAGGCATACGTCACGTTCATTCAACCTCAATTATGTTGCCAACATTATTCGTTAGAGAGAAAAGATATCACGTTAACAGTAAAGTATAACTGAGAATAACTCAAGTTTTACATAGGGAAAGAAACTAAAAAGGAAAGTTAATTTAGAATATACGTCACAAACTATCTGTACTTTATAAACATACAGATGAAGACTTATGTGCGAAATTTCGTGAAGCGTGGCACTGGGAAACCCAGTTTTCAGTGAACTACGAATGGATTTCTTATGGCTTTCCAGAAATGTCACCAGAAATGGCAGCTGTCTCTAGTGTAACCGGCGGTCGGTCCGATCGGGGGAGATAGCCAACACTACCCGTTGCTTTAAAATTTTCATACCAAGCTTTTATACTTCTTTGGTCTTGTGGTATTGTCTGTACTCTTTTCTGAAATGACGCTGGACAGTAACCGCCGATTTGGTCTCATGGAACCACAACACGCACTCCATTTTTTTTTTGCATGGAAGCCACTATCGATAAAATGCTCCTCATATTAAGCATTTGCGCTCACCTAAAGAACATAATTTTTTTTTTGTGAGTGCTGGTATATTATGTTGCCAATCATTTTATTTTAACTTACATAGATTTTTATGCTAATTTTTGTAATGTGGGAAATACTTTACGGATGAACAGCTGTTCACAAACAATACACAGGAGACAGCTGTTCACAAACAATAAGTTAGACACATTTTATGTACATTATTCCTATTGATGTAATACCTAAAAATTCAATAACCAATACTCAAAAGAATGTTGTCACACAAAAACTGGGGGTGATAGAAAAATTGTGATTTCATTTTTGAATTCAGCATAAAACATTACGTTAGAAATACAAGTAATGTTTAATGGGACAAAAGGCGTGGTTACCTATGATATTTTCAAAGCATTTTAGATATAATGAAACTATGATAGATTTTGTTTCAAGCGCACTTTACAAATTGTTTGTACATTAGGTACAACCAGTGCTTTTTTCTGGAAAAATAGGTGCCGTTACACACCATGAAGATGTTTTTACAGCAACTTCCACACTTTTAACATATTCTCCGATATACCCTCGTCGTCTCTAGATCGCTTCTTGCTTTTGATATCAACTGCAGAATGACGACCTGGGAGCAGCCATGAGTCCACATATTTGGTAGGGTTGAACTGAGAGAGAGGAGGTCCTACTATCCTGATGAACATCAGTGCAGAAGTTGTCCGTACAAACAGAGATGACCTAGATGAAGTTACTATAAGATTCATCTGAGAGAAACCCCTTTCACATTCACTGGAAGATACTGCAATTGTGCTCAAAGTGTGCTTTAGATGAAATAGTATGTCCGGGACTGTATTTACCTAAAGATATTCGCGGAAACCACGAACTGCTTCTTTATAATTTAATCGGAATTTGCGTGCTAACTTTCTAATTTCAGTTTCACCAAATGTAAGATGTTTCCCAGGATTTTCTGGCCAATACTAGAAATCTAAAATCGTGGTACATTCAGGCAAATCATCATCATCTTCTTCAAGCAAACGCTTTAGAACAGCCTCTTTCAGACTTTTATAAAGAGCAGAAGAACTTATTTCAGGACTGTGTCTTTCATTGTGTGGAGCTCAATCCCTTTGAACTTCATGTTCTTCTGACTTTGAAGAGACATACTGTAGTGCAGACCAGGATTTTCAATTCTTTCCTCAAAAAGTTGAACCGTGTTCTTTATCTTCCTGTCAGCTTTGTACAAGTCAATATTTCTCTCTTGTAAATCTAGACTTAGTTCGCTAAGTTATTGTAGAGCATCAGACATAAGGCCGAAATCAAGAACAAAATCGCATGACGTTATTTCTCCTTAAGAGGCCCTCATAAAGATAGCGATCTATTTTGCTTTTTCTGCTGTCTTCTTTTGCCTCCTTAAAGTGATGGACGAGGTCTTCAAAGTCTTGCAGCTCTACAGAAAGAGTGCGAAAGCTAGATGCAACCCATCGAGTGATTAAAATTCTGCCAATTTTAAGAAGTTGAAGTTCTTAAGCAGCTGCGCATTCCTGTAGTTCAATAGCGTTCTTAGGTGAAGCATGATAAGTCACATAAAGTTTGTCCATGAAACCCTTAAAGCGATCCACTCCTGCCATATTGTTCACTGTGCCCCTAACAGAAAAGGCGATGGCTAGCAAAATGCCAGAAGATAACACTAGGAAAGTTGTCTTGCATTAGCTTCAATTCGTAAGCGCCGTAGCATCTGCCGGAATATTTATAATACATTTTCCTGTCAATAAATCGCATTTTTTAAAAACCTATAAAAAATGCCGGTACTGCGTACCGCCAGAAATAAAGCACTGGGTACAGCTTAAATAACTAAATATGTTCTTATGTGCTCCTCACATGAACTTTAAACATTCCCTGTATGTATTTAAATTGTAATGGAAATCGTATGCATATTTTGCAATTAATCACACTGCTCGTATACTGAGACTGACTCAATCTGTATTTCTTTCGTTAAACACACATTGCGTTGTTCAGCAAGTTTCCAAGACTCTATTCTACTTGCGAGAGAACGGCCTGATCACCTGTAGAGAAAGAGAGAGAGAGAGAGAGAGAGAAAGAGGTTATGGACCACCTTCCTTTATTTCATAGAGATCTCTTGTGTAAGATAAACAGAAATATTAGGACCCAGGATAGGACCTCCTAACTAAAACGTTCCGTACAGTTTTTCAAAGATATTTTAGCTAAATCGTTCCGTACAAATTTTTTAAGACGTTTAAATAAGTAAATATTTAAAATGTCTTAAAACACTGTACGGAACGATTTCGTTTTTTCATGGAGTATACGTAGGCCTGCTTACAGCGGGATGTATCTAGTCAGGAGTGAACGGTTTAATGTGGCTTCCTATTAACTACGGCGCGTAAAAGTAATAACCTTTGCACCTAGGTTGACAGCTAGACCAGCAGTGGAATTTCATTTTATGAATAGTTATAATGGGTATGGTGACGCTGGGCAGAAGACTATATGAGGATAAAACTAGCAAAATTAGAACATTCATATTTAATTTTTCAGTCTTTTATTTCTTCTTTACAGAAATGCCTTATTTATTAGCAGTCACTTTATACCACAACAACAAAAAAAATTTACCTAAGAAACGACAAAAAAAGTAGCGTTAAGCAAAAACCAGAGACCAGGTCATTTTAGTTACGAGGTGACCATACGGGAAGAAATTAATGGATAGAATTTGGGGGCAGAGTCTAGAAAAGGGCCATGACAAAGGAAGCGACATGAAGCTTCAGCGAGACTAGACACATTAAAGATTTTTTTTTAAATAGTGATGCATTCTTTAACTTTCTGGATATATTCCTGAAAAGGGTTTGCCGCGCTGGTTGTAGAGTTGCCTGAAGTGCTGGCTTCAGACCATTCGTTCGAGATAAATGCTGGTTCGGGTCAGGGATGAGGCTTGGATGGTGTTCTTGTCGGATGGTGCTGGCTGTGTTCTGTTCCTGGAGCCATATGCCGGCACCCTACTAATGATTGAGTAATGTACTTTCGCTTCTTTCATGGTTTTACGACCGCAACGAAGTGCTCGTTGGGCAACAATAAGTCTCTCGTCGCAATTTTAAGGCCACGTGTTCTTGGAAAGTTTGAGAGCCAGTGCCGTAAGACAATCACTTGACCCATACTTCCTCTGAGACTCAAACCAGGATCCTTCTCAGACGAATGGTTAGGAGCCAACACTCCAACCACTTGACCACCGGAATTAACTAATGCACTGCTTACTCTTCATTTTTATTGTTTCTTGAATTTCATGCAATGCTAAAAAACAATTGGATTGTTCATAGCGTACATTTCATTTAAATGGTGTAGTTGATACAAACTTCGTCCTAGAATTAAAATTGTAGTGGTTCACAATTCCCACCTGCCCTTATTTCCAGAAAAGATTGAAAATGTCGTACAATAATCTTGATCAAGACAATGTGCATCTACTATGAACGAATTGGGCACATCGGTTATTGTCACAGTAGCGATCTTTCAGGTTTAGTTTATTTTGAACATCCCATCTAAAGACGATTACTGGACTGCTTCATTTACTCTTGTCTATCGAAGCATCAATAATCTCCGATCAATATCTATCGCTACCGCATCCTGGTAACATGTTTTGCGACGTATACTAAAGAAATGTACTACATGGGCTAAGTTGTCAACTGCCACTTCGTTATTCCTCGACTGGCGGTTTGCGAGGAATGAACGATCGATTTTGCCACACCTCTTTAGAGCTTTCGTTCAGAACGGAAAAGCATTGATCGACTTCTGATTTCAAATTGAACACAGGAGGAAGTGTGATGATACGGAAATCATCTTATATATATACTGTATTGTAACAATGTGGCCTGCCGATGGCATTGCAATACTGTCATACTAACCTCGAAATTGTGTGCCAGATTTGTCCTTATCCCTAAGGACAGACTGATGTTTGTTACACTAACCATTTACCCAACATTTTGCAGTTTTAATAAATGCTTAAATCGCTAATATGATCATCTGAACTCTTCTTGGAATAAATAGTACATGTTCAACTTGAAATTTCGGATGAGCACGTGAAACTCAAACATTTGGGCAGTAAGAGTAAAAATTAAAATGGAGCTGGTAAAAAACGAACACATCAAGTTTAGGATCCGGTTTCTTCCATTTGAGCCTAGCATTTTACATATCAGCTCACTTGAAATAATCATATTCGTAGACAGAGAGGGGTGGAAATCAGAAAAGCACGTGATGATCCACTTTGAGAGAACTTTCCCTAATTTAGGGTCACTGGTTCCAGGGAAAGGAGAGAGCTAGTACCGTAAGGCAAACACAACCTTCATGTCTCACCGGGATTCGAACCCGGACCTCTTTAGAACGAATGATCAGAGTCCATCGCTTAGACCACTGCGCCTGCATGAGAGAGTTCAGCGAAAACGATAATGTGATATCTTCTGTTCCTTAGGAGTTACGTATACGCAATATGGCAAAGAGTCATCAACGAGGGTGATAAGAGGAGTTTATTTTCGTCTCGATAATACTACCGACTCCAAGGCTTCGTCTTGCACGATGTTTCATATAACCTGGACTGATTTTACTGTCTGTGAAAGAAAGGAGCTATTTGGCTGCGGCTCTCGTAGTACAAGAACTAAAGGAAAATGCTCTAATATTTCAAAGTAATACATATTGTTTCTGTTCAGGGTTTAAGAACCATCATAATGAAATCCATTGGATATAAGCATCGCCTCTCCCTAAGTTAGGGCCACTGGCACCAGAGAAGAGGGAGAGCCAGTGCCGTAAGACAAACACACCACCCATGCCTTATCCGGGACTCGAATCAGAACCCAACTCGAAACACAAGACAGAAATCCCTCTGATAAGCTGGCCACAAAGTCGGCTACTGTCGATTGCTTTTGTTACAGAAATTAAGACTTAATGAAATCTCCAGAATCCTTAACTTGTTTGAAGATTGGTGTATGAGATAATGTCAGAATTTAAAACTCTCTGGAACGCAAGGGTTGATCAACAATTAAGATTACAATTCTAAGAATTCTAGGAGCACAGCTGTCGGTCTTGCAACAGCAGCGAGCATGCATAGCAATGTGCTCGAGGGACAAAAAACTAAGCAGCCTAAAAATCATGAGTAAATTACAGCTGTGTGCAATATCAATTAAGCTAGGTCTAGGGTCAGACAAGGAGGTCCGAGGAGTTATTCGATCTTTGTGGTTCAACAGAGATTCCCGTTGTCTCATATGCGTCAACAGCTTATGGAAGCACATAGCGTGACGTCCTACCTCAGAGGCAGGAGCGGATTAGGAGGACCAAACAGGCCTGGAATTCTAGTCTTGTGGTCCACTAAAGAGTCACAGGAAAACAACTCATAAATTCCCCAATGATAAAATTTCTGTTAGACCTGTATTAAAGAGAACTGTTATGTTTTGTAAAACGAGTTCAGTCGTGAACAAATTTAAATAATAATTTAACGATTAAAAAATTTGAAAAATCCGTTCGTGATTAAATGCAGTAACGAACCACTACAAAAATGGGGTGTTGTGCCAGATAATAATTTTTCTTTAAAAAATTTGGTTTCGAAAAAAAAAGATCACTAGTCTCTTGAAATTTCAAACAAAATCACCATGAAAATGATTTGCACATTAAACTGTACGCCTTCCACATGTAGTTTTTTTTATTGAGGTTTATACACCACCGTGAGCAACTCAATGGGTTTTAAGCAGTCGCCCGCCTCGTATTTAGGGCCACTGGTTCCAGGGAAGGGCGAGAACCCGTGCCATAAGAAAAACACAACATCCATGCTACAGCGGGATTCGAACCTGGACTCATCGCGAAAGATTGATCCTTAGGCACTGCGCCATTGGCCATGGCAATTTTTCTACGCAATAAATTTTTATATTTATCTGTCGCTGATAGCTTACTGCACAACAGAATTGATATCCACTCCTTGAATGTACGCCTTTTTTAAGTCTACCCATTATTTTGACCCATGAACTAATACTGGTAAATCGATGTTTCTTTTAGGATCGATGTATTTCGGAATATCTTTGCGAAAGAGTCGCTTTGCGCTCTGTGACAGTCTGGGAATAGGAGGGTGAAAATGATTGGCCGTCACGATGGGTATTAGTGTATTCTTCAAGATTACAAAAAGGGGGTAGGGCATGTCAATTACCCTAGGCTCCAATTTCAACTACCTGCGTCTAACTGTAATTAGCTTTAGCTTACGTAGGCCATTTCAAAAGTTTTGTACACTGCACAGGCCCTGCCAGTAGGATGATGCAATCGCTCCAATCGCTCCAATCGCTGCGCCAGTTGTGACGCGGACTTCAGCATACAAAGTTGCGTCTACGTTTGCTGCCTAATTTGTTCCTGTTCTGAAAATTTCTGGCTAGAAATAGAAGAAGAAAGTGAGTCACGTAACGACTAGCGATCCTACATGGATATTGAAATTATGCGAGGGAAATTCCCTACAGAAGTTCATAAAGCTTTGCGTGAATTTTGTGGGGTTAGTGTAGTGGATTGTAGCAAAGCGTCATGGTGGGCTTCTCGTTTCCGCCAAGGTCGGGAAAACATCGAATACGACCAAAGAAGCGGCTGTCCATCAGATGCAACTTACGATACTTCTGTGGTTATCGTTAACAGATTTTGGAAGAAGATCGACGGTAAACATGTGAGGAAATTGCATATGAAGCAAACACGTCTACCTCTTTGATTTTCAGAAGCCTAACTGAAAAATTGCAGAAGAGAAAAGTGGGTTCTGCATAATCTGAGTGAAGAGCAGCAAGCAGTTAACAAAGGAATCGCAGAAGAATTGCTTCAGCGGTATGGGAGATAGAAGGCGAGCCGTTTTTGGACAGAACTGTTGCTCTAGACTAAACCTGGATACGAGATTTCGAACCAGAACTGAAATCTCAGTCCGCTCAGTGGAAACACCCAGAATCACCTCGATAGAAAAAAATCCCCCGCCAACAATCGAAGGTTAAGCTGATGATGTTTATGGCTTATGAGAAGGTTGGAGTGATAGTAACAGACAGAGCGGCACAGGGGACCTCTGTAACAGCGGAATACTACAACAAAAGATTTCTGCAAAATGGTTTGCGCCCAAAGATTCGCCAAAGAAGGCCCGATGTGCTCGAATTTTGTGTCATCATTTTCCACGACAACGTGATGACGCATGTTGTCCACGCGGAAAGAGACATTCTGGGAAAGTATGGGTGGGAATTGCTTTCCTTCACGCCATACGGTCTTAACATGAGCCCACTAGACTAAGACTTTTTCCCAAAACTAAAGAAGCCACTCCGCGGGAAACGATTCAGTACGTTTCAGGATGTTTCAGGCAAGACGGCCTGAGTAATCCTATGCCTCAACAATATACACTGAAGAGCAATTGAATTAGAGACACCTGGCGTTATGCAAATATACCGCTGTGGGCGGCCCCGTAAACGGAAACGACATGACGTATCCAGCGATCCGACAATATAAGGAGTAATGCGACGGGAATCAGTAAGAGTCGGACGCAGTATGGGTAAGATGAAGGATCTAAGCGCATTTGATCGTGGGCAAATTGTCGGGGCCCGACGAATGGGTCACTCCATCTTGGATGTCGTGCAGACACTGGGATTTTCAGGAGCCACTGTGTCACGGGTGCACCGTGAGTACATCGAATCCGGTAAAACCATCCCTGCAAGGGCCAACCGCCGTGGAATACAGCGTATGAATGAGCGGGGTCATCGTTGGCTAGCTCGCATTGTAACAGCGGATAGACGGGCCACAGTGCAAGAAATCACATGGCAATTTAACGCTGGTGCACAAAAACGTGTAAGCAGCCACACCATCCAGAACCATCTCCTCGCTATGGTATACAGAAGCCATCGTGCCACGAGGGTGCCGCTGCTGACCGCATATCACAGGGGGTGAAAATTATCAGGGGCAAGGGATCATCGCCACTTAACCCTAAACATGTGGGAAAATGTTGCCTGGACTGATGAGTCGAGATTCACCTTGGTACATGCGGATGGAAGGATACGAGTACGGCGCAAACCACATGAAGCCACGGATCCTTCTTGCCAGCAGGGTGCTCTTCAAGCTGGTGGGGGTGACATTCTCGTCTGGGGACTGTTTACGTGGACTGAAATGGTACGTGTGACATTGTCCCTCACAAGCCAACTTTACCAGGATATCCTGGACGTCCACTTGATTCCGTTTGTGCGTCTTCAACATCCCACTGGGGACCTCATCCTGCAACACGACAACGCACCGTGCCATCGCTCCCGAATTGTATCCGAATGGTTGGATGAACACTCCACCAATGTGACCTCGCTTCCTTGGTCAGCTAGGTCACCTGATCTCAATCCCATTGAGCTTATCTGGGATGCCATCGAGAGAGATGTTCGAGGCTCTGACCCTCCTCCATCAAATCTTCGTGAACTGTGGGAGCTTGTTCAGGGGTCGTCAATCCGTATGGCTTCCCATCAGCAAGAGACGGACGCAGTATGAGTAAGACGAAGGATCTAAGCGTATTTGATCGTGGGCAAATAGTTGGGGCCCGACGAATGGGTCACTCCATCTCGGAAGTCGTGCAGGCAATGGGATTTTCACGAGCCGCTGTGTCACGGGTGCACCGTGAGTACATCGAATCCGGTAAAACCATGCCTGCAAGGGAAAACTGCCGTGAACAACAGCTTGTGTATGAGCGGGGTCATCGTCGGCTAGCTCGCATTGTAACAGCGGATAGAAGGTCCACAGTGCGAGAAATCGCTCGGGCAATTTAACGCTGGTGCACAAAAATGTGTAAGCAGCTACACCGTCCAGAACCATCTCCTCGCTATGGGGTACAGAAGCCATCTGTCCTACGAGGGTACCTCTGCTGACCGCACATCACAGGGTGCAAATATTAGCACGGGCGCGGAAACATCGCCACTGGACCCTAGACATGTGGGAAAATGTTGACTGGACTGATGAGTCGAGATTAACGTTAGTACATGCGGATGGCAGGATACGAGCACGGCGCAAATCACATAAAGCGATGGATCCTTCTTGCCAGCAGGGTACTCTTCAAGCTGGTGGGGGTGTGATTCTCGTTTGGGGACTGTTTACGTGGACTGAAATTGGACACCTGGTAGGTGTGACATCGTCCCTCACAGGTAAACGTTACCGGGATATACTGGACGACCATTTGCTCGCGTTTGAGTGTCTTCAACATCCCACTGGGGACCTCATCCTGCAACAAGACAACGCACCGTGCCAGCGATCGCGAATTGTATCCGAATGGTTGGATGAACACTCCACCTACGTGACCTCCCTTCCCTGGCCAGCTAGGTCACCTGACCTCAATTCCATCGAGCACATCTGGGATGCCATTGAGAGAGATGTTCGAGGCTCTGACCCCCTCCGTCAAATCTTCGTGAACTGTGTGAGCTTGTTCAAGGGTCGTGGATCCGTATGATTTTCCAACGCTTCCGGTGTCTTTTCGAGTATATGACGAGACGAATAGCCGCCGGCATCAGGACGATAGGTGGTGCTACACATTACTAGACAGGTATCTCTAATTAAATTGCTCTTCAGTGTAGGTGTCCTGACTGGAATACAAGACTTGCCCAAACGTTCTGACGCTGTCATAAAGAAGCATGGATAATACTTCGAAGGACTGTAAAGGTATGTTTTGAAATAAATTGTTTTTTAAGAGATAACATACAGTGTAATTAATTACAAACTGTGTGTCTGGTCCGGTGGCACTTTTGTCAAATAAGTACAGAGAATTTTGCTATGTTGTTTCACAATATAAGTCCAATGTATAGATAGAAGGAATTTTTTGTTTTGTTTTTGAAGAAGTAATTAACTTTTCAGACAAAAAAATTGATACACATGTGCACCAGAATATTTATTGTTTCGTTTTAAAAAGTCCAGACCAAAAGAAATACGAGAAAGTGCGCCATCTCGAGAGTGATCCACCAGGAAATGTCCCCGTGGGCCATTAAACTGCTCTTTTTTCTCCCTTTTTTAATTGCTCAGAGGTGAAAAAATATGTCAAGACGGCAAAGGTGCAGCAGTAAACTTCCTCAGTGTAGTTTAATTGTGAAAGCAATCGGCTATAGCGCAGAAGAATGCTGGTTCAATCGGGGCCACTGACAAATTTGTGATTTTATGTTGGCGCTCGAATGTAAAACGAAGCATCTGGCCGTTGGGTTCTTCAAAAAGTGAGTGATGGTTCTCCCACACATCTTTTGGAATTAAGGGGAATTCTTCTGCTGTGATCTCCTTCAAGCGAGGTTTCTTGGCCAACCCGGAAACCTATGATTCCGTCCTAAGACGCTCTCAATATGAACAGGGAATATAGGTGACTTACGTACCCCGGAGGTGATGCTTATGTAAAGTTGGCAAAGTTGCAGGGACAAACTTCGTCCGTGTAGGCTAATTGGGAAAGCATTCCGATCCGGAGTAGCAGGATGTTAGTTCGAAACCCCCACCTGCAAATGGATTTTACGTTATAATAGGGAACGCAAAATATCGCGTCAACTTCCTGTAAAATTATTTGCGTCTGCTAAGAGTGGTGCAACTGTCGATAACAGTGGTGTTTCAAGCAGACACTCAACGGAAATGGAGACAGCAAGCATTGAAGAAATGAAATCCCTCACTCATTAATTTTCACTTCCTTTTTTTTTTGTTAAAAGTTTATCGGAACTGACTACGATAAACGACACATGGCGTTATCAATTTTGATGTTAATGCATTTATTCACACAAGGCATTTTGTGTATAGGTAATAAACAGACTCATAGCGACAAGTGCCTTAATATTTTTGGTGACTTTTGAAAAGAACTATACAATATGTGAATGGATATTTTCTCTCATTCATCGTACTCTAAGCTTTAAACATACGCACCCAAATTATAGGGCTGATTTGCTAAAACACAACAATGTGAATTTCTACCTCTTACTTATTCTCTGTTGAAAGAAGAGGTGAATAAATTTCAAATACGTGGAGACAATATAAATGTACGATGTCATCACTCTGTCCACGTTATTTTATAAACAACGAATAGCAACTGAAAAATTGTTCATCGACACCCATGGGATCGAACCCTAGATCTTTTGATAACTAGCCGAGTGCGTTCGCTTCGTGGTGAGCCCATCAATATGGATTTGTGTAGTCAGATGCTGACTGATAAACCACGAATAGCGCTGTGAATTGCTGGCACCGTAGCATAAAGTGAACGCACTATGCTAGTTATCGAGAGATCTGAGGTTCGATCCCAGCGGTGTCGATGAACAATTATTCAGTTGCTATTCGTTGTTTATAAAATAACGTGGACAGAGTGATGACATCGTACATTTATGAAAGAAGAGGTGATATGGACAGTAAAAGAAATAATTATAACCGGTTCTCATTCCTTCATTTAATACTCTTTGCCACATCGCTTGTAAATTTACTTTTTCCTTCAAAGCTGGTTAATTTAAATTACATTTTATACTGTGAGAAAACCATTTTTAGTACATAGATTTAAGCGGTGTATAGTTTGGTAAACAAATGAATAACGGTGATTGCGTTTACGTCGGTGGAATTCCTTATTAACCCTCCGGGTGACAAGCACGTATATATACGTTCGGCGGTTTCTGTGCACAAAGCGCCGACCGTTCATCGAAAACCTGTTTAAATCATGCGAGAACGCAATATTGCGTCGAAAACATTTTCAGATTAATAGGAAGGAGAATGCATATTTGCGCATATTAATGACGACGAATACTACAGAAAGGGGAGCCTGCTGCTACACATCTTAAAAAAATTGGCATTGCCTCTTCCAAAGCTCCTGCCTCTTGGAAGGTTAAAGCTTTTTTCATTTCCGAAACATTTTCAGTGTTTCGGAAATGTAAAAAGCTGTTTTTTTACTAACTTCAAGGTGCTAAAAACGATTATGACATTAAAAAGTGGTGATTGGCTCTTGTTTTGAAAATACCAAATGCTGCTTCCACTCATAGCGCACACTGATTCGTTTTTATTGCTCTGTACGAAGGGCTTAAGTGACACAAAACAGCTTTTTTTGTTATTAATTTCAAAACACTAAGCACGATTATGGCATTGATAATTGGCTATTGGCTCTTGCGATGGAAATTGAGCCCAACAATGTCAGATTACTGCTGAAACGTGATGCGAGATTTTCCAAATTGGATATACACAGTGGGACAATTAAATAGTGAGACTCATTTTTTTTTCAATTCCTGCAACATGCACGTTTCAGGAAGGCATGTGTTCTTTATACGCTTTTATCAGCTGTCACGTGGCAACAGCGTTTGCGTGAGAATTGCGCAGATGATTATTTACGCTGTGCATGACGTCATTCGGTGGAAGAACATTGTCACAACTCTGTCATAGAGCAGAGAACAAACATACGGTTCTGTTTGAAAACCGGTAAAACTGCGTCTGGGACAGTTGAACTGTTGCGTGATGTATACTGAAGAGCAATTGAATTAGAGATACCTGCATCGTAACGTGTAGCTGCACATTTCGCCCTGATGATGGCGGCGATTCGTCATGGCATGGACTCGACAAGACACCGGAAGCATTGGGAAGCCATACGGATCCACGACCCCTGAACAAGCACCCACATTTCACGAAGATTTGAGGGAGGGTGGTCAGAGCCTCGAACATCTCTCCCAGATGTGCTCGATGGGATTGAGGTCAGGTGACCTAGATGGCCAAAGAAGCAAGGTCACGTCGGTGGAGTGTTCATTCAACCATTCGGATACAATTCGGGAGCGATGGCATGGTGTATTGTCTTGTTGCAGGATGAGGTCCCCAGTGGGTTGTTGAAGACGCACAAACGGGAGCAAATGATCGTCCAGGATATCCCGGTAACGTTGACCTGTGAGGGACGATGTGACAGGTACCAGGGGTCCCATTTCAGTCCACGTGAACAGTCCCCAGACGAGAATGACACTCTCACCACCTTGAAGAGTACTCTGCTGGCAAGAAGGATCCATCACTTTATGTGGTTTGCGCCGTACTCGTATCCTGCCACCCGCATGTACCAACGTGAATCGCGTCACATCAGTCCAGGCAACATTTTTCCACATATCTAGGGTCCAGTGGCGATGTTCCCGGGCCCATGCGAATCTTTGCACCCTGTGATGTGCGGTCAGCAGCGGTACCCTCGTGGGACAGATGGCTTCTGTACCCCATAGCGAGGAGATGGTTCTGAATGGTGTGGCTGCTTACACGTTTTTGTGCACCAGCGTTAAATTGCCGAGTGATTTCTTGCACTATGGCCCGTCTATCCGCTGTTACAATGCGAGCTAGCCGACGATGACCCCACTCATCAACATGCTGTGGTCCGCGGTAGTTGGCCCTTGCAAGGATGGTTTTAGCAGATTCGATGTACTCACGGTGCACCCGTGACACAGCGGCTCGTAAACACCCCAGTGCTACACGACTTCCGAGATGGAGTTACCCATTCGTAGGACCCCGACAATTTGCCCACGATCAAATGCGCTTAGATCCTTCGTCTTACTCATACTGCGTCTGTCTCTTGCTGATTCCCGTCGCATCACTCCTTATATTGTCGGACGCTGCATACGTCATGTCGTTTCCGTTTACAGGGCCGCCCACAGCGCCACAATTTGCGTTACACCAGCTGTTACTAATTCAATCGCTCTTCAGTGTATATTGACATTTAGACGTTTACCAGGGCAGGGATAAGGCATGCGATATCATGAGAATAAATAATGTTGGCCCGCGAGATACCAATGCCTGCCTCGTTTTTTTTTCTTTAGCTACAACAATGGTGATTGAATATAACATCTGCTAGTCAGGGCCGGCTTCATGGGTGTGCGAACACATGCAGTCGCACAGGGCCCCGCGCCGACCTTTGTGTGATGTTTTTGAATTTTTCATAATTTTTTTTCTTATACTAAAAATAAATTACTCTTAACGATGTAAAAATGGCATTTTTTAAAATTTTAATATCATTACAATTTATTGCCCTATTGAACAGAATTCAAGTATCTTGGGTCGATCGGGATGATTCGCCGTATCACAGAGAGAGAATTTGCATTAATGACATCATATACAAAGTGCGTCGAAGAATTTTTAAGACTGGCGCTAGATTTCAGCCTACGGTGGCGCCACCAGTGTAATCGCGAATGCGTTATAAACCGTGACCACCTGCTTGCTTTCTGCCAAAAACACCGCGCAGTTCTTAAAGTAACTCAAACGAAACGGCCGTTTATTAGAGAAGTAAAATATTTTTCATGTTGAATTATTAAGATGGAACAAAAGGCTGTTATTAAATTTAACGCAAAGCTTTGTAAAACTGCCTCGAAAACGTACCGAATGATGAAATAAGTTTACGGTGAGTTTTGTTTAAGTAGATCAAATGTTTTCCTGTGGCACAGATGTTCTTTGGACGGAAGAGATACGCTAGAAGATGATAAGCATACCGGAAGACCAAGTTCATCTAGGACACCTAAGATTATTGAAAAAGTGCGTGATTTCGTGGCAAACCATCGATGTGCGTCACTAAAAATGATGGAAGAGTCTTTAAACATCAACAAAGAAACGATTCGAACCATCCTGCGTGAAGATTTGGGCAAAGCAAAAGTCTGTGTTAAATTTGTTCCACACACGTTAACCAATGAACAAAATCAAGGAGAAGTGCACATTGCAGAGACATCATTTCAACAGCTGAAAATGATCCGAACTTCTTAAAATCGATTGTTACAGGTAATGAAACATGGTGTTTTCAATATGATCCTAAAACAAAGCGACAAAGTGCGGAATGGAAGTCAAGAAACTCACCACAAGCCAAAAAAAAACAGAAAAGTTCCATCGAAAATCAAAACAATGCTCATTACTTTCTTCGATAGTAAGGGTATTATCCACAAATAATTTGTTCCAAGTGGACAAAACATTACTGGTGAGTTTTATTTAAATGTTTTGAGGCGTTTGATGGGCAGAATTCTTCCAGAATAATGGGATGAAAACAGTTGGTGTTTGTTGCACGATAATGTACCCAGCCACACCTCAGTTCTTGTTTGTAGATTTTTGGAGAAAAATAACGTCTGTGGGCTAAATCATCCACCGTATTCGCCTGATTTAGCACCCTTGGAATTTTCTTTATTCCCCAAACTTAAAATGACGTTAAAAGGGTGTTGTTTTGATGAAATTTCGACCATACAAACAGCTTCGACGGTGCTTTGGAGGCAATTCCGCAAAGTGAACAGGAACAGGCATTCGAATCATTATTAAATCGCTGTAACAAGTGTATTGAAGCCGGAGGGACTTATTTTGAATAACAAACCACAACAAATTATAATTTCTTGTTTCTATTTCATTTTACAGACCCAGTCTTAAAACATCTTTACCATACTGTGTATATGTAATCAACCAGATCTCTCTGGGACGCTGACGTCACAGCTACGTTTGCATTCTGTAGCAATCTTACGCGGTCAATTTTTTGCGTGCGTGGTTGGCGAATTTCTGGCAGATGGTTTATTAATAAAAAATATGAAAAACGTATCTTTGTGAATTTTTTATGAAACTGGCTGAAATTGTAATCATAACGCTATAACTGACAGATCGATTGTACCTGACGACGACGAGTAATGGCGAATTGATACATTACAACATAACGCCGATTCGGGATTATTAGGATACTAGGCCGCTGCCACTGGTTTCCCATAGACTTCTACAAGCAAGCCGCGGACCAGTAAAATTTCACAAATTGCTTTGCGGATCGACAGTCGCGAAGTTGCTTTTATGTATAAGGACGTTTGTGCAGACCTATTGGTCAAATTCCGAAATCTCTACTATTTCTCAAGTTTGCCTCCGTTGCCGCGGACCGGCGGAGACCTCGTGACGGACCGGTGGTGTTTGGGAAACACTGCAGTAGACTGCTATCGCACTCAGCTCATTTGAGCTACAAAGCTGAAAGCTCCCACTACATACTAAAACAAATCACAATGAACTGTAGAACGTGGCCAGCAAAATAATTTTTCTTCCTAGAGGTAAAGAGACGCAGTGATAAGGTAAGAGTTTTCTGAAAATTGCAGTACTCATTTACTATTGTACGGACTAAAAATTGCATTACTCATATTTCAACCAGAACCTCAATATTTCTACCATGAATAATTGAAAATGGCATTTCCTATGATTCTATCTTATTTGTTTAAACGATGATTATTTTTCTTAAATTTGGATAAATTATATATTAATTTTTGTCATCAGCACACATTTCGACGAGGTGCTGGAATTATATTTTGTCGCTTCAATTCAATCAACTTCAATTTGATCTGGGAATGTTAATTATTATAGCGTAATTTTAAACTGTCTCTCTTTTTATTTTTTGATGAGTAATAATAACAAATTAATAAATAATAATATCCCTTAGTACCACCATGCTTTATTAAGCTTCATGAGAAAATGAAAAAATGTGGTTTCTCTATCTGACCCCGCTTGTCTTTCAAAAACATTCCAACGTCCAAGCCCATTTAGTAGATGTAGAACTCTCTGGATAAAGGGCCCCGCACTGGGCCCCGCAAATCATGCAGCCGGCCCTGCTCCTAGTCCCGCAGAGGCCGTGTAAATTCAGAGAACAGGTGGAAGTAGGAAATTCTACTCAATCGTGGTATAGTTTGTATCTAAGAGCGTTTCGGGGGTAACGGTTGTTCAAGGGTTAAACTTCGCGAAACACTTGACTCTATAATTCAGAAACCAGGCTTACGTAAACATGGAAACTATCATTTAAAAGTTCAATTTCTCATACCCAAAATCACCGTGGAGTTAAGCGTAGGTCGCACGGATGTCATTTAGGAATTTCGCGTCTGTCATATGGAACAGGTGTGGATATATTTTAACGTAGAATACTATCATGTCGAAGTTAAACTCCTGCGACATAGACGAATTACCAGTATTTTCAAGAACTAAGTTTCACACCGTATGCGCGTATTCATTGCCTTCAAACGGGGCAGAACACAAATTTGACTCTGTAGGGAATTGAAGTGAATGTCTCGCTTTACGACAAATGTTTCACGTGTTGGAGGATTATTTCGCCAAGTAATGGAACACCTGTACAAATAAATCTGCACTGTAATCGTTAGAGCTGGAAATGAAAAACTATATTATATGCATATTAGTTCACAGTACATCAAATTTGCGATTTAAAAACGCTTATAGTGTAGTATAAATGTGTTTATTCAGTGGCGTAGTACGGTATATAGATGCCGCCTAGTTTTTTCTCACCGCTGGGAGTCTTTTTGAAGATATTGCTTAGACATAAAATGCAGATAATTAGAATCAGTAAAAAATAAAGATGATATTTTGAAATAGCGTGGAAGACTATCATTTAAAAGTTCAATTTCTCATACCCAAAATCACCGTGGAGTTAAGCGTAGGTCACACGGAAGGCTATTACGTGTTATGGCGTGTTATACCGTATGCATAAATTGCGTAAATGTAACACATAACGTCAGAGACTAATTTATCCTGTATAATGACAAACAGTACAAGAAACAAAAAGAGGGTGTGTACACGATACCGATTGTATACTCTGACAACACAGAAAAGTACGTTCCCGAATGACAAAGCGATCCGCAATCCCTAAATGTTACGTACCTAAGTTACGTACCCGAATGACAAAGCGATTCGCAATCACTAAATGCTACATACAGAAAATTGCGTACCTGAATGACAAAGCGATCCGCAATCACTAAATGTTGCGTACCTAAAGTTACATACCCGAATGACAAAGCAATCCGCAATCCCTAAATGTTACGTACCTAAGTTACGTACCCGAATGACAAAGCGATTCGCAATCACTAAATGCTACATACAGAAAATTACGTACCCGAATGACAAAGCGATTCGCAATCACTAAATGCCACATACAGAAAATTACGTACCTGAATGACAAAGCGATCCGCAATCACTAAATGTTGCGTACCTAAAGTTACATACCCGAATGACAAAACAATCCGCAATCACTAAATGCAACATTAGAGGTGTCAGCCAGGCCAAACAGGATACGGGGCTTGCCAGGCATGTCTTGTACTGCCGTTACCTTCGTATTGGGGAAGGGCGTAACGCTTCATTTATAATGCCACGTTTCCTTCTAATCCAGTCGATATATATTTAAAATTTCTTTTTCAAAGGAAATAGTATCCAACTGACTTGCTTACGGGAATGTATGCTTGACGATATGAACGAAGTGTCATGTCCTTCGCCATCTGGAAGGCCAGAGCGCTGCTCGGTCGCTCCTTTCTGGACTAAAATTTGAAGAGTTGTCGAGCTATAGCCATTAAATTAACTGGTGGTTAGCAAAATAGACTGACATCATTTCGAACGAATACATTCGCTGTCTGAGAAGTGGTCCAAACTCGACTGCAAGAAAGAGAGACTTCCGCATCAAAATGAGTTGCTTTCCCTCTTAGGTGTATTACTCAAAGTTGTCATTTAGTAGGATGATTGTATCCAATCTATTCTAACTGTTTATCTACAAAGTGGGGTTATAACAGTGGTGACGAATCTGAGAAAGGGGAGAGATATTTGAGTCACCCAGTTGCATGATGTACGTGTCATGGGGACTAGCATTTAACTATCATGCCTTGAGTGATGAAGTAGAGAATTGGGGACTACAAGGGAGCGATTACCACGAGCGACTGTTTTATTGTAAGGACTGCTGAGACGAAATTAGGAAAGAAATTGTTTTTCCGTAACTTTTATGAAATCGTCTCCTATGAGAACATTTATGTTTTGGGAGCTCAAATTTGAGAACCATTTGGTTCAGGTACATCGACCGCCTAAAGGGTTAAAGAGTCTGCCATGAGTGATTTCCAGTGAATTCCTCTGAAACAAGCTGACGAGCTCCTGTGAAATTATCAGTGATTGGGCATGCATCATTAGCGGATGGAGATACGCCGCATCACAGCGCACTGACGATGCTCACACACTTTTAAAAGGTTTTTGATCATAAATTAACGAAAATAAAAGAAGTTCAAAAAATTGAAACTGGAAAAAGTGAGTTAAATGAATACGAGAGAAAAATCTACTGCAGTTAAATGTCTGTTAAGAAAATGGCGCACGTAAACAAGCTCTGGATAAAGAGCTATGTGTTTGCTCTTTAAGAAGAGAAATATTTGTATTCTGTAATTAAAAAAAGCTGCGAAAATCATTGAATTACCATTTCTAAACGTAAAGTAGCATATTATTAGTATTAGAAGGAAAAATCGCCAAGCATTACTTTTAACAGGAAAAAGAATACCAAACGAATATCCGAAGAAGGTACGTACTTTTACGACACTTTCAAAAGTAAGATCTCTAGTCTTAAAAGGAAATCCACCGACTAAAAGAGCAATTACTAAGTCGTTAGAAATCTGTGTGTCAACTGTAAACAAGGTAGTAAATAGAAATTTGGATCTGGAAAAAGAAACCATAACGTTCACCGCCTTTTGAGAAGGTGAGGCACGTGACTGAGCGTAGAACACGATGTAGACTTCTTTGTGAAAATTGCTTAGCCTGAGACCGATCGAAATTTCTTCTGACTCTTGATAAAGCATCTATCTACCTTAAAACTGTAACAAAAAAAGGTTGATTTACTATCGCAAAAGAGTAGAAAAAGACTTACAAACTTCGTTCCAAGAATCCAAAGAACGTTTGAGCAAAGGATTCACGATGACTGATGGTTTCTCGTACAATGAGAAATTAAAGTTAAGAAAAGTTGAAAGGAATTTTAAAATCAATTCTACATATTACCAAAATAATTGTTAACTCCCATATTTAAAGAGCAAATATCATTCTATTCACAGAGCCTTTAAAACAGTATAATTCCAACAGAATAGGACTACCAAACATACAACGAAATCTACTACTCTATTTCTTGAAAAAATTAAAAAAGAAACAGGTAACATGTCTATACCTTTTACTCGCATTCTTTTAACGTCCCCCGGTGTGTCATCAATGGACTATCGTGCAGTCTGTTAAAAAGAGCGCTTTCTATATGCAGACCTAAAACAAATATTGGACTGTGGAAAACAGTGGAAGGGGAGTGGAATAAAATACCACTGCCATTTTTAAAGAATGCTCCTTTGTCTTGGAAATCTAGGTGCAAGTTCATAATCTAGAGAAAGAGCTATGAGATAGAACAATTAAGAAGTAAATAATGTTATTTTGAATATTAATTATATTGCTGGAAAATCGTTC
Organism: Macrothele yani; assembly: GCA_039090855.1. NCBI lineage: Eukaryota > Metazoa > Arthropoda > Arachnida > Araneae > Macrothelidae > Macrothele > Macrothele yani. Next base: position 19,985,626 of record CM076997.1, on the reverse strand, counting down.
CAAAATATGTGGACATCCTCTGTATAATAGCATGAGAACCAACACGTACGTCGTTGTAATGTCTTCCACGCTATGTTAAAAAATGCTCTTTGTTCCTAAAGGCGGACGTCTAGTGATGTTGCTTCCTATACTTCCAATGGGCAAACTTCTGTACACATTTTTTTCACAATTGATGCGTTCCCAAGGATGAAAATTTGAACATCGATTAAAATAACTTCATATTATAACTTGGAATACTTAATATTTTCTAAATTATAACCATACTTATATTAAAAATCAATAACTCTTCCTTTGGTGCTGTTGAAACCAGAAAAAAGATGCCGCGACCTGTACATTGATGACGTCAGTAGACAAACAAATGTTGGATTGCTTAATCATGGTTATGTTTTAGAAAATATTAAGTATTCCAAGTTATAATATTAAGTTATTTTAATCGATGTTCAAATCTTCATCTTTAGGAACACATTAATTATGAAGAAAATGTGTACAGAAGTTTACCCATTGGACGTATATGAAGCAAAATCACTAGACGTCCACCTTAAGCGTTCTGTTTTTCTGCATTTTATGTCTAACCACTGTGTTGAAACCGAAAGCTTGGGCTTGTATGTACTTTATTACGACACTAGATGAACAGATTTATTCAACCAAGCGTTTTGAACTTCCAAAATATATGCATTTAGCATTTTCTTACTATGTTGCCTAGAAGAACTTTTGTACGCTTTACACGATGTTGTTTTTTGTACTCAAGGGCATTATCATCTTAGCGACCATGTCATCTGACATGCATGACGTGCACGTTATAGCGCACATTTATAGGTGTTCTTCAGCATAGGTAAATTATTTTATCGCTTACACTTTAAGGGATGAAGCTAAATAAATGGAAAGAAGCTACTGACTTATTTTTTGTTTCTGTTCATCATACCTTCGCCTGAAGAAACCTCAGGTGCACGATAATCAGTCTGTTAGATCTGGAGCTATCTGCGGCATTTTCATAAATATTTATGTTCTGTTAATTGCTGAAAAGGACACATTCGGTGTAAAGCATCACAGATTCATTTTTTGAATTGCTTCTGTGAATCCTTTTTGTTTGACGCAAGCTCTTAAATTTGATTAGATCATACAAACTGAATCTTGAGTTATATGATCATGCAGTATTATGTCTGAAATGATTCGTCTCTCTCTTTCTGTACTCATGCCGATTTTTCTGCTCGAAATTCTTTGAAATATTTATGATCGCATTCTGCTGATCTTGTATTTCACATACACAGAAATTCTTCGCCTTAGGCGAAAACCGAACAGCTTTGCGGTTGTAATATAAAAATTATTCATGATGCTTTCAAAGGTAATGGACGCTCGCTGACAGTTCGCGTGTGTCAGAAGAAACATAGTTTCTGAAGGACGTATACCCCAAAATCGCATTACACTGAAATGGCTTCAAAATATTCAGGAGATCCCAATGGCGACTTCAAAAGACATTCGCAACGTTTTCAAAATGAAAGCTCAAGATTCGAACGCACGTGGTGTGGCTGGCGATAAAACATTAAGAGCGCCACTGAAATCTCCAGTTAATGTCATCGAATTTTCGTTCTCCCGATTTCTTTATATCTCTTTCTTCAAATCTTGCATTTTTAACTCGAATGATGCTATGAGTGATATATAATTTTTTGAAATACAGACACATTGCTCAAAGAGGCATGCTTGGAACGTTTAAAAAAGTAAGTATTTCAAACAAAAACAGAACTTTCATCAGCGCGTTGTCTTAGAGCTAAAATAAGTGTTAGCGATGCGTCACCAACAAAAATACATGAAGTTATAAAGTTACCCAGTTCAGTGACTGGTATCTTCACGATATGCCAATCAGAATCTGCAGTCGTTGCTTTACTCTAATGGCACAGACACTGGATTTAGATCATCCGATCATATGTGGAGGATTTTACGAAGGGAGTGTCTGACCCCAGGTCTTAAACAACCCTTAGAAATCGGAAGATAGAAAATTTGGGCTAGAATGCCTGATAGAAAAGTCACACGGAAGTGAGGTAGAAATGGGGAAGAAGACGCCGTTATTTATTTCCGGGGAAACAGTACCCGGGGTCCGACGGCTTAACCTACCCATCCGACGCACGGCGGATATTTAGTAGTTCGAGCTTTCGTATCTACCTGGGATCGAACCTGAGTTTTCTACGCGGCAGTCACGAACGTTGATGTCCTGGATTTAATGTACCCCTTGAGCATATATACGTTGGTGATGAAAAAAAGGACCGTCTTTATTCGATTGTAATGCGCACCCGAATCTAATGCGCAACCCTATTTTTGATTTTCCGGATACGAAAAACAGTTACCACCGGATTGTAGTGCACACCTAAACCTGTAAAACCGCCGTGGTGGTGCAGTGGTCTAATCGATGGCTTCTGATCATTCGTACGAGATGAGTCCGGGTTCGAATCCCGGTGAGGCATGGATGTTGTGTTTGTCTTACGGCACTGGCTCCCTCCCTTCCCTGGAACCAATTGCCTTACATTAGGGATGGGCGACTGCTTATAGTCCATTGAGTTTCTCGCGGTGGTCGTTAAACCTCCAATCAAAAAAAAACTGTAGAAGATTACGACCTAAGCAGCCCGCCAGGTTGAGGGCTGCCTACAGCGGACATCGAAAAACTGATTCGGACATGGATGAAGATCTTGCACACGTCAGCATCAGCTCCGCTGAGTCAGTTGAATATGACGATTGATGGACATTGATCCATGGCTCTGACGGGATATTAGACTTAAGGTGAAGTTCTTTACTGAAAGTTGAATGTGAAGCTCACTGAACTTTCTTTGGATATCTAAGTTACGTCGTATTAATCCCTATAGTACTACTTTTTCTACAGTATATTTTTTGCCAAAGTTTATACGGTGATCTATTTCTGTACTACATTTATGAGTTTATAAGGTTGCTGTACATTTAACGTTGCTGCACATTACCTAATACTTATTTTGCCAAAGTTTTTAGGTTTGTAAATGTGCTTCATTGACTCTTAAAAAATATGCTGTTCATCTCACATTTATCTCATAGTTATTCAGTTTCTTGCACACCCCATGATCGTCCCTACGCTCTTTTTGAAAGGATCACGGCGATCCAGACCAAGCGGATGAGAAATACATCCGATTCTGACCGATTTTCACGTTTTTCCACTTAACACCCGAATCTAATGAGCAACCCGGTTTTCGTTCGTGAAAATGAGCCGAAAGCGTGCCCACTAGATTCGAATAAATACGGTAAGTTACACTTAGCGCCATCTAGAGTGGGATTGCAGTACGATCTTGTGGGCTTGGGAGCAATGTAGACAGTACGTCACAGCTGCCGACGCTTGGCGAAAGGCGTGTGCAGCTGTGACGCCTGCCGTTGCACCTGAGGTGACTGTGCGAAAAATCCGCAACCGTCTAGTGGATGCAGGACTACGTGCACCAGTGCTTCTGGCATGTGTACCTCTGACTCCAGCCCACCGTCAGGAACGGCTGCAGTGGTGTCGCCATTGTCTGCACTGGAGAACGCAGTGGCGATCTGTCGTGTTCAGCAATGAAAGCAGATTCTGCTTGGAAGCCTCCGATGGGCGTATGCGTGTTCGCAGGCACCCAGGGGAGCGTCTCCACTCTTCTTGCATCCGCCAGCGATACACACAGGGCCTACACCTGGTCTCCTGGTGTGGGAGCGATCAGCTATCACTCCTGTACACAACTAGTGTATGTACCGGGTACGTTAAACAGCACCTCCTACATCAACAACATCATTTATCCCGTTTTTGTGCCATTTGTAAGGTCGGTCCATCGTGGTGTTTTCCAGCAAGATAACGCATGCCCATACACGGCACGTGATTCGCAACATGCACTCCATGGTGTGAGACAACTTCTATGGCCGGCACGTTCACCGGATTTGTCCCCCATTGAGCACGTGTGGGATTTTATGGGACAACGACTTATCCGGTCTCCACGGCCAGCCACGACCATCCCTGATTTACGCGTCCAGGTTGAGGATGCTTGGAACTCAATACCCCAAACTTACATCCAGCATCTGTACGACAGACGCCATGCCAGAATTGCACAGTGTGACGCAGTTCATGACGGTTGAACCTCGTACTAACCATGTTACATGGAAATGTTATTTTTCAGTTTACCAGCAAATACAGCTGTATTTTGCCATAATGTTTTGATCACGTTATCCTATGTAATCCGTTATTATGCTGTATAAATTTCTTGGTATCAGACGTCTCCTTCTTGGTGTTCTTTTTTCAGTTTCCGCCAGTGTATATGTGACATCTCTACCACTGACAATGAAATTTAGCAACGAACATAGGGTAAAATTGAATACGCGTTCAACGGCCTGTGTTGTACCTTCCTAAAGGTGACGCAGATGTCAAAACGGAAATTTGCAGCGGTAAGCTTTTCTCAGCGTACTTCAAGCCGCAGGATATGTTACTCCGGAGAAGTGAGATGTAAATTTAAATCCTATCACCGGAAAATTTGGCCTTTCACGCTATATTAGCGGTCGAACGTAAATGTGAATCTTCTGGCCGTGAGGTTAAAGAAAAATGGTTGATGCTTCTTTCACACATCGTCTGGAATTAATGAAAATTCCCTCTTCTTCTTTGAAAAATGTGAGATGCTTCTTCCACACGTCTTCTGAAAAAATGTGAGATGCTTCTTCCACACGTCTTCTGAAATGAATCAGATTTCCTCCTTTTTCTTCTCCTTCAAACATATTTAGGCACTGATTTAAAATAGTTTGCGATTTCGTGTACCAGCCTTCCTTAGGATATGTGTTGCATACAATGTAGATTATTATTAATGGGGATTATTTAACTCACCTTCATTTTGCTGATGACATATTCATTTTTGCAACTACCCCTTCAGAATTGTAGAGTATGACCCAGGAACCTGCTGACAAAAGTAAAGAAGTGTGATTAAAAAATGAACTTTCAGAAGACAAATGAACTTTCAGAAGATATATTGATTGATTATATATGAAGATATATCGATTGATGACATATAAAGATATATCGATTGATGATATATATGATGATGTATCGATTGCTTTGGATAGCAGATATCAAGCAAAGGTCACATTGATGAAGAAATTAATCGACGTATAAAACTTGGTTGGAGAGCTTTTGGAAGAAACAGTACAATTTTTAGGAGCAATATGCGATTATATCTTAAAAGAAAAATGTTTAATCAATACACCCTTCCGGGGCTTACGTACGGAGCAGAGACGTGCACCTTAACTAAAAAAGACACATAAAGACTGAAGACAACTGAAAGTAGAATGGAAAGATGCATGCTTGGTGTAACCAGGAGAGATAAGAAGAGGTACTCATGGATAAGGAAAATGACAAGAGTGGAAGACATCATGACATCATAATGAGAGTAAAATCCCTGAAATGACCATGGGATGGACATGTTGGCAGAAGAACGGACTACAGATGGACAACTGAAATTCTAGACTGGACTCCAAGGGACAGGAGAAGACCAAGAAGAAGACCACATCAGTCATGGGTGGCTGAATTTTGAAAGCATGCGGGAGTGACATGGAGGAGTCGGGCCAAGACAGACCGTTGTGGAAGAAACTTGGGGAGACCTTCATCCAGTAGTGGGTTGACAATGGTTGCCACTGAAGATGATGATGATGATGTGATGTAACTTCCTAAGAGACGACGCACGTGTCAAAACGCAAGTTTCGGCATTTAAGCCTTCGACGGTGTAGTTCAAGCAGGAGAATATTTGACTCCCGAGCAGAAAGATGTGATTGCCGCCCCGGTGGCGCAGTGGTCTAAGCGATGGCCTCTGATCATTCGTCCGTAAGGGATCCGGGTTCGAATCCCGGTGAGGCATGGATATTGTGTTTGTTTTACGGCACTGGCTCTCTCCCTTCCCTGGAACCAGTGACCCTAAATTAGGGACGGGCGACTGCTTATAGCCCATTGAGTTGCTCACGGTGGTCGTTAACCTCCAATCCAAAAAAGATGTGATTTCAAATTATGTTAACTGCAAATTTGGGGCATTACGCTATAGTCCTCCGTGCAAACGAGGATATCGTATAGAAGTTAATTAATGAATATATGGGGGGTGGGGGTAGAGGAGGGAGGTGTTCATCGTATAGGGCTCAAACCTAGTTTTCGTAGAAAGTTCAGTTTACTTGCAGATACTGTCATTAAAACGTTTTACAGCAATTATACATGTATTTCCTTTAATGTATGCAAATGTCAAGTTGGTAGCTGATATCCTACTGCATTACGTTGTTGCATATCCACTGTCAAATACTTATTTCAGTACAACTCAGATTCACAGGAAAAAGTAGTCATGTAGTCAGTTTTTGTCTCTTGCACGTATTATTGGAGTAACACCATAGGAATCGTCTCCCATATAAGAAAACAACACCACGAAAAACATTATTTAGAAAGCTTTGCATAATCGTCCAGCGGAAAAGATTTGTTGTGTTCAGTGTTCAGATTTGTTTTATAGATACATTGTATAATGAGCACACACTTGTATGATACTTTATCAACAATTAACCGATGCAACGGCTCCCATTTCTTGAATATTTCCGTTAATACTTTTGAGGAATTTTTTCATAGCAGTGTCTCACACCTTAAGCTATATCAGGGTTCTTTGATAAATTTTAGAAACTGATTTCCTAAAGAGAATTCCTGCCTTCATAGGAGATTTGCGCCAATTTCACGCAGATTACGGTCATGATGGAGCCTTTCCCCTGTCCAGAACTATTCATCGTGCTGTTATTATAAAAATTTTTGTTTATGGGGGAAAATGTGTCCCCTCAAAAAAAATTGCTGTGTATATAAATCATGAAATGACAATCATATACTCTTTTGTATCTATTGAGTGTGTTTTGATGCAAATTTTTGTTATACAATGAAAAAATACATATCGTTCTTCTCCTTGTGATGCCTTTTATACAATAACTGCTTCTAAAAACATTTTGAACAAGTTTCCTTGCAGTACAAGTCACTGCGAGAAACAATTGTGAGCATCAAGTCCGTTGGCTAAATGCAGTACTATTTGTGAAAATTTCAGCACAAAGAAAGAATCACGCTACTCAAATAATTTTTATATCACAGATTCCTCATGTCACAGGAGATAACTTATTGCAATTGTAAAGCTATACAAGATTTTTCGCTTCAAAACTGAATATCGTGTGAAGCCACCTCGAACAAAAATAATAGCATCTACACGGTGTTTAATTGAATGGAAGAGATTTTTTGATATCGTTCTCGTTCTGCTTCTATGCGAGACAAGAGTTCATTTTTGGTGACTGGAAGAGGTGCTTGATGGACCAGTAGCTTAGCTACCATGTCAGTGACATGTTAAAAAGGGTACATATCCGTAGAACGTGCAAGCCAGGGAAGAAACGGTATCTGTGGTGCGTAGAAGAGGTCATGAATATTCCGGGACCCATGTTGCCCAGCCTTCTCCTGCTGCAATATAGCGCCAGGACAACTCGAAAGGGAGGGTACACCTGTGCCTCTAAAATATCCCTGACATAACTCTGGCTGTAGAGGGTTCACCAATTCGTGTCAGGCGAGATCGCGAACTGAACCCAATGGTGCCCCACACCGTGACACTTGGCAATGGGTCGGCATGACGCTAAAAAGTCCCCTTCACTACTATGTCTTAGAATACGTATGTGACCATCCTGATACATCACGTTGAATAGTGACGTCAAAAAACATCATCTGTTGCCAATCAGCGTGAAAATCTCTGTGTTTGAGACCTCATTGGAACCTGATGCTCTTTGGTTGAAAGTCATAGGAATGCGCAGTATTCATCTGCTAGCAATCAGTCATCTGTTAATCAGGCGACGTCGAACTGTGCTGGATGATAAGCTTGTGCCACAGCTTCACTTCTGCGCTGACACCTTGGATGTCGTTGTGCGATCGGTCACTGCCATGCGGTAGTGGTGTCTGTCACCCAGTGCAGTCGTGCCATTTGCCTTCCATTTCCCGAAATTTTTTGCTTCCGAACCACATCTGTCCACTGATGCCACGTTCGCATCACTATACTGGGGCTTCGACTCATATGAATAGGAAATTTTGCGGTCTTCTCTTATCCCAGCAATCCCGCCTTGCTCAAAGTCCGTCATGTGCTCGTAAAGCAACCTTCTTCGACGACGGAGCGCAGTGAGGCATAAGAAACACCCTTTCTACTCGATGTCGGTTCTTCCCCGATTGCAACATCTTTTTTGAGTTAGTTCTTCACACACAAGACCGGACAGTTCAGAGCTGCTCCTAAAGCGTATACGCATTTTCCCTGACTTTTTAGTAATTTGCCTGACCTCACCTGTTGTGCGTATCCTGTAAGTTTCAAGTTAATACCGGTAGTCTTTCACGGTGTTGAAAATGTCACAAACTGTAGTATGTATCAGCGGTGTCCAAACTGTGGATCGCGATGTACCCGTCGATCTCGAGCTCTCGTACGGTCGATCGTTTGTTTGTCCCTACGGCCGACCCTTTTGGCGAATGTGATATCGAGAAAGTTTTATCAAACATTTCCTCTTCGATTCTTCAGATTTAGAATCAGAAATTGTGAAACTTCAATCCGACATAGTACTGAACGCAAGAGCGTCAAATAACACATTTTGGTCCCTATTGTCAGAGGAAAAATATTTTTGCTTGAGATCTGTTGTTTTGCTGCTGACTGCTTTCTTCGGATCCACATGTATCTGTGAAGCTGCTACTTCAGAAATGAAAAAAATGAAGTCCAAATACAGGAGCTGCCTGACTGATGTTCGTTTAGAAGCGTGTCTCCGACTGTGCCTCACTGAATATGTACCTGATTATTCTAAACTTTGTGAGGACATACAGCGTCATGCATCAACATCTAATAATTAAATACTGTAAATAAATAATATTTAAATAAAATTATATTGTTTGAAAAATAGTGTTTCAGATATAAAAAATGATTTAGATATTATTTTTCTGTATTTGTTCCTAAACTTACAAAACCACATACAAAACCACTCGTCATATTGGCTTATTCCCATTTAAATAAGCTTATTTCATTGCGATAAACCCTGTTAGATCCCAGTAGGGAATGATAGCTTAAGGTAGATCTTAGTTCCTCAAACTTTGGCCACCCCTGGTATATATCATCCGAGTTGGACATGGCTCCGAGACCCGGATTAGATATGGTTAAGGTGCTTGTTCAACGGAGCTGGTTATATCTCTTCCTGCAGCTAGCGTCTCTAAATTCGGTACAGGATACGTCTTATTGCTTTAGATGTTCATTGGGGCACTACACTCACCCCATGGAAAAAGGTTCACAGAAGTTTTATGCTACAAACAATGATCAAGTTTCCTGGTATGGGATGAATATATATCTTCTAGCTTCTCAGCTCTGGCTGCCTATAAAAGTCGGATATGGGAAATCCTTTAACTTGGGGTAACTTGTACTCTGAGGAAACATTTCCAGTACATTCCCTTCTCTTCCATAGTGCACCTTTCTTCCGCTAGGGGTCGAAAATACGTCGACCTATTTAAAACATTGCACATTCAATTGAGAACATGAAACGGGGAAAGCTCCAGGAGAATATGGAATTATTGTGGACATTATACAAGAAGCAAGTGGAGAAATTGAAACTAGGCTTGCCCAAGTTTTCATTAGATGTCTCAGAAAAGGAAAAGATTCCTAAGGATTGGAACAATGCTACAATGATACTGCTACATAAAAAGGGGATATTGAGGATCTTAGGAACTGCAGGCCCATCAACCTCCTATCAGTGGTTTATACACTCTTCACTAAAGTTCTTTCACATTGCTTGAAGGTAACACTGGACATGGCTTAACCGAGAGAACAAGTTGGATTCAGGAGTGGTTACAGCACTACAAATCATATCTATGTACTGAGATAACAAATTGACAGAACGAGGAAATATATAATCCCATTATGTACGGCTTTTATCGATTATAAAGAAGTCTTTGATTTCGTGAAACTATCAGCAGTTACAATGGCTTTGAAATCCTACGGTATTGATGATGCACACATTACTATTATTATTAACGTCTATGAAAATGCAAGTGCAAAGATTCGACTATTTGAGAATACAGCACCCATGAAAATTGGAAAGAGAGTGAGACAAGCTGTCACCATATCTCCCAAACTCTTTAATGCCACACTGCAAAATGTCCTTTAATCACTGAACTGGGAAAACAAAGGATTAAAGATTAATGGAGATTATCTAACTCACCTTCGTTTTGCTGATGACGTAGCCATTTTTGCAACTACCACTTCAGAGCTGCAGAGTATGATCCATGAACTTGTTGACAAGAGTAAAACAATGGGATTAAAAATGAACTTTCGGAATACAAAATTATTGTACAATGCTTTTACAAGAAATGAGGATTTATCAATTGATGGAGAAAATCTGGAAATACCCGACACCAACATTTCCTTTGAGCAGCAGATATAAAGCGAGAGTGACATTAATGAAGAAATTAATCGGTATAAAACTTGGTTGGGGAGCTTTAGGAAGAAATAGTACACAAATTTCAAGAGCAATATGCGATTATGTCTGAAAAGAAAAGTTTTAATCAATGCATCCTTTCAATGCTTACGTACGGAACAGAGACGTGAATGTTAACTAAAAAAGGCATTCAAAGACTACGCACAACTGAAAGAAGTATGGAGGGATGCATGCTTGATGTAACCAGAAAAGATAAGGAGAGAAACTTGTGGATAAAGAAAACGATAAAGGTGGAAGGCATCATTATCAGAGTGAAATCCCTGAAATGGAAATGGGCTGGATATATTTCCAGGAGAACGGATCACCGATGAACAACTGAAATTTTAGACTGGAATCCAAGGGACTGGAAAAGACCAAAAGAAGACCACGTGGATGTTGGGTGGATGAAATTCGAAAACATGCGGGAATGACATTGAGGAGACTGGCTCATGCAAAACGTGGAAGAAATTTGGGGAGACCTTCATCCAGCAGGGAACTTATAATGGTTATCAGTGATGATGATGATGATTCGAAACATATATCTCCGATTCTTTAAAATAATTCCGTATCAGAAACCTCTCACTGTAATAAATAATTATATACATTTTGTAATGATGTGCCACGTTTTTGTGCGCGTACACACATCTTGTTTTTGGCATATTTCCGCTTCTAAATTTACGACCAACGAAATTCTTGTTTATCGCATAATCTGATTTATGGCAAAAATTATGAATGACTTTCCGACTTCTGACATGCAGTTTTCTGAAGGGAAACCAAACGTGTACTTACGTTTGCAGAAATATCAGCGTTTTTTTTTTTTTTTTTAGCCGGAATTCGCCTGTTCCATTTTTACTAGCCTACTTATTAAGTACCAAATTACAAAAATTTAGTTGGGCAAACAGGAATTCTAAATTTACAACAGAAAATGGCGGATACAAAAAAAGTGGGTTTCCAGGGGTACACCATAAATACGAATTTCAATCACAAATGTTCAATGGGAACTTATTTTTCTTACTGAGTAGATTTTCTGGCTTTAAGAGATTTCTTCCCCGATCCGCCGAAGCATATCGGCATTTACGATCCGTGCGTCCAATATATCTCAAGGGACGGTAAGTGCGGAGTTCATGGACAACAACGTTCGCTAACTCCATAGGTAGGAGTCTAGTCTGGATATCGGATCTTGCCAGGAGTTTCGTGCATGGATTGTAAGTGCACTCCTAAAGTGGATACAGATTGCTTCGGCGGATTTGGGAACAAATCCTTTAAAGGTAGGATACCTGTCGATTGACGAAAAAAAGCCATTTTTAACATATGTGATTGGAACGTTTGGTAGTGTTATATCATTGGAAACTCACTTTTTGTCTTTATTATTTTCCGTTATGAAGTTATTAAAGCGTCTCTTTGCTTAAGTAACTTTTTTTTTTTGATTGGAGGTTTAACGACCACCGTGAGCAACTCAATGGGCTATAAGCAGTCGCCCGTCCCTAATTTAGAGTCACTGGTTCCAGGAAAAGAAGAGAGCCAGTGCCGTAAGACAAACACAACATCCATGCCTCACCGGGATTCGAACCCGGACCCCTCACGGACGAATGATCAGAGGCCAGCGCCTTAGACCACTGCGCCACCGGGGCGGCCTTAAGTAACTTGTAATTACAATTTACGAGGTAATTGTGTTAACCCTGTCCGTTATGCAAATAGAGTTCAAAAAGTTTTCCTAAATTTCTTTTTCATACAGAAAGCAATACTGTTGCAATTATCTTCAAAGAATTTCCTTCGTAATAGTTCCCTTCCGAAGTTATACACGCTTGCCAAAATCCATTAAGTTACTTTAAATGTTCTTTTAAACCTCTTGCAACGCCTTTTTGGAGTGTTCGATTATGTTCTCAGCGCTTGCAAATCGTCGTTTTTTCAGCCAGATTTCTACGGCGCAAAAAGTAAAAACCATGTGGTGCAAGATCTGGAAGTAAAAATCGTTTGGGAAATGATCAGGAGGATATGGGTGAAGCTCCGGTGCCATTTGCTTTTCGAGAAGCTACCTGGTTTCTAAGAATAGATGTACAGGCGCGTGTTCACGAAAAAAAAAAATATAGATAACGGTTTTATTGTCCCTTTTTCCTGACGTTTCGTTCGAACTGTATCTCTGAGACAATGGGGGATATCAACGTGCATTTATTTGTTCACTGTCCTTCATTTTGGAATACGTTTATGGTGAAAAATGCCATGAGATTCAAATAAAGCTTTTATTATAACTTGTCCTTCACTCCTGTCTAAACGGAACTTTTCTTTTCGGGACGAAGTTGATTTACATTCACGTGATTGATGTTTCTTTTGTAGATCGTAAAAAAACACCATGTATTATCTCCTATGAACATGTTGTTTAGATAATTGTATCCTTGATCAGCCATAGTGATTAGGTCTCCGGCAAGTCTCATTCGTGTTTCTTGTTCAGGAGTAAGCAGACTTCGAACCAAGCATTGACAAACGTAATTATTATTCAAATCATCGTGCCAAGTGTCGTGAACACTTTCAAACTAATATTCGCACTGCCCTTTGTTTGTTTTACAGTTTCTTTCTGTCACGTTAGACAGAGTAGAGTACGGGCACAATCTTTTCGGAAATTGAAGGAGTACCCGAGCGCCCACTACGCAGATCGCAGCGGCATTCACACCACCATCGCCGAAGCGCTTATGCCACGCATAAAGTTGCGGTTTCTTTATTGCCATTTCACTGTTCGGTTGCAGAAGCACTCCTAGAATTGAGGATGTTGGGGGAAGTTTTTGAACCTACCTTGTTTGTAATTCTGTTTCAATGCATAAGAAGTTAAAACTATGAGAGTTTAATATAGACAATAGGAATTTGGGAAGGGTAATTGTTTCGTGGTGAGCCCTTCCACTTTGATTTTACAGTGGAACTTTATTTATTTTGGGATTCAGTAATTTTTAATCTGAAATGATGTTAGAGAAGCACCAAAAGAAAACAAAAACTGCTCGGCGGGTTTTTTTCCTTTCCAAAGATTTTTAAGTGCTCAAAGGTTTTTGTGGTACGTCTTATGAAAAAAATATTGTGCTTATGTTATCGCTCTGCGGACACCATACCTATGCAACTATTAGTCCGATTTGAAAAAATATTTTTAAATTGGGAAGCTTGAAATGCCATAATGATGATGCTTGCATTCCGGTTGTTTTCAATGGAAAGTTCTGCCTTTAGAGGGGTTAAATGCGGATGGCATGGGATTCAATATACATTTTACTGAATATATTTGCTTCTAAATATTGCATTGAAAAACTTATTTCCTTCTTTGAATGCCATTTATAAGGTAGAGTATTTTGCGCACAGTTTTTTTTTCAAGTAATGCATCGTTTTCCTGCTAGGGAGCGTAAAGGTAAATTGCGTTTTCCCTGATATCTCTGTTTCTGAAACTCCAACTTGAAAAATTCTTCCAACATCAGAAACAGCTTCTCGAGGGAAATGTTTTGCCTGTAATTCCTAATTTTTGATAAAGAACAGTTTTGCTACCAGGGAAAGGAAGTGTATATTTCTGCTTCTGGTGCATTTTTACCAAAATCTTAGCTTCTGAAATATAGATGGAAAAAATTATTTCGTGGACCGATACCGAAGATAATATGCATTATTATAATACACTGCTGGACAATTGCTAAGGACGGATCATAAACGGCTATATAGCGCATAAAAAAGTAAGTGTGGTTGGATGCCAAGTGAAATAAAATAATGTCAGAATGCCAGGACATTACAAGAAAGACAATTTATTGTGCTCTGAAATCTAGATGGCTTTGGAACGTGTTCAAGGGATAAACAGGCCATTTTGTGCAGAATACGTAAACGTGAAAAAAATGCAATTACCGTCCGCAGGCGTTCCGACGTAAGATGTCAATACGGGATATGGCCACCATGGAGGGCGATGCAAGATTCCACATGTCGTGTCATGCTTTGCACTACATTATCAAGCAGCTGTTGGGGTAATTTATCCCATTCCTCTGTCAGTGCACGGATGAGGGTGTCCTTGTTTATTGGAGGGCATTGGCGACCAGCAAGACTCCTCCCCAAAGCATCCCACACATTTTCAATGGGATTCAGATCTGGAGAGCGTGCTGGCCATACGAGACGTTGAATATCCTCCCTCTCAAGACACTCCTGGTCAGCGACTGTTCGATGACATGTTGCGTTGTTGTCCATGAAAATGAATCTATCACCGACAGCACCACGGAACATGCGAACATGAGGTAGCAGAACATCATTAATGTATCGTTGGCCAGTCATAGTCACAGTTGGAAGCACATAGAGGGACGTACGGCCATTGATCATGATGCCAGCACATACCATGACACTACATGTCGGATATCGGTCCCTTTCCTGTATGTTTGCTGGACAATATGCAGTACCACTATCACGCCAGATCAGTTGTCGTCGACAATCAGACGATAGACTGTATCTACTCTCATCTGAGAAGAGGACAGCAGACCAGTCGTTATCAGTCCAATTGCGATGTTGATGGCACCATTGCAAACGGGCGGTACGGTGACGTCTGGACAATGGGATGCACACAACAGGATGGTGGGCGTAAAGTCCTCCTTCATGCAAACGTCTGGCGACAGTTTTTCGGGAGATCCGCTTGCCAGTAGCAGCCATAAACTGATTTGCTACCTCACTAGCTGTGCTGCGCAGGTTTCTTTTTGTTGATAGCACTATGTACCGATCTTCTGCAGGTGTCGTACTGCGAACACGACCTCCCCCGTGACGTTTGCTACACTCTCCATTTGTTTGAAATGATTTCCAAAGCCTTGAAACAGCACTGTGGCTGACGTCGAACTCCCTGGCAACATCTGTTATTTTTCGCCCTTCTTCAATCTTGAAAATAATACGGCCACGCGTAAAATCATCTAGGTGATGTCGGGAAGACATACTGAAAATTGCAAGTTCGTCAATTGATTCTTTCCCTTTCAACTTTGCGTTTGAAAAACAACGGTCAATACGTGTCAAATCCTTTATATCTCTTATCAGCGCTATGAAGTCACGAAAAAGTTCGGCAATCCAAAATTTGCATACGCACAACACGTCTTACTGTATCCCGCACTTATGCTAATTTCCACATTTTCCTGCCTTCCATTTTATGGTTGCTATCGTTGCTATTGTCATCCGTCCTTAGCAATTGTCCGGCAGTGTAATTTCTTCTTAAAATAATCCATAGTTTTTTCGCCAGGCGGCTTAGATGTATATTTTATTTTTGCCAATATCTCTGCTTCTAAGAGTCAGATTTCAAAAATCTTTTATTTGTTTGAGAGCGTTATCGCTGCTAATTGTTTCTTATATAAATTCAAATTCTTCTTAATCGCAAGTTTGCACCTACAGGGGTAAGTTCACTTTTCAGTTTACAGTTTTACCTGCCGGACTAAGAAACCAATATAAAAAATTCTTCTTCTGTCAGATACTACTAACTATGAAAACTCTATATGTGTATTTTTTCCAGAAATAATGCACAATTTCGCCACTAGGGAACGCAAACGTCTAATCTGTTTTTGTCAATATCTCTGCTTCTACATGTGTGATTAAAACATTATTTCCACACCGGATGCCATTTACCTCGAGGAACACTCTAGGCTAGCAACATTTGAAGAGTTTTATAACTGAAAGTTCTGTCCCTAGGTGGCGTTTGTGTGCTTTTGTTTGCATGTGGATCTCCGCTTCTAAGAAAACGTATTGATTAATTTCAATACGGATTTTATGCCATTCGCTGCAATAGAGATGTGGAGCACTATCCTCTTTAAATAATGCATTGCTTTCCCGCTAGGGGGCGAATAAGTCTAAAATTTTTTCTCGCTATCTCTGCTTTCGGGAGACGTATTTGAAAGGTTTTTTTTTCGTTAGCATAGATTTTTCCACGAAGAATATTTTTCGCCTGTTTTCAACTTTTTCCATTATGCAAAATTCTTCCGCTAGAAGGCGTAGAGTTCTATTGTGTTTCCTTCGGTGTTTCTTCTTTTAGTTATTCGATTTGGAAATCTATCTGTCTCTGATAATACTTTCAGCTTTCAGAAACGTTTGGTGCGCCATTTGATAATTTTCGTAACAATACATTTTAGTCGCTAGTGGAAGTAAGTGGCTGTTCCTTTTTCTGGATGTCTCATCGATTGTAGAAATCCGGCTAATTTTTTTTTTATAACTGGTTGCATCGACTTTGAATAATTTTGATAAATTTATTTCGCGCCAGAAGGGAAAATAATTTATCAAAATTATTGTCATCTTTGGTGTCATCTTTCTTGTTGTTTTTTTCTCCTAGTGCAAAAGCACAAGTGTTGAACTATTAAATAGGTTCCCGATGTTTGTTTCTTTTTCAATTTAAAAAATCATGTTTTGCATCATCCAAATTCTTAGGTTCAAACTGGTATCAAATTATTTAAATCATTTTTCCTGGAAGATTTTGAATTACGCGTTTAGCTTTTCCCTTCCAAAAAGCTGTTGCCATAAAGACGTAACACACAACACATAGCATTTTGTTTCAAATGTAGCACTATCTGGAGAGGTATTTACGACAGCTGAGGATTTTTCTTTCGAAAAGATTCAAATTATATTATATCAGTATGAGTGAAGAAGTCAGGCCATCCGAGGAAGTGTGTTGAAAGATAAGAAATTAAATATACTTTTTTTGCCCTGGGAAGACAATTTCTGAAACATGTCCCGAAACATTTTCCAGTTTAGTAAGGTATCCGTATCAAGGGAACTAGCAGTTCTCATCAGTGGCGTGCCCAAGGCGTGGAGGGTGATGTTCGGGTGTTAACCCTTCCCCAAATTTGGAACCTTTCAATATCTCAAAAAGACGATTTTAAAAGGCAAAGTTTTGTTAGTATTAAAAATTGTTTTTCCTATTCAATTGCTACAACTGAAACACTATATTGACAACAGCAAATGAACGGATCCGCTGCGTTGTTAAGATGCGCGGTACAGCTGCAAACGTTATAAAAACAAGCCTGCGGCTGACCGCGATCATATCGCACTATGAGGCTGAGTGAATATGTCGCGGCGGGAGAGAACTGTTAGCGGCAGCATTATGTTCTGGATGGAAGCGCATAGCTATCGCTGTGTTCCAAAACCTTGTCGTAAGCATGTCTCGAAGGGTTAGTGCATGCATTAAGGTCAAAGGTGGACCGACAGCGTACTAATGTATATCAATAAACGCCGTGTTGTGTTTCTCTTGTAGGTGTCCGGTGAAGTTTATGAATCTAGTGTATATTTTCTCCATGAAGACGAAGGAGCGGCAAAGAGCCAAGGACCAGAATGTCCCATTGTAATGAAATGCAAATGTATACTGAAGATTTCTGTGGCGACGCCAAATTTGAGTTCCACGACTAATTTCAAATTACTCTGAAGAATGCTGAAAATCAAGGAGTTTTGATTTAAATACCAAGAATCACATCAAAATAAAACCCACGCTGTAATATAAACCCAGAAAACAAATACAGGATTTCAATTTATGTACAATTTTTAAACATTTTTATTAGTGCTTTGGAAAATAGATTTCTCGCACACAAATCGATCTTATCAGAATTCCAGTCACGTTTCCCAACTTGTCTGCTGCACAGTTACACGTAAATAGTAAATATAAGTCATAAGAAGGTACGTAATAAGAATATTAATAATAATTCCCTGCAGTATTTATTTACAACCGGCATGACGCAGTTGGTTAACGCGTTGTTTGAAATGTAGGAGAAGTACGCTTCCGTCGGGTGTTCAAATCCAGTTCCTCCCGGCCATCTATATAGACTTTCCGCTGACTCCCTGGGCTCGGGGTCGTGAATGCGTAGGTGGTTCCCAGTGAAGTCGGCCCTGGACGAACTTTGATCCTTACCCACTTGCAGCAGAGGAATGGTAAGCCGGCTGCATTCATTTGCCAGTAACCCGTAAAGGCACATAATCGTCTTTGCGTTACTCAAACCGTCATGGACGGACAAGAGCGACAGAATACTTATTTGAATATTTTTGCTCGAATGTTGCATACGTTTTACAAATGGACTCACAAAACATTTAGTTGTATAAAAAATAAATTTCGTAATCCCCCTCCCGAAAAAAAAATAGTAACCCCCTCGAAAAATGTTTCTGGGCACGTCACTGTTCCCCCTCATGACTTGGGTTATGAAGCAGAAAATAAGGGACTCATTGAGAGAGCTTATCAACGGTATAAAAAAGTAAATGTCTCCGTCATTTTTGGTCTACGCCGGAAATCGAACCCGAGTCCACTTATTCCAGAAGAAGTCGCTATACCAACTGAGATTTGCAGACGTTCGTTCTTGCTGTTATCTGCCTTTATGTCGTGTGCGTCCGGCGGGGCAGGCACATCACATCCCCCGAAACAGTGCCGGGAGCATGGTCCACGAGTCAGCCGTGACCATGAATCGTTGCAGGTAGCCATCCGCTGTAGAATGTGCACTTGAAAACCCCCAGTCAATCTGGTGATTTAAATGCAACGTCACACACATTTATTTTTCGAAGCGCTGGAGATGGGATTCTCTTATTTTTCTTATCTCTCGGTCTGGAAAGAACATCACACCATTGCGAGATCTTGAACGGCCGGGTCACCCGGGAAGTTCGGGATCCATTATAACGAAGTAAATTTCTCCGTCATTTTTGGTCCCTGCCGGGAATCGAACCCGAGTCCACTTATTCTGGAACTAGTCGTTCTGCGAACTGAGCTACGCAGACGTTCGTTCTTGCTGATAGCTGCCTTTAAGTCGTGTGCGTCCTGCGGGGCAGGCACGCCACAACTGGTTTATGGTCGGAATTGCTGAGATGAGATAAGCAAATATATTGTTTCGCCGTAGCTTTCGTAAACTCCGGCTTCTATGTGAACATTTCTGTTTCATTAGCTCCGAAAATGTTGGGGAAAAAATGTTTCACGGGTACAATGTGTTTCATACTTGAAATTTAAGGAAATGTACGTCTATATAAAATTCTTAAAGTGAATGACTTTAAGCTTGGCTACTTCTTTAAGAAGCGGTAGATTCGCAGTGTTGATGACTAGGAAGCCAACTGAAAAGTTTTTAAATGAAACAAAAGATATGTCTTGTAGTGTTGAATTAGCATAAGTGGTGTTTCCCTAGCCTAAATCCTTTAAAGTAACACGTACGTAAATATTTCTTCCATTGCGGATTTTAACGAAAAGCGCTTCTAGTTTTCGAATTAAGATACAGGGTGTGCCATATAAAAGAGACCCGCGTGTAATGAACGACAAAAGTCAGGCAATGTTACTATACATGGTAAAGAATAGTTGAAATAACAAAAAACAGGAGTAATTTACCTGCGTTTATAACAGTTGCTGAAAGTGCTGTCCACTGACATCAAGACACGACTGCACACGACGGTACATGTTGCTCGTAACGCGCCACAACTCATCGGCAGTAATCTGGGCTATGTCATCCGTAATGTTCACTTTTAATTCATCAAGGGTGCGCGGATTAGTTTCGTACATTTTCCCTTTCAATGCTCCCCACAGGTAAAAGTCACAGGTGGAGAGATCGGGTTACCTGAGTGGCCATAGTCCCTCCGACACAGTTCTGTCCTTCCCAAACACTACATGCACAGCACTTAGACTGTTCCGGGCAGTATGCGCCATTGCCCCATCCTGCTGAAAGAAAGTATGTGCTCGCTCTTCTTCTGTAAGTGCGGCAACAAATGGGTTGAACAGTTGCTGGACATAGCGCTCCAAGTTGACGGTATCAGTGAAAAAGAATGGGCTGACTATCCTCTTCGCAGACACAGCACACCAAACGCATATCTTTTGGTCGTACAGAGGAGACTCCATTGTCCGTCTGGCATACGTGTCGGTCTAAATCCGGCTGGTTTGCGCATTGATATACCCGGACAGATGAAACCATGCTTCAACTGTCAGGTAATAAAAGCGTTAGGTCCATTTCACCGCTGACAATGGTCTCCTGAAACCACTTACAATATTGCATCCGTTTTGCATAATCAGGAGTTTTTAGTTCTTGGAGCGCCAAAACTTTTTACGGCCGAAAATGCAAATCCACCTTAAGTATGCGTCGGCATGACGTGGCAGATATTCTCGTTGCAGACGATAATCTGCGAATCGACTTCCGAGGGATTTGTATGATCATTGTGCACACATCCCGGATATTGTCTTCAGTACGAATTGCTTTGGGTTTGTTTCTTTTCCTGTTGCACACCGTGCCTGTTTCACGAAATTTTCGCACTAACTTTTGTACCACCGATTTCGCCGGTGCTGCACAATGTGGACATTTTTCTGTAAAGAACTCATTTAAAACCTTGTAGGAGTTATTTCTGAAATACTCTTCCACAATAAAAATCCGCTGTTCCGTACTTAAAACCATTTCCGTTGCCTTTGTTCTCTCTTCACTTACACTTATGACCGCGTACCTACACTGCTCTAGCTGGGACTAACCACTCCGGAGAACTTCTTTGCAGCTGTACACGCAGAAACTGGTTAGAAGTGGAACAAAGTGGTTTTAACAGGAAACCCGCCAAACAACTTTAACCCGCCTAACAACGTCTGGCCACAGGGCCTCTTTGATACGGCGCATCCGGTATTATTCCACCTGTAATTGAAATTAATAAGCAACTTTCTCTTTAAGGACGACTCGCTATGCAACTTTTCACCAAATTTTAACTGTGATAAATTTCTCTTGAGCTTTAAGTTGCGTATTTCCGATATAACGTAATTGTTACAACTAAATGTGACGTTTTTGGTTCGTTTCAGGAAGTTATTTACCTTTGTTAGACGTATTTAAACCAATCCAATTGTCTTAGTGCATTTACTTCAAGGAACTTCTTCCTGGAAAAATTTCACCTGTTTTCTATGGCCTATTGAAAAGATGAACGATGTATTTTTATGAAGAAAATACACTCTCTGCAAAAGAAAGAAAGAAACTAAAAAATCCGAGAAATTCATTCGATCCTGTTGAAACTCCGCATATATGTCGCTTAAGGCCGGATATGCAAATGATTAAGAAATAGCGACAAATGACTAAGTAATGGCCCGCCACAGCGCATGGGAACCACGCATCGAAGAAAGTTTTATCAAAAACAAAATTCGCACGCAGGAGAATTGTGATAGCGGACTGCGTATTAGGGTGGAGCGAAAAACAATTTTTTTTTAATTTGAAACGTCACCATGTGTAATAGTTACAATTTTATTACTGAAATGACCCCCCGAAATGTGGATGACATTATTTGATATCTTAGGCTGCCCCAAGAACCTCGAAGTTTAAAAGTTATAGGGAAAAATGGTTTAAAAACACCCGTTTTCTCCATTTTGTAAATATAAAAAAATACTGTGTCACCATGTTATTTAATATTACCTTTGAGTGTATATACACGGGTAAAAATTCCGCAGACGTGAGTTAATTACTTAGGCTTCCCCAAAGAGCTCAAGATTTGTCATATTTCTCCAAAAATGGTATAAGTTATGTAAATATGATAGACACCTGCCTTACCTAGTAGCATAACTCGAGGAGTGAGCTTATTTCATTTGGATATCAGACTTTTTTTCAAAACTTGGCATCAGCTTCCTATCCAAAATGTTTGCTCTGATGAATCCATCTCTTGCAAGAAGACCGCACACATGAGCAGAAGAATCTGTTACAATCTTAACCCTCCTCTCTACTGCCTGAGAATGGCAGGGTATTTTTGTAAATTCGTGGCAAGAACTTGGATATTTATCCGATTGTAGTAATTCCAGAAGCTCATCGTCTTTCCATTTCCGCGTGATGGGAGGCTCAGTCACATTACACTCTTGCCAATCGATTAGGTCAATGTAGCCATTGCTCTGGAAATTCAGCTTAGGAATCCGAAACTTCCTAATGTTAGTTGTTTGGTCGGAAGATTTCCTGGCCTTTGTGATACGTCAAACAGAAAGCTCACGAACGTACCTTCTGCCGTCAAACAACATTGCAGCGAGCAAATTTTCTGCATGGGGAAAATACGCGTTGTCTTGGGCGACTCTTTTTACAGTATCCTTTAAATTATCTGGAAGATACTGAAACCTAGATATAAAAAGCTGCAAATTTCTTGGACCATCTTTACAGGTACCGTTACATTTGATCGTGAATGACGATGGTTCATATACTTTCATTATGAAGGTGGCTAATGAGACAAGTTGTGGTGTTGGATCACTAGTTCCAACATACAAACGCAGAATACGATTTGCGAGGGTCAGACAATGGGAATGTGCAAGTGCTTAAGGATCCCGATTTGCAGATCTTGTGGGCAATCACCTGCAGAGAATGCCTTACAAATTTCCCACAAATAAAGTTGATCCGAGCTAAGATCTTCATAGTTAATGTCGGACTGAAGCAATAATTCAATTTTCTGGAAATTAACGATAGGAAGGTTTGCGCACGTCTTCAGGCGCTTTCCAATCAATCCACTAAATCCTCCTGGACCTGATATTTTCATATCAAGTGCTTCAGTGAGGTGTCGTAAAGGCAGTTCATTAAAATGAAATTGACATATAATTTAGTGTACGGGAGAATTGAGCTTCTCTTCAAGGCGCCTAATTACACCTGCATTTGCTCCGGTATTAGTCACCCCGTCACTTCCAATAAAGACTAACTCAGACAAATCAAATGCCTTCTGGTTCAATAAGCTGAAGATACCGTCGAAAATGTCCCTTGCACTCTTGCTCTTCGGTGCTAAATGTCCCAAATATACTGAACCCGGTTCTTCAACAAGTGTAATATGCTCCTCCCATTCTTTTCGCTTGTTCCACTTGCCATCATCTGTCTGTGTATACGTAAGAGTTTCATCCCTTCTTCAGTCCAAAAATAAAGCTACAATCTTGTGACCAGTCAAGTTTACCTCATCTTGAATTGTTTGAGGGTCTTTTTCCTTTCTCGTCGTACCTAATGCTGGTCAATAACAGATACATTACATTCTTTGGAATGAACCGGTTCACGTACATCATGAAGCAACGCCGACCCAAGATCAGCTGCAGCTCGGTCGCTGATGCCTCGCCTATCGCACTTTCTAGAAAATGCAGACAGTGTCATCTGACGCCTATGTTTCGAAAAACGACGTGGAGTGAAATCGTAATCTTTCTCCGAGGCCAACAAATGACCAGAACCCGGCTCGTCTGGTTTCCTGCAGAATTAGTATTTGCATCCTCTTCTGAAGGATCATCCTCGACTCGCAGGGCCGATTTCAGTGATGCAGTTTTCTGTAATTTCCTACGGACATGCTCTTCCCTATCATTCTTTCGAGCTGATCTTTTCTTCAATACACTGGTGGTTTTTGCGTCAGGCCCACCTACTATCATTCTTGTGTTTGTTCTCTGTTCCATCAGAAAGTCTTGCTCTTTCACGGGTACCTTTTTTGCAGAGCTGCATTTGCAGGTTCTAAAACATTTGCACTTGCATGAGCATATGTGAAAGATACGTTGCGAATCTGCACGAAATTGTTCAATCTTCTTTCGGTAGGTTTCATCCCTTCTTGCAGCGTGTTTTTTCAGCTTTCGGATTTTAGTGTTGTATGCGGTATTGCACTTTGCAACAGAT
The DNA here is from genome assembly GCA_039090855.1 of Macrothele yani. Taxonomy (NCBI): domain Eukaryota; kingdom Metazoa; phylum Arthropoda; class Arachnida; order Araneae; family Macrothelidae; genus Macrothele; species Macrothele yani. Next base: position 19,961,597 of record CM076997.1, on the reverse strand, counting down.
TTGTGGAGAGATGTCGGAAGAGATGCTTTCTTCCATATACTTAGCACTTTGTCCGCGACAATACTTGCTATTTCTGCTGCAGCACGCTCATAATTTGTGCCTTCCTGCCTAAGAGTATTCCTCACAAGGTAGTAATGGCGCATTACATCTTCGTACGTAGGCAACACATTTTCATGCATCTCCTTATAACTCCCAAAGATAGAGCAATCAGCTTTATTTCTTGTTTCAGCCATCTTAAGTAGTTGGAAGACAAAACAAAAATGCCGGTACGATCCAATCAACGTCACTAGGAGTGAAAGAAACTGTTGCATCATTATGACGCAAACCCGCCAACACTCTCTCCCAAAAGGACCTGTACGACTGTGATGAGATGACTCAGCGAGTTCGCAAACAGAGCTCCGCTGTGAGAGAGGGAGTGGGCTGAGATGAAAAAGGTAACAAAAACAAAGCAGAGCGCAAAACAGCAAGCTATGTTTCTGAAAATCAACAAGAGGTTTCCAGAAAGTATGATAGAGAGGGGGTGTTAATGTTAAGCCCAAATTGGTAACAATAAGGCTGCTGTCGAACTTAATGCTTACGCAACTTGTCATGCCATTTTTGGCAAAAATTACATACTTTAAGGGATCTGGGGAAGCCTAAGAAATTAACTCATGTCTGCTGAACTTTTATCCGTGTTTATACACTCAAAGGTGATATTAAATAACATGGTGACACAGTTTTTTTTATATTTACAAAATGGAGAAAGCGGGTGTTTTAAACCATTTTTCCCTATAACTTTCAAACTTCGAGGTTCTTGGGGCAGCCTAAGATATCAAATAATGTCATCCATATTTCGGGAGGTCATTTCTGTAATAAAATCGCAACTATTGTACATGGTGACGTTTCAAATTAAAAAAAAGTGTTTTTCGCTCCACCCTACTGCGTATGCATTAGCGTCCGCGGACTGTGAGGATGCCTCGACGTCGCATACATCCAAAACACCATCAGTTGAGTACGTTTGAGAGAGGACGCATCATTAGGCTGAGAGAGGCCGTTTGTTGAAATCGTCGTATCGCCAGGCAGTTCGTTCGCAGAAACGCGGCAATTGGATGATTTTGGCGCCAATAGGTCGAGGAGGATAGAACGTAGCTGCACGCTGGCAGCGGACGGCCGAGGGCCACGACAGAACGCGTGGATCGAACGATTGTGAGGACCGCACGAGCAGAACCGAATTCGTTGATCTGTTCAACCATCTGTAGCCATGTTGCGTCGTCCACGGGTACAGAAGTAGCGCGTAGGTGTCTGGAGACTAGCCCGCCAGCGCACAGACCGAACATTCATTGCGGAAAGGCACTTGAGTCTCACACCGGGAATGACTATCAAGGAAGCCATTTCCTACGATAGCGGGGTACCCTTGTTAGTTCTCCGCACTACCCTCATGACAATGGTACGTCGAAAACATTTTACGATCTGTTGTTTCGCCATTCTTGTGGCAGATAATCCGAGCAATTTTTCTTCAGGAAAATACCAGGCCTAACACAGCACTGCTCTCCCTTATGTCGACAACCTTCCATTGCCAGAACGATTGCCTGACCTCTCACTGATCGAACATGTTCGGAACACGATGGGACGCCAGGTATGCCCATCCCGAAATGTCGGATAATTGTCCCGCAATTTGGACACCATCTGGCAAGCTATACCTCAGAATAGTAGATGTGAACTGTATGCGCTTATGCCATGCCGGGTAATTGCTTGTATCCGAGCTAGAGGTGGCGCTACAACATACTGACTTATTTCACTCGTGTAGCTGTTTTATCCGAATAAATGACCCCACTGCTTTGTAATTGCAAACATTTTCTTTTCTACACATGTACATTGCACATAATCAATTTTCATCTTGATTGCATGATTCCCTGTGGGTGCTTCGTTTTTTTTGTTTTTTTTTCAAAAACTGTATATGAAGCCCCTCAAAATGTATGCATTCAACATAAAAAAATGGGTAATTTTCCTCATATGTTATGGCAGATTTCTTATTGCATTCGACGTATTTTGAAACCCACTATGCTTTTGCAATTTCTAGTGACCTGTCAGCTAAATCTTAAAGAGCTAGCTGATTTAATCAGCTTTCTTTATAAGCATTTATATGGTCTTCACTTGATCTCTAAAACTCTGTGTTTGCAAATATGAAGAGTAAGTCGTGCAATTAAAATACAATAAAAGAGCTCCGTCTTAACACGATTTATTTAAAAAAACGAACATATATTTACAATTAAAACCATTAGCACTTCCGGAGTGCCTTTAACTCCATCCTCAGATGATCTATGTGGCTGAACTATGCAGCTATATATATATATATACAGAGTCACGTGAGGCATTACGTAGCTTAACTAATTGTCATTCATGATTTACACGGTGTTATATCACATACATCTGTTGCCACAAAAATAGTGAAAAACTATATACATATGTTATAATTTGATGATTTCACTAAGCGCTTCCAAAATTCAGGTAGATCGACAGGGTAATAGTCGTTACAACATTTCGTATCTAATGCCGTGATAAAAAACACTTTCTGCTATCAATAGGGCATGAACAGAGGAAGGAGTCTGGAGTATAATGACATTGCACCAATCAGGAATAAATATGCCATTATTTATATATACGTGCTATATATAATAGGCCATAATATGTCGTTATTTACATATACTTTAATGCTATACTTGTGTTCATTCACTCGTAGCTCCAAATTCCTCCTTGTAGAAAGAACCTACATAATTACTAACATGCTGTTTTGTAATTGGGTCTAAAAGTGGAATGTTGTAAACACCCCAACTTCGCAAAACATCAGGTTTATCTCGGTCTTGTCTAAGTTGTGCAAACAAATTGTTACACCTAATGCCTAGTTGTAATTTATATTTGGAACACACATGTAACAACAAATTTGTAACACAAGGTAAGTATTCTAGTGATCCCATGAGCTTCTGACTACGTTCATTTTCTCTGACCAACGTAGTAGAACAACGTGTTATTACCCTTTCATGAATCCTACGGGTAATATAATCCGGGTACCCAAACATATTAGTCATCTTAAAAATTCCCTTAAACTCTATGTTTAAAGCTCGGTCTGTGGATGAATGTGAGTAAGCTCTCAGGAAGTAAAAATCAATCGCTGAAGTTTTCTGCTTAAAAGAGTGACATGAGTTATACGGAATGATAGAACAAACATAAGATGGTTTTTGATAAACAGAAAATGCCTAATCATGGGTGGTAGAGTTACGACTAATACATATATCCAGAAACGGTAAAACATAGTTATACTGGATTTCAACCGTAAGCCTGATGGTAGGGATAATAGAAGATAGTGCGTCGACAAACTGTTCTAATAAATCCTGTGAATAAGGCCAAATAACCAGGATGTCGTCGACGTACCTTAAATACAAACAACGTGGGTGTGGAAATTTAGATAGAACCAAATTTTCAACATGTTGCATAAAAATTTTGGCCTGGACGGATGACAGAGGTGAACCCATAGGCGAGCCCCCACTTGTTGATAAACACGTTTCTCTGATTGGTGCAATGTCAGTATACTCCAGACTCCTTCCTCTGTTCATGCCCTATTGATAGCAGAAAATGTTTTTTATCACGGAATTAGATACGAAATGTTGTAACGACTATTACCCTGTCGATCTACCTGAATTTTGGAAGCCCTTAGTGAAATCATCAAATTATAACATATGTATATAGTTTTTCACTATTTTTTGTGGCAACAGATGCATGTGATATAACACCGTGTAAATCATGAATGACAATTAGTTAAGCTACGTAATGCCTCACGTGACTCTGTATATATCATCATCATCATCATTGTCAACCATTATCAATCCACTGCTGGACGAAGGTCTCCCCAAGTTTCCTCCACAACGGTCTGTCTTGTGCCAGTCTCCTCCATGTCACTCCCGCATATTTACGAATTTCATCCACCCATCTCCCATGTGGTCTTTTTCTGGGTCTTTTCCTGTCCCTTGGAATCCAATCTAAAATTTCGGCTGTCCATCTATGGTCTGTCCTTCTGGCAGTATGTCCAGCCCATTGCCATTTCAGGGATTTAACTCTGATCATGATGTCTTCCACTCTCGTCATTTTTCGGATCCACGAGTTCCTCTTCTTATCTCTCCTGGTTATACCAAGCATGCACCTCTCCATGCTTCTTTGAGTTGTCTGCAGCTTTTGTATGTCTCTTTTAGTTAAGGTCCACGTCTCTGCACCATACGTAAGCACTGGAAGGATGCATTGATCAAACACTTTTCTTTTAAGACATAATGGCATATTGCTCTTGAAAATTATGCTGTTTCTTCCAAAAGCTCTCCAGGCAAGTTTTGTACGCCGATTAATTTCTTCATCAATGTGACCCTCACTTGATATCTGCTGTCCAAGATAAACATACGTATCTGTTATCTCCAGTTTTTCTCCATCAATCGATAAATCTTCATTTCTTGTAAAAGCATTGAACATCACTTTTGTCTTCTGAAAGTTCATTTTTAATCCCACTTCTTTACTCTTGTCAGCAAGTTCCTGGATCATACTCTGCAGCTCTGATGGGGTAGTTGCAAAAATGACTACGTCATCAGCAAAACGAAGGTGGGTTAGATAATCTCCATTAATCTTTATCCCTTTGTTTTCCCAGTTCAGTGATTGAAAGACATTTTCCAATGTGGCATTAAAGAGCTTCGGAGATATGGTGTCACCTTGTCTCACTCCCTTTCCAATTTTTATGTGTGTTGTATTTTCAAACAGCCGAATCTTTGCACTTGCATTTTCATAGATGTTATTAATAATATTAATGTATGCATCTTCAATACCGCAGGATTTCAGAGCCGTGGTAACTGCTGATGGTTTCACCGAATCAAAGGCTTTTTCATAATCGATAAAAGCCATGCACAATGGAAGTTCATATTCCCTCGCTCTTTCAATCAGTTCTCTCAGTACGTGGATATGATCTATTGTGCTGTAGCCACTCCTGAATCCAGCTTGTTCTCTCGGTTGAGCCATGTCCAGTGTTACCTTCAAGCGGTGTGAAAGAACTTTAGTGAAGATTTTATAAACCACTGATAGGAGGCTGATAGGTCTGTAGTTCCTAAGATCCTCAATGTCACCTTTTTATGTAGCAGGATCATTGTAGCATTGTTCCAATCCTCAGGAATCTTCCCTTCATTAAGGCATCGAGTGAAAATTTGGGCGAGTACTGTTTCAATTTCTCCACTTGCTTCTTGTATGATGTCTATAGTAATTCCATCTTCTCCTGGAGCTTTCCCTCGCTTCATGTTCTTGATTGCATGAGCAACTTCTGCTGGGAGGACTGGAAGAACTCTGGTACCTTTCATGATGTCTGGAGTACATGTATCATCCCTTTCATATAATTTGGAGTAGAAATCTTTCACTCTTGTCAAAATTTCGCCTCTATTTCTTGTTATAGAACCATCTTCTTTTCTCAGAGCCATAATCTGTTTTCTTCCCTTACTGAGATGTCCCTTTGCTATCTTAAGGCTTTGGTTGTTTTTAATTGCTTTCCTCACTAGCTCACAGTTGAATTTCCTTACGTCTTCAGTGATACTTTTTCGTGTTGTCTTGCATAGCTCTATATATTCCACTTTGGAAGTCACATCTACTTTAGTTGTCCTCATCTCTCTTCTTTTTTGCATCAACATTTTGGTTTTTCCTGATAATTTGTTCACATGCAACTTGTTCTTAGACCCAGCTAATTTTGTTGCTGTTTCCATTATATATATATATATATATATATATATATATATATATATATATATAGCTGCATAGTTCAGCAACATAGATCATCTGAGGACGGAATGAACGGCACTCCGAAAGTGCTAATGGCTTTAATTGTAAATATATGTTCGTTTTTTAAATAAATCGTGTTAAGACGGAGCTCTTTTGTTGTCTATGTCTTTGCTTTATTCGGATGATCAAACGATTTACTGACCAACTAGAATCATATGTATTCTGTGTTACTTTCAATTAGCAGAATTTTCGAGAAAACGACTGCAATGAATTCCAATTATCCCTTACAAAGTTACCCGGAAATTCCACAAATAAATCTAGCACATGTAACAGGATTTAATGGACTCTATTTTTTAAAACTTCCGTCGCATTAATGGTATCTTTGTGAGGAGTCCTTCCAGCTAACTAACTGTCTGGAAATCTGATATATTTTTAGACATTTATATGGAAATTCCCCAAATAAATCTAGCACATGCAACAGGATTTAATGGACTGCATTTTAAAAAAATCCGTCGCAGTAATGGTATCTTTGTGAGGAGGCCTTTCAGCTAACTAACTGTCTGAAAATCTGATATATTTTTTAACATAAGTGTTTTTAAAGAAAAGAAATTCTAATATATAATCCCATTATAAAATGATAAAATATACTTGTAGGTGAATGCAGTTTGATTCCTATTTTGTTGAACAGGGAACTCTAGAAATAGACGATGCAATCATTTCATAAATAAGCAGTTTTGTTAGTTCTTTGAAAACAACAAATGCTTTAAGGACTTTGAGGGTAGGAATGTGTTTTTGATCAGCAGCAAAGACGTATTACGTAGAATGTTATTCTTGAAAACGCACTTTAATTTGCAATAATTTTACAGTAATGTAATTCCTAAGATTCTCTAACGGTGAGGTATAAGGGTTGAACATCTCTTTTCGGATTGGGTATGACTTTTAACCAGGGAATACCATTTAGAAACCGTTTTGTCAAACGTAGAAAACTCATCAAAAATTTAACTAAGGGTACATATACACTGACAGAAAAAAAAACCCAACACCAAAACGGGGTTGTGTTAGATAAACGACAGTAGGTAGGCGGTGAGAGTACATCTGTAAGATGAAGTCTATGCAAATTTCGCGCCCGGCGCATACGTGTGGCGCTAGTAGCACCCCTCGGAACATGCAAAGAAGGTTTGCTGTAAATACGCGCTGTAACGTTCGTGAGCGTTAGTTATCGTTGAGATTCGACGTAGTGTGTTGATGTTAGTCAAGAATGCCTTTAAGAAGACGAAGAAGCCATTATCAACAGCTAACGGAGTTTGAACGAGGTCGTGTAATAATGCTACGAGAAGGTGGATTTTCGTTCCGCAATATTGCAGAACGACTTGGCAGGAATGTAGCCATTGTGCATGATTGTTGGCAGCAGTGGTCAAGGAAAGGTACTGCCTCTGCCTCAAGAAGACCGGGTTCCGGCCGGCCACGTGGCACTACTGAGAGGGAAGACCGCCGTGTACGGCGTATGGTCGTGGCGCATCGTACCGCGACTGCGGCAGCAATTCGAGCTGCAGTTGCCACCACAGTGACACAACGAACTGTTACAAATCGGTTACTTGAAGGACAGCTCCGAGCCAGACACCCTGTAGCGTGCATTCCACTTACTCCAAACCACTGCCGTTTACGACGTCAGTGGTGTCAAGCTAGAGCACACTGGAGGACGGAGTGGAGATCTGTTGTGTTTTCTGATGAAAGCCGGTTCTGCCCGGGTGCCAGTGATGGCCGTGTGTTGGTTAGAAGGAGGCCAGGTGAGCGCCTGCAACCAACCTGTCTGCCGCCGAGACACACTGGACCTACACCTGGAGTTATGGTCGGGGGAGCAATTTCCTATGACAGCAGGAGCACTCTCGTTGTTATTCCACGCACCCTGACGGCACAGTTGTACGTCGGTCTGGTGATTCAACCTGTTGTGCTGCCATTCATGAACAGCATTCCAGGGGGTGTTTTCCAACAGGATAACGCTCGCCCGCATACCGCTGTTGTAACCCAACATGCTCTACAGAGTGTCGACATGTTGCCGTGGCCTGCTAGATCACCAGATCTTTCACCAATCGAGCACGTATGGGACATCATTGGACGACGACTCCAGCGTCACCCCCAACCAGCATTTACCGTCCCTGTATTGACCGACCAAGTGAAACAGGCATGGAACTCCATCCCACAAACTGACATCCAGCACCTGTACGAAACAATGCATGAACGTTTGCGTGCTTGCATTCAACATTCTGGCGGTTACACCGGTTATTAATATACCAGCAATTTACATTTAAAATGGCTCTTCTCGCGCTTACATTAAGCTGTTATTTTAAAACCTTAATCGATTAAATATGTTACCTATACAAATGTATTGCCGCCATTTCATTCCTCTACAACTATTTTTTCGTGGTGTTGGGATTTTTTTTTCCGTCAGTGTATGTGATATTGTTTCAAACTTTCATAAGAGTGCCCTTACCTTTCGGATGTGATTTAAATTCGTTTTGATATTTTCATCGATTCACTTCATTCCTTGGATAACATTACGTCAAACACTAAGCACCGCGAAGAGAAAACACGAATCATGCGAACTAATATATCACCACATATGTTCAATGGCTCATTTGCATTTTATCAACAAAAAAGTAAATTATTTTTCATGAAGGAAATGAAAACCGATTACAACGAAGATATCAATTTTCCAGTGGTACTTTCTATTCTCGCTGTCCGTGAAATCTGTTATTTTCCCAAACACCATGTTTTCATATTTATCAAAATTACAGTAGAACTGCTTAGCAAATTTTTCCAGTAGTAAACTGCATACGAAATGGTGGTTTGTTAATAATTGGAATAGAAATTAAATGAAAACAAACCTAGTAGGCATTACGCGATTAGATACGATCGCTTACCATCGATAAAATGGCAAAACAACGTTTTAAGAAAATGTCGTAGTACCGAATGTGACATTTGAAATTTTTTCAAGATAACAGAAATGAATTTGTCACTGTTCGAAATGCCTTTTTCTTTTGATGACGTTTAGCGTCACATTTTTTTTCAATTAAAACATCAGTTTAACAGTTCATTCTGAACTTCATCCACATGAAAAAGATGTGTGAGTATCGACTATAAGGGTTTGAAAGGTAATGCCATTTTAATGTCGCTGTGGTGTTCAAATAGCACAAAATATCTCGTCTCAAGTACTTGTGACGAGATATTCTTCGCTGAATCCTGGGATTGTTTACTAAATTGATGATGATAATATCTGTAGAATAAAGAACATTATTATTAGTATAATTTACGCTTTTGAAGTTCAGTAAAACCACAAGAAAAAAAAAAGAAATGTCATCGCTGAGCAGGGATTTCTGAACTTCATGGATGAGCTCATTAAATCTCGAAATCGACTGTATCTGAGACCACACACTGTATCATATTTCTTTTTTCTCCATTTTTTGCTAACTAAGGAGGTCACTTGCTTGACTCGAAAACAAATCATAAATTCCCCAAAGTTCGTGAAGAAAAATGATCTCTTCCGTTGTATCTACTAATCCTTATTGAACGAAACTAATCTTCTTCAGATGAAAAATTTAATTAGCGAAATTCTAAGGAACAAAGCGCTGTGTAGCAAACAGCTACAGAAAAGTATTGTACAAATATGTTATTTAATCGCGTTTTGTTGATTCCAAAGTTTTCGCTATGTTTTTTGACTTTTATGGCAGATACTCCGCTGATTTGCAATAGATGGCCTAGCAGAAATACGCTCCTGACAGTTACATCTATAAGTCATGGATTCGGCAGCTGCCTTGTATACCATATACACTATATTGACAAAAGTCACTGAACACCAAGAAGAGAAACACAACAAAGCATTTATTGACATACATTAGTATGGTGTCGGTCCACCTTTGGACTTAATGCATGCACTGAAACTTTGATGCATGTTTTCGAAAAGGTTTAGGGACACAGTGATAGGTATGCGCTTCCATTCAGTACATAATGATGCCGTTAACTGTTGCTTAGTTGTAGGAATTGGTTCCAAACGTCCTATGCGGAGCTCTAATTCATCACATAGGTGCTGTATGGGATTAAGATCAGGGCTCTGTGCTGGCCAGCCCACACACTGTACGAAATTATCGTCAAACCACCCCGTAACAGAATTGGTACCAGCAGGATAATGCACCTTTATGGCTTGGTGCATTATCCTGCTGGTACCAATAAGGCCTGCTTCCATAGTATTGCGACAGAGTTGGTAGAGCATAATTGTCCAGAATATCGAGGTAGACGTGCTGATTAAAAGGTTTGTCCACGATAATCAATGGGTCGGGACCATACCACGGAAAACACCCCAACACGAGTACACTGCGAGCTCCAAACGTGACCGTAGGAACAGTACACTGTGTTAAATAGCGTTATCCCGGCTGCCGCCATACTCACACACGGCCATCAGACTGGTGGATTATGTATCTGGACTCATCAGTCCATAGGACCCGTTTCCATTGATCTACGGTCCACGATAAATGTTCTTTACACCATGCTAAACGACGAGTAGCATTCCGAGTGGAGGTGAAAGGCTTATGAGCAGCCCACAACCACGGTAACCCATGGAATGAAGTTCTATGCGAATGGAACGTGCACCTACCGAGGTTCCAGCATTTGTACTCACCTGTACACGTAGGTATAACGTAATGTCTTTCTCGTGAGCAAGATTGGTGTTACGCCATGTCTAAAACCATAAATAAGAATAGGATGCAATTGTTCCTAATGAAGCTTTTAGGGCCAGACGAAACATAAACAGAAGTCAGACTTACGATAATCTTTTATTGGTCCCAGCACGAATTTCAGTAGCACTTCAAAATATAAGACAGCAGAATTCAGATTACATTTATCTAACTGAACGTCTACTCCCACATATCCACAAAAGCAACTGTCGTATCGTTCTTTTTATCTATCTTTCTTATCACAGTCATACGTCACTTTCTCTCTGACCTCAAATGTGTTGCCAATAGTATTCTCGTAAGATATAAAATGTTACGTTAAGTTTGGAAGTATAACGGAGAACAAACTCAAATGTACATAGGAAAAGGAACTGAAAATGAAAGTTAACTGAGAATGTACGTCACAGAGGTCTTGTGCAGTACTCTGTCAATTAGCTGTAACGACTCTCCCGAGGCTTCGGCGTCCTCTATCACTAATTTTCTTTGGTCTGCCGGTACATTTTGCTGCTTCAGGCACGCCACGTGTCTTCCACTTATCAAGTACATCCAAAACTGTTGACTTGGGTATGTTTAAACGCCTCTCGGTTTCACTTATGGACGACACACTAATGTAATACCCAACAATCTTTCCTTTCTCAAAGTCAGTCCACTCCCGCCGCGACATCTTCACTCAACCTTACAGTGCGATATGATCGCGGTCAGCTGCAGGCCGGTTTTTATAACGTTTACAACTGTACCGCGCATCTTAACAACGCAGCGAATCCGTTCATTTGCTTTTGGAGGGTGTCCGGTGATTTTGTCAATATAGTGTATATTGCTACACACATACTGCCTCTCTCTCTCTTTATCTCTCAATCTCTCTCCCTCAATTTCTCCCTTTCGCTATTAATCTATCTCTCATTTGCAATCAATCTATCTTTTTTCGCTATCAGACTCTCTCTTTCTCTTTCATCTCTCGTTCTCTCTCAATCTCTGTTTCTCTCTCATTCTCTCCTAAACTGCAACGACGGAATGAATCACTGCTGATTTGCCGTCTTGCCACGTGCTTCACCTATGCAGTTCAACACACACACACTCTCTCTCTCTCTCTCTCTCTCTCTCTCTCTCTCACACACACACACACACACACACACACGCACACACACGCACTCTCGCACACGCACACACACACCGAAGAGCCGAAACATGATCAGCGCGTCTTTATGTAAATCGAAGCAATTGCAGCTAAACGACGACACGTGTGAAAATCATGAGACGGTATAAATAACACCTGGTATAGGGCTACGTTCAGCAGTGTTTTTATTGCTCTTCAGATGGGAAAGGCAGCGGATTTAAGCGAGATTGTCAAAGGCCAAATCCTAATGCCCAGCTAAGTGGCTTAGAAAATTTTCGAGAAGGTCAGGATTGTAGGGTGATCACTGTCAGGCATGGTTAGTGCATTCCCAAAGTGGTCCGAAGAGGGAGAAATTACGAACCGCCGGTAAGGTTAGAGTCGACCACGACTCATTGATACTAGAGTTCAAGGAACTATATCTCGCATGGTACGATCCAACAGAAAACAATACTGTGGCGCAACTAGCCGGTAATTTGAATGCTGGTCATGGGAGTAATGTCCCATGACATACAAGATATGAAACCCTGCTGAAAATGGGGCTGCGTAGATGCAGAACGCTCCGACTCCTCATGCTAACCTCAGTTCACCGTCAAAAGCGCCTGCATGAGAACCCGAGGATTAAATCTTGGCCTTGAATGCTTGAAAGAAGGTCGTCTGGTCTGCTGAATCTCGTTTCCTGTTGCTCCACGTGAACGGACGGTACGTGTATGTCGTTCAACTGAGGTAGTGTTTGCAGCAAGATGAACCCTGGGACGGAAACATGCCGGTGGAGGAAGTGCAATGCTTTGGGCAATGTTTTGCTGGGAAACCGTGGATTCCGTCATTCCTGTGTAGGGAACATTTAACATCTATCACTTATCAAGGCGTCATTTCAGACCAGGTACATCATTTTATGGTATTCTCCTCCAGTAGTACCTTCTTTCAGAGGAATAATACGCCACTCCACACTGCTCGGAATGTTCAAAAACGTTTCACGGAATGTGAGGATTTAATTTCAATGGACAAACTGTGATTTGCGATAGAGCAGCGAATCCGATCTTTGGCGGTTTAAACCAGTATAACGACGAAGAAGTCTTGTTTTACTTCTACGTTAATTTAAAACATCAACATACTAAGAAATAGTTCCTAAATGAAAGAAACCTTAACGGCCAGACGAAACATGTAAACAACAGAAGTCAAAACTTACGGAAAAAGATGCTTTATTCAGGATGTAGCAAACACATCGTAGCATAGCATATTGCACTAAACTCTCCACACACCACACATTAGCACAACACTCCTATCAATAATTGGTTTACAACCCAACGCTCTCAAGCAATAGATTAGTCGTCGTTTTTATCGCTTGTTCTTATCAAAATTCAGGCATACGTCACGTTTATTCACCCTCAGTTGTGTTGCCAAACGTATTCGTTTGAGAGAACCATATCACGTTAAGAGTGAAGAATAACAGAATAAACTCAAGATTTACATAGGGAAAGAAACTAAAAAGGAAAGTTAATTTAGAATATACGTCACACCAGGTAACTTAATAAAGCTAAAAACTCCTCTGTCAGTGTGTTGGTAACAGATACCACAAGCCACCTTTAGAAATCTTGTAACTGCAACCAAGGAAGCTTTATCGAGAGTAGAATTTTGGTATACATGGCCCGTAGAACATAGCACGAAACGGCTAAAACAGCTTCACGTAGCTCTCGTCTCAGTTAAAATCTAGCAAATTCGTTTACAGTGTGCATAGAAGCAGCACAGCTGGACTCTTAGAGACTGAAAAAACGTCGACTGGTTAGATGAATCACGTTTTAGGTTAATACAAGGGGTTGGACAACGAACCTGAAACACGTGGGTTTTGAACACAATAATTTATTAGTATGGTGTAGGGCCTCCTTTGGAAGCCAATGCAGCTGCAGTTGTCGTGGAAAGGACCGATACAAGTCCTGTGCAGTGGCTAGTGGGATATGAAGTCATTCTTCTTGCAGAAAAGTGGCTAGTTCACGTCGTGATGCTGGTGGAGGGAAACGTTTACTGACTCGCTCCACCGTAACCATGTAGGAGGAAATTGAAAAAGACATTCGTACCAGAAATCCAGTAAACATTCGACAACTGAGGGATGCCATTACTTGCGCTTCAGTTGAATATACCTCTAGAACGATATCAGTACCTCGTTAAACCTATGCCACATAGAATGGAGCCTATGTCGAAGATCTCGGGTGGTCCACACGTTATTAGATAGGTGGTACCCACGTTATTAGAAAGGTATTCCTTAAAATGTACTACTTCAGTTTATATCGGATAATCCTTATTCTTTTACTTTCTTTATAGGAAAGCAGTATATCTAACATCCGTAATTTTCAAACCCAATTTAAATTTTCGGCATACGTGACGTCTGGACACAGCTTCAAATAATTTGAATTATTGTATTCCTGAAATTGAAATTGATTATTGTATTCCCGAAATTGAAATGGATTATTGTATTCCCGAATGTTCAAGTCGGGTGAGTGTACAGGCCATGACACATGTTCAACCTCACTTTCATGCTCAGTAAACCACTCTACCACCAATTTGGCTCTCTGTATTGTTAGCGCGTTATCATTCTGATACACCGCACCGCTGTCAGGAAACAATGTTTAAACCATTTAGTGCACCTGGTCCTTAATAGTTCAAGCATTGTACCCTGACAGCCCTGGGCAGTGGTGTGCCCCTCAATTACAATCCGATAGTCCTTTGCAGTGGTGTGCCTCTCAAGAACAACCCGATAGTCCTTGCCAGTGGTGTGCCCCTCAAGAACAATCCTATAGTCCTTGCCAGTGGTGTCCAATAGTCCTTGCCAGTGGTGTGCACCTCATGAACAATCCGATAGTCCTTTGCAGTGGTATGCCTCTCAAGAACAATCTGATAGTCCTTGCCAGTGGTGTTTGATAGTCCTTGCCAGTAGTGTGCCCCTCATGAACAATCAGTGTTCCGATAGACTGCCACGATATTGAGGCACAAAATCACAACCACCGTGGACAATAAACAGTCCGGGTGGTAAGCCTGTTAGGACGTATACAAACGTAAACTCTCCTGGTCGTGGGAAAGAGAGTGAAGGACGATTCATCGGAGAACAAAACACATTTCACGTTGTCCAACGTCCAAGATTTGCACTGCTGCCAGCATTGCAAGCGACGTTTGGCATTCACACTGGTGATCCAGATTTTGGCGATAGCAACACGACCGCGAATGTTTACCCGGTGAAGCTCCCGACGAACAGTTTTGATGATAACAGGTGAGTCGCGATGCTTATTCAACTCTGCGGTGAGTTTCGCAGCTGTGGATTTATGTTTTTTTTGGCTAACATCCGTGTTAGCTCCCGGACGTCCCTCTCTGGCAGGTTCCTCTTATCTCGACAGTTACTCGTATTGGATGTAGGTCTTCCCTCTTGCTGGTATTAGACATGACCCTGGTTACCGTGGTTCGCGATACACCACAAAGACTTGCTGTGTTGGACAGAGTTGCACCGGCGAGACGCACACCAACAATTTGTCCTCTTTGAAACTCGGATATGTCTCCCATTATGTTGTGTGGATCGCACTTTTTGACGTAAAGCTGAACTATTGCTCTGCTAATACAACCTTCACACTCCGCTCTCGTTGATAGAATGCGAAATAGATGCAGGCTGGCCACCAGGTAGCGCGTACAGCGGCGTGACACTTTGGATGATATTTGAACAGGTGTTTCAGTCAGTTTCGTTGTGCACCTCATGTACATGCCGATGGACGTGCCAGTGCACGATGTCAGAGTCACCAATTGATGGACTCCAGCTGACCAGCCTAAATTGTACAAGCTGGAGGAGGCTGCGGAATGGTCCGTGGTTAATTCTCACAACGAACATTGGATTCCTTAATGCTCTCACGCACATAAAAAGCAGATGATCCAAAAGGAGGTGAGCTACGACTTTGAGTTTTACAAGATATGCTAATCAGGCAGTATTGCACAAATGAGTAGCATTTCGGAGCTATAGGTGCACGTTTACCGTATCTAAGCAAATCATATATCGCATCGTCGCATCCCAGAAACCGGCCGTTTTAATTTCATAAGCGCCTCTTGGCTCAGTCAGAATGTCAGTGCTGAATCAGCAGTGAGTAAGGATGTCTCTTCGTTGTGTATGACAGTCGACAGAGGTCGCGTTCCCGCCATGAGGGATTGCAATCCTTCCCTGCGGGAGAACGCCTGTTGTGTGTAGAGCAGTTTTTCCGTCGTGGGAATGGTGTGCAGGGAATGGTACTAAGAAGGGCGTAAAACACGAACAGAGAGTTATCAACGTTGTGCACACACAATGCCGAGGGACAACCGTCATCTCATAAGGATGTCTTTGAGTGAACGTTCCGCATCCTGAATGCCGTTGGCGCAGCAGGGGCGAATTGTGACACATTCTCCCATGCTAGCCGCAACAGTACGTCACCGGGTATTACAGTTTCGACTGCAGCCTCGGTGGCCCTTCGTCAGGCTACTTTTGATACTGAACCAAAGGATCCCAAGGCTGCAACGGTGCATCGAACAAAGGGAGTGGATTGACGAA
This sequence comes from Macrothele yani, assembly GCA_039090855.1. Classification (NCBI taxonomy): domain Eukaryota; kingdom Metazoa; phylum Arthropoda; class Arachnida; order Araneae; family Macrothelidae; genus Macrothele; species Macrothele yani. The sequence continues at coordinate 19,945,435 of CM076997.1, read as the reverse complement.
TGGCACAAAATCGTGTTTTGGGTCAAACCGCGCTTCTGTTTAGGCGAAGAAGATGGAGGCATTTGTGTCTCCTGATGACAAGGGGAGAGGCGTCGGGAAGAGTGTATTCGCATCAGACATACTTCACTAATGCGAAGCCTTGTGATCTGTGGTGCTATAGGATAGGAAAGTACATCGCCTTTGGTGGCAGTCCGTACGACCATACCGAGTTGCAGTTACGCCAATGACACTCTACATTCCGCAATAACACGAGACATTATGGCCAGGGGTGCTATAGGGTAGGAAAGCATATCACCTCTTGTGGTAGACCGTACCACCATAACGAGTGACAGTTACATCAATGAGATTCTACACCGACCGACCTTCCTTACCTGCAGGAATTCCCCGTGGCCATATTTAAACAGGACAATGTCCCAGCCCGTTGCAACGACAACACTCGCCTTCCTCATGGATAACAACGTTACACTTCTGCCGTGGTCGGCTAGATCGCCGGATTTATCACACATAGAAAATCTGTTGGACATGCTTAAATGACAGGGGCAGCGGTTCGCCAGCAACTCTTGATGAACTTTGGACACCGGTCAATACAGCCTGGTAGGCTATTCCACAGGACACCATTCACACATTATTTGATTCGATGCCTCAGAGCGTACAGCAGGTTACACAAGCCAGTTGTGGCCGTACCGATTATTAGCTACATCGATGCAACTGGTACGTATGACACCGAGATGCTAATCGTTTGTTTGGTATTGCCTAATGAACATATCCTGTAAAAATCATAGTCGTAACTCGACTCGTTTAAGGTGTTCTGTTTTTGGATGAACATAGGGCATTTAGGGAATACCATTTGGATGTAATGATGTCTATTTTTATCATTGCGGACTATATACTCTGGTGCATCTGCATGGTGTTTCGGGATGGAGGTCTCTAGTTCTAACACAATAATTCGCGGTGTCAAAACGCTCTAATCGTTACTCAATGGATCACAGGGGCAACAGTAGCTGCTAAAATATCCCCAATAATCACCAGATCTGAACCTCGTGGGAGGAAATTTAAAGAAACATTCGTAATAGAGATCCAGTAACTGAGGGATGCCATTCCTTGCGCTTTAGTTGAATGTACCTCTAGAACGATATCAGCATCTCGCTGAACCTATACCACATAGAATGGAGCCTATTTTGAAAGTCATGGGTGATCCCCACGTTATTAGATAGGTGGTATCCACGTTATTAGATAGGTATTCCTTAAAATTTACTACTTCAGTTTATATCTGATAATCCTTATTCTCATACTTTTATTATAGGAAAACAGTATGTCTAACATCCCTAATTTTCAAACACAATTTAATTTTTCGGGATACATGACGTCAGGACAAACCTTCAAATGATTTGAATTATTGTATTTCCCAAAATTAGGAAAAAATTGTTTCGAGTTAAATTTATTACGGGTATGCAAACGTTTTCGCCATTTTAAGGAGAAATGAGACAGAAACAATCAGTAAACCAGTACCAGTACCCATTTATTGAACGAAATATTGGCCGTTAGCATCAATGACCTTTTACCGTTTTCAGGCAACAAATAAATGCCCCTCTGATAGAAGGACTCGGATTTTGAGCTAAAGAACGCAGTGACGAAATTTTCCACCTCTGCAACTGTGGTGAACCGCTGTTGTGCTAGAGCATGTTGAATAGAGCGAAGCAGATGAAAGTCTGAGGGTGCGATGTCCTGGGAGTAAGCTGGGTGCGGTAAAACCTCCCGGTGTAACTGTTCAAGGGTTGATTTCGTGGTGGCACCAACATGTGGTCTGGTATTATCGTGCAACAGAATGACTGGGCGGCATCTTTTACCTGTCCATGGGCATTTTTGCTCCATTGCGGCGTTCAGTTTCATCAACTGATCACCATATCGTTGTACAGTGATTGTTTTGCCCGGTTTCAATAATTCGAAGTACAGCACTCCATGCATATCCCACCACACACAAAACAGCACCTTTTACCCGTGGACATCCTGTTTTGCAGTGGATGTTGATGGCTAACCTGGGTCGGCCCAGGATCACGTGCGTACGGGGTCGTAGCAATATATCCATTTTACATCCCCGGTGACAACCTTCTATAAGAAATTCTTCCCTTGAAAGCTCTTCAGCAACGACATGCCGATGCCCAATCGTTGACCAATATTACGTTCTGTTTCTTCGAACCCTCTAACCTATCTTCTGGATCTTCCCCAAGGCCTGTAGATGCCGCACCACCATCCATTGAGCCACTTTCAAACGTTTCGCCAGTTGCGTGGTCGATTATGTGGCATCCTCTTGCTACAACGATTTCAGTTCCTTATCTGCGAGTTCCTGCGGTCTACGTGAACGTGGCGTGTCTTCCAAGCTTAGATCAACTGTTCTAAACCTGGAAAACCATTCCCGACACATCCGCTCACTCATAACTGTTTCGCAATACGCCTGATATATTGAACCGTTTGCTTTACTCGCACCATTCCCAAAATTAAAGATGAGTAACACTGCTTCAAATGAACTTTATCGACCTCCATACTTGGCTTCGTGTACGAATTGACAGCACGAGTCGCCGGCCGGTTAGACCACTACAGCGTCCGCTAGCGGGGACGGCGGAAACGTTTGCATATCCCTAATAAAACATTGTCTTCAGTGTCCTCAGAATTTCAGCTGGGCTCATTATCCGAAAGAAAACCGAAAAGATATCTATTAAATTTGATACGATAAATGCAATTAGCATAGGAAATATTTTAATTTCAAACCTGAGGTAAAGATTCCGGTTTATCAAAACAAAATGGTTCTATTTCAAAAATACCTTTTCATTAAGCATGCTTGAATTTGTCGGTACTTGGTCAATATACTAAGTCATTCTGGAAAGTTACTTTGAAAACTTACGTCGGACGCTGTTTATGAAATGAGTTTTGTTTAATTTATTTCTCTTTCAATGATTTGTTATACAAGATCATTTGCATTTAACACCATGTTTCTCTTGTATTAGTACCAATCAATACTGCGTTGAAAAGAAAGTAACGCCTGCAAATACAAGGCAACAGAAAAGTGCTAATATGAGTATATACGCGTACAAATACAAATCAGTCCAAAATGTAGATACAATCCTTTGCCACCACCTGGGAGCTCTTGGATTCCGTCCCTGTAGATTTGTGGCGGTTTAGACATGAAGAACTGAGTAAGTCCGCGTTCAACATCGTCCCGGTTGGTGAACAGCTGTCCATCCAGAAAATGCTACAAAGAGCGAAAAATGTGGTAGTAGCTTGGGGCAATGTCAGGAGAATAGGATGGGTGTGCTAGCAGCGCTGAGCTCAGGTACCTGATCTTGTGGCAGGTCACTCGCGTAGTGTGAGGTCTCGCTCCATTCTGCTGTAAGAGGACGTCCTTGAGGTTCAGCTTTTCAGACCGTTTCGTTATGCGTGCAGATCGTCGAGGTGATTGCGGGACGCATCGGCAGGGAAGGGATGTTGTCCGGCAGCATCTTTCGTGGGTGTAAGCCGTTTTGGGAGTCGGCATGGGCTTCTGTTTTGGTTCATACAAAACCCATTACACGTCACCTGTCGGTCCAAGAACCGTTCGATTTGGTCTCGTGCAAGCAGAGAAATGCATGCACTCATGCATTTTGCTCAACTACGAGTTGATGTGGTAGCGAAACTCCCCTTTTCTGCACCTTCTCAGTTTGACCCAGGTGAGTGATAATTCTCGTGTACGTGGTTCCTAGCTGTTCGGCCAACTCCCGCGTGATCACGCGTGAGTCGGTCTGCACTAAGGTCCTCAGCATGTCCATACATAGAGAAAAAAGTTTGTTTGAAACAACAAAATATATTTGTTGAGATCTTTTGTCGATTTATGTTGTTGCCTTAGCCAAATTCCATCGGAATCGTTTCGTTGGCAACTAAACGTTTATTCACGATAACAATACATATGAAATTGTTTCGTTCTTCAACTCGTTTATTCACGATAGCAATAAATACATATGAAATTGTTTCGTTTTTCAACTTGTTTATTCACGATAACAATACATAATCGGAATTGTTCCGTTATTCAACTAAACGTTTCATGACGATAACAATACATGATGTTGGATCAAACAAATTCCCAAAATTCGACTTAGGCATTTTGTTAAATGAACAAAAAACGTTTTGTCATGATAACAATAAATTTTGTTGAAACAACAATAATTTTCAGCAAAATACATTTGTAAATTCAACAAACATTTTAGTTGACTGCATATCCACAAACATTTTGGTTGATTCAACAAGTTTTTTACTGAATTAACAAAACGTTTTTCCCAGTGTATCCACTGTTCCGGGTCTTCCGGCTTTGGGACAGACCGACATTTCGAAATTTCCCTCTCGAAACCGTTTGAACCAATTACAGCACTGCCGATGCGTTATGGAATTGGATTACATACTAGTAATGTTCCTTACAGTACTTGAGGGCGGGAGGGGTGATACCGCTTCAAAACTCATGCAGCATGCAATGGCGGATGTGCTTCTTGTCCACTTCCATGTTAGCTGGCGATTACACTCTTCGCCTTCTGACGGCTAACTACCTCTGACTTAAGCCACCTACCTGCTGATGTTATACGTGTTCGACTTCGGGTACTTCGTCATCGGACATCTCTCTTTCCAACCCATTAAAATGGCACAGTTACAAATTCACTCTCTAAGACTGATTAGACTGTTAATCTCAATAATCAATACAGACACTTGACGTGGACCAGGAACATCAAACAGAGGTCATCGCTCTTTTCACGTTTATAAGTGAGTTACGGAAAAATTATCTTCGGCCGCGACCGGGAATCGAACCCAGGGTCTTCCAGTTAAACGCTGGATATGCTTCCATTACACCACAGCGGTCTCGAATTCCTCAAAACTCACATGCACTAACTGCCACGCCAATTTGGCAGGTTGCTTCTTGGAGCCCGAACACAATGCTGGGGATTCACCAAAGATGGCAAGCAGCAACGGAACAAATAATTAGGAGGCGAATTAATAATTAATACAGACACTTGATGTGGACCAGGAACATCAAACAGAGGCCATCGCTTTTTCCACGTTTATAAGTGAGTCACGAAAAATTCTCATTGGCGGCCACCAGGAATCAAACTCAGGTCTTCCAGTTACGCGCAGGATATGCTTCCTGTTACGGGCCTTCAAGTTACGCCCTTTGCTTGTAGGAATTCGGAGCCGCTGTGGTATAGTGGAAGCATATCCGGCGTGTAACTGGAAGTTCCTGGGTTCGATTCCCGATGGCGGCCAATGAGAATTTTTACGTGACTCACTTATAAACGTGGAAAGAGCGATGACCTCTGTTTGATGACTGTTAATCTAGAAATCTGTTATTTTTGTATCATAAATCTTTCCCATTCAAGAGGTACTTTGAAGGCAGTTGAATTTTGAACTCTGCTTGCGTTTGCTCAACTCTAGGAATTTTACACGCAAAGTGTTTGATTAAGCATGCACATACACTGTTGGTAAAGTATTTTCTGAATTCCTACCGCAAAGGCAAATGGCACACTTATCGTGAAGTTTCGATTAAAATGCTTACGGACAGGATATCCAATTACCGACTTTTAATTAACCTCTAAACTGCTGGTAAATATTTCATTTGCAATTAATAATCCCCTACATGCAAATATCAAGAAATGGTGGTTCGTCTCAGACACGTAGGTAGCGAATGCGGTTTAAAATTGCGCATATTTCCAGTTATGAGAGGATCGGATGAATAAAGTTTATGTCTGTTAATGTACTTGCAAGGTGGGTTAAATAATTCAACCAACATTATTTCACATTACTCGATACCGAAGTCCTGAACGAATGAGCCAAATGCGCAGAAAATATTATCAATGATGCAGAATATCAAGTTGGTAACATACCATTTGACAAAAAAAAAAAAAAAAAAAGAGAGAGAGAAAAAAAAAGTGCCCAGAAGGAATCATCCAATCAGGATGAAAATTTATGTGTGCAATGCACGTCAATAAGAAAGGTAATGGCTTCAATTCCAGAGCAGCTGCGCCATTTACTCGGATAAAAGAGCTACATAAATGGAGCAAATCAATACGTTGTAGGGCGCGGCTACAACGATGTAGCACAGACGCATACAATTCACGGTTACTGTCCTGAGATACAGCATACCAGATGGTGTCCAAATTGCTGGGGTCAGTTTGCCGACATTCCGGAATGGGCGTGGGTGGCGTCCCATCACGTTCCAAGCATGTTCGATCGGTGACATTTCCGAGCAATCGGGCTGGCCATGGAAGGATATCGGCATTACGCAGAAAGGCCTGGGAGATCCGTGCCGTGTGTGGCCGAACATTTTCCTGTACAAAAAATTGCTCGGAAATGCTCCGAAAGCAAGAGCAACACAACAGGTCTTACAATATGGTTGACGTACCGTTCATCCGTGAGGGTGGTACAGAGAGCTACCCAGGGTGTGCGGTTATCGTAGGAAATGGCTCCCCATACAGTCACTTCCCGTGTGCGAGCTGTATGATGTTCCGAGGTAAAAGCAGTATCCGTGCACTGGCCAGTTAGTCTCCAGACACGTAAGCGTTGGTCATCGGCACCCAGTGCAACCGGTGACACATAACTGAAGAGAAAACGACCCTACTGGACACTATATCCCACTCTGATCCGGCCAGAACCCACTCTAACCGGTGCCGGCTGTGGTCACGGGTCTATGGTAGGTGGCGGAGCGGAGTGGTCTCCAGGAGTGCAGTCCAGTCCCTGTGCCGCAAGTCGTCTGGCAACGGTCCGGATACCCACTTCTGTACCTATTGAACAGTGTTCCGCAACCTTTATCTACTCGCTGCATAAATTATCCATGAATCAACACGACACACCAAACCGTTAATCCCCTCAAAAACGTATGATATGACCCTATTAATATAAATACGTAATTTTCACCACAAATGATACACTCGGGGATTGTGCATGTTTTATCACGACACCAAAAAAAACCTTAAGATAAATAATTATCACTATACAGAAATATAAAGAACATACAGAAATATAAAGAACATGCGGTGCACTTTATTTTTTTTTTTTCGAGCTCAATGCTTTCACTACTTGCACTCGTGGACGGAACACTCCGTACAGTCCATCTTGAAAAAATAAAATAGTTTAATAGTAATAGAAAATAGCAAGACTGACTAACAATCACAATTTTCGGACTTCTCAGAGCACAGCTGTGATATAACTAAAAAAATTGCAAGACGCGGGACCTATACTCTTCAAAGGGAAGAAGGGACACATATACCGACTTGTTTAAAATAAAGTCTAACAATGGATGGGTGTATCGGTACAGGAAATAAAGTAAAAAAGTTGAAGAAGCATTAACAAACAGGGACAAATACCAAAACAACGTAATAAAATAACAAAAGACAGGAAAAGTTTTGCTAATTCCAACACTTTTAGGGAAAAGAACATGCGGCAAGTGTAACAAAAATGCCGCATAGCGCAGCGGTAGAGGCGAGAAATACAAATATATCAACAAGCAAAACTACGATATAACTACGGGTGACAAGAAATGAAGATTTATCGATTGATGGAGAAAAGCTGGAGATAACAGACACGTACGTTTATCTTGGACAGCAGATATCAAGCGAGGGTCACATTGATGAAGAAATTAATCGGCGTACAAAACTTGCCTGGAGAGCTTTTGGAAGAAACAGCATAATTTTCAAGAGCAATATGCCATTATGTCTTAAAAGAAAAGTGTTTGATCAATGCATCCTTCCAGTGCTTACGTATGGTGCAGAGACGTGGACCTTAACTAAAAGAGACATACAAAGGCTGCAGACAACTCAAAGAGGCATGGAGAGGTGCATGCTTGGTATAACCAGGAGAGATAAGAAGAGGAACTCGTGGATCCGAAAAATGACAAGAGTGGAAGACATCCTGATCAGAGTTAAATCCCTGAAATGGCAATGGGCTGGACATACTGCCAGAAGGACAGATCATCGATGGACAGCCGAAATTTTAGATTGGATTCCAAGGGACAGGAAAAGACCCAGAAGAAGACCACATGGAAGATGGGTGGATGAAATTCGAAAGTATGCAGGGGTGACATGGAGGAGACTGGCTCAAGACAGACCGTTGTGGAGGAAACTTGGGGAGACCTTCGTCCAGCAGTGGATTGATAATGGTTGACAATGATGATGATGATGATGAAATAATATACATTTAATTTCTTAGAATACATAAACATTCGGGGCATGTAATAAAAAAAAATAAACAGGCATCATATTATTTAATCAGTGCAGCTGCAGAGAACGAAATACAAGCATATGAAACACAGTAACTGGGATAAAATTAAAAAATAAAATTCGACATCATGAATGGAATACGGGATTACACCACTTACCATCCTTCTCATATTTACACCCAAAAATGGATTCACATCTTCAAAATTTGTATAAAACTCGACAATTAATTCCTTACAATAGATAATAGGTAAAAGTTCGGGTCCCACCTTTCACCTTGTAGGGGCACACCGGTGTGCCGCGGCACACCGGTTGCGGAACACTACTATAGAGGACGCAACATAGCCACGAATGGTTCAATCGGTTGATCCTCGCGTTCTGTCGTTGCCCTCGGCCGTCCACTGCGCGCTTGCAAAATAAAAATGGCGGAGAAATTTCCCAGAATTAAAAATGGCTTCGTCGACGTCAAGGTGACGTCATGCAGTAAAAAAATGGCGGACACCAACGACCACGCCCACCGTTGCCACCGGAAGAAAAGTTTTCCCGTGGATGTCTACGGGAAGCGCATCCGTGACGTCACTTCCGGAAGTTGACCACGCCCACCCGTGACGTCACTTCCGCCGCCCAAGTCCCCCCTACTACTCGAGGAATCCTCACAGTTCGTGGAGGTTAAAGCAACCGCAATAAGATATCACAGCTTCCCTGCGTGCGAGCTTTGGTCTTTACATACCCTCCTCGATGCGCGTTTGCCATGCGTTGTAGTGTGTCACAATTTCGTCATTGGTCGTTGTTTTTTAATCATTTGCATATTCCACCCGGAGGTGCTTACATGTGAAGTTTTAATGTGTTATAATACATATAGATATACGTACAATATAAACGTATATGCGTATTGCCACGTATTCATATTTTTGTATAAAGGGATTTTTCACCCCAGGACGGATTTAGCAAGCGCCCAGATTTCCCGAAGATGTTTGTTCTTCCCTAGCTCCCCGTTTTAAAGCGGTTCTATTGTATACATGTAAGCCACCTTGAGGTAAATTCGCGAATCACAGAATTTCAAAAGTGCAAGGTTCAAGGCCCCCACTATTGAAGCTCTCTCTCTTAAAAAGAAAACAATTTTTTGAATCCAGGTAACATATTTGCATATTTCATGTCTTCAGCCGGGTTAGTTCGCTTATACGTCTGACAGAGGAACATAAATATTAGAAATGTACTGTAAACACACAGCGTTTCTTTGAATATGTGACACAAAAACGAAAACTACCGTATTTATTGGCGTGTAACACACAACCTAATTTTAAGAAGGAAGTTTGAGTAAAAAAATAACTTCAATTTAAAAAAACTGACTTGGGAGCTCTATTTTTTTTTTTAGACAACTCAACACACATGTTGCAAAGCAAATATTACGAAAGAAAAAGGCTCTGTTTGAACGAAAAAACTTGGATATTAGACCTGTTACAAAACTTTTAACCATAATCACCGCTAGATCTTGCAAAGTGGAGAGACAGACTAAAAAATTAAAAACAGCCAGAAGTCTGGGTTCCTTAAACCCACGCGATTTGCCGATAATGCATGGTTATCGTCGCGAGATATGATACCCTCGAACCAGTACGACAAAACCACGCATACACTAACGATTTTTATCACCAACCCTCAGCCAGTTCGGATGTCACAGGAAGTTTCGTCATATTTTCCCGGAGCAGCTGCTGCTTAATCAGTTTGTGCCGTGAAAGCAACTTAACGAGAGCGGACGCTTAGGCTTAACGTAGCAGCTCGCGTTCGCTGTTGAAGACAGGGAGATTACTTTCGGGCACTTAAAAAGAGGTAAATCAGGAGTCTATCACATTTTTTTTTTTTGTGCGAATCTTCTTTCCAAAGATCTGAAGATTGTATTGATACCACTTTTAACAAGATCCGTTAGAAAAAGAAGATATATGCATTAGAGAAGCTTCTGCAGTTAGAGTAAATTGATATCAAACCGGTAACATTGGGCAACGTAGGGATGCGTCTGACTCTGCAGCAGTATTCATTTTAACTAAGTTTAAATAAAACAAGAAAGATGACACCGAATTTTCGGGTGTAATAACACGTCTTTTGAATCCGTTCTGACGCAAATTAAATTTATCAAAGCTACTCAAAGGCAATGGAACCGGTATGGAAAACAATAGTATCTGACGGAAGAAAGAAGTTTTTCAATCGGGTCCTTAATCCCTCAGATATTGGTGTAAACGGAATCTTGAGCTTACGAACTCTTAGAAACAGAGTTATCGACAAAAATAAGATGTGACTTTACGTCCCCTGGTGGGAAAAACTTGCATTATTTAAGGAAGAAAGTATTCTCAAAAGGTTTATCCACATGATCGGTATCGGTCCAAGAAAAAAATTCAGTCGAGTTTTCAGGAGCCCATATTTTGCTACAAATAAATCAGAAGCAGAAATTAACACTTATGACCCCAGGTGGCCAAACCATTCTTTACAAAACATTAGAAATTGTGTGAACAATATTTTCCATCAGGTCTTGTATGCGATACAGGAATAATTTTTCAAATCGGAGTTTTAGGAGCAGAAAACGCAATTTACCTTTATGCGCCCTAGCGGAAAGTCTTAAATGATCTACGTGAAAATTTTGAATTTATAGGGAAAACATTTCGCATCGGAAACACTATCCAACAATGAAGGAATTTTCCAAATTGGACTTTTAGAAGTAGAGATATTGACAAAAATAAGATATACATCTACGCCCCCTGGCGTAGAAACCATGCATTATTTCAAGAAGAAAGTGTTCCTAAAAGGTTTGTCGACATGAGTAGCATCGGTCAACAAAAGACTTTTTTTTCAATCGAGATTTTAGAAGCTCATATTTTGCTGCAAATACATCAGAAGTGGAAATTAAGACTTACGCCACCTGGTGGCCATACCATTTTTTACAAAAATTAGAAATTATGTGCAAAGGATTTCCCATCAGGAGCTGTATCCGGTGCAGAAGAAATGTTTCAAATCGGAATTTTAGAAGCAGAGAAATAGTGGGAAATGAAGTTTACCTTTGAGCCAACTAGCGGAAAGTCTATGAATTACTTGAAAATTTTGAATTATTAGGAAAAACATGTCATACTAGAAACACTCTCCAACAAAGAAGGATTTATTTAAATCGGACTCCTAGAAGTAGAGATATTGACAAAAATAAGATATACGTCAACGCCCCCTGGAGCAGGAACCATGCACTATTTTAAAAAATAAAATGTTTCTAAAAGGTTTGTCGACACGAGTAGTTCCGTCTACAAAATACGTTTTTTTTCAATCGGGAATTTAGAAGCTCATATTTTGCTGCAAATACATCAGAAGCGGAAATTAAGGTTTACGCCCCCTGATGGCCAATTTTTTTTTTTTTACAAAAATTAGAAATTGTGTGCAAACGATTTCCCATCAGGAGCTGTATCCGGTGCAGAAAGAATTTTTCAAATCGGAGATTTAGAAGCAGAGATATCGGGCGACACGCAATTTACCTTTACGCCCCCTAGCGGAAAGTCTATGAATTACTTGAAAATTTTGAAATTATATGAAAAACATGTCACATGGCAAACGCTATCCAACAGAGAAGGAATTTTTGAAATCGGACTCCTAGAAGTAGTAGAGATATTGACAAAAATAAGATATACATCTACGCCCCCTGGCGGAGAAACTGTAGGATACTTCAGAAAGAAAATATTCCGAAAAGGTTTATCGATGTGAGTGACATTAGTCTACGAAAGAATTTTTTCAATCGATATTTTAGAAGCTCAGATTTTATGGCAAATACTTCAGAAGCAAAAATTAACACTTACGCCTCTTGGTGGCCAAAGTTTTCTTTACCAAAAATTCGAAATTATATGCAAAAGATTTTCCATTAGGAGCATCCGCTGAAAAAAAGGTTTTTCAAATCGGAGTTTTAGGAGAAGAGTGATCGGAAAAAATGTAATTTACTTTTACGCCCCCGAGCAGAAAATCTATGCGTAATTTGAAAATGAAACTATATCTAAAACACTCGTCGATATAAATGGAATCGAAAGATAAAATATTTTTTTCAATCGGATGTTTAGAAGCAAATATGTGGATTAAAACGTAATTTTGAATTCGACATCATCTGCATTTACGGCCCCCAGCGGCAAAATTGTGCATCGTAAAAAAAAACGAAATGAAGGATCATCATTCGCATATTTCAAGCTTCCGAATGCAAAAAGAATTTTTCAAATCGGACTAATAGTTGCAAAGATACCGTGGGTACAGACGGACGGACGGACAAACCGATAACAGAAGCACGATCTTTTTTTACAAAAGACGTGCTAAAAAGTAGTATACGCTTATACCACGCAAGTAGAATTTCAGAACTAAATTTTAGGAAAAAAGGTGCGTGTTATACGCGGATAAATAAGGTATTTTACCATAAAATGTTTTCGGCTGTTAAATGGATTAGTTCCCTGCAATGTGAATTTATAAGTGAGAACACAGCGCACACCTGAAAACATTTTCGCCTGCAAATTGTGCTCGTGGTAGAGAAATTTGGTAAATTTTCAAGTTAATTTCTATCTTATCAGCATAGCGCCATTTGGCGATGAAGCGGCACAATTCCAAAGAATTGTTGTAATTTAATGGTGCATCAGTGGTTTCGGGCGTACCATCAGTTTTTAATAATGTTGAACACATTACCGACGTGAAGTAACTAAAGTAAATACCAGAAAAGATGATAAAATCGTTCGTTTCTCTTGAGATCTTTTGTTTACTTATGACTCTAAAAGAAAGGATCAGATTGTTATCTCGAACTCCAAGGCCATAGATTTTTAAATTATTTCAAGTAAAGGTTCAGGAAGACATAAAAATGTGTACTTCACCCGCTGCTCATTGTTTTTATGATTCTGATTTTATTTTAGTGAAGTGTGCTAGAAATATTCTAGTGAAGTGTGTTCGAAAACACAGACTCCGATTATTCTTTTTGAAGTTTAACTATCCCCGTTAATATTTAAGGCTTCCACTTCCACGTCCCAAATTTGGGCGGTTAGTTAAAAAAAGAAAAGAAAAAAAAAAAAAAGGGCCGACAGAACGAGCATATATATTTCGCGGCTCATGCGGGTTTCTAAACCGGACTGTAATCGGAAAAATGGTCCGAGGCTCTCACTCCTGACCACTCAGTTACCGGATGCGACAGAACATGATCAACGCACCTGGTTAACCTCTACTGATTTAAAAAAAATAGTTTTTCTTATAAAGAATACGCAGATGGCCTTCCATAGTAAAGCTTGAAAATGTGTATATGGCTGGAACCGCCGTGCAACAGAGATCTGCAAAGATAAGCCCACTGCCCTAAAATATATTTTACAAAAAAAACAAAAAAAAAAAAAAAAACTGGAACTCATTTCTCGTTAAACTCAATATCTGATTTTTTGAAATAAATAGGAAACGAGTGAAATTGTTTTAATCATGTTTTCCAAAATAATTGAGAATCGATGACGAAGAAATCAAGAAAGGCATTTTGCTGTTTCTTCTTCTTCTACTTTGGTTTTGTTTTGTTTTTGTTTTGATGTTTAACGACCACCGCGAGCAACTCAGTGGACTATGAGCAGTCGCCCGTCCGTACTTTAGGGCCACTGGTTCCAGGGAAGAGGGAAAGCCTGTGCCTTAAGACAAACACAACATCCATGCCAAAATGAGATTCGAAACCGGAACTATAGCTTAGACCACTGCGCCACCGAGGCGGCGCTGTTTCTTATACCCGGGTGTCTCAAAAAAATTAAACAAGCTTTTATACATTCAATGTTTGATCACAGATACATACTTCCAATTAGCAAAGTACGCCAAATGACGTAAAGACTTACGGCAGGGCAGTTGCACCAATGTGAGTGGTGCTTGCATACAAATATAACAAGAAAGGTAACATAGAATTTTCAGGTGTAATAAGCACGTCTTTTGAATCCGTTCTGACGCAAATTAAATTTATCAAAGCTTTTCAAAGTCAAAGGAACCGGTATGGAAAACAATAGTATCTGACGGAAGAATGAAGTTTTTCAATCGGGTTTTTTATTCCCTCAGATATTGCTGTAAACGGAATTGTGAGCTTACGCCCTTTGGTTGCAGACTTGTGCGTTAGAAAAACATGAATTTATATGAGAAACATTTCGCACCGTAAACGTTCTCCAATATAGAAAGAATTTTTCAAATCGGACTCTTAGAAACAGCGATATCGACAAAAATAAGATGTGACTTTACGTCCCCTGGTGGGAAAACCATGCATTATTTTAGGAAGAAAGTATTCTCAAAAGGTTTTTCCATATGAGCACTATCAGTCCAAGAAAAAAAAATTAGTCGAGTTTTCAGGAGCCAAGATTTTCCTACAAATACATCAAAAGCTGAAATTAACACTTATGCCCCCTGGTGGCCAAACCATTCCTTACCAAAAATTAGAAATTATGTGAAAAATATTTTTCATCAGGTCTTGTATGCGATACAGGAAGAATTTTTCAAATCGGGGTTTTAGAAGCAGAAATAATGCAGAAAACGCAAATTACCTTTGTGCCCCCTAGCGGAAAGTCTATGATTTACTTGAGAATTTTTAATTTATAAGAAAAACATTTCGCATTGGAAACACTATCCAACAAAGAAGGAATTTTTTAAATCGGACTCGTAGAAGTAGAGATATTGACAAAAATAAGATATACATCTACGCCCCTGGCGTAGAAGTCGTGCATTGTTTCAAGAAGAAAATTTTCCTAAAAGGTTTGTCGACATAAGTAGTACCGGTGAACAAACCACTTTTTTTTCAGTCGAGAATTTAGAAGCTCATATTTTGCTGCAAATACACCAGAAGCGGAAATTTAGACTTACGCCCCCTGGTGGCCAAAACGTTTTTTTCAAAAATTAGAAATTATGGGCAAAAGATTTCGCATCAGGAGCTGTATCCGGTGCAGAAAGAATTTTTCAAATCGGAGATTTATAAGCAGAGATATAGGGGGAAAGCAATTTAGCATTATGCACCCTAGCAGAAAGTCTATGAATTAATTGAACGTTTTCAAATAATATTAAAAACATATCACACTAAAAACACTATCCAACAAAGAAGGAATTTTTCAAATCGGACTCCTAGAAGTAAAGATATTGACAAAAAAAAGGTGTACATCTACGCCCCCTGGCGTAGAAACCATGCATTATTAGAAGAATAAAATGTTTCTAAAAGGTTTGTCGACACGAGTACTATCTGTCTACAAACGACGAATTTTTTCAATCAAGAATTTAGAAGCTCATATTTGCTGCAAATACATCAGAAACAGATTATTAAGATTTACGACCCCTGGTGCCCAAACTGTTTTTTTACAAAAAACAGAAATTATGTGCGAACGATTTCCCATCCGGAGCTGTATCCGGTGGAGAAAGAATTTTTCAAATCGGAGATTTAGAAACAGAGATATAGGGGCAAACACAATTTACCGCTACGCCCCCTAGCGGAAAGTGTATGAATTACTTGAAAAATTTGAAATTATATGAATAACATGTCACACTAGACACACTATTCAACAAAGAAGAAATTTTTCAAATCGGACTCCTAGAAGTAGAGATATTGACAAAAATAGGATATACATCTACGCCCCCTGGCGGTGAAACTGTGGACTATTTTAGGAAGAAAATATTCCAGAAATGTTTACCGATGTAAGTGGCATCAGTTCACGAAATAATGTTTTCAATCGATATTTTAGAAGCTAAGATTTTATGGCAAATACATCAGAAGCAAAAATTAACGCTTACGCCCCCTGGCGGCTAAAGTATTATTTACCAAAAATTTTGAAGTTATATGCAAACATTTTTCATGAGGAGGTGCATCCGCTAAAGTAAAAAAATTTCAAATCGGAGTTTTAGAAGAAGAGTTATCGGGAAAAAATGTTTTTTACTTTTACGCCCCCTAGCGGAAAATCTATGCGTAATTTGAAAAAGTAACTATATCTAAAATGCTGTTCGACGTAAATGGAATCGAAAGTTAAAGAAGTTTTTCAATCGGATGTTTAGAAGCAAATATGTAGAATAAAACGTATTTTTGAATTCGACATCATCTGCATTTACGCCCCCTAGCGGCGAAATTGTACATCGTAAAAAAAAACGAAATAAAGGATCATCATTCGCATATTTCAAGCTTCACAATGCAAAAATAATTTTTCAAATGGGACTTATAGTTGCAGAGATATCGTGGGTAAAGACGGACGGACGGACGGACGCATAAACCGGTAACAGAAGCAGGATCTTTTTTTACAAAAGACGTGCTAAAACAGTCATTTTTATATAGCCTTCGCAGAAAAAAAAGTTTAATTAAAAAAAGTTGCACAATGTCCTAATAGGTCTAAAAAAAACCCTTTCGAAGAAAATCAAGGATATATTGGCTATTAAATCAAGGATATATTCGCTATAGAAATTATTAAAACTGTATTGTCTGCAGGCAGTTTGCAGCTAACGGAACTGGTTTTGCTGCATGACTACTGGCGGAGCTCTAGCACGTACGGGAAGCCATCGCTCCAGATCATACAATTTTCATATCGAATATCTCCGTGAGTTTTGCAAGTAGAACGACTGGGGGTGGTGGGTTAGAACAATTAGGAGATTGTGCAACTTCTTAATTCAACTTTTTACTTTGTGAAGCCTGTATGAAAAATCATTTTTTTTTTTATGCAAATGCCACTACAGGGGTGCAAGTGCCATGTCGTAAGTATTTACGACACATTCAGTATTTTTCTAATTGAAAGTATGTATCTGTGAGCAACAGTTGAAAAGGTAAAAATTGATTTCAATTTATTTTGAGACACCGGGTATGATTATGTAACATATTACGTTAGCTGAAAATTTCAGACGTGTCAGAGAAATGCTGAGAAATGAAGTTGTGCAGGCGAAATTCCTTCGCGAAATGTTTGGCTCTCTGATAGAAAATTCGTCTCATAAGTTGAGTAAATTTAGATCATGCAGTCTGTCGCGTTTAATCATCAAATGTATCGCGTTTAATCATCCAGCATTAAATATTACGTTTCTCAAGCATGGCTGCATTTATGAGGTATCCCATCCTTTACTTCCATATATTGAGTTTTCTAAATATTTTTTCAATCATTTATTGCAATGTTCACACCAAGCAGTAAAAATTTTAATTTATTTACATTTTCCTTAGCGACATGGGCTGACCAGGGCATTTTTTTGGAAATGTCTGTAAAGATGTTCTGTAGAATTACCATTAATAAAAACCAAGTAACATATTTCGTTTTTCTAATTAACGTTTGATTTCATATGCATTAATGTGATAACTGTAACACATTTCAGGAAAATACAAAGTTTCGTCAGACGGGTCTCTTATCATAGAAAAGGCGGATACGACTGATGGCAAAAGGAAATACAGATGCATCTGCAGGGATGAGATGGATAATGAAGCTGTGCTAAGTTCAACCTGGGGACAACTTATCGTAACAGGTATGTTGAAATTGTACACTAAGCATACCATCAGTAAAGTGCATTTTTTATGTATTCTCTACAAAACAGGATGTGTTACATACACCGCGATATGATCTTACGTTTTGGTTTGCTTTTTTTATGTAAATTTTGGTTACCTCTCGTTCTGTTTGCTACACTGAACGTTACGTCGAAACCCGCAAGAGTTTATTTCTTTACTTCATTTCTGCACTGGCAGTCAGTCAATTTAAGCAAACTTGAATAAAACAGAACCGTTTCTATGTACTGGTGTGTTTGATGCGAGACATAATAATATGGACTGAAAGATGGATGAGATGGTGAGTTATTGTTTTGAGGTTATTATGTTAAGAGCTGCTGTCAAATCTAGGCTGCTGGACATTAAAATTTCTACACACACAACAATTCGGCGTACTGGCGTATAAATTGTTAGGTGTGCGCAGGCGGATGGGCCATAGAAAACCATTTGAGTGCGTAACCAATTGCATAAGATGTACGAGAGAAAAGGGCAAGCATGGGCAACTTAATTCATATCATGTTCCCTGCTACAAATCGCACGGAAGCAAGCAACGGAGTACTGCCGAAGTCGCATTGTAGACCTGGTCTCCAATCATATCACCACCCGGACGAGTTTGAGAGAGACTGGATTCCTGGTCTTCATGAAGTTATTTGATCGGTTCACAGAAGAACGGCCAATGTTCATCGGGTTACTAATATATTTGGACGTTGCTGACAACAGTGTTTTCAAGAAGGTACTTACTACTTGCCGACCTAGCGGGACCGGTGCAATTAGGTGGACGTCAGAAAAAGTTATCTGCCAGTAAATTACAGGTCCCTCAGGCTACTGCAGAGAGCATTCGACGAGATGTAGCGGCTGTTAAGGACATCCGAGTCACGACCCGGACGATGAAACGAAGTTTGGTGGTGGCAGGTCTACCTTGGTGCAAGCAATTGCGTTTACTGCTATTGACGGCATAGCGGTGCCGAGCTCGGCTGGAGTGATGCCAAAGTAGAGGTGTTTGGCTACGGGAAGGTCACCATGTCGTGCTCAGCGATGAGTCCCGATTCTGCCTCGGCGTCGACGATCGTCGAATCAACATCTTGCAACGATGTAACCACAGGGAGGATCCAGTTGCGTTTCTCGTGAAAAACTTTGCTTACCAGCCGGACATCGTTGTATTGGGTGCATTAGTTAGATTAACTAGTGACCTCTGCAATGCATATGAAGCACGGCGATAAACTGACGGTACGGGGATTACGTTTTACAGTATTTTTGCCATTTCTGAAAGGTAACCCACAGATCCTTTTGGAGCAAGATAGTGCTCAGCTACACACAACAAATATTTTTGAGAGCGTGCAGAAAAAGATCCCATGTGCTTCCATGGCCGGCCAACTTTCCGTTCCTGTCAACCATAGAGTATGCAGAGAACCTCGTTGGGCTAGTCTTGCAAGACTCTGTTCGGCAGTCCTTACATGTCGCTGAATTTTGCGACCAGGTAAACTTTGCGTAGTCCCAGATTATCCAGAACACCATTAAACAGTTGTATCACTTCATGCCGCGCCGTGTGTCTGGGTGCATTCCGCAACATGATGGTCAGACGTGTTATTGACTATTGTCACATAATAGTAACTGGTAGCCTGTCAAACTGATATGCTGCCTTGGAAATTAATAAATGTATTATCCACTTTATACTCTATGTCTTTGCTGACTTTCAGCTCACAGCTTCTAGGCGGGGCAACTCCAATGTCAAACACTGTACTTTTTGAGAGTACTCTGTTGTTATTGTTGATTTATCTACATCTTTGAAAATAGTATATATTAGTGATCCGAATTTTATGGCGTAGAATAGAAATAAAAGTTTCCAAGCTTTCGCACATCAACCAGATGGCTTTTTCAAGGAAGGTAGACAGCAAACTGCAAACTGAATAATAGGACACTTCAACAATTGGAACCCCGTGACTTGACTAGACAATAAATGAGTAGATGCAAATGTGATTATTCATTCCAGGAAACGAGGTGTCACAATGTTTGGGTACTCGATACCTTAGGAAAAAACGCAGTATTATTTGAAAAACTTCTTCCAAACACGTGGCAATTCTATAGAGAAGCTGCCTTTGCTAGCCTCACTGTTGGTAATGATTCTAAAGATTCGCGAACGGCATTAGATTTAGGCGTGGAGTAGGTAAACTGATTACTTTACATCATTCCACACAGGATCAGTGAACTTGAACTTGATTTCTCTGGATAGGGCAGTGCTTACTTTTCAGTCCCTTGTGTCTCTTTTATGTTCATTGAGTCTAATGCTGAACGAACGCTTGGTCATTCCAATGTAGTATCACTTGGTGCCGTCCGGATGTTCTAGTGGGATGGCATAAACACCTGCCTCGTTGAGAAGAGAGGGCTTGTCAATATTTCTCTTAAACATGGTATATAAGATGACGGAGACTTTATGCCGACACCGAAGTTCATCCTCCTGAAAGCGTTCTTGAGCTGATACTACTTTTTTATACTTTCATACTATTTTCAGTACAGTTGGTGTACACTTCCTGTTTATTTAATATCTACATTTTTGTTGTGAAACTATTATTACTCTTTCTAATTTACCGTGAAGAACGTAGTGAATTTGTTTTCTGTCACGGCTCCTTGGTGCACCAATGTTGAATCGTCAAATCAGCTCATTCCGTTTAGGACATTAACTCTGTGTCTTCATTGTTTCGATACTGCAGTATTATCTCGAAGTGCGAAATCCAGAAATTTACACACGAAACTGACGAAAAAATTTAAGCAGTTTTATCAACGACACTTGGCAGCCAGAAAAT
The DNA here is from genome assembly GCA_039090855.1 of Macrothele yani. Classification (NCBI taxonomy): domain Eukaryota; kingdom Metazoa; phylum Arthropoda; class Arachnida; order Araneae; family Macrothelidae; genus Macrothele; species Macrothele yani. The sequence continues at coordinate 19,924,931 of CM076997.1, read as the reverse complement.
GGCTTTCTACTTCATCTGAAATGATGCATATGGATCAGTGGTTGATTGGTCTACGTCTCTGGGTTCCGACTCCTCGTACATCTGGATTAAATTTTTTTGATAGGTGTTCATTTCTCCGGCACTGATTGAATCCTTTCCTTTTAACCAGTGCTAAAATTAGTTATGAATCGCTCCTTAGGCGCTCACGAGTCGCTAAAACCGTAAAAGTATGAATTGGCTCAGATGAATTCAACAATTTCTGCATTTTTATCTGAAAAATGTCTGTCATTTGATTTTTCAATTTTCTGAAATACTGAAAGAAATCATTGCCATTTACTATTATAACATTTCCTAGGAAACATCTGTTTTAAACCGCTCATTTAAAGGAATTTGTAGGTCCAATTGAAATCAGTGATAAATTCGCTATGCTTAAGTAGCTTTATCTCAGAAATAATTTATCAGATCTGAATAATTTTTCGGATAAATCATCTGACATATTTTTGGAGGAAAGTTTTTTTTTAATTTTTGGGGCAAAAAGTTAATTTTTTTTAACTTTACCCTACAAAAAAAATAAATTTTGACTTTAACAATTTGTAAAAATAGAAGAAAAAAAGCGTAGAGTTAAAATCTCTAACTAAATTGCACATCTGTGTAGGACATATAACACTGGAAAATCTCAGAGCAATATCTTGTATAGTTTCTGAGAAAAAGTTACGTAATTTTAAAACACAAGTATTTTGAGAAAAACGACTTTTAAATACAAATATAAATTTGAATTCATTACCTGCTTCAAGTCAGTTACACAATCCAGAACCAAAGAAGGTTCACCATTCATGCAAGTTAATACACTGAGTGGCCACTTTTTTATGACCACCCCCTCAGTACTTCGTTGGGCCACCTTTCGCCTTTAATACTGCGTCGATTCTTCGTGGCATGGACTCCACGAGATGTTGATAGGAGGTTTATGGAATCTGAGACCATGCTTGATGAATAGCACTTTCCAGGAGTGTGAGATTGCAGGGTTGTGGATCCAGCTGTCTGTTGGCTCGTTCAACTTCATCCCACAAATTCTCAATGGGGTTGAGATCTGGAGATTGTGGGGGCCACCTAAGCAAAGTAAAATCACCGGCATGTTCCTGAAACCAATCCTGTACAATACGAGCACTATGGCAGGACGCATTATCTTGTTGAAAGTAGCCATCGCCATTGGGATAAACCATCCACATGACAAGATGAACTTGGTCTGCAACAATGTTTAGATATGATGTGCCAGTCAGACGTTGATCAACACGAATTAAAGGGCCCAAAGCATGACATGAAAACATTCCCCAAACCATAACGTTGCCTCCACCAGCTTGAAGAGCTGTAGCAATGCATTTGGGGTCCATGCTTTCGTGCTGTTTCCGCCAAATTCTCACTAGGCCATCGGCATGGTGCAACTGAAAACGTGATTCATGGGACCACATAATTTGTTTCCAATTATCGACTGTCCAATCCTTGTGCTCCTGTGCGAACTGGAGACGTTTTCTCTTGTTAACTGCAGACAGCAAAGGTGTTCGAACAGGCCTTCGGCTGCCATATCCCATCCGATGCAGTGTACGGCGAACAGTGCGTGCAGATATCATTTGAGGGGATCCTTGATTAAGATGGTCAGTAATTTGCTGCACTGTTGCTCTTCTGTTGTCTGTTACCAGTCTGGACACTCTCCGTTCCCCCCCCCCCCGATAGTCACTAGTCGATGACGACCACACGTTGCGCGTAGAGACCCAGTTTTTTGGCTGACAGTCCAGTCTTTAAACAGTTTAACAACAGCTGCTCTGGAACATTTCACGAATGCGGCGGTTTCGGTGATACTCGCTTCATGGCTCCGAGCTCCTACAATCATCCCACGTTGAAAGTTCGTCAAATCGCATTTTTTACCCATCTCGTCACCCAAAAATCACTTCTACTACTGTCGCAAGCACTAAGCTTTTCCTTTTTATACTAGCCTCGCCCTCTGGCGGCAACAACGTGCAGCCATAGCTTATTTGCTTAAAGCTGTCAGGTGGTCGTAATAAAGTGGCCACTCAGTGTATACAGCACTATATGAAGGTATGTCTACTTCCTCTGTCTATTCATAATCACTTTCTAATCTTTTTTCTCGTTTTTGTCCAGCATTCTTTTGTAATTCGCTGAGTTTTGGTTTGATGCAGAGATTTGCCGCAGATCCGATTTGTTCATGGCAATCACGCAACTTTGTAAATACACCCATCGTCAAAAAAATAATTGCACCCAGTAGGAAGCAACCGGCAGGAATGAAACTTAGTGGGTAGGTCAGACATGCAAATGATTCAAGTAATACGATCGGCCGCGCTGGTGACACCAGTAAGGAGGGGGTCATAGCGCTGTGCCTGACGGCTATATTAGGTTGTCCGTGCTTGCCATTCTGACTCATGCTGTTCTGTTGGTTGCACACTTTGCAAGCGAAGTATGCCTCGGAGAAAAGTTCGAAAGCAATTCGATCAGTCGGAAGAGACGAGAGGGACCGAATTGTCGAGCTCTGGGAAGCGGGATTGACTTATCAACGTATTGCGCGCCCTACAGGCCTTGTGGAAATCAACATAGCACGCTGTTGGTGGCAGTGGATAGAAAAAGGTAGCAGCAGCGACAGGCAGGGTCTGGGAGTCCTAGACGAGCCACGGATAGAGAGAGGAACGAAGGGTTCATCGACATGCACGGATTGACCCAACAGCCACGATTGCGGATATTCACGGAGCAGTGGTGTCCTCGATTCATCGTCCGATTAGTGCCAGCACCATTATCAGACGGCTGCACGAAGTAGGGCTACACGCACGCAGACCGTTACGACGACTGTCTTTAACACCATTGTATCCTCGCCAAAGACTGCAATGGTGTCGTGCCAGACTGTCAAGGAGCCACTCAGAATGACAGCGGGGGATCTTCAGCGACGAGTCTTGCTCTTGTATTGGTGGAGATGACCAACGAATCCAAGTTTAGAGGCACCGTGGTCAGCGCCAAGATGAACGGTTTATTGTCGAGCGTCACACGTCCAGAAAGCCTGGTGTCATGGTGTGGAGTACAATTGCCTATGAAGCCAGATCACCTTTGGTGTTCATTACAGACACTTTGATAGCGCAACGATACGTTAATGTGGTCCTGCAACCAGTGGCCCTACCTTTTCTGAACGCTCACTCCACTGCGATTTTCCAACAGGACAACGTTCGTCCGGATAGTCCTGCTGTCTCGAAAGCTTGCCTTCAAGGCACTGACCCTCTGTCATAGCCAGCCGTATCGCCATACATATCGCCGATCCAAAATGTGCGGGATGCTATTGGACGCGCTATCCACTCCACTCATACCGCACAATCTGCAAGACCTGCGTAAGAAGATTCAAGCTGCGTGGGATGGCGTATCTAAAGATACCATTAGGGTCCTGTATAGCTGCATGCCGAGACGTCTGGCAAGCTGTGTGAGCAAACATGGCGGCCTGACGCCATACTGAGAGACATTACTTATTGGCGTATAGCTCAATAAATATTGCCAATATCAGTCTCAATGTTTAATCATTTATTGTTCCTGATCACCCTTACCTTCCTCCCGTATAGCATTGCAATCCGACGCGTCTTTCTGGGTGAAGCTATTTTTTTGGCCGTGAGTGTAATAATGAACAAGGAGGTGCAAACCAAGAGGAAGAGCAATGACACTCTTCGATCGATCACGCTCCTTTGCAAATTTCGAGAGGAAGAATATTTTTTTAAAAAGAAAAAAATACTTTTTGTTGTTTGTTAATAATAAAAATTATATCGTTTCAATGATTGAATTTTGAATTTTCATAAACACTAAAAACAAAAAGTCTAATTTAAAAATATTTTGGCCCTACAGCATTTTGTTTTTAAGAATGGAACTGTCTCGTATAACGGCAAGCGAGATAAATGCTTTTGCACGAATTCATTCATATATGTGCTGTTTTTAATTCATTCCTTGCCTATTTCTTTGAATTTTTATCATTCACGATATTTATTACCGGTCGTCTTTACTTCTTAAACTTTTCATCGTTTACTGCTGAACCCCGAATCTGAGCTTAAAAAATTATTATGAGAAATATTTTGCGAATAATAAATCAGTTTTTGGTCAGATACTACAAACGATGAGAATATTTTATGCCCATTTAGGCCCAAAATAATATACAATTTTCTCCCTTGGTGGAGCAAACGTTTGATTTCTTTTTCTCGAAATATATGCTTCTAAAACGCCGATTTAAAAATACTTTCAACACCTGTACTATTTAAAAATACTTTCAAAACCCATCATATGTCTGCAACGTTTTTCATTAAATCGTGGTTTGATTGAGTTTTGGAGTTCTGGCGCTAGCAGATGTTCGTGTGCATTCCCGTTTGGAAGTGTTTTTCCGCTTTTAAAAATCCGGCTGAAGAATTCGTTTTTTTAATGTGTGCCATTCGCTACAGTGAAGATTGGGAACGTTATCCTGTTTAAATAAATTGCGCAGTTTTCCCGCTAGGAGGCGCAAATTTCATAACTTGCTTTTCGCTCGGGGAAGAAGTATTTGAAATTTTTTTTTTCTAAGCTTTGCTTTTGCTATGCAGAATGCTTCTCGCATGTTTCTACTTTTCCAGCATTCAACATTTTGCCGCCGGGAGACGCCAGTTTATATTTCTATGTGAAATACTATATTCGATTTTAAAAATACCTTAGAAAAATCCTTCAAGGGTTAGGATATTTCTCATTGAGAGGAGTATTTTGCACACATTTTCTTCTTAAACTAATAAACAGCTTTTCCGCTACGGTACGTAAAATCATATCACGTCATATTGCAAATCTCTTATAGTAATTACTCAATTTGAAAATCTTTTTTATGCCTGTGATATTTACTGCTATGAGAAACTATATTTGCAAAATTTGAAAATTTTCGTGACCTATCTTTCAGCTCCTAGTGAGAATAAATACCTGTTTCTGTTTGTGAATGTTTATGGATTGCGATTTTTATTATAATTTATTTTTACTGTGTCTCCATTTCTTATGAGTAACTCTGCTCGCATTTCGTATTTTACATTATGCGAGATTATTCCAAGCTTTTGAAAGCGTATTCCTTGTTTTTTAGCTAAATTTTGGGTTTCCTAAAAACTTTCTATGAAATATTTGTTTGGTGCCGGAAAGGATTCAAAAGATCCGCTTATTACAACTGATTATTCGTGTCATCTCTTTTGTTTGGATGATGTATAAGAGATTAATGCTAACTGATTTCACTCTATTTCAAGAGGTTTTTGGGATCTCATACAGCATAAAGGCTTGGATTTTCAGAGAGTGCCTGATTTCAAAAATCTGCCGGTATCTAAATATAGTGGTGTTTCGTTTTAATAAAAATGTAATATTTGTTCAGAAATCTTTATGTTGTTTAGTTGGATACTTTAAGGGCTGAGCTATTTCTTTCTGCTCTTTATACAAGAAACACTGTTTAATTGTTATGCATGACTTGTTCGTAGATACCTCCTGTTGCTTTATTCTCTGATAAGAAGATCTCTGTATTTAATTCAAGAGCGGTGAAACCGTTTTCCATTTCTATAATGAGCGTCCCATTACTTCATTCGTCACCAAAACTATTTTCCACATTTTTCGGTGCTCAAATTTATTACCGCTGGGGTTAGATTATTATCGAGCAAGACTTCATACATGATTCACTGTGGTATTTAGGTGAGACTCCGTTTTGTACGTTGACAGCACTGAAGAGCTGATCCTTGAGTTGAAATTTTTGGCGCGTCTTCCTGTAATGCGCCCTCATTAAATTGTTTGAAGGGTCGGACTGAGTTGTTTCCTGGGTGTCAAAGAATTTGTTCGATGTATCATTCGTAACGATAACAAGCGCTCCGTTACTCTGAAAGAACTTATTTCCCCCAAACCTCCTTTCGAGACTAGAGAAACGTAACGTTTTCCTTTGTAACATATCAGTCTTCTGCTATATATGTTCACCTTTCACAGTGGTAAAGCTATGTTTTACCGTTTTATACACTGCTGTGCAAATATTAAAGACGGAGAGGAGAAATTAGCATAACAGCGGAACGAGCAGGAAGAACGGACCGAAAGACCACTCAGGAGATAGACTAGGGTCCGGTACGGTATTGCATGCGCACATGTGCAGCATGACGTAGGGAGGGAGAGTGTCGGAAAGGTATAAAGCACACGGGCGGTGTCAGTCGTGGAACTGAAAGATTTCATTATGAAGTGATAATGGAGATTTTGTCGGTACACACAAATATCAAAGCATAAACGTAACAGCGAAGATGAAGTCGAATTTTTGGTTGTAATATGCGCGTCTTTTGAATCCTTTCTGACGTGAATAAAAATTTTCGAATTTATTCATAGCCAATCGAACTAGTTAGAAAAAAAACAACAACCGGATTTCTACAAACGATAAACATCCAGATATAGAAACAGCTACTTACTTTTACTTGAGGCTAAAAAGGCATGTTACGAAAATGAAAAAATGGCGTACAAAAAAGATTCTCATACACTGACGGAAAAAAATCCCAACACCACGAAAAAATAGCTCAAGAGGAATGAAATGGCGGCAATACGTTTGTATAGGTAACATATTTAATCGATTAAGGTTTCAAGATCACAGCTTATTGTAAGCGCGAGAAGAGCCATTTTAAATGCGAAATGCTGGTACATTAATAACCGGTGTAACCGCCAGAATATTGAATGCAAGCACGCAAACGTTCATGCATTGGGTCGTACAGGTGTTGGATGTCAGTTTGTGGGATGGAGTTCCATGCCTGTTGAACTTGGTCGGTCAATACAGGGACGGTTAATGCTGGTTGGGGTGACGCTGGAGTTGTCGTCCAATGATGTCCCATACGTGCTCGATTGGTGAAAAATCTGGTGATCTAGCAGGCCACGGCTACATGTCGACACTCTGTAGAGCATGTTGGGTTACAACAGTGGTATGCGGGCGAGCGTTATCCTGTTGGAAAACACCCACTGGAATGCTGTTCATGAATGGCAACGCAACAGTTTGAATCACCAGACCGACGTACAACTGTGCCGTCAGGGTGCGTGGGATAACCACGAGAGTGCTCCTGCTGTCATAGGAAATTGCTCCCCAGACCATAATTCCAGGTGTAGGTCCAGTGTGTCTCGGCCGCAGACAGGTTGATTGCAGGCGCTAACCTGGCCTCCTTCTAACCAATACACGGCCATCACTGGCGCCCAGGCAGAACCGGCTTTCATCAGAAAACACAACAGATCTCCACTCCGTCCTCCAGTGAGCTCTAGCTTGACACCACTGACGTCTCGAACGACAGTGGTTTGGAGTAAGTGGAATGCACGCTACAGGGCGTCTGACTCGGAGCTGTCCTTCAAGTAACCGATTTGTAACCGTTCGATGTGTCACTGTGGTGGCAAATGCAGCTCGAATCGCCGCCGCAGACGCGGTACGACGCGTCACGGCCATACGCCGTACACGGCGGTCTTCCCTCTCAGTAGTGCCACGTGGCCGGCCGGAACCCGGTCTTCTTGAGGCAGTACCTTCCCTTGACCACCGCTGCCAACAATCATGCACAGTGGTAACATTCCTGCCAAGTCGTTCTGCAATATTGCGCAAAGAAAATCCACCTTCTCGTAGCCCTATTACACGACCTCGTTCAAACTCCGTGAGCTATTGATAATGGCTTCTTCGTCTTCTTAAAGGCATTCTTGACTAACATCAACACCCTACGTCGAATCTCAACGAGAACTAATGCTCACGAACGTTACAGCGCGTATTTACAGCAAACCTGCTTTGCATGTTCCGAAGGGCGCTATTAGTGCCACACGTATGCGCCGAGCGCGAAATTTGCATAGACGTCATCTTACAGATGTACTCTCACCGCCTACCAACTGTCGTTTATCTAACACAACCCCTTCTTGGTGTTGGGATTTTTTCCGTCAGTGTATTTCAGAGACAAAGACATTTCCAAATCCAAGAGTTAAAGTAAGAAATACAGAAAGAAATTTAATATTACTCTACGCCCCTAGCGGAAGAACTTTGCATGATGCAAACGTTGACGATATGCAAAAATTATTCGTCATAGCTAAAGCTATGCTAAAGAAAAGGAATTTTTCAAATGCGCTTTCCAGAAGAAAAGATAGTGAGTAAAATATTTTTACATCTCCTCCTCCTAACCTACTAACAAGAAAGATGTGCATTATTGGAAAAGGACGACGTCCGCCATCTGTAACGTAGCGAATAGCAAATGGTAAAAACAGAAATTTTCCTGTATGGTTTTTAGAAACGGAGATACAACTCCAAAGACAGGTATAATAACCACCACCTAGCGACAGAACAGTGAACGAAAGAAAAAAAAAACACTCCACAAGTAGTGTATATTCACAAGATAAATGGTTCCACAAGAACCATTCACCTTGTGTTCCACAAGTAGTGATCTATGGTGTTAAAATATTTTTTAATCGGCCATTTAGAAACAGAGATGTCGCGAAGAAATGTTAAATATTTTGTTCCATAGAGAGGAAATTTTGCATGATTTCGGGAAGGAAATACACCAAAACTGTTTTCATGCCTAATAGTATCTGACGGAAAAATAAATTTTTCAACGCGTTTTTACTCCAACAGACATTGCTACAAATATAATATAAACGGAAACGTGAAAGTCCACTCTTTATTGGCTCACTTATACTTTAAGAAATATTTGGCATTATACGCATTATATACTTTAAGAAATATTTTGCCTTATATTTTTTTCTAACAAGTCGATTGGCTATGCATTTCGCACTGGAAATGCCCTCTCGTAAAGAAATAATTTTTCAAATCGAACTCTTAGAAGCAGACATATCGGCAAAAATAAGATGTGCATCTACGCTGCCTGGTGGAAAAATTATGGTTTAACTTAAACAGAAGTTATTGTCAAACGGTTTCCCGAGGTGAAACTGTACCGAAAATAGTGTTAGTTAAAAATGGCATCGAAAGGAGGAAATAATTTTTCAATCCGACATTTTGAAGCAATTATACGGAATAAAATGTATTTTGAATTCGACAGCATATTCATTCATGTCTTCCAGAGGCAAAGTTATGCGACGAACGAAAGTGTAAAGCAAGGATCACAACAAATTTAAAGCGGGGTCGATATTTTTTTTCATCGTAAAATAATTTTTTTAATAAAAAAAGCAAAAACCAAATGTTTATCTATGCGCGATATCTTTGGTTTCATGCGGACCCCATTATACCTTTAAAAATGGCAGTATAACGTAAGCAATGGATGTATAACGTAAGCACCTTACATTGCCAGGGTTCTGTTAATAGCAAAGAACAAAAGGGTGATCGCCTTTGATCTCCTGGGGATTTAAAAGTTGACACACGTTCTTTACATGTCGAATAATCTCTCCGATAGTTCGATACAAACCGTGTTCGTTCCATATCAAAAACGTAAGAATTGAACTGATCCTAGTCCGACAAAGAGCAGCATTATAAATTTTAGTCTCCTAAATTAAAACGAGTTGACGTGCTTTAACTTCTGTAGGGAAATTTCAACGTTTCTGAAATTTCAATACCACACAACTACACATTAAGTTTAATAAAAAATACTTGTGATAAAATAAGATTTAGCACTGATGAAATCATAAACGCTTCGAGTTCCTCTGATGATTAGGGTAAACAATCGACCTACAACTCTTGCACGCCCCCTGGTGAGCTATGACATTAACGATCCACTTTTTCTAACTGTTAACTCTATGGAGAGTTGTATTACCTGACTATCATACACCATGGTATGAAGACTCGCAACAGTGGATATGGACATACTGAAGACGTTAGTTGGAACCCACCGACCTGTAACCACGCTGGAGTTGGCCGAACATCTAGGGACTACCCACATGAGCATTATCATGCACGTGCATCAAATTGGAAAGGCGCACAAGAGGGGAATTTTGGTACCTCATCAACTGTCAGTTAAACAGAAAGCAAACAGCATGAGCGCACGCGTTTCCCTACATGCCCGTGAACCCGTTGAACCGTATTGCGACAAGTGACCAGAAATGGGTCCTGTATGACAATATAAGCGTACGGAAACAGTGGTTGCACCCAAAACAGAAGCCCATGCTGACCCCCAATGCCTGCTACCTTCACGTAAGGTCGTGGTGTCTGTTTGGTGAGATATCGTTGTTTTTGAGCTTCTGTCGAACAACACCACTATCACTGCCAAGCTCGACGATCTGCACGCATCGCTCACGTCCAAATGACCAGCACGGCTAAACCGCAAGGTCCTCCTCCTATAGCAAGATGGAGCCAGATCTGACACATTACGGGGGCACCTGTCGCAAGATCAAGGACCAGGGTTTGGAGCTGCTGAGCCGCACTTAGTCTATTCCTCGAACATTGCTAGAGCGGCTAAATTTTGGACTGATTTCTACTTGTATGTACCGTAATCAGGACTTTTCTTTGCCTTGCGTTTGCAGATATTCCTTTCTTTCCAACCCAATATTTGCCGTACGGATAGTCATTGTTTCGATTCCTCTCCCCAAATCTTTCTAATTTCGTTACTTGAAGTGCATTTCGGTCGTCTGGAGCGTTTTTGGTTTTCCCTTATAAACGCCATGTTTTGCAATTGAAAAATACACGGTCGACTCACATTATTGTAACCACCAGCTAATATCCAGAGTAACCGCCGTGTGCAGCGCGGATACAAGCTGGACGGGCTGGGAATGACTCAATAAGGTGCTGGAAAGTGTTCAAAGGTATGTGGAGTCATGCTGACTGCAGTGCATCTGACAGCTGCTGCAGGGTGCGTGGAGGAGGATTTGTAGAGCGAACAACACGATCGAGGTGGTCCCACAGATGCTAAATTGGGTTTCCGCTTGGGAAATTAAGGGGCCAGGGAAGTACTTTGAAGTCTTCATCGTGCTCTTCCAACCACTCTCGGATATTTCTATCTGTGTGACACATCGCATTGTCGTGCTGGAGGATTCCGTCGGATCCAGGGAAGGCATTCAGCATGTATGGGTGTGCGTGGTTTGCAAGGATGGATTCATAACGAATTCGTACCCTAGTGCGTGCCACAGCTATGAGTGAACCCAGAGAATGCCACAAAAGCACTTCGCAGACCATTATTCTACCCCCACTAGTTTGTGATCTCCTAGGAATGGTTGAAGAGTATTTGTTCTCCGATGTTTCTCGCCTTATACGCCAACGTTCATCCGTTCAATGAAGCAGAAAACCTGACTCATCGGAGAAGGCAATGCTTTGCCAATCTGCGGAGGTCCAAATCCGATACTGCTGTGCAAATGCAAGCCTTTTCTGCCGTTACACCTTCGTTAGCATAGGTGCAGTGACCATCCGTCTGCATCGGAGCCTCATACGCCGCTAGGGCTCGCGGAACTGTCATTTTGGACACACTTCTGGTAGACCTCTGGTTCATTCGGCCAGTGAGTTGCTCCACTGTAGCGATTCGCCCTCACGAACATTCGCAGCCGACGTTCACTACTCACATCAATGGCACGTGGTGCTCCGCAGTTTGCATGTCGCTTATTCAGAATGATGCTATTTCTCCAATCACGATACACTTTAACCACAGCAGCAGGCGAACAGTTCACAAACTGCGCTGTTTCAGAAATACTGCCAGCCTTGGACCGAAAGCCGATAATCATCCCTCTTTGCAAATCCGATAAATCATTCCTTTTATCCATGACAGCAACGAGTGATATGTTTTCAGAATGCCTAAAGCACAACTTATATACCCTCCAAGCCAGCTCCAGACAGTGCCTTTTTTCATTGGTTACGAGCTGTTGACGTCCAAAGTAGGAAGTGGTCACAATAATGTGAGTCGACTGTCTATATTCCCCGTATAGAATGATTCAGTTCTGTAGCTATTTCTGTAATTTTCGTTTCCTGCGCCTTTAGTTTGTATACACTGAAGTGCCAGAAAAACTGGTACAGACGAGCTTATGCAAAATACATAGCAACGTCATCTATGCGCGTACACGGTTGCGTCCGCCACTGCGTATATAAAGCGATAGACATCCTTGCCAGCTGTCAGAGCTGTGTTCGGCATGCGAATGACAAGTAATAACGATTTAAGCGATTTCCAACGCGGTGTCATACCTGGCGCTTGTGAGATGGGCCATAGTATTTCGGAGGTAGACATCCTTGCCAGCTGTCAGAGCTGTTTTCGGCATGAGAATGACAGGTAATAACGATTTAAGCGATTTTTAACGTGATGTCATAGTTGGCGCTCGTGAGATGGGCCATAGTATTTCGGAGGTAGAAACGAAGTTCGGATTTTCACGGACGACCATTGCAAGGGTGTACCGTGACTACAAGAATTCCGGCAAAACCTCCAGCCTACGATACCAATGTGTCCGTAAAAATAAATTGGGTGAATGTGACTATCATCGGTTGTCAAGAATCGTTTCACGCGATAGGCGTGCAACACTCTCGCAGGTATCATTGGAATTCAATGGTGGAGCCTCAACAAGCATCAGCGTCCGGACTGCGCAATGACGCTCAACTCGAGTACCCTTGATGGGTGGACGACACAGAGCTATGCGCCTCGCTTGTGCACGGCAACACCGCCACTGGACAATTCCTGACTGGAAACAAGTTACCTTGTCTGACGAGTCGCGCTTCCAACTGTATCGGGCAAATGGAATAATTCCTGTGTGGCGCAAACCCCATAAAGCCATGGATCCCACTTGTCAACAGGGAACTGTGCAGGCTGGTGGAGGGACTGTAATGGTATGCGGTGTGTTTAGCTGGACTTCACTGGGATCCCTGATACGTCTACAAACGTCTGTGACCGGCCAACGCTATGTGCGCATCCTTTCGGACGAGGTACACTCGTTCATGTCCTGCATTCATGCTGATAGGTTGGGCCTGTTCCAACAGGACAGGGCACCTCAACACAAGTGTCGGGACGCCAGCATTCATCTGAGTTTGGGGTGTTGCCATTCCCACCCACGTTCCCAGATCTGAACGTGATGGAACACATTTTGGATGCCTTGCAACGCGCTATCGAACACAGGAATCCGAGACCTCGGAATACACCCGAATTGTGGATCGCTCTGCAGAAAGTATGGTGTGCATTGCCTACAGCATAATTCCAGGAGCTAGTGGATTACATGCCCCGCCGTATATCTGCAGTGCTGCACTACCGTGGGGGACCTACTAAGTATTAGACTGGCGTACCAGTTTTTCTGGCCCTTCAGTATGCTGACGCAACTTCCTCGGACGTAAATTCTTTCAGTTTCCGCTTCGCACATATGAGTAATAAAGACGATTCGCAGACAGCAATATCTTTATACTTAAAATCCTAAAAATACGTGCCGTCAGTAAATAAATAAATACAACGCTCTTTCCACGTTCCAGAAACAAATAGCAACCGAAAAATTGTTTTCCGCCGCCGCCGTGGAATTGAACCACGGAACTCTCGATATCTAGCCGAGCGCGTTAACTTTTCACCACGGAGGCCAACAATCCACGGTGCTATGTGTGTTTGTAAGTCAGCTTCTGACATCATAAATCCGAAAGATGGGCTCAGCTCCTGAGACGGCTCCATCTGGTGGGCATTAACGGCACTGGCTATATATATATATATATATATATATATATATATATATATATATATATATATATATATATATATATATATCTACTAAGGAGAAACCTAATAAAAAAAACACATTAATAATTTCGACTCACACCAAGTACGACATAGAAAAGGTTATGTATCTATCGGTGTGAGTAAAAGGAGAAAAGATAAAAATAATAAAATAAAACAACTGAATGTAGAAGGTGTCGAGAATACTGAGCCTTGGCTTTATCAAGGACCAGCAAAAACTCTGCATTTTCTCACTTCCACAAAGACCTAGTCGGAAATGGGTTTCTGCAAGGCCAAGGATGCAAGTAACATTCCCACCTAAAAGTGTTTTAAAACATATATATATGTCATGTCCTCCGCAGAGTTGTATGACAAAGCACTAGTTAACAATTTCGCTTGCATCCATTGACCTTCTTGGCCCGACCCATGCTCTTCATCTGTTACTATTAAACAGAGAGAAGAAGATTAAAGAGAACTCAAGCTGTGGGAGTGACATAATAATTAGAAATAATTTTCAGCTATAACGAAATGCCAAGTTCGTTTGAGAGAGAATTTAAACCTGAAAAACAATGCAAAAGAAATCCGAATATTTACATTGCAATTAAAAAAGGAAATATTAATTTTTAAAATTTTTAAAAAACAGATTTTTGAAAGAAAACTTGAGTCTAAAACCCCCTACTCTACACCTTATGACAACACGAAAACGAGAATAATTTAAAGACAATAATTAACTAAAGAAAACTTTGGGAAAGTTATATGACTTAAACAGTTAGTTGCAATATGTACAAAGTTTTTCAGCAGTGCTTTAAGTGCATAATTATTTTAGTTATTAAAAACTTAACTACTTGGAAATACAGCGCAAAGAAAAGGAACACGCTTAGCCCTCTGCTGTTCCTAGGTACCCCAAAAGACGCGCAAAGTTACCAAGAAAAGAAAGAGTTAAAACCCGCAAAAATGTTAACAGACAAGCCAGTGCCTAAAAGCTGAAAAGCTAAAAATCAACAGAGAAAAAGTACATGAATTACAAACAATGAACTTATAAAACCTAAAGCCCTAAACACAAGGAAGAGAGCTTACCTCTTGTGCGACGAAACAATCACCTCACTAGAGTAAAACATGGCTGACCTCTTTCCTGACGCTTCTATATATATATCATCATCATCATCATTGTCCACCATTATCAATCCACTGCTGGACGAAGGTCTCCCCAAGTTTCCTCCACAACGGTCTGTCTTGTGCCAGTCTCCTCCATGTCACTCCCGCATACTTTCGAATTTCATCCACCCATCTTCCATGTGGTCTTCTTCTGGGTCTTTTCCTGTCCCTTGGAATCCAATCTAAAATTTCGGCTGTCCATCGATGGTCTGTTCTTCTGGCAGTATGTCCAGCCCATTGCCATTTCAGGGATTTAACTCTGATCATGATGTCTTCCACTCTTGTCATTTTTCGGATCCACGTGTTCCTCTTCTTATCTCTCCTGGTTACACCAAGCATGCACCTCTCCATGCTTCTTTGAGTTGTCTGCAGCCTTTGTATGTCTCTTTTAGCTAAGGTCCACGTCTCTGCACCATACGTAAGCACTGGAAGGATGCATTGATCAAACACTTTTCTTTTAAGACATAATGGCATATTGCTCTTGAAAATTATGCTGTTTCTTCCAAAAGCTCTCCAGGCAAGTTTTGTACGCCGATTAATTTCTTCACCAATGTGACCCTCACTTGATATCTGCTGTCCAAGATAAACGTACGTGTCTGTTATCTCCAGCTTTTCTCCATCAATCGATAAATCTTCATTTCTTGTAAATGCATTGAACATCACTTTTGTCTTCTGAAAGTTCATTTTTAATCCCACTTCTTTACTCTTGTCAGCAAGTTCCTGGATCATACTCTGTAGCTCTGATGGGGTAGTTGCAAAAATGACTATGTCATCAGCAAAACGAAGGTGGGTTAGATAATCTCCATTAATCTTTATCCCTTTGTTTTCCCAGTTCAGTGATTGAAAGACATTTTCCAATGTGGCATTAAAGAGCTTCGGAGATATGGTGTCACCTTGTCTCACTCCCTTTCCAATTTTTATGTGTGTTGTATTTTCAAACAGCCGAATCTTTGCACTTGCATTTTCATAGATATTATTAATAATATTAATGTATGCATCTTCAATACCGTAGGATTTCAGAGCCATTGCAACTGCTGATGGTTTCACCGAATCAAAGGCTTTTTCATAATCGATAAAAGCCATGCACAATGGAAGCTCATATTCCCTCGCTCTTTCAATTAGTTCTCTCAGTACGTGGATATGATCTATTGTGCTGTAGCCACTCCTGAATCCAGCTTGTTCTCTCGGTTGAGCCATGTCCAGTGTCACCTTCAAGCGGTGTGAAAGAACTTTAGTGAAGATTTTATAAACCACTGATAGGAGGCTGATAGGTCTGTAGTTCCTGAGATCCTCAATGTCACCTTTTTTTATGTAGCAAAATCATTGTAGCGTTGTTCCAATCCTCAGGAATTTTCCCTTCCTTAAGGCATCGAGTGAAAATTTGGGCGAGTACTGTTTCGATTTCTCCACTTGCTTCTTGTATGATGTCTACAGTAATTCCATCTTCTCCTGGAGCTTTTCCCCGCTTCATGTTCTTGATTGCATGTGCAACTTCTGCTGGAAGGACTGGAAGAACTCTGGTACTGGTACCTTTCATGTTGTCTGGAGTACATGTATCATCCCTTTCATATAATTTGGAGTAGAAATCTTTCACTCTTGTCAAAATTTCGCCTCTATTTCTTGTTACAGAACCATCTTCTTTTCTCAGTGCCATAATCTGTTTTTTCCCCTTACTAAGATGTCCCTTTGCTATCTTTAGGCTTTGGTTGTTTTCAATTGCTTTCCTTACTAGTTCACAGTTGAATTTCCTTACGTCTTCAGTGATACTTTTTCGTACTGTCTTGCATAGCTCTATATATTCCACTTTGGAAGTCACATCTTCTTTAGTTGTCCTCATCACTCTTCTTTTTTGCATCAACATTTTGGTTTTCCTGATAATTTGTTCACATGCAATTTGTTCTTAGACCCAGCTAATTTTGTTGCTGTTTCCATAAGAGCTTTGGTTACTTTTCTGTTAACTTCAGAAATATCCACTTCTTCCGATGTTAGGCCTTCTAAAGCAGAGAATCTGTTCTTCAGTTCCAATTTGAAGGTATTATGGTGTTTTTAAGGTTGGTTATGTCAATACATTTTGTTTGTCTTATGAGCTTGCTACGTTCGAGTTTAGTGTTGAGGTGCATCTTACATCTCACCAATCTATGGTCACTGCCTGTGTTGAACTTGTTTAGCACACTGCAGTCTTCTATGACGAATTTTTTGTTACACATAATAAAATCAATTTCACTTGTCGTCCCATTTGGATGTCTCCATGTCCATTTCCTGTGTGGCTTTTCTTGAAAAAGGAGTTCAAGATGAAAAACCCTTCTGCCTCTGCGAACTCTACGAGAGTATTTCCACGCTGGTTTCTGTTGCCGTGACCGAATTTACCTACTGAAGTTTCATTCTGTTGCCGTTGCCCTATTTTTGCATTGAAATCTCCCATAATTATCTTCAAGTGCTGCTTACCTTTATTATTTAGATCACGAATTCCCTCATAAAATTCTTCAATTTCTTCTTCAGCATGACTTGTGGTGGGTGCATAAGTTTGAATAATCTGAGCCTGGTATCTTCTCGAGAGTTGGATAACGAGTCGTGCAGCTCTGTCAGAGGAACTTTCAACTTCTACAACTTTATCCTTCAGTTTCTTGTTTATTATAAATCCAACACCACTAGTTCTGCCAGTATCTGTCCCACGATAGTAGAAGAGATGTCCACTTTTCAGTTCAATGAGATCTTCTCCTTTTCTCCTTACCTCACTTAGCCCGACGATGTCCCACTTGATCCTTTGTAGTTCCTCTTCCAATTCAAGAAGCCTTGAATCAGAAGATAGGGAGCGTCCGTTGTACGTAGCCAAGGTCAGCATCAGATGGCAGCCTAGTCCGGTCCTCCGGGGATTCTTAGCACCCTCTGCCTTCATGTCGCACTGGCCGCTGCCTTGGCCAGGTACATTCCAGCTGCCGGAGACTGAGGGCCAAGATTTAAGTTGTGGAGTCATTTTGGAGGGGTTTGGCCATAACTCACCACGCTGGCCAAGCGGGTTGGTGAGTGTGGGATAGCATTTCCTCTAATCCCGATGGTATAGTTATATATAGTATAGCAGTTAAATCCAAAGGGCGAGATCCAAGGTGAAAATCCTTCAAATACGTGGCGTCAGTAGACGTCTCAGTAGCTGAGCCCATCTTACGGATTTTTGATGTCAGAAGCTGACTTAAAAATACACATAGCACCGTGGATTTTTGGCCACCGTTGTGTAAAGTTTACGCGCTCGGCTAGATATCGAGAGTTCCGTGGTTCAATTACACGACGGCGGCTGGAAACAATTTTTCGGTTGCTATGTGTTTCTGGAATGTGGAAAAAGCGATGTATTTATTTATTTATCTTTATACTGAGTGATTACAAACTGTAGTGTGATTCTGATTTCTCGAGTACATGATGTTTTGCTTTCTAATCTTTTTTTCTATGTCTCTCTTCTATATAGTGTTTTACCATCAAATATTTCTCGTACATAATGCCTTGCTTTTTAATCTCTCTTTCTCAGTGTTTCACTTTCAAAAATTTACAATGTTTTACTTTCTAATCTTTATGTTCCTTTTCGGTGTGTTATCCCTATAAGGAACTTTGGCAACCGAAATGAATCGTAGACTTATAGGCCAAAGAATGAATAATTTATTTCATGTTCAAATCCAATATATTTTTACAAGTTTTCAATATATTTGCTATTGCTTCGACTCTACAATTTTTTCTCCAACGTCAATCCAGCCTCAAGTACTTTCATTCTCACACGACGACATGTTTAGTTGCCATATTGCCATTTGACGCGATTCACTGCAAGAGGGCGTAAAGGCACATGTTATGGAGTTCAAATATGTTTGATTTCATATCATTTCTTATAAACATCAGAACGAAGAACATATTTCTTTCCTTCGATACTATTTATAAACGAAGCCTATTCTCAGTATGATTCATTTTTCAAGTAATGCTCTGTTCCTCCTCTAGCGAGTGGAAATTTAAATAACATGTTCCTCAATATCTTTGATTCTAAAAGTCCTCTTCGAAAATCCTTTTTGCATCAGATAGAGGTCATTGTGTACAATTCTTTGAATAAACGATAGAACCCCGTGTAGACTATTCTTATTTATACCGTTTCCTCGTGTATACGTAAAATGTCCCTGATCCAAAAATTCTGAATTGCCACGGATGTTCAATTTTATCAAGTATACGTTCATTGAATCAGCTTTCTTCTCATTTATACGTTACATTGTGGTGTCATGAATTAGAAATTCAAGCCACGCGAATTCTATTTATAAAACTGCGTCACCCCTCCCCTTGTCACCGCAAATCCCATATTTCATTTTCCAATCTCCTCTTCTGCCTTTCGCTCTTTTTATTTCCTGGCATCCACTTGCTTTATGAATGGCTCTGCGGAACGTGCGCCCTCCTCCTGAGCTACTGTTGGTCAGCTCATTTGGCATCCTCAGTAGAAACCTGCACTGCCTTGAGGTTGTAATGCCTGATTTTTTCTTGAGACCATCATTTGCGTTCACTTCCTGGACGAATGTAAACCTCAAGCAAGAAGATATCGTTTCGTGATCTGACTGGAATGCCATAACTAACCAGGATGATGTCATCAGTTATAAGGTGATTATGGTATATTGAACAGGACAATGGATCAGTGTCACATATGTGATTTTATTGTATGAGTTTAATCTTGGACACGGTGCTCTGAAGGCAGCTGTTCAATATTAATACATAATTTGGGGAAAGTACTGTTATTGAACGCAAGACACAACTTCGGTTTGCAAACTTTGGATCCAGCGATATGAGCCTTAGACCAGGACGAGCTATCGACGATGCCGAGTTAGAGGTCTTCATTGAATCCTATCCAATTCAAACGGTACGAAACCGTAGCGAGAAACACGGAGTACGCTATGTAATCGTTCCTCGACTTCTAACGGCCATAGACAAAGTGAAGAGGACGGAAAAATGGGTCTCGCATTAGCTGACGGAACAGTACAAAACATGACGACTTGGTGTCTTGTCTTCGGTGTTCATCGCAAAACAGACGAAAGCCATTTTTAGGAGTTCAGGCACATGTGTTGAGATCCGGATGTTGTGGGACAATCGCCGAAGTCCGTCGCGACGGCTTGACTCCGGTAAAACTCCAAAACCCACGTCAAAGTCGATACGTCATCCCAAGAAGACGACGGTCGGTGCTTGTTGATAG
Organism: Macrothele yani; assembly: GCA_039090855.1. Taxonomy (NCBI): domain Eukaryota; kingdom Metazoa; phylum Arthropoda; class Arachnida; order Araneae; family Macrothelidae; genus Macrothele; species Macrothele yani. The sequence goes on along the minus strand of CM076997.1, from coordinate 19,904,993 downwards.
GCAGCTAGTGTGATCCTCTCCTATTTCCTACAACCGGGTCAAAGGAAGACGGCAATCCGTGTTGATGGTAGGCAGTGGGTGTGATCTTATCCTATTTCCTACAACCGGATCAAAGGAAGACGACAATCTGAGTTTGTTGGTAGGCAGCTGGTGTGATCCTCTCCTATTTCGTACAGCCGGGTCAAACCAGAAAGACGACGGTAAGTGTTTGTTGGTAGGCAGCTGGTGTAACCCTCTCCTATTTCCTACAACCGGCTCAAAAGAAGACGACAATTCGTGTTTGTTGGTAGGCAGTTGGTGTGATCTTATCCTATTTCCTACAACCAGACCAAAGGAAGACGACAATCTGAGTTTGTTGGTAGGCAGCTGGTGTGATCCTCTCCTATTTCATGCAGCCGGGTCAAACCAGAAAGACGACGGTAAGTGTTTGTTGATAGGCAGCTGGTGTGACCCTCTCCTATTTCCTGCAGCCAGGTCGAAAGAAGACGGCCGCCCCGGTGGCGTAGTGGTCTAAGCGATTGCCTCTGATCCTTCGTCCGAACGGGGTCCGGGTTCGAAACCCGTTGAGGCATGGATGTTGTGTTTGTCTTACGGCACTGGCTCTCTCCCTTCCCTGGAACCAGTGACCCTAAATTAGGGACGGACGACTGTTTATACCCCATTGAGTTGCTCACGGTGGTCGTTAAACCTCCAATCAAAAAAAAAAAAAAAGAAGACGACAATTCGTGCTTGTTGGTAGCCAGCTGGTATGATTCTCTCCTATTTCCTACAACTAGATCAAACCAGGAAGACGACGGCGAGTGTTTCTTGGTAGGCAGCTGGTGTTGTCCTGTCTTACTTCGTACAACCGGGTTAAACCAAATGAGCGTAGTGGCATTCGCAAGAACTTTACATTACGCATGGAAATTATCCACCAAAATTCCGTCATTAATGAACCTCCGAGGGCCCATATTTTCCCAAAATAACGCAAGAACTCAGGCACACCATACGATCAAGCAGCTGCACCAGTTGTGGTACGAAGCATTACCTCACCTACCTTATTCAATTGATCTGTCTCCTACGGAATATCATTTTTCAAGCACCCCGACATCTTTCTATATAGGGTAAATCATTTTTCAATTAAACAGCAGTTCAAACCTCATTTCGTAAGTTAGTCTCATTCCGAACTCGACATTTCTTCAGGAAGGCGTACATGTGCTTCTATCTCATTGGCAAAACTGTGTTGCTAATGTTGGATGCGATCAGTTTGATAAATACAGTATAGATTGCATTGTCTGGTGTTTGGCTTTTCCATCAATATTCCCACATTTCTTCTGCTAAAACCGAATTGAAGGGAATAGTTTGCGGACCATGTCAGAATGAGATAAAGGCATTTTAAAAAGGGTTTGTTCACACTTTAGTTATCCACGCTGCTGAGAAATTAGAGCTTGCCTCTGCAACACTATCATGTCAGCCCGTACCTTTTCATTCCTATCATATAAATAAGAAGTCGTATTAAATAAATGTAGGCTCAGTTGAACAAATGCCTTTTATTTTTTATTAGTTTCTACACAACAATTATTTGCATACAAATCTTAGCAGCGTTGCTGTTATTTGTCAGCATCTCACCCAGCATGCGAGATCAACTCCTTTAATGCACATGAAATTTAGAGTGTGATACTCTATGCACATAAAGTTGCTCCAATCTACGGAAAAGATAAATTAGCAATCCACTTTTGAAAAATAACATAATATTTTGCAGCTCGATAAAGCACGTGAGGTTTATGGGAATATTTAACTTCAAGAGTAAGTGCTCTAGCTTCGTGTAGAATAATTTAAAGCGTCTGAGACTTTGTTTTTACTTTGGAAATTGCGCCAATCCTTATTCGCATGGGCATCATAAATTATTAAGTCTATTTAAGCGATTCATTGCTGAACTGAAAGTACGAGCAATGCTCTTCATTACAAGCTAACGGTTAGTAAAATAAAAAAAGAGAAAACGATATATATTGATCCGTAGAGGTACAAGACATCACGTTTCGAAAATTGACGCTGCCTTAAGGACGCAAATTTGAGCTATAACATAAAAGTTGCAGAATCCTTTACTTTAAACTATAAGAAAGAATTTAATGAAAAAAGTAAAAATTCATATTTTGAAGCACGTAAGTAAGATTGTTCATTCGAAGCAGAAGTTTCGAAAAATATAAAAAAAAGGCGAATTTTATAATCAAGAAGCCAAATTTGCACAAACCTTTACTTTGTGTACTTTTTGAAACACAGTACAGTGAGCTCTTATAAAGCAAGTCATCTATTGCTCGGAATTATTTTCATTCTCTTTGAGAGTTTAATATTAGATATCTGCTTAAGTTGTAGGATGCAACACATTGTTATTACTCCAATTACCTTTTTCTGCGCAGTTAAGTAACGAAAAGTTAAGGTTTCTTCCACAACGGTCTACCTTGCGATAGTCTCCATGTTACTCCCGCATGCTTGCGAATGTGATCCACCCATTTCCCATGTGGTCTTCTTTTGGGTCCTTTCCATGTCTATTGCCCTTTAATGTTATCTTATTTATCTGGGGATTTTCTTGAATTTTTACTACTAAATTTTTTTCGTCATGGATATGTACTCAGAGGTTGATATAGATGGTTTATTGAAGCTCAGACAACGAATTAAAGCTGAGCTAAAAGTTGCAGGTAAAAAAGTAATTAAAATAAAAATTGTAATCCAGTCTAAAATTTCGGTTGTCCATCTCAAGTCTGCCCATCCGTCAACATATACATATATAGATATACAAATAAGTTATATATACACGGTAGAGTCACATTATTGTGACCACCAGCTAATATTCAGAGTAACCACCGAGTGCAGCACGGACAGCAGCTAGACCGGCTGGGAGTGACTCAATAAGGTTCTGTAAGGTGTTTACAGGTATGTGGAACCATGCTGACTGTAGTGCATCTGACAACTGCTGGAGGGGCATGGTGGAAGATCCATAGAGCAAACAACACAATCGAGATGGTTCCACAGATGCTCAATTGTGTTTAAGTCTGGGGAATTAGGGAGCCAGGGAAGTACTTTGAAATCTTTATCGGGCTCTTTCAACCACTCTTGGACATTTCTAGCTTTGTGACACGCCGCACTGTCGTGCTGATTGATCTCATCCTCCCCAGGGAAGAAAATCAGAATGTATGGATGTACGTGGTCTGCAAGGATGGATTCTTAACACATTCGGTCCACAGCGCCTTCTAGAGATACGAGTGGACCCAGAAAATGTCAGGAAAACTGATGTTCTCCGATGTTTCTCGCATTATACGCCAAGGTCCATCCATTCGATGAAGCTGAAAATGTGACTCATTGGAGAAGACAATACTTTGCCAATCTGCGGAGTTCCAATTCATATACTTCCGTGCAAATGTAAGCCTTTTCTGCTGATGTATCTTCGTTAGCATAGGTACAGCGGTCTTCCGTCTGCATCGGAGCTCCATACCTATCAGGTTTCGCTGAACTGTCGGTTTAGACACACTTCCTGTAAGCTCTGGGTTCATTCGCCCAGTGAGTTTCTCCAATCCAGCGTGACGATCGGCCCTCACGCACCTTCGCAGCCGCCGTTCACCTTTCACATTAATGGCACGTGGTGCTCCGCAGTTTTCACGTCGCTTATTCGCAATGGTGCCAATCCTCCAATCACGATACACTTTAACCACAGCAGCATGCGAACAAATTGCGCTGTTTCAGAAGTTCTGCCACCCTTGGCCCGATAGCCGATAATCATCCCTTTTTGCAAATCTGATAAGTCGCTCCTTTGATCCATTACAGCAACAAATGACATGTTTTCAGAATGCCTACAGCACACCTCATATATCCTCCTAGCTAGCTCACGGAACGTGCCTTCTTTCATTGGCTAACGCGCTGTTGACCTCAAAAGTAAGAGATGGTCACAATAATGTGACTCGACTGCGTGTATAGGAACATATTGAAAGTGAATAATATGCTACACCATAAATGAATGAACGAAATGGTACAAAACTTATCACACGTCTAGGGCAGTTCTTGAAAAAGAGGTGGTTCAGTTCATCAGGGTTTACCAGAACGCGATGGGCGAAAAAAACTTATAATGAGGCCTGAGTCAGGAGATGGTACGACCGCCATGATGTGGTATCCTTTCGGCAACAGGGCATAGCGTTGTGTGGTAAGAATTCCTGGATGATGTCCTGAGGTATCGGTGACCATGTGGATTTGACCTGCGTCCACAATAGGTCGATATTCCGAGGCGGCCGGGTAGAGACGTTATGTCTTTTTCCAATGACGTCCCGCAGGCTCTCTATTGGAGAGTATGGATCATACTGGTCAGTGCAGCACCGGAACAAGTTGTATGCACTATCTGCTCTTCTTCAAAGTGGGCGGTCGGGTGTAACCTTGCTGAAACGGTACATCCGGACCGCCACTAAGGTATGGAACAAAATCGGGTACAGCAATTCATCGACATATTGTCCCGCTCTCATTTCACAACTATGCGAACAAGCGGTGAATTTTTGTTCAAACTGATAGCGCCCAAAACTATGACACCAGGCTGAGAAGCCGTATGATGCTCAAACGGCTGTTGAAGCTGATAGAGCCCCAAATCATGACACCAGACTGAGGAGCCGTATGATGCTTATACGGTTGTTGAAACCGAAAACGCACCAAACCATGACACCTGGCTCAGAAGCCGTATTGTGCTCAAACGGCTGTTGGAACTGATAGCGCCCCAAACCATGACACCAGACTGAGGAGCCGTATGATGCTCACACTGCTGTTGAAACTGAAAACGCCGCAAACCTTGACATCAGAATGAGGAGTTGTACGATTCTCATACGGCTGTTGAAACTCAGAGCGCCCCAAATATTTACACCAGACTGCGGATTCATGATCACACGACTGTTGAAATTGGGAACTCTCCAAACCATGACACCAGGCTGAGAAACCGTATGATGCTCACACGGCTGTTGAAACTGATGCCCCAAACATTTACGCCATACTGAGGAGACGTACGATGATCACACAGCGGTTGAAACTGATGGCGCCACAAACCATGACACCATACTGAGGAGCCGTATGATACTCACACGGCTGTTGAAACTGAAAGCGCCCCGAACCATGACACCAGACTGAGGAGCCGTATGATACTCACACGGCTGTTGAAACTGATAAGGACCCAAAACATGACATCAGACTGAAGAGTTGTACGATGTTCATACGGCTATTGAAACTGAGAGCCCCCAAAAATTTACATCAGACTAAGGAGACATGATGATCACACGACTGTTGAAATTGGGAGCGCTCCAAACCATGACACCAGGCTACGAAACCGTATGATGCTCACACTGCTGTTGAAACTGATAGTTCCCCAAACATTTACACCATACTAAGGAGACGTATGATGATTACACAACTGTTGAAACTGATAGCGCCACCAACCATGACACCTGACTGAGGAGCCGTATGGTGCTCACACGGCTGGTGAAACTGATAACGCCCCGAACAATGACATCAAACTGAGGAGTTGTACGATGCTCATACGGCTATTGAAACTGAGAGCGCCCCAACTATTTACAACAGACTGAGATGACATGATGATCACACGACTATTGAAATTGGGAGCGCCCCAAATATTTGCACCAGGCTGAGATGACATGATAATCACACGACTGTTGAAATTGGGAGCGCCCCAAACCATGACACCAGGCTGAGGAACCGTACGATGTTCACACGGCTGTTGAAGCTGATAGCGTTCCAAACATTTACGCCATACTGAGGAGACGTATGATGATTACACAACTGTTGAAACTGATAGCGCCACCAACCATGATATCAGAATGAAGAGTTGCACGATTCTCATACGGCTATTGAAACTGAGAGTGCCCCAAACATTTACACCAGACTGAGGAGACATGATGATCACACGACTGTTAAAATTGGGAGCGCTCCAAACCATGACATCAGGCTGAGACGTCGTATGACGTTTGTGATGGCATCAAGATCAGACCGATTACAACGTCATCTCAAGACTAACAGCCGTCTGTGTTTGATGCTGAGACAAATTCGAGACTTGCCGATGAATTCGGCATGGTTCTATTTATCTCGCCACGCATATTTGGTACGGTACCACTGCAACCTTTCCAGACGATGTACTGTCTAAATTGGTGGTTGTAGCAATGGCGGGCGAGAGTGCAAACCTTCCTCAAGCAATCTGTCATGCATACTAGGTGCGGGTACGGGGATATTCAAGTCCTCTAGTAAAATGTCTGCATAATGGAAGATTTCCGCTGACGGCACCCAGGCATTCTCACTCGTTACCTGAGTTTATACTCCACCGAGACCACTCCGTTGTAGTGGACCACAAGGCTAGGTAAGGTCCACCAAACTTAGAATGTCAAGCTGTTTTGCCCAATTATCTCCATGAACTATGACGCGATTGGTTCTCGAATGCAATGGCATACATAAACCAACGGTCGACTCATACCCACAATGACGCTGGCATTTTCTATGTCAAACAGTGCATTTGTTTCGTGTTTTACGTCATTCAGTTTCGATGATAACATAGGGAATAGGGGTAAGGGTTCGCTTGACATTTCGTTAACGAATACACAGAGGGTATGGGAGAATTGTAAAAGTTGTCGGAAGATTACAGCATGACCACGGTTAAATGGTTGAACAAGCGACCGAACTTCCGAAGCATATGAACTGCTGAAATGATGTTATATCATCGCTACGGCAGAGAGGAAGCGCTTGATGCCCACCTAGTAGCTGAGTGGTCAGACGTTCCGGTTTCCAATATGACGAGCAGGTTTCTGGATAGTCATACGTGGTGGGCCCGACTGAGCCCCGATAAGGCACGTGATCCGCCTGCCCTAGGGCTTTAGCCTTTCTTCCTGCCCAGAACCAGTGGATCCATATTAAGGACGATCGACTGCTTATATCTTTAAAAGTTGACATTAAACCCCGACGATAAAAAAATTCGGTACATTAAACCCCGAAGGAAAAAACAAATGTTTCAGATTCAACGGAAAGTGATTACACTTTCGGATGAGAGAATTGTGGACATGAAAGACTGCGCTGAATTCTCGGATAAAATTAACACGTCTTTTGAAGCCTTTCCAATATGATAGGTGTCTTTAAAATAGATTTTTGGAAAAGAAGAAAATTCAAAAGAAAAGATGACACATTTACACTTTTCAGTGTAAAACTGCGTATAATTTAAAATACGTAGTTCTTCATAGTGAATAGAAACGTTTACAAGAAAAAAAAATAAAGACGACACTGAATTTTCGGTTGTGGTGAGCATGTGTTTTGAACCACTTCCGAAGCGAAAAACATATTTCAAAGCGGATTTTTTGAAAGTATAAAATGAAAAAGAGAGAGAGTGAGAGAGAGAGAGAAAGGGTGAAAAAGGGAGAGAGAGAGAGAGAGAGTGCTTGAGAAAGGGGAGGGAGAACAGAAAAAAAAAGACAGAGTGATGAGAAAGACAGAAGAGAGAGAGAGAGAGATGAGAGAAAAGAGTGAGGCTAGTGTAGAGAAAGAGAGAGAGAAAGGAGAGAAAGATTGGAGAAAAGAGAGGGAAAGAGAAGGGAGAGAGAGAGAGAAGAGAGAAAGTAAAGATAGAGATGGAGAGAGTGGGTAGAGAAAGATAGAGAAAGAGGGAGGGTAAAGAGAGATAGGTAGAGAGAGGAGAGAGTGACAGGTAGAGAGAGGAGAGAGAGAGACAGGTACAAGGAGGAGAGAGTGACAGGTAGAGAGAGGAGAGAGTGACAGGTAGAGAGAGGAGAGAGAGACAGGTACGAGGAGGAGAGAGAGACAGGTAGAGAGAGAGAGCGAAGAGAGTCACAGAGAGCATACGTTTACAACACCAAGAACAAAACCCAGGATAATTTTAAAAACGCCACGTTAACGCGTATATTCATTGTCATTGGAATCGCTTTGGAGAAAAATCAACCGGATTTCTATAAACGACAAAGAATCCACAAAGATTAAAATTTATTCTACTAGTTGCTGAAAATTGTGTTAAAAAATAACAAATTGTACACACTAAGTTTTTTAAATATAATAATTAGAAGAAGATATACAGAAAAGAAAACGCCATACAACTAGATCAATTTCTGCTTGGAATCCGACGAAAGATTAAAGCTGCTTTCATCTGTGAATATTACTTTGACCCATTGATCTGAAGACCTATCAACGTAAGACATACCGTCCTGGTGGTTTACGGTAGGTTGCGCTTTGGTTAATGGTAGATAGCGTATGGATTTCCGGGCGTGTCGTCTTGCTGGCTTTGGATCTCTTGACACGGATTGTTGCGAAATTCGTACACCGGAGCTTGCTCGAAGACCATTAGCTAACTGGTCGGAAATACTTTTCCCACTCCGTTTTGCTATTATGGCCAGGTAACGGTCGTACTGAGGGCTCATAAATCGGAGACGACCTCCAACAAAACATCTAGCAGCAGTTCAGTGTTTTCTGAACGCTGGTCGAAGCCGCTACATTATGCTGTGTGTGCTATTCGAAGCTCTCTAGAGACAGATGTTACATACCGGCATTCTTGCAGTCTGACAGTTATTCGATCTCGGGTAAAATCAGCAGTAGGATATCTGAGAGACATCCTTTTCCTTTTGTTATTTCAGACACGCAGTTTCTTCCTCCGTCACTGAAACACATGACAAGAAATGAACTTCTAGGAGAGAGTAATTGGCGTTTTGCCTGTATACAACTTCGGCAGCTGTTACGCGCTCACGACAAATTTGCACAAGGGCAGCGCATCATGGAATGTCTTCAAAAGTCACATAGCACTCTTCTGCGTTTCATAGTAAACTGTTTTAGCCCGATGACGCCTGTGATCGTCGGATTTTACGTTCGAACTTAAGTTTTGGCCAACTGCGTAGATTCGATTCTTTTTGAGCTTAACCATTTGCACAGAATATGGTTATTCATTTTGCAACGACGTTGACCTGAAGGTCTGCATATTTGCAATAACCTTTCAGACATTCACGGCAAAGTTAGAGGATGGTTCCATGCAAAGTTTCAAAAATTATTTAAATATTCCAGTTAAAACTAATTTGCATAACTCAAGGAATATACAAATCAATAAACTCTGGCAAATGGACGGTATAACCGAACAATAGATAATATTTAAGAAAACGTAAATACTGGCCTTCACAAAATTTCCTCTACCCCAGATACAATGCACTTTTCACATCGTCCGCATAACTGCTGGAAACTATGGGAAAAATTCTCCCTTTCTATTTTCGGCAGCTGGATCGTCACGTGCGCTCGAATATCGGTAAGTGTCTTTCCTCCTCCTTCGCCTGAATGTCCTTAAATCTGTTCCCTTCCCTTTCACTGCAATGTCAGTCAGTCATTTTCTTAGTAATTTTTGTCTGGAAAACAAAAGGTATTCAGTAAGTGTCAGTTCAAGCGAATGGTCTTCATTCTACGCAGTAACAGCTTGCTCGGCTAGAAACTACTACGCTTCGAATCTCCTTGGTTAGATGTTGTCATACAACTCTTGAGTACACAGATTTTGCAGTTACTCGAATCCTTTTCTGAAATAATTTGGACTGTTTCACGATTAACCCCAGTTACCCAGCGATCGTTCAAACAGTCGGTATACGATCATTGGCTATGAGCTCACGAATGTTTTCATTATGTTCACGAATTTTGAAACTCTCGGAAGTTCCATTCCGTGGGTCGTCTCTAATGGATTCCCTTCCTTCGAGGAAATGCTTGATTCAGACGAAAACACAAGTCAAAGTTGCTGTTTTCAGACATTTTGTGTCTGGGAAGTTCCATTCCGTGGGTCGTCTTTAATGGATTCCCTTTCTTCGAGGAAATAATTGATTCAGACGAAAACACATGTCAAAATCGCTATTTTCAGAAATTGTGAAAGTCTGGGAAGTTTCAATCCGTGGGTGGTCTTTAATGGATTCTCTTCCTTAGAGAAAATGCTTCATTCAGACGAAAACACACGTCAAAGTCGCTGTTTTCAGAAATTTTGAAAGTCTGGGAAGTTCCATTCCGTGGGTGGTCTTTAATGGATTCTCTTCCTTCGAGGAAATGCTTCATTCAGACGGAAACACACGTGAAAATAGCTGTTTTCAGGAATTTTGAGAGTCTGGGAATTTCCATTCCGTGGGTCGTCTTTAATGAATTCTCTTCCTTCGAGGAAATGCTTGATTCAGACGAAAACACACGTCAATGTCGCTGTTTTTAGAAATTTTGGAAGTCTGGGAAGTTCCATTCCGTGGGTGGTCTTTAATGGATTCTCTTCCTTCGAGGAAATGCTTCATTCAGACGAAAACACACGTCAAAATCGCTGTTTTCAGACATTTTAGGGGTCTGGGAAGTTCCATTCCGTGGATCGCCTTTAATGGATTCTCTTCCTTCGAGAAAATGCTTGATTCAGACGAAAACACACGCCAATGTCGCTGTTTTCAGAAATTTTGAAAGTCTGGGAAGTTCCATTCCGTGGGCCGTCTTTAATGGATTCTCTTCCTTTGAGGAAATGCTTCATTCAGACAAAAACACACGTCAAAATTTCTTTTTTTAAGAAATTTTGAGAGTCTGGGAAGTTCCATTCAGTGGGTGGTCTTTAATGGATTCCCTTCCTTCGAGGAAATGCTTGATTCAGACGAAAACACACGTCAATATCGCTGATTTTCATACATTTTAGGGGTCTCGGAAGTTCCATTCCTTGGGTGGTCTTTAATAGATTCTCTTCCTTCGAGGAAATGCTTCATTCAGACGAAAACACACGTCAAAATCGCTGTTTTCAGAAATTTTGAGAGTCTGGGAAGTTCCATTCCGTGGGTCGTCTGTAATGGATTCTCTTCCTTCGAGGATATACTTGATTCAGACGAAAACACACGTCGATGTCGCTGTTTTCAGAAATTTTGAAAGTCTGGGAACTTCCATTCCGTGGGTGGTCTTTAATGGATTCTCTTCCTTCGAGGAAATGCTTCATTCAGACGAAAACACACGTCAAAATCGCTGTTTTCAGAAATTTTGAGAGTCTGGGAAGTTCCATTCCGTGGGTCGTCTGTAATGGATTCTCTTCCTTCGAGGATATACTTGATTCAGACGAAAACACACGTCGATGTCGCTGTTTTCAGAAATTTTGAAAGTCTGGGAACTTCCATTCCGTGGGCCGTCTTTAATGGATTCTCTTCCTTAGATGAAATGCTTCAATCAGACGGAAACACACGTGAAAATCGCTGTTTTCAGAAATTTTGAGAGTCTGGGAATTTCCATTCCGTGGGTCGTCTTTAATGGATTCTCTTCCTTCGAGGAAATGCTTGATTCAGACAAAAACACACGTCAAAGTTGCTGCTGCCTCACCGTAAAATGTTTTCAGCATTACATGTATTTTTGATGCAGTGTTTTCCAATTTCTAAAAAAATTTGATATTGGTTCTCTTTAAATTATGAACATATGAAAATATGTGACCCTTTATGCCATTTATTTTCTCACAGCTCACAGAGGGTTAAGGACATGCTCACTTAGGTACTTGACTGCGTCGTGCAAGTAACCCGCCTTTTACAATATTTCCTTCTTTTATGCGTTACGACAGCATTTTCTGAGATTTAATTATAAGCTTTATGTATTAGCATGTCACCAGAGGAGGTAAATGATTTCTTGAACTGTATTAAATTAAGAAAATAGAGATATTTCACAGAAATTGTTAATGCGAAATGGGAAATGAATTTTAAAAGGCTGTTGTTGTTTATTTACATGGTATATTTTCACTGTTAAAAGAAAAACCCATGATTTGTTTTCCCCTCGCATGTTGAATACATTATTTTGGAAAATATTGCATTTACCTCTTAAACAGCGTCAAATGTTTATTGCAGTATTAAAGAAGATAACTGAACGACAAACTATTTCCTCATATCTCATATATATATTTTAATAATTTTAAGAAACTGGTAGAGGAAAGAAACAAAAGCAATAAAATACTAACGCATTAGAAATTCGGAAGCAAGAACTTCCTCAGGGTAAGATGATGATTAATTAATCAGGATTTTTTAACTATTAAAAACAAAAGTCGGGTTTTTATTAAAACGCAAGCAAGCAGCGCAATAAAAGTAATGAACGCATAAAGCAACAAGAAAATTACAAATTTCACTAAAGAAAACAAAAGGTCCCATGCCTGCATTTGTAGTCTTCATCTTTGCAGTAAATTTCTAATTCCGTTAGAGTTTGAAAACCAAGCATTTCATGTAAAACAAAATGCAAAAACATAACAATAATAAATATTAAATGTTTCATTTGAAAGTCAGAAAATCACTTTAAATGTTAATAAAGGTGAGAAAGATGCCACAGAATTAATTTTCTGCTATGTACAAAAACCTTAAAACTGAATTAAGGCAAATACGTTCCCGATGCTCCTCGGGTAAGTATGGAAACTGAGATTAATTGTAGAAGCATGCAGAAATGAAAGACATAGGTCCTCGTCTGGGATGCCATCAGCTATGATAGACAAAAATCTCTGGAATTTCCCATATACACTTTGGGCATCACGAATGTACGCGGCGAACACCTTGTATGCTATTGCTAACCCTTTCGTAAAACGTACATCTGGCTTCAAGTTTCCTAAACGGGAAAGCTGTGCATTTTTTTAAAGAACATACTGTTCTGCATCTTTATTGTGGCGAATGGCATATACTAATAAACGAATTATTTTTTCAATGGGCTTTTAGAAGCGGATATACAGCTGCAAATAGAGGTACACGAACACTACTTAGCGACGGAACTAAGAACTATTAAAAAACTTCACAAGCACAAGCCTAAATTGTTCCTCAAGGTAAATGGTACCCCGTGTGAAACTAATTTCGAAATCAGATGTTTATAAGCAGATTAAACATTTGCTCCACCTAGGGGAGAATTTGTGCATTATTTTGGGAAGGAAATACAAAATGTTTTCGCAGTTAGTAGTATCTGACCAAAACAGAATTTTTCATTTGCCTTTTTGGTACAGCAGATATTTCTGTAAACATGATGTAAACAAAAACGTATACTTATATCCTCAAATGCCAGGCTTGTGCGTTAAATAAAATTTCAAATATTATGCAAAACTTTACGTACTGGAAACACCCTCCGTTAGAAAAAAATAATTTTTGTATTAGGAAACTTAAAAGCAGAGATATCGACATAAATAAGATATACATTTACGCCCCTTGGAAGAGAAGCTATGTCCTAATTTAAGCAGAAGGTATTCTGAAAAGGTTTTTCTGGAATGAGCCGTATCAGTCCACGAAAGAATATTTTAAATCCAGTTTTCAGAAGCACAATTTTGATAAAAATACATCGGCAATAGAAATGAACACATACATCCACTGGTGGCCGCCAAACCATTCTGTACCAAAAATAAAAATTATACGCAAAGCATTTCTCACCAGGATCTGTATTCGATGCACAAATAACTTCTAATAGGACTTTAAGAATCAGAGATATCTGGGAAAATTGTAATTTACGTTTACGCCTCGTAGCTGAAAATCTATTTATTACTTGAAAAAGAAACTTTAACCAAAATTGCTTTCGTTATTAATGGTATCGAAAGGAATAGATATTTTTTTAGTCAGATATTTCGAAGCAAATATCTGAAATAAAATGCGTTTTGAATTGTATAGCACCTGCATTTACGTCCTCTTGAGGCAAAGATAATCATCGGGGGAAAAACTGTAAAGCAAAGGTCATCGTTCTCATAGTTGAAGTTTTCCGATGCAAAAAGATTTTTTTCAAATCGGACTATTAGTGGCAGAGATATGGTGTCTACAGACGGACGGACTGACAAAGTGATACTACGTATAAGCACGTACCTTTTTAATAAAAGCCATGCTAAGAATGCATTCTTTTTTAAAATTTGAGGATAGGCATATCCAAATCCAATTGTTTTCTTATCTTGATCGTTAGCGCGAAGTGGAATACACCACGTCAGATTTTCAGCGTGGAAGTAGAATATTTCAGGAGTAGCATAAATCGCAAGTAATCACATAAATTAAGCCTGGTGGGCCTTGGAAGTTAACAACGAAAATTTGATGTCAATCAGAGCTAAAAAAAAAAAAAAAAAGAAGAAATTCGAGTTACACAACCCTGGCGGTCCTTAGAGAACGACACATTAATTGAACTTGACAACACTGAGAGAAAAGTCGTAGAGAAGAACCTGGTAGGAGAAAGAAAAATTAAATAAAGATAATTTTGACAGTTAGGAAATTGCATCACCCAAAGGAATTTGCTTCAGCAAAAAGCTAACACTTTAAAAAAGAATTCGTGATTCTGCTTGTTAGCTAATCAAGAAGTAAGAGGTAAACAAAGTAGCTGACATCGGGATATTATCTGGATAACGCAAGAAGAGAAAACTCAGTTAGTAAATCATAAAAGAAAAAAAAGTTGCACATCTCTTCTTGAAATGGAAGCATTACCCGCGTTTCTAGAGATTCATTAATATTTCAAATTTCTTCTGAATTTAGTCTGCAGTGTTTTCGAAATGTTTCTGACAGGTATTTTTGAATGGTCTCTTATTTGTTATATCTTATTTTATCGTTCTTTCCTCTCCGTTGAGGTTTTCATTCCTCTCCGACAATCTCCTGCATGGCGCGGGTAACTTTTTTGTATTAATTTTTCCAAACCACATTCGTTTACATTAATTATTTCGCATTCTCATTCAGAAAGTTCAGATCTTTCTGTTAATACGCATTTTGTATAGCCCTAACATCACTTTCGTTAGAGAAAGCTTCAGAGATGCATGGATTGCAAAGAAGGTAAAACTTTTACACTCGTAAAAAAATAACTGTGTCTAAGAATTTCGTGAAAAATTTGACCATCTTTGGGTCTTCTGTAATTGTTTTTCTAATGCTAGTTGTGGATGAACCGTTTCTAAAAGGTATAATCTAAATATTTAAATATGTTCTATTTGGTTGCTGCAGATGAAATGTTGGATTTTGCAGACTGGAGCAGTTCGCAGGTAAAATGGGAATTAATGCATAATGCAATGTGACTTGTGATACGTAAACTTAAAGGGTCAGGGCTGCCGCCTCTATAATGCACTGGTCATTTCCTATGTGGCATCAATTCCAAGGGGATTCTGCTAAAAAGTAAGATGAATCGGAGCCAAATCTTTGTTATTTTCGTCTCTTGAATAAATTCGAAGGAGACGGTGAAACAGTAAGGAAAAAGATGAATCAGATCCAAACTCTTAATTTGGTCTGTGGATAAATTCCAAGAGTGCTGTAAAGAGAGAGATGAATCACAGCTAAATTCTTGTTATTTTTGTCTGTGTCATAAATTCCAAGGGAACTGTGCTACAGTAAAGATAAATATGGATCAGAGCCACATTCTTGTTATATTTGTCTGTGGCATAAATTACAAGGGAACTATGCCACAGTAAAAAGAAAGATGGATCAGAGCCAAATTCTTCATATTTTCGTCTTTGGCATCAATTCCAAGGAGACTGTGCCACAGTAAAGAGAAGGATGGATCACAGCCAGATTCTTGTTAATTTCGTATGTGTATCAATTCCAAGGAAACTTTGTTAACGTAAAGAGAGTAGAAAGATGGATCAGAGCTGAATCCTTATTATTTTCGTCTGTGGTATAAATTCAAATGATATTGTGCTACAGTAAAGAGAAATATGGATCAAAGACAAATTCTTGTTATTTTCGTCTATGGAATAAATTACAATGGGACTATGCTACAATAAAGAGAAAGATAGATCACTGCCAAATCCTCTATAGTTTCGTCTGTGGCATCAATTCCAAGAAGAATGTGCTACAGTAAAGAGAAAGATGGATCAGAGCTAAACCCTTGCTATTTTGGTCGGTGGCTAAATTCCGAGAGGGCTGTGCTACAGTAAAGACCGAGATGAATCACAGCTAAATTCTTTCTCTCTGTGGCATAAATTGCAGGGAATCTGTGCTACAGTAAAGAGGAAGATGGGTCAGAGCCATATTCTGCCGCCCCGGGGGCGCAGATGACTAAGCGATGGCCTCTGATTATTCGTCCGAAAGGGGTCCGGGTTCCAATCCCGGTAATGCATAAATGTTGTGTTTGTCTTACGGCACTGGTTCTCTCCCTTCCATGGAACCAGTGACCCTAAATTAGGTACAGGCGACCGCTTATAGCACATTGAGTTGCTCACGGTGGTCGTTAAACCTCCAATGAAAAAAAAGAGCCACATTCTTGTTATTTTCGTCTGTGGCATAAATTACAAGGGAACTATGCTACAGTAAAAAGAAGGATGGATCAGATTTAAATTATTTACATTTTCGTCTTAGGCATGAATTCAAAGGATACTGTGCTACAGTAAAGAGAAAGATGGATCAGAGCTAAATCCTTGTTATTTTTGTGTGGCATAAATGTCAAGGGGACTATGCTACAATGAAGAGAAAGATGATTCAGAGCCTAATTCTTGTTATTATCGTATATGAGTTTAAATTTCGAGATCGTGCATCGGAAGAAAATCAAGAGGGAGATGATGTAACGTACTACAGAGGTGAAACCATGTGTCAAGATTACAAATCTGCAGCGAGACAGAAATGCCATGGTAAGAAATGTTAAGAAATTCCGTTCTTCCTCTGCAGTTTCCATCGCTGCTGAAGTAGAAAATGCTTGTAATGGCTCGGCATTTACCATAACTGTCCACACAGAGTTGCACAGCTTGGGTTATTATGGTGGAGCCGCGGCAAACTAACCACGTATCAATACCGTGAATGCGAAAAGACGTTTGGAGTTGTGCGTCTCCCTTCGTTCCTGGATTGTGGGCGTCTGAAAAACTCTTCTTTGGAGTGATATTCCCACTTTTCACTTTTCCAATCTGATGGAGTGATTTGGATTGGCGACAGCCCATCGAACGACTTTGTCGGACTGTGTTCTTCCAACTGTTAACTTCGGCGCAGGCTCTATCATGGCATGGAGTTGTTTTTCTTGGATGGGTCTCGTCCTGTTCGTTATTATACCTCAAACCATGGACTCTGAAATGTACCTCGAAGTTCTGGATAATTCTGCCCTACCAACTACGAGGTAGTATTAAGGGAATTACCATTGTATCTCCTAATAAGATTAAGCTTCCTGCCACAATGCACAGCATGTGAAGGACATGTTTCTTGGAAACGCGGTGGAATTGCTAGACTGGCCTGCTCAGAGTCGTGATTTTAATCCCATACAACACCTCTGGGATGAACTGTAGCGACTGTTACGAAATCAACCATAACGACAGCCTCAGTTCTTCACACTGCTAGCAACTTTACAGGTAGAATGACGAGCCATTCCTGTCGAAGCGTACCGGATATTGCTTGATAGTGTGCCTCGAGGTGTTGCCACTGTCATACAAGCAAAAGATGGACAGACTAACTTTTAATTGCGATAATAAAGACATTTGTCCCAAAACATTGTGGTGGCCGAATACTCTTGATAATATAGTGTATATTTACCTGGAAATTTACCTTTCGACGTTTGTCACTCTTAAAATGTTCTATGATTAAGAAGTAAAGCGTTTCCAGCCCAGTGCTCATAGGAACGTTTTTCATAACTACCTGCACACGTTACCAAACGTTTACTAGTCGGCTTGGAACGATCTGTATACGAAGCTCAAACACAAAGATTTTTACCATAGAGTTTCTGAAGAAACACGTTTAAATGTTATCTAATACTCATGGAGCATTGACAGAGGTGCATTGACAGTGGACAATATACACTATAATGACAAAAGTCACCGGACACCTAGAAGAGAAAAACAACATAGCATTTATTGACATACATTAGCACGGTGTCGGTCCACCTTTGGCCTTAATGCATGCACTAACCCTTCGAGACATGCTTTGTTTTGGAACACAGCGATAGGTATGCTCTTCCATTCAGTACATAATGCTGCCGCTAACTGTTGCTTAGTAGAAGGCCTTGATTCCAAACTTCTTACGCGGAGCTCTAATTCATCCTATAGGTGTTCTATAAGATTACGAACAGGGGTTTGTGCTGGCCAGTCCACACACGATGCGGAATTATCGTCAAACCACGCCGCAACAGTCCTCGCTTTCATGGCTCGGTACATTATCCTGCTGGTACCAACAAGACTCTGTTCCATTGTACTGCAACAGAGCTGGCAGGGCATAATTGCCCAGAATATCGAGGTAGACGTGCTGGTTAACAGGATATCCACGATAACCAATAGGCCGGGACCATACCACAAAAAGCACCCCCCACACGAGTACACTGCTAGCTCCAAGCTTGACCATAGGAACAGTAAACTGTGGTAATAGCTTTCCCCCGGCTGTCGCCATACCCATACATGGCCATCAGACTGATGGATCGTGTATCTGGATTCATCAGTACATAGAACTCGTTTTCATTGATCTACGGCCCACGATAAATGTTCTTTACACCATAGCAAACGACGAGTAGCATTCCGAGTGGAGATGAAAGACTTATGAGTAGCCGCATGGCCACAGTAACCCATGGAATGAATATCTGTGCGAATGGTACGTGTACACACCGAGGTTCCAGCATTTGTACTCACCTGTACACTGAGGTCTTGTGCAGTACTCCGTCGATTAGCTGTAACGACTCTCCTGAGGCATCGACGTCCTCTATCACTGATTTTTTTGGTCGGCCGGTACGTTTTGCTGCTTCAGGCTCGGCATGTGTCTTCCTCTTATTCAGTACATCCAAATTAGTTGACTTGGATATGTTTAAACACCTTTCGGTTTCCTTTATCAACAATCTACTAATGTAACCCTCAACAATCTTTCCTTTCTCAAACTCAGTTTTCCCCCGCAGTGACATTTTCACTCAACCTCACAGTGCGATATGATCGCGGTCAGCTGCAGGCTTATTTTTATACCGTTTGCAGCTGTACCGCGCATGTTAAAATCGCAGGGGATCCGTTCATTTGCTTTTGAAGGGGTGTTCGGTGATTTTTGTCAATATAGTGTATGTATAAGTTATGACTACTAAGCTTGCGGTGTTAAGATAGAATAATAATAACAACGTTTCGCACAATACAATGTTTATTATACGTCGACTATAGTTTCGCAGAGCTTTTGGCTCGGCTTCCTCAGGACGAATGGAGCGTAAACATTCAAATCATTGTGACATCATCAGAATTCTGAAAGTAACGGATTTTGGTGAGTTATTTCCACGCGCTTGAAAGAAATGGAGTTGACGTCATGTCGTTGCCAATCTGTGACGAGTTCCGGTATATGTGGAAAGCTTCTAATATCTTAAGCTTGATAGTCGAGTCTGGTTTATCAAAAGCCTAGGGTTTTCAAACAAACATTTGCGGTTATTTTCGTGACAATGTTGGGCTACAGACGACTTCTTCAGTTCATAGTTCCGTACCAAAGGTCTTGTGTTCCTTCACACGGAAACTTAATGCCCTGCGGGTCTGTCTTATACATGAAAGTCCACATTCACAAGATATCTGATAAATTCCCCAGGAGTATATGTCCTCGACGTAGTCTTTTGATCCGTAAAAATTCATCTTGTTTATGGGTTTAAAAATAACTTTGAAATTAAAACGTTTGAAAATTTTTGAAATTCCGAAGCAAATGTGAGGAGCAAATGAGATAACCGCTCAATTCTTTTGTATTGGGAGCGCTATAGGCATGTGTGTGCAGACAGGCTCTGGTTTCCTAAATGTTTGGACAGCTTTGTCTATAACGGAAGCGCTGTATCTTCTGTGAACTGCAATTCGTTTAAGACATAAACTCTAGGAAAATTTATCCGATACATTGTGAATGTGGACTTTTATATATAGGACAGACCCGCAGGGCATTAAGTTTCGAGCAGCGAATGGCTGAGTGGTTAGCAGTTCAGACTACCAATGCAGCGACCTCAGGTTCGATCCTGGGCTGATCTTCCGGAGGTGGTGTGATTTGCTAACAATCACTAAATATTCGCCGTGCACCAGACGAGCACATCAAGTGACGGCCCCCAGGCTGCACCCACTGGTTAAATGGGTATCCTTTCCTATGCCCCCCTGAAATTCTCTCACCCCTCTATGTGCAACATCGTACTTGTACTGTGGCGCCATCTACTGTACTCTAATCTCACTACAAACTGTTCTGTCAAAGTCGCTAGACTTGCTCTCATTCCTTCCGTTTCTGTGTCCTGCCCCAATGGCGAACTCGCTGTAGGTGGCTAGGACCTAAATCTACCCACTGTGGACGGAAGTCCTACAAAAAAATGACTCATACTACAGCACCTGCTCTCCGTCTCAGGCATTAAGTTTCTGTGTTAAGGAACACAAGACCTATGTACGGAACTATGAACTAAAGAAGTAGTCGTTTATAGACCAACATTGCCACGAAAATAACCATAAATCTTTATTTGAAAACGCTAGGCCTATTGATAAACCGGACTCGGCTATCAAACTCAATATATTAGAAGCGTTCCACATATACCGGAACACTTCAAGGCTTGTCAACGACATTACGCCGACTCCGTTTCTTTCAAGTGCGTGGAAACAACTCACCAAAAACCGTGACCGTCTAACTCTGATGATGTCTCAATGATTTGAATGTGTACGCTCCATTAGTTCGGAGGAAGCCGAGGTAAAAGCCCTGTGAAACTATAGTCGATGTATAATAAACATTGTATTATGCGAAACGTTGTTATTATTATTCTTACATAGTGTATGTCAGAAAGGTCTTAATTTGAACGAAGAAATTTACTGAAAGCTAATGAATCATCTTGCATAATTCTGGAGTTCGGAGGCCATCTAGTGCCACCACTGATGAAACAAGGCAAAATATGCAAGACGCAATTCGTATAATAAACAATTTGGAAGCTGTATTATCATTTATATCAGTGCCTCAATGTCCTAGAAACAATGATTATATATTTTATACACCAAAATATACCTGCTTAGTTTGTTCATTGTGTGTTGATATCTGATTTAAAAACCAATTACGTACACGCTGGTCTGTATATAAAATCCCCCTCCGAACCTGGATTTGGCATCATAAGATTTCACCAGCTTGGCGTGAAAAAAAACCTATATCCAGTAAAAAAGATTTCGTGATACAGATAACGTGAAATTTCATTCATTACAAAAATGGATACTGTTAACTGCAGGTTTACCAAACCTTATTCCAGGCTTGGTTTCAGCCTGCTGAAAGTACGTCACGTGTGTAGGAGATATCATATAATCATCAATAAATGCTCACGGTGTAATTTACAGCTTCAATGGTGGATGTAAATGGAAACTTTTATTTCTTGCCTAACAGACCTACTCTTAGTACACTGTATGCATGTGGAAATCAAAGACTTTTGCACCCCGCTTTCATTTGGCAAACTAAGTTTTACATATATCATATTTATTTTCTTTAAATTACATCTTAGTGGGGAATTTTCAATACCAACTTAATGCATTTCGTTCCGTACTTAGAAATATTGAATGACATTTGGATGCAGATAAACTGCCATTTTTGGATTTTGAAAGCCTCTGTTTTTTATTTCCTGATTTTTACCAACTACACAGTTCCTCATCATGAGGAAAATCTCTTGTGACAGAAATACAAAAACTACATCTGCATAAACAAGAATCTCTACTAGATTCTCTCTATCATCAAGGCTAGTTATGGCAAGTCTAAGTTAGGGAAAAGGAGTATTTTTCAAAATGTGGTCAACACTATTTTTCTCATTCACGTTATAGCGATACGATGATTACACTTCTTTTCTATTCGTCGCGTAAGAAGTTTATTCAAGGTTATCTTGCATCTATTAGTAAAAATCCAGTTATGAAGCGTGTGCATATACTTTCTAAATTTTGTTATTCTTACAATGTCGTTGCCAGTAGTCCGATGACATAGGTTACGAGAGTGAGTCGAAATTTCATCGCGTTGGCAGTTAAGAAGTTCAAAGATACAGTAAAGCCATATATGGTTACCTCATTCTGCAAAGTACAGCCAGATGTTTTCTATAGGACTTTGCTAACGTTCCACCAGAGCCTCGATCCCACGGCGGAGTGACTCCGCACGTTTCGAGGACAGAAACTTTCTCCTGCACAATTCCATACTCTCCACTGAAGCGAAGTGCCGCGAAGCGAAAGAGGTCGTAATCTACACAGCTGGCTACACAAAATGCAACACCAAGAAAGACACGAGATAGCAAAGCCAGATTTACTGGGCACATAACAACAGATACAACGATGAAACGATTGAGTTTACAGGCCCGTGCGACTCGCGGAACACGCAGACATCAATAGCTCGTCTGGATCAATAATTGTCTCGCGCAGACATCAATAATTGTCTTAAATATCTATAACGGCCGCTATACGCCGCGGCATCGAACAAAAGAGGCTTTGGATGTGGGCTTGGGGTATGTCGATCCAGGCTGCTTCCACACATTGTCACAGTTCATTAGGCGTACCCGCGGGTGGTGCTTGCCGAGCCACTCGGTTGCCGATCAGCGACCAGACGTGTTCGATGGACGACATATCTGGAGAACAAGTGGGCCACGGCAGCAGTGACACCTGGTGGGTGGTGAAGAATTGCTGCACGATGCGTGCCACGTGCGAGCGCGCATTGTCCTGTTGAAACGTGGCCGCTGGCAGGTCCTGCAGGTAAGGGAGGACTACAGGCTCTAAAACGTCGGCGATGTAGCGGTGGCTGTTGAGTGTACCAGCGATGCGTACCACAGGGGTGCGGGTGTCATATCCAATTGCGCCCCAAACCCGAACGCCAGGCGACGGACTGGTATGGCGTTGCATAATGCAGACGCCATACAGTCTCTCGCCGCGGTGCAGACATGCGCGGATTCGACCATCGTGGTGTCGCAGGCAGAAGCGGGATTCGTCGGAGAAGACAATGTCGTGCCATTCCGTAGTCCTGGTGCGGCGTTCAACGGCCCACTGCCACCGCACTCGCCGGTGGTGTAACGTCAATGGCAATAGGAGCAATGCGCGCCGTGCGACAAGTCCCCGCTCCTGCAGACGACGTCGAACGGTACGTGTTAACACAGATTGTTGCGCAACACACCCTAATTCCTGCGCTAACTTTCGTGAAGTGGCGGTGCGAGCCGTCAATGCCCGCCGCACAAAATGCCGGAACCTCTCGTTAGCTGGTGTGCCGCGGCTGTGGCAATCGCTCACGTCGGTCCGTCCGTCCCTCTTGCACCCACCGAATCCCTACTCGCTATACTGTGGATGGATGTCGTCCCACACGGGCGCCGATGTCTCGGAACGATTAACCGCTGTCGCGATGAACCACTATTCGTCCTCTGTCAAACTCCGAATCGTGCTGGAATGACTGCCGTATTCTGCGACGAGGCATTACGAAGCTTCCCACGCACAGGTCCGGCAGCACAATACACTTCCACTACTTATGCCCCGCCCTCTGTGCACTCTTCTTATAGTGCTTCTAGGTGGCGTGCCGTGCGCACATGATTTGCACATGCCCTGCAATGCTAATCGGTTGCATGTCATCTCACGGGCGACGCATGCTGCGAATTTCAGGCCAATCGGATGCTTCCTTCTTGGCGTTGCATTTAGGGTGGCCAGCAGTGTATGTAGGACGGTGAACAATGTGAGCCCCTTCCAGTTCCTGCAGTTATCGGCGAACCACTCTGGAAATATGAATTTACTTGCAGCAGATCAGATCATGTGTAGATGATTTTATTAAGGAAGTGTCTGACCTCAGGTCTTAAACAACCCTTAGAAATAGATAGCTAGGAGATTTGGGCTAGAGTGCCTGGTAGGAAAGTGGCATGGAAGCGAGGTAGAAAGGGGGAGGAAGACGCCCTTATTTATTACCGGGTGGAGCAATACCTGGGGCCCGACGGCTTAACGTGCCCATTCGACGCACGGCGGATATTTAGCGGTTCGGGGGTACGTACCTGGCTGTGATCGATCCTGAGGTTTTCTCCGTGGTGGAGACGAAAGTTGACCACTAGGCCATCGGCGGCCCCCCACTTGCAGAAACTCCCGCTTCTAATTTATAAGGGCAAGAGAACGCAGGCTCAAAGCGCCATGGAGCCGCTGCAGTTTTTCAGAATGGAGGATCCTGTTCACATCCTAACCATCTGGCAAGAATTCCGAGCACACACAGATCTAACAGTTTCGCCAAATGAACACCATGACTTTTCACCAGAACTCCCTTCTCTAGACCACCGCCTCTGCTAACTGGCATGGCCGCAACCACTGGTTCACATTTGTAGGAAAACGAAGGGAACCCCCTTTTCACCCCCACATTCATGACGACACGAAGTCAAATCCTATCGTCCTGTGGATTTGACAGCAATCCGGGACAGAGAGCGATACGTTGTACCACCTGCTCTGGTGTCAATTAAGGGGGAACTTTTCGATGGCGCCTGGAGGAGAAACTATGCTGATGCAAGTGACGAACAATAGCGGATTGGGAAGACTCCCCACATCAGCTGCCATTTCATAACTAATTACATATGTCATAAACTTGCGTCCCCATCACTGAATTTCAAATTGTATGTATAATATGTATTATAAACGACGTAAGGGAAAATTATGTTTGTTATGGGTCCCAGATGTCGTAGTTGTCAACGTCCGTGACTGCCACAGAAAAGTCTGAATACGCAGCCCGTGTGGCGCAGGGGTCTCTTATGATTATTCGTTCGAGAAGGGTCAGGGTTCGAATCCCGGGGAAGCATGGATGTTGTGTTTGTCTTACGGCACTGTCTCTCTCCCTTCCCTGGGACCAGTGGCTCTGAATTAGGAACAAGCGACTGCTTATAGCCCATTGAGTTGCTCACGGTGGTCGTTAAACCTTCAATCAAAAAGGAAAAAAGTCTGAAGACTGAACCCGAGTAGGTGCGAACGAACGAACCACTAGCTATCCACCGAGCGTCACAGGGGAACGTTAAGCCGTCGGATCGCGTGTACGGGCCCGATTGTAAATAAGGGCGCCTTCCTTCCCCTTTCTACCTTGCTTCCATGGGATTTTTCTGACGCGCAGTCTATCCTATATCTCCTAGATTTCTACTTCTAAGGGTCTTTAAGACCTCAAGTAAGGCACACCCGTTCTAAAATTCTATACAGAAATATCTAAATGATTTGGAACTTAATGCTGCCAAATCAAAATTCTAAGCTGGCTTCATTTCATTTTGTCACATAACAGCACCGTAAGTTTTATGCAAGGGCCACTTTTGCATAAATTCGCGGAGGCCCGCTGTGTGCTTTTAGAGTGACTTGAACATCACATATTTTGGTTTTAACTCAATGACATTTGATAGTAGGACCTTTAGTATTTTTATGTATGTTGTATAGCTTTTTAATGGCTGTGCTCCACTGAATTTGGCTTATATGTCACATTTCATCGGAACTATTTTTTGGAAACATTTTATTTTAAATATGCTAAATATTCTTGGGGTTTTTTTCAGAACCTACAGCTCCATTGGTGCCAAGGATGAGAAACGCTGGACGGGAAGTAAAATACATGATCGGAGAAACTGCAGAATTAGTGTGCGTTGCCAAAGGCAATCCCGTACCTTCTTACACTTGGTACAAGCAAGAAGGTCCTCGACTTTTCCAGATGTCTACAGGTAGAAGAGTACAGGTCCTTAGATCTACGCTTCTCATACATAAAACTAATCCATCTGATACTGCTACGTATATATGTGTTGCCAACAACAGTGCCGGTGAAGACCGGGCCCATTTCCATCTTATAATCTCCGGTAAGTATCTAAGAAGATATGCCGATGTATATATAACCCATGATATATTTTTTATTATAAAATATCCAATACGCATACAAAGAATACATACGTTCGTAATCGAAAAGTCATCATTAACGAAATGGTACATCCTCTAAATTGTCTTAAATATCTTTAGATCTTACTTTAGGCAGTATAATGCCGTCTGAGACATTGAAATTTCTGTTTTCATTTTCAGTCCATGAAAATTGGTAGGTAGATGAGACCTGACGAGAATTGCAAATGATTATAATATGGTACTAATCAAACGGAAGCAATGATGTAAATCCTAAATTTCATTTAAAATGCTTCTGTTTCGAAAGCACCCATCTCAGATTGAAAGGAAATTAAAGAAAATTGCAAGACGTAACATTCAACGTCCATATAAATAACCTCGACAGAGGGTAGATTATTGGCTTTCCAGAAGGGGCAGTATCGATTCACCATGTAAGGGAATCTGTGGGTCCTTATAATACCACAGTGAACCGATGTTGGCTAGAGTCCCTGCAGAAATTTCATGCTCGTAGAACTGGTAGTACAGCACGACAGACGACTACAAACCTGGAATAGCCGCCCCGGTGGCGCAGTGGTCTAAGGCGTTGGCCTCTGATCATTCGTCCGTAAGGGGTCCGGGTTCGAATCCCGGTCAGGCATGGATGTTGTGTTTGTCTTACGGCACTGGCTCTCTCCCTTCCCTGGAACCAGTGACCCTAAATTAGGGACGGGTGTCTGCTTATAGCCCATTGAGTTGCTCACGGCGGTCGTTAAACCTCCAATCAAAAAAAAAAAAAAAAAAAAAAAAAAAACCTGGAATATCGTCGTATCCGTCGACAAATTCATGCTACACTTATAGACTAACTACAGATCTTTCAAGAAATGTTTACTTCTGCTGGCTGTCACCGTAGCTCCCGTTGCACGCCAACTGGAAGAGGAAGGCCTCCGTGATTACCGACTATTGCACGCTAACAACTGCGGACACCAGTCAGGGGTGTCTGGTGTAGTGCCGCCCACGGGACACAGGGCGTTAAGAATGACATCAAGTGTTCTTCCGATTGAGTGAGAGTGTTGATACACTTGTGGCGACAACGTGGTAAATGCAATGAACCTAGAACCATTAAACGCCATAGTGGCAGCCCTGCTGGTGATATGATGTAGGGAGCGATCAGTTATGATCTTGTTTATATGTGGTGTACGTCAAAGGCAATTTATATGCTCACTGCTATGTTTCCGAGAATCTAGAACCCGTCTTTGTCCTTTTCTTACTGAGGAACCTGACGTCATTTTTCTGCATGATAACGCCCACATAAATATCTTTGGGGCTTCCTCAGAATATCTTCGTGGTAATAGATATTCTGAGGTACCGCGCTGGACAGCCAGTTCCCGAGATTTCTTCCCAATCGAGAACATGTGTATCGTGATTGGACGCCACCTACAGAGCCATTCGCAAATAGAATGTACCATGGTTATTCTGCCGAACCAAATCCAAGAAGTTTGGAGCAGATACTGTAGGTGGCAATTCGACAGTTGCACGATTTTATGCCGAGTCGATAGGAAAATATGTCCGCTACCGAGGTGGTTTAAAATAATATTTATGGTTCACAGTAATGCCCGTTTTGTGACCATAAATGTGTTAGCTTTTGAAAATTTTAGTATGTGTTCCTTATACCTTTGCCTGTCATTCCTTTAAGTATCCTACCTGGATTAATGTTCCTTCAAGGCGCTGCAATTTCAGTGTCACACAGTGTATTTCTTCATCAATTATCGTACAATAATACCTTCTCCGATTCTTCAAAATCTCTTGGAACACATATCCCACTTTACAGCTGTTACGTATCTACATAACTTTTAATGTGACGTAAAGGTGGTTGCGTAGCTTATTCAAATTTAGGTAACCCCGAATTACTTCTTGTAACTGTACTTGACTCAAATGTTTTCTTTTTTGATTAAAGAGCTTAAGGGACTATCTCAACCGTATATGCGATGAAGTCATGGAAAAAAATGCGAAATGAAACTATGTATTCACACTGCGCATGCCCATCCATTTGTCCCGTTTTATATTTTTAGAAAGTACGTTTAGACTCAATATAATGAACAATATATGTTTGTTTGCGAGAGATCTTGTGCAGAAGACATCGGCAATATTTCATGCATATCTTAACCATCCATAATTTTGTTTAATAATTATATTTTTTTCCAATACAAGTTTTATTATCGTGCATTTATATTTTGCGCACAGTTTTCTTTGATTTGAAGTTTTTCTTGCATTTTATGCTACACGATTCATACTTGGCTCTGGAATTCAAAAGGTAACTGACGTTAACACTGCATGACGGAAGTTAAGTCTTAATTCAACAGCTCAATGTGTGTCCGAATTCGGGGTACTCAGCGCCTAAGAGTAAGTAGAAGAAGGAGAATAATTTGGTGGGATTCAAGCATTTAGAGCACCAAACGACTGTGCTTCGCCATAAGACTCCAGATTTTGCAAATCGCTCGGGAGGATCTGTTTTGATTTTCAAAATTTGTAGCACACATGCCAGATTGTTTTGCAAGGAGCAAAGGTCAAAGTAAATCAAGTAAGTGAAAGTTTTTCTATCAAACACTACCCTCCGTTACTAGAGGGCGATTTTTTCTCATGTATAATAAAAATATCAACAATTTTGCTACATATGACTGTAGTTCTCCAAGTACAAATTCTTCACGTGAGAACTTCTGGGCGCGTTATATTCAAAATTCCCGATTTTTTTTTTATTTTATTCACCTACTTCAACATTGTAATGTAACTACATCGTAAGCAAATCCCTTGTAATACATAAAATGATAGTTGAGTTTGATAATTTTTCCATTTCCGTTAACATATGTTTTATTAGTATAATTCCATTTGTGTAATTAATACTTCCATTAATGCTTCCACTTGCGTAATTAATACTTCCATTAATACTTCCATTTGCGTTAACATATATTTTTATTAATACTGGCGAGAAGTCTACATGTATCGTTTCGAATGCTAACGAAGCCTAATCTCGAAGGACTGCCTTTCCAAAAGATGAAAAAAAAACAGCGATCAAAGTTCCATGAACTGAGCTGTATATAATCCTAAACAGGAAGGAAAAGTAAATTTACTGAGGAATGTAATCTATATTGAACTGGAAAGAGGTACCATATTGCAATGATAAATCTTTATTAAAGGCTCACTCCTGGGAAACAACAAAATAAAAACAAATGACGTCAATAAGACATAGCTTAAAAAATATAAGCGGATAGTTTCAAACACCGTTTTTGGCTGTTGATCTGGTATTGGTTCCAAAATTTCGAAATATTCTCAAATACGAGGAAAAACAGAGAATATCTCTGAAGTTCCAAAACAAAAAGCAAACAAAACAAAATCTCATATAAATGGTGTGTACTGATTTTCGAATTTGTAGAATACAGGTATATTTGTTTAGAAATCTTTATTTTTCGTTTTCTTTATTGGTAATTTGTGGGTTTAAGTTCCACAGAAAAAAGGTTCAGTAATTCAAATCTCTGATTTTAAAACCTGGGCTGATTTGCATATCTGCTCTTATAATGAAAATAAGTTTAAATTTTTAAGCCCTCGGAAGTGATGTCCTGCCGGTACCTCTTTCTTTTTATGCGTCATTTCAATAATAAATTTTAAACTTATTGTGACATTTCCTCGTTCTTTGTCATCTTAGCCGTTTACAAACCAGGAGTTTGAAATTCAAAAATTTGGGGAGGTGTTAAATGTTGAAACACCTAATATGACACAGTCTAAATGTACTAGCTAATATTGGAGAAGAACCCAGGAAATCTTAAGATCTTAAGGCAAAAAAACAAAAAAAATGTTTCATCAAGGATTCATTTATTTCGGATAAAATATCTGGGATTATAACTTTCAAAGAATAAAATATGAAATTGAAAATATACTTTCAGTGTTTGAAACATACGCATAAACATGCACTATAAAATAAGATAGGAAATAAAGTTTCCATGCTTTGGCTTCCAGATTTTAACGTATCTCAAGTTGTCAATGATGAAAGAAACAAAACATTGTTCTAGACTTACAATGATAAATTTTATCTATTTTTTTAATTATCAGTTCACGCGGAACAAGTATTGACGGAACATGTTTTGCACGTACTTTTAACGTTAAA
Organism: Macrothele yani; assembly: GCA_039090855.1. Taxonomy (NCBI): domain Eukaryota; kingdom Metazoa; phylum Arthropoda; class Arachnida; order Araneae; family Macrothelidae; genus Macrothele; species Macrothele yani. The sequence continues at coordinate 19,875,177 of CM076997.1, read as the reverse complement.
GTGTGATCATCACAAGTTGCATTCTATCAAGAGAAAAACTTACATTCATAAGATCTCTGTAACGCAGTACCAACTTACATGAACTGCAATTTAACAGGAATTTATGCTTGGAAGATTTCATATTCTCTGGAAAGATAATAATATTCTAATGTCGAAAATGTGAGAAAGAACGTACTTTATGATAAAGTGAAGATTCACATTTGTGGGAAAATCTGAAGCAACTATATTCCCGTGTTTTCTGATGTGGGACAGAAAATATTTTACGATAAAGTGCAGTTTTGATAAATGGGAAATTCCTTCAGCCCATAAGCGTTGCGGATATTTCGGAGTTACTTTCTGATGTAATCTTGTATAGCCTGTGAGCTTTGTAAGCCAAAACAACTTTAGATATACACTTGCCGTATACACATCCTGTGCGATGAAAAAGAAGTGGCAAGACATTTTTGAAGTGAATATCTAAAGGGTTCATCAAACAGACGTCATTCCTCTTTCCACGTTTATAAGTGAGTCACGGAAAAATTCTCATCGGCCGCCACCGGGAATCGAACCCAGGGTCTTCCAGTTACGCGCCGGATATGCTACCACTGCACCACAGCAGCCTCGTATTCCCCCAGACTCACATACGACTAACTCTCAAGCCACTTGACAGATTGCTTCTTGGAGCCCCGCACAATGCTGGGGATTCACCAAAGATGGTAAGCAGCAACTGAACAAATAACTAGGAGGCGAATGAATAATTAATACGCACAATTGAATCGAAACATCAAACAGAAGTCATCTCTCTTTCCACGTTTGCATCAAAAATTGATGAGGTCTCAACATTGTTTAACATTTGGATTCATCTCCACATGTTCTTATTCAGATTTTTATTAGTGTGGCGTGATAGCCATGCTTTTTACTAAATCAAACAGAGATTTACACGGTCGCATCAAACTAATATGACCACCTACCTCATCATGGGGATAACCACCCTTTGTCCCAGAAGACAGCGGCGTGATGTCGTGGTATGGACGCAATGAGGTCTTGGAAGGTTGTCCGAGACACGCGTAGTCATTCAGACTACAGCAGAACACGGAGGCCCCCGAAATGACGTGGTTTTGGGTCGGCACGTCAAACCTCTCGATTCAAAGAGCCCCACAAGTGCCATATGGGATTGAGGTCGGGCGATTTCGCCGGCCAAGAGAGAATGGTGACATAGCTGTCGTTTTCCTGGAACCAGACTCGCGCCCCCTGAGTGACGTGGCAGGGCGCATTGTGCTGTTGGTAGACACCACCAGCACCAGGGTAAATATCCATCATGAAGGGATACATGTGGTCAGTGAGGATGAAAAAGTAGCTTTTGGAGTTCAGGGACCCCCATCCAGTGGTACCAGCGGTCCCAGAAGCGTGTCCGTGTGTTGGTTCTCGTGTGACTGACGCCGTATCCGCAACCGCCTGTCACTTCTGTAGAGTATAAGCCTCGATTCGTTGAAGAAGGCAACCTATTTCACTCTTCCACTCTCCAATGATGGTAGTCCCATGAGAACTGCAGGCGCCCTTGCTGATGGACCTGGATTAACATGGGCGCCTTGACGCAGCGTCGATTGCGGAGTCCCACGAGTAACGGGGTTCGCTCTACTGTTAGCGGGGACACGTACCTGGGAGCTCCAGGTTTCATTTGCGTGTTCAATTGCTGCTGTTGCGAGTCGACTTTCTGCCCCGGCGTCGATGGTCTTTGGGGCTCCACAGTTTTGACGTCATTAGGCACTCGGTGTACCGGCGATCCGTTTTAAGTACACGCTTACTACAACACCTCGCGACTACCCCACGAAGTCTGCTGTTTGGGAGATACTTCTACCCTTGATGCGGTTGCCGTTTCTCATTCCTTTTTCAACGTCCGTCATATCACTACCTCTGCCCATTGTGCCTACGTAACGCACTATGGCTCATCTGTTCTAGCCGGCCGCTTATATCACCGTGTAGTAAAACTTGTCACGTGCTCTCTGTGACCCGCCTGGGCGGGTACACTGTGATTCTGGTGGTAGCCATATTATTCTAATACGACTGTGTATAGCGCAACTTAAATCAATTTACTGGGATGAACACGAAAATGTTTGTGAACGTTTGTATGGGTAATAAAGGATTTCTTCTGTTATTTTATCTTTCAGCATTTTGGAAGTTACCGAATAACTGCCATCTGGACTGGAGGTTTATATTCCGTTTCCTGACATTTTTTTAGGAAACGGAATTAGTTTAATACGCACTGTATAAAACATACATCACTAGTAAGTAGTTCACAAATGTTGGGAAAATGAGTGGTTACAAAAGATATTATATACGTAAGATATGTAGTACATTTTTGCTAGATAGAAAATCTAAGTAATCCTGAAGGCTTATCCGACAAGTCAAGTGCGTAGAAAATCCTCTCTGGTGAGTAATGGACTCTGTGGGTCTATGTGGAACAGTATTTTATGGATCTCTCATAAAGTCCTGATGCCCTAACTACTACGCATCTTTGAGATGGTATCATATGGTACCTATTTTCGGAGGTGCTTGATGCAGAGGTTGGAGGTGTCGCACCCGAAAGTACCGGACATGCGTTTTCGGCGACAATTCGTAGGATCAGGTTGGCCAAGATAGCATACTGACATTTTGTAAAGAGTGCTACAAGGAATTTTCTATAAAAGGGGGAAACTGTCTTGCTGAAAAATATGTTATTTCCCATCTCCTGAAAAGTAACGCAAGCTGTTCGGGGATTTTGTCGACATAACGACGAGCACTAAGAGTTATTATAATAATATTGCAATGAAAACAGCTCTAACACCTCACTAATGTAACGCGGAATTCGTATTCTACTCACTATGAGTACGAGAGGTGAACGATTGTTGAAACAGGGTTGAATCCTCAGGGTTCAAACTTTGGTTCCTTTCTTTTTAATGTTTATATTAATGGCATTTTCTGTTCTACAACTCATGTGGATCTTCTTTTATATGCCGATGATATAGCTATTCTCACAGCATGTAATTATTCTACTGAAATCACACAGAACATTAATAGTCAACTTAACAAAATTTCAGAGTGGTTGAACTCAAATTAATTATATTATTAATAAATATTATTAAAACAAAATCTTTGATTTTTACTAAACAACATTTTACAGAGTTATCAAATATATCCTACTTCATAAATATCAAAAGTATTGAAGAGGTAAGTTCTATACTTTACTTGGGAATTGATATCGATAACGACCTTAAATGGGACAAACATGTGAAAAACCTGCTATGCAAACTATCTAAAAACATTGGAGTTATTAGTTCAGTACTAACAAACCTTTCCCCAAAAACTCTTTTTCTTTATATTACTAAGGGCTGCGCCTCTAGGCTCGTTACTGTCGTTTCCAGAGTAGCGCTCTGGTCCTGCAGCTCAATCTTCAAGTATACCACATGAAATAAAAACTGAAAAATTCATATAAATTTCAATTTTTATTGCATGTCTAAGCAAATAAGGCTTGTTATTCCGAAATTTCAGAGTTTTTTTTTACTGTCGTTAAGTTTTGGAAGGTCGAATTTATGTCGTTTGAACTTATAGCACTTACTAAATTTACCACGAAGGAAAACAAGAGCGGTCCAAAAAGCATTTCCGTAAACAGTAAAACGTTATGCTCAACCGTTAAGGTGGACGTCAAGTAATTCCTATACTTGCAATGTAAAAACTTGTGTACACATTTCCTTAACAATTATTGTGTTCCCAAGAATGAAAATTTTAACATCGATTAAAATAACTTCACATTTTAAATGGGAATACTTTATATTTTCTGAAACATAACCATAATCACATAAAAAATCAAAAACCTTTCCTTTGGTGGTGTTGGAACAAGAAAAAAGATGGCGCAATCTGTACTTTGATGACGTCAGTAGACAAACAAATGTTGGATTACATAATTATTGTTATATTTTAGAAAATATTAAGTTTTCCAAGTTATAAAATGAAGCTATTTTAATCGATGTTAAAATTTTCATTCTTGGGAACGCATTAATTGTGAAAAAAATGTGTACAGAAGTTTTTCTATTGGAAGTACAGGAAGCAAAATTACTTGACGTCCACCTTAAACAACTGAGATAGCTTTACCAGCAAAACATATGCAGAACAAATTATCTGCGTCAGCATGGCAGCAGGTCACGGCACCAGAACGTTCCTCTGTGGTTATCGTGAAGACCGACAAGCCGTTCGTTTCTTCCCTTTGCGTCTTTAAAAAATGCTTAAAAATCAGAAAATTACTTTTTCCTAATTTTTTTTTTTTTTTTTTGTAAAAAAGGGAAGATAGTTTTAAGTTTATGCTGTAAAATTTGCAATGCGTTATGATTTATAGTTTGCCATATATCCGTTTTTTTAAATGGATCCCATCGCAAAATAGAGGATTTTGTGAAATTTAGAAATTTAATTTCTCGTAAACTAAATCTAAATTCAAAAACCGGCCGACGAGGTGCAAAAATTGGGCTATGGCGCTACATGCCTACAAAGTTTCGTGGTTCTGTTGTTGTTAGTGTGTCCGGAACGCGAGGAACGCGACCTGATAGCACTTTTTTGCTTACTTTAATTTTGAAATACATTATCTCTTGAAGTATCAAAAGAATCGAAAAACGGTTTATTTCAGCGTATTCTCCAAATAATTCTCTAAAAAAGATGTAAATTTCATATTTTTGTGTTCAATATGCTTTGCGCTGCGAGCTAGGAAATCAAGAGTGTCGCAAAATTTCTAAAACAGCGGCAGCAGGAGCGGCGGCGGCAGTTACTTTTTTGGAATAAAGAGATGCTATGTTCCAGACACACATCAACTATGCCATACTAACATGGGGACGGAGAACAAAATATATTTTAAAAAAACTTCAAAAAATTGCAAAGATTAGATTAATTGATCTTAAATTCAGTACACGCACACAGTTATCACTATAAAACAACTCAAAAGCTTACCCGAATAAATATAATATTCTCACAATCAACCAATTTTATTATTTTAACATTGGCGAAATCATGTTCAAGAGAATAAAAATTAATCTACACCCTGATACAATAAAAATTATTCCAAAGATACACTCACACGAACTAAATCACATATTCGACCGATTCATCTAAAAAAGGAAACTACACTGCCGGAAAGTGAAAAAAGAACACCAAGAAGGAATTGGCGGACGATCATGAAATTTACATATGTTAATGGGGTCGAGCTTACGTAGGTGTGATTTTAATTTTGGGACCAACCGGTGAGCACTTGCGTCACAGCTTGGCATAATATGCAAATTATCGTCGGTGGTATTTAAGGAGTACGGCGAAGTGAATGTAATCAGTCGTCGGCGTACGGGCACGTGCGAAGACCCTGAAGAAGCTGCAATGCCTGGACATGGAAGACGTGCACGATTTCACTAGCTATCGGATTTTGAGCGAGGTCGTCTAGTCAGACACCGCAAAGCCGGGTGGTCGTATCGTCGTATTGCGAAGCGAATTGGACGGGAAGTATCGGTGGTGGTACGATGGTGGCGTAGATGGTCCGAGGAACATTCCCACACGAGAAGACGTGGAACCGGGAGTCACAGACGGACTGATGAGCGGACCGATCGACACTTAAGAAGAGCGGCGTTGTCAAGCAGAACATCCACTGCAACGCAAATCCGAGCTGACGTTGCACCTGAGGTAACTGTGCAAACAATCCGCAACCGTCTACTGGATGCAGGACTACGTGCACGTGTGCCTGTGGCATGCGTACCTCTGACCCCTGCCCACCGTCAGGAACGGCTGCAGTGGTGTCGCCATTGTCTGCACTGGAGAACGCAGTGGCGATCTGTCGTGTTCAGCGATGAAAGCAGATTCTGCTTGGGAGCCTCCGATGGCCGTATGCGTGTTTGCAGACGCACAGGGGAGCGTCTCCACCCTTCTTGCATCCGCCAGCGACACACAGGACCTACACCTGGTCTCCTGGTGTGGGGAGCGGCGATCAGCTATCACACCCGTACACAACTTGTGTTTGTACCGTGTACGTTAAACAGCACCTCCTACATCAACAACATCATTCAGCCCGTTGTTGTGTCATTTGTAAGGTCGATCTATCGTGGTGTTTTCCAGCAAGATAACGCACGCCCACACACGGTACGTGCAACGCAACATGCACTTCAGAGTGTGAAACAACTTCCATGGCCTGCACGTTCATCGGATTTGTCCCACATTGAGCACGAGTGGGATTTTATGGGACAACAACTTATCCGGTCTCCACGGCCAGCCACGACCATCCCCGATTTACGCGTCCAGGTTGAGGATGCTTGGAACTCAATACCCCAAACTTACATCCAACATCTGTACGACAGACTCCATGCCAGAATTGCACAGTGTGACGCAGTTGATGGCGGTTCAATTGTGCTGTATAAATTTCGTTGGTATCAGACGTCTCGTTCTTGGTGTTCTTTTTTAACTTTCCGCCAGTGTATGAAACAAAGTCTAAACTATACTCGCCTTCATTACTGGAATTCACTACGAACGGAACTAACAATACTAAATAACTTTAACCTTTTTAAAAAGAAATTAAAAAGTTACATAATGAATAACAGTTACTAACCCATTAATAAAAAAATAAAAAAATTACTAATTTCAAAACAAATTACACTTAACCTACTAATCCTGTTTTGCTTTCATTTCCATACACATCACTGTTCATGCTTGACGCTTTGGCTTGTCTGTATTCCTTTAATGTACTTTTTTACGCTTTCCAACCGTACGTTGAAGAAGCGTATATGCTCCAGCTTTGTCCGTCTATCTGTCTGTCCGTCCGCACGATAACTCACGTAAAATTGTTAGATTTTGATAAAATTGTAGTATGTGTTAGGGGACCAACTGGAAACGAACCCTATTGAAAATGGACGAAATGAGGTCAAAGGTCAGGACATAGGAGAGGGATAGATTCCATTGCCTTTATGCGTCATAACTTGTGTACAAATGGTTCGATTTCGATGAATTTTTAATAGATAGTAGGGGACAACCTGGGGACGAACCCTATTGAAAATGGGCGAAACGGGGTCAGAGGTCAGGACATAAGAGTGGGATTCATTCCATCGCCCTTATGCATCATAACGTATGTAAAAATGCTTCGATTGCGACAAAACGTCATCATCTTGTTCCGGAGGTATACTGAACTGGTTCTGTTGAATATCATGGAAACGGGGTCCAAGAACAGAGCACAGGAGCGATATTTATTCCACAGCCATTACCCTCATAACTTGACTAAAATGATTCTATTACGACAAAACGTAAGTATGTTGTTCCGGAAGTATGCTGAACCGGTTCTTTTGAATATCATCGAAATGGGGTCAAAGGTCAGGGCACAGGAGCGATATTTATTCCACAGCCATTACCCTCATAACTTGACTAAAATGCTTCTATTGCGACAAAACGTAAGTATGTTGTTCCGGAGGTATGCTGAACCGGTTCTTGTGAATATCATCGAAATGGGGTCAAAGGTCAGGGCACAGGAGAGATGATTTTTTTCACAGCCATTATCCTCATAACTTGAGTAATAACTGGAGTAATGATTTCTGGTATGTTGGAAAGCGTATCATAATCAATGCATTCCACGATTTTACTAACTTGTCTTGTATACAGTGGCACGAAAGGACGCAAGTCTGCTTATAGATCTTAAAATTGCTTGTGGTGGTCGATAAACCCGAAAAAAGAAAGAAAATTAGTTTTCTTGAAATTAAGTTAGAAACAATTGAATTGCTCTGCCCGCTCTTAATTCTTTATGGACTGCAAATTTTCTCAGAATCCAGCGTTCCCTGTAAAAAGAATAATTGTTTATGGGGTTTGACTATGAAACAAATAATTCGCAAACACTGGTCTATATGAAAGCATGTCCCATTTTCTGTACAGATTCTTCCTTCGTTTCGAGGTTCAGGGCCACATGACACATATGGGACGGGGTTGTATGTCCCAAATGTAGGATCACTGATTCCAAGAAATGGAGAGAACCAGCCTCCAAGTTTAAACACGCCACACATGTCCCATGGTGGTCTGAAATCTGGGACTTATTCTGCCGGCTGTCTGACAAACCGATCCGTTTAGTACTCATCCGCCAAGCAAAGGTTGCGAGAGTGAGAGAGATCACGAATTTAAAATAAAGCCTGTACAATAGGCTACGTGTGTCCCTAACGCTCTAGCGTCAACGCTCTGACGTCATCAGTACTTGCAGCGCTGTTTGCTTTTATCCGGTGGCCGAAATCGGAACTAAGCTCACCGCTATCACACGCTACGTGAAACTCAAAGGGAAATACCCGAAAATAAGGTCAGTAAGACAAATGATTTCATCTATTTCATTTTCTTTGCATTGCAGGGTAATTTCGTAAAAAGGAATAAAATTGCAGAGCAATTTAGTAAAAACGAATCAGCGTTATTTTATTTTATAAAAAGGAGCAAGTAAAATTGTGCGAAAGTAACTGCAGGAATAGTTTTAATTCAGTGTGATGTAAATTTAAAAAAATAATATTGGTTCCATGGATTTTTTTCTTTGTAGTACAGCATGGAAGAAGATAAAACTGGAAGAAAACGACGCTTAAATAGAAAGCGTGCATAGCAATATTCATAAAAACTATGAAACATTTGAAGAAACACAAGCCAGAAATATTTCAGACGTAGTCAATTATATAGGCTTTATATATATGTATTTTACGATTCGTGTTAAGCTTGTAATTATTCAATACCAAAAGTAATACAAAAGTATGCATAGCTTTTTTTTAATAACAGAGTTCGTTCAAATTGCACATGTTGAGAGAGTAACTATTTCCTAATACAATGGTACTACTCAACATAGTCTCCATCACAAGCGATGCATTTGCCGCATAGTTGAACCCAACTCTCGAATCCTGTTAGAAAAAATCCAGGTGTGGACTGTTGTACCCACTTCTTCACAGCCACGTTCGCCTCGTCCGTGTCATCAAATCGTTGTCCCCGGAGACTGTTCTCCATTGGACCGAACAGGTGGAAGTCGGAGGACGACATATTAGGGCTGTAAGGTAAATTGAAGACCACCGACTAGCCTAATTTGCTGATTGCCTGATGTGTTGCCAAAAATGTGTGTGGTCTCGCATTGTCATGGTGAATGTGGATCCTTTTCAGACTTTAGTTCGATCTCTTCCTCCTTATGACTTCTCTAAGCTTCTTGAGTGTCACAATGTACCGCTCTCTGGTCACGGTACGACCACGTTCCAGAAATGCTGTTTAGAATTTTATCTGTGATAGGGAGAGAGAGAGAGAGAGATATGTTGTTAGATCGAAGAGATTTGGTTCAGGGCCTAGTACATTGCAAATACACATGCAAGCGTATACATTTAATTTCATATGCTTGAATGAAAGATATGTTGGAATGCAGTTTCATCACTGTAGGATAGAGAAAACCATAGTAAGCAAAGGAAAGAAGATGAAGCTTTTGTAAAAAAAAAAAAAAATATATTCCTTGATGCCTGTTTGACATGGATTAAAAAAATCACGCAATCTTGTATTCCTTACTTTAGCGTACTTCCTTTTATTCCGAGTATAATGCTGCTTTCTCAATTTTTTTTTATTGCTTGTAAGGAAAAAAATGTTCTAGATTTAACAGATATCGAGCCGCAAATGCTTTACAGACAGTTTACTTTTCGCACATCACAAAAGCTTGTCATATTTTCTCTCATCGGCGCGATGTTTTTAGCAATTTAATCCTAGTTTTATTATACCGAAAAAAAACCTACTCTTTTCGCATTTTATTAAAAAAAACAACCGAAAAGGGCTTTGTAAAATAAGGAAAATATCAAGTTATTTAGGGAATCTCGTCCCATGTCTTAGAGAAACATCTTCATGAAATTATTTCATATTTTCTCACCCATCTCATTAAAGTATTGTGGTATTCTGCAAAAAATTGTTTAACATGTTCGTCAGCGGAGAATTTCTAATACATCACTTCCAAAGTTGTTGTTCGGTTTAAAAAGATACCAAATGAAAAAATGAGTACATAATCTCGCCAGCCTGGACACGAAATTTAAATTTTTATGTTAAATTGCATTTCTTAATTTTTTTGCGATAAACAGAAAAATCCAAATAATAAGGCGAAATGAATGGTTTTCTTCGATGATGCAAAAATAACTTCCCTCGAATGCTGCGTAGGGGACTGTTTTTAATCTACAGTTAAATGCCGTTCTTTACGATAGCAAATGATATTTGCAGGTTTTTATGCGTATGTTGAGGATATTCATTTAAATACGTCTCACATATTGTATGCAGTTGAGATTCTATTAATGAATGCAATTTCGTATTTCTGTTATGGGGGTTAAAGGGGACCTTATCATGTGAATGGCAAAAATGTTATTTTTGTTTTTCATTTGAAACAACCCTACTTTCAGAAAAAATGAAAACGTATACGTTTTTCCCACGTTTTGCGAAGAATTGTTCTAACTCAATATGAAACAGCTTTATTTCACGTGGAACATTCGTCCACCTTCTTGCCGAATCTCAGAAAGCACAAGATGTAAACATGTAAAATTCAGACTCCTAAATTCCGTGTAAAATGTACAATTTTTTTTCATTAGTTCCGAAGATACTGCATGCATAAATAAAAAGAAATAGAAAACAGTTATTTTCCATTATTTAGTGAACAAAAGATGCATCGAAATGGACTGAATGCTTCATAAATCAGCACTTTCCTGCGAGAGCGAAGTACGTTTTCTTTCTTAACACTTTAAGCTGCCGATGTACCTGAAACAAATGGTGCCCAAAGTTTTTAAGGCTTCCTAAACAGAATGTATCACATAACGGCCGGGTTTTACAAAAGCTACCTCAAAAGCATTCCTTTCTCCCTCTCATCTCAGCAGTACGAGCCTTAAACCTACAAGCGGCGATAGGCGTTCTCCTTCTAGTTCTTTATTCTCTGCTCCATGACTCAAATAACTTCTTTTGAATGCTGTGCATGGACTAGGGGACTGGACTAGCTCTTCCCTATCAAGACATGATAGGGAAGAGCTAGTCCCCTTGGCATAGGCATCATGCCACTTGATAGGAACGAGTGACTCAAGCATCTTGTGTCCCCCGCCTTAGGTTTGTCGCCGTTGTTACAGCCCTTTCAGCAGGTAATCACTCAGAAAGGATTAGTCACTCACAAATCACTTTCAGCAGGTAATCACTCAGAAAAGGTTTAGTCACTCAGAAATCACTTTTAGCAGGCAGTCACTCAGAAATCACTTTTAGCAGGCAGTCACTAAGAACCGGTTAGTCACTCAGATATCACATTCAACAGGTAATCATTAAGAAAAGCTTTAGGCACTCAGAAATAACTTTTAGCAGTTAATCACTAAGAACCGAATGGTCACTCAGAAATCACATTCAGCAGGTAATCACTCAGGAAGATTAGTCATTCGGAAATCACTTTCAGCACCTAATCACTCAGAAAGGATTAGTCACCCAGAAAGCACTTTTAGCAAGCAATCACTCAGAAAGGATTAGTCACTCAAAAATCACTTTCAGCAGGCAGTCATTCAGAAAGAATAAGTCACTCACAAATCATTTGCAGCAGGTAATCACTCACAAAAGCTTTAGTCACTCAGAAATAACTTTTAGCAGGCAATCACTAAGAACTTAGTGGTCATTCAGTAATCACATTCAGCAGGTAATCACTCAGGAAGGATTCGTGATTTGGAACTCACTTTCAGCATATGATCACTCAGAAAGTATTAGTCACTCACAAATCACTTTCAGCAGGTAATCACTCAGAAAAGGTTTAGTCTCTGAGAAGTCACTTTTAGCAGGTAATCACTAAGAACCTGTTGGTCACTCAGAAATCACTTTCAGCAGGTAGTCACTCAGGAAGGGCTAGTCAGTCGGAAATCACTTTCAACACGTAATCACTCCGAAAGGATTAGTCACTCAGAAATCACTTTCTACAGGCAATCCCTCATAAAGAATTAGTCACTCATAAATCATTTTCAGCAGGTAATCACTCAGAAAAACTTTAGCCACTCAGAAATAACTTTTAGCAGGTAATCAATAAGAACCTAGTGGTCACTCAGAAATCACATTTAGCAGGTAATCACTCAGGAAGGATTAGTCACTCAGATATCACTTTCAGCAGGCAATACCTCCTAAAGAATTAGTCACTCACAAATCGTTTTCAGCAGGTAATCACTCAGAAAAACTTTAGCCACTCGGAAATAACATTTAGCAGGTAATCAATCAGGAAGGATTAGTCATTCGGAAATCACTTTCAGCACGTAATCACTGAGAAAGGATTAGTCACGCAGAAATCACTTTCAGTAGGCAATTCCTCAGAAAGAATTAGTCACTCACAAATCATTTTCAGCCGGTAATCACTCAGAAAAGCTTTAGCCACTCAGCAATAACTTTTTACCAGGTAATCAATAAGAACCTAGTGGTCACTCAGAAATCACATTCAGCAGGTAATCACTCAGGATGGATTAGTCATTCGGAAATCGCTTTCAGCACGTAATCTGTCAGAAAGGATTAGTCACACAGAAATCACTTTCAGCAGGCAATCACTCAGAAAGAATTAGTAACTCACAAATCATTTTCAGCCGATAATCACTCAGAAAAGCTTTAGTCACTCAGAAATAACTTTTAGCAGGTAATCACTAAGAACCAAGTGGTCAATCAGAAATCACATTCAGCAGGTAATCACTCAAGAAGGATTAGTCATTCAGAAATCATTTTCAGCACGTAATCACTCAGAACGGATTAGTCACTCAGAAATCACTTTCAGCAGATAATCACCCAGAATGAATTAGTGTTAATCAATCCCCTAAAAACACTTTCAATAACAAAGTCAAAAGAACAGAAACACTTTCTGATGCTCAGATTCACTCATTCAAGCTGCGTTCGCCCCACTTCTTAGACAGTGAGCATATTCGTTTGAGCTGATTTCAGCCCATTTCGCTAGCCCCGAGTTAACTCGTTCCAGCCAGTTAAAGGGTTAAAAAGAAATCAACAAAAATGAATCCGAAAAAAATTCTAAATGCACAATATTGGGCATAAAGTGCAACGTTATTTTACATTCGTTGGACTAATGCTGCTGTCATACTACAACGAAGACAGCGTCAGAACTTATAAACTTTGTTTCGCAAGAGTAGCCATTCTGAGAATTCGGTATTGGACTCTAGCGTTCGAAGGCCAATTTATTTCTTTACCAAATTACTTGTTTCGCAAATTTCTTAGGTCTGGCAACATAAAGAACGGGCAAGTTTCATATGGAAAGAAACAAGTCATGTAAAAATGCAAGTGAATTTATTCTGTAAAAATGTAGAAGTCCCACGATTTTGAAACTTGATGTACCATCAATAGTATTCAGTGAAAATCTCATACGCACTACAACATTTCGTAGTGTGCCGTTAATAATAACAATCAATAAGTTATCTGACGATAGTATCAAAACTATCTTATAATCTCTATACTCTCCACAAAATATTTGCTCTCAACACCGTTTTTATTTACTCTTTGATTCACTAACAGCGTTGCTAAAATACACTGGCGGCAAGTGGAAAAAGAACACCAAGAAGGAATTGGCGGACGATCATGAAATTTTAAATATGTTAATGCGGTCGAGTTGACGTAGGTGTGATGTTAATTTTGGGACCAACCGGTGAGCACTTGCGTCACAGCTTGGCATAATATGCAAAATATCGTCGGTGGTATTTAAGGAGTACGGCGAAGTGAATGTAATCAGTCGTCGGCGTACGGACACGTGCGAAGACCCTGAGGAAGCTGCAATGCCTGGACATGGAAGACGTGTACGATTTCGGCAGTTATCGGACTTTGAGCGAGGTCGTCAAGTCGGACTCCGCGAAGCCGGGTGGTCGTATCGTCGTATTGCGGAGCGAATTGGATGGGTAGTATCGGTGGTGGTACGATGGTGGCGTAGATGCTCCCAGGAACATTCACACACGAGAAGACGTGGAACCGGGAGTCACAGACGGACTGATGAGCGGACCGATCGACACATAAGAAGAGCGGCGTTGTCAAGCAGAACATCCACTGCGACGCAAATTTGACCTGCCGTTGGACCTCAGGTGACTGTGCGAACAATCCACAACCGTCTACTGGATGCAGGACTACGTACACGTGTGCCTCTGTCATGTGTACCTCTGACTCCAGCCCACCGTCAGGAGCGGCTGCAGTGGTTTCTCCAACGTCTGCACTGAAGAACGCAATGGCGATCTGTCGTGTTCAGCGATGAAAACAGATTCTGCTTGGGAGCCTCCGATGGACGTATGCGTGTTTGCAGACGCACAAGGAGCGTCTCCACCCTGCTTGCATCCGCCAGCGACACACAGGGCCTACACCTGGTCTTCTGGTGTGGGGAGCGATCAGCTATCGCTCCCGTAAACAACTAGTGTTTGTACCGGGTACGTTAAACAGCACCTCCTATATCAACAACATCATTCAGCCCGTTGTTGTGCCCTCTGTAAAGTCGGTCCATCGTGGGGTTTTCGAGCAAGATAACGCACGCCCACACACGGCACGTGCAATGCAACATGCACTTCAGGGTGTAGTACAACTTCCATGGCCTGCACGTTCACCGGATTTGTCCCACATTGAGCACGTGTGGGATTTTATGGGACAACGACTTATCCGGTCTCCACGGCCAGCCACGATCATCCCCGATTTACGCGTCCAGGTTGAGGATGCTTGGAACTCAATACCCCAAACTTACATCCAACATCTGTACGACAGAATCCATGCCAGAATTGCACAGTGTGACGCATTTCATAGCGGTTCAACCTCGTAGTAACCATGTTACATGGAAATGTTATTTTTCAGTTTACCAGCAAATACAGCTGTATTTTGCCATAATGTTTTGATCACGTTATCCTCTATATTCCGTTATTATGCTGTATAAATTTCGTTGGTATCAGACGTCTCCTTCTTGGTGTTCTTTTTTCACTTTCCGCCAGTGTATATATGTGCATTCGGAGAACTCATGAGCCATTCTGATGGAAAATCAAACGGCGAGGTAACAAATTTACCTAATAGAAACTCAAAAGGAAGGGTAAATAAGGGACATACCTAAAAACTAAATTGAACGGATTGGACTGAACGTACAATTTGACCTGTTGGAATTGGACCAACCGTACCACTGGGCGAATCCGCATTAAATAATGGGTACCACTGGATGAATTGTACCTTTCGAATAAATTTTAGTTGCTCGCAACATTACAACATTTTTAATGAAAATATTGTAATGTGAGTATAAGGAATAACATTTGACGAATTACATTATAACATTAATTTCAATACACCAGACATTAGTAATAATGTAACCCATATAGCGTAATAAATCCGTTTATTTTTGTGGTGTAGTCAGCACAAAGATTCGCCAAGCTTTCGCACTCTACTGGGAGACTTTTGCAAGGCAATGGTAGGCATAAAAATGCATGGAATCGGAACTCGTAAAGAACGAAGATGATTTTTGAAAATACCGTATGTGACATCACGAGCATATTACACGAATTTTTATCACGCAATTATACGGTGCCCCGCGATATGTTTTCATCTTTTAATAACGCACTCCAGGCCATTGGTAGTTCAGTAGAGACTACACTGAAGAGCAATGAATTAGAGATACCTATCTAGTAACGTGTAGCACCACCTTTCGACCTGATGACGGCTGCGATTCATCTCGGCATGGACTCGTCAAGACACCGGAAGCGTTGGGAAGCCATACGGATCCAAAACTCTTGAACAAGCTCCCACAGTTCACAAAGATTTGATGGAGGGAGGTCAGAGCCTCGAACATCTCTCTAGATGGCATCACAGATGTGCTCGATGGGATTGAGGTCAGGTGACCAAGCTGGCCAAGGACTCGAGGTCACGTCGGTGGAGTGTTCATCCAACCATTCGGATACAATTTGGGATCGATGGCACAGTACATTGTCTTGTTGCAGGATGAGGTCCCTAGTTGGATATTGAAGACGCATAAACTGGAACAAATGGTCCTCCAGGATATCTCGGTAACGTTGACCTGTGAGGAACGATGTCACACGTAACAGGGGTCCCATTTCAGTCCACGTAAACTGTCCCCAGACGAGAATGCCACCCCCACCAGCTTGAAGAGTACCATGCTGGCAAGAAGGATTCATCGGTTCATGTTGTTTGCGCCGTACTCGTACCCTGCCATCCCCATGTACCAACGTGAATCACGACTCATCAGTCCAGGCAACATTTTTCCACATGTCGAGGATCCAGTGGCGATGTTTCCGCGACCATGCTAATCTTTGCACCCTGTGATGTGCGGTCAGCAGCGGTACTCTCGTGGGACGATGGCTTCTGTACCCCATAGCGAGGAGATGGTTCTGGATGGTGTGGCTGCTTACACGTTTTTGTGGACCAGCGTTAAATTGCCGAGTGATTTCTTGCACTGTGGCTCGTCTATCCGCTGTTACAATGCGAGCTAGCCGACGATGACCCCGCTCATTCATACGCTGTATTCCACGGCAGTTGGCCCTTGCAGGGATGGTTTTACCGGATTCGATGTACTCACGGTGCACCCGTGACACAGTGGCTCGTGAAAATCCCAGTGCCTGCAGGACTTCCGAGCTGGAGTGACCCATTCGTCGGGCCCCGACAATTTGCCTACGATCAAACGCGCCTAGATCCTTCGTATTACCCATACTGCGTCCTTCTCTTACTGATTCTCGTCGCATCACTCCTTACATTGTCGGATCACGGCATATCTCATGTCGTTTCCGTTTACAGGGCCGCCTACAGCGCCACATTTACATAACGCTAGCTGTCTCTAATTCAATTGCTCTTTGACGTATATCAATGCATGCCATTTTGCTGGATAGGATTTCCACTGTTTCCCTGATGGCAGTTTCTTTAAAATTCGTGTAAGGGGCAATTCTTCTAATATTATTCCATACAGGAGTGGCCGAGCATTGCATGACTTCTCTGGCGATGGCTGTATTCTGCATGTACTGGTTGAAAAAGCCTCCCAGTGGAGTGCGAAAGATTGGCGAATCTTTGTGCTGACTACACCACAAAAGTAAACGGATTTAATACGCTATAGGCGTTTCATTATTATACATTATAACAATTTAACGAATCGGTATTGGACCAGTCGTTGTTGGACGATTTGTACCATACTCACATGTTGATTCATCGATAGATTACTGATTTTTACTTATGCTATGTGTTGGAAAAGTGTTTTCTAAAATATCTTCATATGCGTTCCATGCAGCATTTATTAGAAAAGCACGTGCAGTTCGAAATACAAGATTATCCCAAGAAAAAGAAAAATCATTTTCGAAAAACTCGTGAAAATTCCTGATGAGTTGCAATTATTATTTTAAGTTTAAGATTTTGCTCGGTGACCTTCCATTTCGTAATTTAAAATGCGTTTTGTGGTAGCCTCTAAGATTTGTCATTTTTGCTGATTAAAATTCCTATCTCAAATTTAGTGAAGTGACTACATTTATCTAGTAGATTATCAGCAGTGTGATAAACGAAGTGTAAGTGTAGCGAACACTTTTGTTTCTAAGTATTCCACACTTTCTTTGCTGGGAAATGCTTAGCAACGCTTCTGGATTTCTCGTTCTAGGAAAACCTGATGAAAAAAAAGAAACAGGAGAAATTAATGGATCCTCTAATTTAATCGAACATTTTGGGTGCGCTAATTTGTTTCCCCGGCTGAGTGCACCTAACGAGCAGTGCTTATTCTTTTCTAGCGATCCGCAGTCAACCAACGCATTTTACGTAGACGGAAACCTCGGGCCCTGTACTCAGCCTTGGCTCAAGTAATGACAGGGTGTTTTGAACGAAGAGCCATTAGATGTAATTAAGTGGATCGCACGATTTTCTCTAGGAAAGTCAGACGCCCGTAAGGCACCGCTGGATTCCGCCATCTGCATCACTCCTAAAGTCAGTTGAACGCCATACTTCTGAGAGCTCAAGTATGGGGGGAAGCTGTAAAGGAGTTTTACGTAATGTACTTAAGGAACACCTGCTCCTGATGACCCATTTTCATGAGAAAAGTCGTTAGAAGAAAAATATATTTTTTTTACGTCAGAGAAAATACAATGCCATGTTTTCGTTAGTTTGCTGCGTAAAGGTAGAACGAACACCCAACGCTGAATTAAATTCATCATGTACTTGAAACTTCTTTTAAGCATTGGGGGCATGTTCGTGGTTAAGTAAACTAATCTGGGTATGATAATGAACGTGTCATTAGAGTTCATTTTGGCTTCAGGCTCAGTACAACGAGGAAATCACTTTCCATTGGCAGTCATTTACCGTATTACTAAAGTTATATTAAGGTTTATTATAGGCAGACACTAAATAATTTAAAGCGTTAACATACACTGAAGAGCAATTGAATTAGAGACAGCTGGCGTTATGCAAATTTGGTGCTGTGGGCGGCCAAGTAAGCAGAAACGACATGACGTATGCAGCGATCCGTCAATATAAGGAGTGATGCGACGGGAATCAGTAAGACTCGGACTCAGTATGGGCAAGACGAAGGATCTAAGCGCATTTTATCGTGGGCAAATTGTTAGTGCCCGACGAATGGGTCACTCCATCTCCGAAGTCGTGCAGGCACTGTGATTTTAAGGAAATACTGTGTCATGGGTGCACCGTGAGTACATCGAATCCAGTAAAACCATCCCTGCAAGGACAACAGCGTGTGGATGAGCGGCGTCATCGTAGGCTAGCTCTCATTGTAACAGCGGATAGACGAGCCACAGTGCAAGAAATCACTCGGCAATTTAACGCTGGTGCACAAAAACGTGTAAGCAGCCACACCATTCAGAACCATCTCCTCGCTATGTGGTACAAAAGCCATCGTCACACGAGGGTACCGCTGCTGACCGCACGTCACAGGGTGCAAAGATTAGCATGGGCGCGGAAACATCGCCACTGGATCCTAGACATGTGGAAAAATGTTGCCTGGACTGATGAGTCGTGATTCACGTTGGTACATGCTGATGGCAGGATACGAGTACGGCGCAAATCACACGAAGCGATGGATTCTTCTTGCCAGCAAGGTACTCATCAAGCTGGTGGCGGTGGCATTCTCGTCTGGTGACTGTTTACGTGGACTGAAATGGGACCCCTGGTACGTGTGACAGCGTTCCCCCACAGGTCAACGTTACCGGGATATCCTGGACGACCATTTGCTCCCGTTTGTGCGTCTTCAACATCCCATTGGGAACGTCATCCTCCAACAAGACAATGCACCGTGCCATCGCTCCCGAATTGT
Organism: Macrothele yani; assembly: GCA_039090855.1. Lineage (NCBI taxonomy): Eukaryota > Metazoa > Arthropoda > Arachnida > Araneae > Macrothelidae > Macrothele > Macrothele yani. The sequence goes on along the minus strand of CM076997.1, from coordinate 19,855,928 downwards.
ATCCGAATGGTTCGATGAACATTCCACCGACGTGACCTCGCTGCCTTGGTCAGCTAGGTCACCTGACCTCAATCCCGGCGAGCACGTCTGGGATGCCATCGAGAGAGATTTTCGAGGCTCTGACTCCCCTCCATACAATCTTCGTGAACTGTGGGAGCTTGTTCAGGGGCCGTGGATCCGTATGGATTCCCAACGCTTCCGGTGTGTCTTGTCAGCAGCGATTTGTCACGCCATCAGGGCGAAAGGTGGTGCTACACGTTACTAGATAGGTATCTCTAATTCAATTGCTCTTCAGAGTAACTAATAAAGCTTCTATAACTGAATGACTAAATAGATGAAAATTGCAATACCCAGGTCGATTTAAATAAATCATATCCGAAGTGTGTCAGTAAAGTTAACTGAATATTGTAAAGCGTGAAAGAAAAGGTTGTGAAAGGGCAATGTTACTTCAGTGACGAAGTAAATTACATGAGGGAACATGTTCGAACGAAAACATTACAGAATATTTTTGAGAAAAGGTTTCTTCAGGAAGTGTTGCCACCCCCTATTTTTTTTTTTTTTTTTTTTTGAGAAAGGGCGTTGGCTCAGAAAGCGTCTCGTTGCAGCTGACGTAGTTGCCAAATATTAGTGCGAGAAAAATGGTGCAAAGAATCAGTACCAAATCTTTCTAGTCATGTGAGACACTGCGGCTTTGAATTATCCGCCCTGTTCGTCTGATCTGGAACCCGATGATTATCATTTGTTCCTCCTGCTGAAATTTGGGCTGAAGGAGGATAGGTTTGCACACATTTCCGTCATTCAATCCCACGTGGCAACCCAACTACCGACGATAATAAAGCGGATTTTTTCCCATAGCTTCCAGTAGATGTACTGTAGAGATTCAGTGTTAAAATGGTTGTAGGTATTAGTTTTTGCTTATGCTACAATTAAAACCCTAGTATACTTTACTGTAAAGATTATTCTACTTCTTTAAAGGTTTTGTATAGTTTATGACTAGACAGCTTAAATACACTGCCTGACAGAGAAAATGCCACACCATGAAGGAATACTCGAAAACAGAACAAACTGTACACACAGAGAGCCAAGTAGGCCCTGAACAAATGATTTAATTGTCACATACAGACAAGCCTCCAGTGGCCGAGTATACAGTATTATCACTAAGGAGTGTAGCCTCCATTTTGGGCGATACGGCTTTGAATCCGACGTGCCATCGAAGCTATGAGAGTCCGAATAGGGTCCTGGGGTATCGTGGACCATGTGGTGCTGATCCGAGTTCACAGTTCGTCTTCATTTCGCAGGGGTGGGAAGGTACTCAACCGACGTCCAATCGTGTCACACAGATGCTTGATGGGCGAGAGGTCGGGGGATCCTGCTGGCCACAGAAGCATCCGCACACCGTGTAAAGCATTCAGGCTGATCCGAGCGGTATGCGGCCGGGCGATTTGCTGTTGAAAAACAGCGTTTGAAATGCCCCGGTAGTGCCACGGACCGCAGCACGTCATCAACATAGCTGCGTGCCGTCAACGTGCCAATAATGCGTAGCAGCGTTGAGCGGCTGTTGGCGCTGATAGTACCCCACACCATGATTCCACGTTGCCGTGCCATGGCACAATGGCAAAGAAATCCGCCCGTTTGCCACGTCGCCTCCAGACTCTCAAGCGGCTATCATCCGTGATGAGACAGAACCGCGATTCGTCGGTGAACACTACACTGTTCCATTCGGCATCCCAGGCAGCTCTGGAGTGACGCCACGCCAAGCGGTGATGACGATGGCTCGCTGTTAATGGTAGCCTTCGCAACGGACGGCTGGACAGCAAGCCAGACACAGCCAATCGGCGCAACACTGTCCGCCTCGATATTGGGGCATCCAAGCCTTCCCGTACACTCCGCAAAATGTCGCCCGTTGTGGCTGTGTGTCCGCTACAGAATGACGTCGGATGCGACGATCGGCGAGCTCGGACGTCCGTTTCCGTGATCCGGTCCCCCTACGATGTTACACAGAACCTTCCTGGGACTATGAGAAAAACGTTTTGTTAATTCAACAAAACCTTTTGTCGATATAGAGTCAACAAAAATTTTGTTGAAAATTATTGTCGATTTAACAAAACATATTGTTACCATGACAAAATGTTTTGTTGCAGCAACAAAACAATTTGTGATGGTAACAATATGTTTTGTTGGATCAAACAAATTACCAAAAATCGACCTAATCATTTTGATAAATGAACAAAAGGTTTTGTCATGATAACAATACATTTTGTTAAATCGACAATAATTTTCAACAAAATTTTTGTTGACTCTATATCGACAAAAGGTTTTGTTGAATTAACAAAACGTTTTTCTCAGTGTACTGTCTCCAAATGCGAACGACGGTTGTGGCAGCACGTTGCGTTTCTTCCGCAATTCGATGCAAGGGCCATCCAGCGGTACGAAGGCCTAAGATTACATCTCTCGTGAGCTCGTCCGTTTGATGAAATTGCTTACGAATGCGTCTAAACGGCATTAGCACCCTTTGTTTGTTCTCCGGACACGGTTACAGTAGAGCCTTTCTTTTCTCGCGGCCGTGACGACTTCTCGACTGATGGCCTCATTAGCTGGTTATCCGCTTATATCCCGCGTGCCGTTCGTGCGATTGATCTGCAAATGCAATCATTTACATAACTTGTACGCGTGCACACACCCTGAAATTTGCACGGCGCTGCGTTTACGTCTTCGTGGTGTGGCATTTCCTCTGTCTGGCAGTGTATGTAACACAGAAATAACTAAGTTCTGGATAGAATTTACGGTCAGGTGAAAGTAAAAGTCCACTTTTAAGGTCAGCTGCTATTTACTGGTTCCTGGTAGACACTCATAAGTTAGAATGTAAGACATCCTTGAATATAATTGTAAATCATAATCAATCAATGGGTGCTTAAAAACCTGAATAAACAAATGCCCTAACGCAAAATATACGCCAAGTCTAATGAACTGGACAGCAGTTTGAGACTTCAATATCAAAGAAGCGTAACACCCAACGCAAACGATTCAAACAAATTTAAATCGTAGAACATCGATTCTCACCAATTTCTCTCATGACAAATCTCTCCGATCTAACAACATCTCTCTCTCCCTATCACAGATAAAATTCTAAACAGCATTCTTATCACCCTCATTCTCATACATCCTACACTTTTGACCTAATTCATGGTTGCCAAAAACATGTTAACCGAGAGATATAACGTAGCGTTAAGACTGGTAAAAGTATAACGAGAATGAACCAAAATTTTTGTAAGGCTACAAGAACCAAAAGAGAAAAGTTAAATGATATTTGATAATCTACTATTTCATACATACTTTTCTATATGTTTTTGTGAAAAAAAGAAAAAAAAACCTAAAGTGATGTAGTACAACTAAAATCATATTTGCTTGCAGTCAGATTAGTTGGACATGTGCTAAAATGAATTAATTTTTATAATGTAACATTTTATAGACTTGTAAAACAAGTAGGCAAAGCTGCAGTACTGTAATCTAAAGTGATGGCAATTTAAAATGCCTTGCCTACTTTAAAGGATTACTCTGAAATGAATCTCTCTATCTATAATCGGACAGAGAGATACTGGACACAGGAGATATCACTGACTTCCAGAATTTTCTTAATAATCTCTTTAGCTGGCAAACTACATTAATCAATTTTTTGCTACGTTGCAAAGTATACTCTAATTTAACTTTACTTTTTTGTTCTTGTATCTATGTAAATTTAGCTCATTCTGCTTAAGCATTTTTCCACACTTAGTGCTATATTTTCTCTCTCGGCTGAATATGTTTTGGCAAAGCCTAATGAGGTCGTCCGTAAAAAGATGAAATAAGAAGGTTGTTTTCAATTTATGTTTGCTGGCTGACTGGCTTACGAGCTAGAAGGCTGGTTTACTAGCTGTGAAATTGATTATAGTCAATTCAATTTAATTCATTTATTTTGCTGAGCTAAAAAACCAGTGTTACAAAAATATCAGTTAAAACAATGCACAGCAAGGAAGCAGGGGGAAAAGGCTAGCCAGGCCTGACAGGGTACCATGCTTCCTAGACTAATTTTAGACTGAGGTCAGTAGGTGTAGTTACACACAAAGCAGTGTTTCATAGTGACAAAAAAAAAAGGTAATGTTTTATGAGAAGATAATAAACATTACAGCTTTCGACACGATAAATCACGACATTCTGTTATATAAATTACCCAAATACGGTTTTCGTGGCAAAATTCTTTCCCTCTTAATGAGCTACCTCTCTCATCGCAAGCAGTATGTCACTGCAAATAAAATAAATTCCGATCTACTTAATGTTTCATGTGGAGTGCCTCAAGGTTCGGTATTGGGACCGTTACTGCTCCTGTTATATATTAATGACCTTTCTCTGTGCCTGCAATCAACTCATGCTTTGCTATAAGTTGATGACACTGTCATTTTTCAAAAATGTCATGATTTGCATAAGTTACAGATAATGATCTATAATGATCTATCAAATTTATCTCATTGGTTATGCTCTAACCAATTATCCCTTAATATTCTGAAAACCAACGCCGTATATTTCCGAAACGTTCATAAAAGAGAGGACCTAAATAACTTTCCAGTCAGGAATAATGATCTCCCCCTTAAAATTGTGGACAAAGTTCAGTATCTTGGTGTTTGGTTTGATGAATGCTTTAACTGGAATAGGCATGTTCAGTTTGTTTTAAAAAAAGTTTCCTTACAAGTTGGCCTGCTTGGCAAAATTAAGCATCTCTTCCCTATCAATATTTTAAAAACATTTTACCATGCTTTTATTTATACCCATCTCCCCTATTGTCTGGAATCTTGGTATTCAAATATAAGTGCAAACATAAAGTTATGTTTGCTCAAATTACAGAAGAAATCTGTTCGCTATATGCTGAACACAGATTACATGTCTCATTCAAAACCAATATTTCTAAAACTAAATATTCTAAAAATTCATGAAATTTTTACCTTGAAACTAGGTATCATGTTTTTTAAAATAATGCATCTTAAACTGCCTATTTTTCAATCTGACATCAAATATCTAGATTATTCTATCTTCACCAGATCTGTTGCTAACAACAAATTATGTCAGCCGTGTGTTAGACTTAATTATGGTTTAAATAGCATACTGTATAAAGCCATTATTATCCTATGTAATAATCTCCCAGAGAGCATCAGATCCCTGGAAAATATCAAAAAGTTTTCCTGGTCTCTGCGAAATTACATTGCAAATCACCCTGATCTCCATAACGAATCTCAATCCTATCATTAAATTGTAGTTCCAAGCATGCTGCTAACAGTGGTGCTTCTGTTATAACCATCTTACATGCTTTCATATATGCCATATGCTTTATTCGTTTTCTTACATCTGGTAGGGGGAATCGCCTTACAACCAATGTGTTCAGATTCCTCCTGGTGTATTGCATTTTCATATAACTGTAAGTTTTAAATGTGTGCAATAAATAATTGTAGATAAAACCATTGAAAAAGCAATTCACTACGCCATATATAAGTCATAGTATTAATCATAGTTCTCCTCCACTGTAATCATTAATTTGAGGAGCTGCGATCCATTATGATGCTTTTTAATTTTAAAAAAATGGTTAAAATTATTTAAAAAACTCAGTTCCATCGGTAATGAGTTCCAGAAGTGTGGGCCAATGTAATTTATACGTTACTTCATGGTCTCCATCTTCGGATGAATAGGCCGAATATGTGATTTAGTGCGTGTGTCATGTGTGCGTATCTCAGGTATAATTTGTACAATGTCAGTGTGTAAATTATTCTTGATGCGTCTGAACATAATTTTCGAGATATTAAAGTAATATAGTTGGTTAATCGTAAGAATGTTGTATTTGTTTGGGAAAACTCTTGTGCTATTATTTAGTGTTAGTTGTATGTTTTGAAGAATTCGAATTTTTTTTTAATTAAATTTAGTCGTCTGTCCCCACGATAAGATAGCATAAATTTGAGCATGTAACATCGACTTAATTTAATTAGTTTCAATTAAGTCGATGTTATACGTTCACAATTTGTTGTTTGCGAGCTTGACTGAAGTGTACATTGAAAGGTGTTACTTTATTTTGGAAGTCAATTCGTTGTCAGCGTGACGGGATATTGTGTGCTATGAGCTGTAATTAATTCTGCTACTGAAGTAACAGTTGAATTGACTGCTGATGCGCTGACATAAATTAAAGATTACCTGTAAGTAGCTCTCTCTTGAAGATTTCTTGAAGTGATATTACTGTGTTCATTTAAGGACATTAGTTGGTAGGCGGTACGGAGTTTCAATTAAAACAAATCAAACTTTACGTAATGTTCGGGTCGAACTCATATTTACACGTATGCTCCAAAACTTAAGAAAATTGTAAGGTAAATTGCGTATTAAGGATGTATCCACAGGAATGTTGCATCGTCGAGAACATAAACTACAGTTAGTTTTCTATCTCAAATGTTGTAAAATAATCCAACTTTGAGCGATGTCGTTTCGTCATGGATTTTTTAAAAATAAATTTAATCTTTCTCAGATGGGTTATCTAATACGTAGAAGTGATCCTTGATTTCCTAATCTTGAAAACAGATTTAAAATAAAAGACCCCGAATCGGTGAAGATTATAAAAGCATTATAAAAACGTCGCAGTTTTTTTGGTTTTTTTTTCGTTTCTTTGTAGCGAGAAAGAGAATAAAAGGGAATGAGATGCCGGGAATACAAGTGAGTACGCACATTTGGGCGATTTAAATGAAATGAAAAGACCGACATCAGCTAAAATGCATGGTAATCATCTCATTCTCCATCAAAGAATGAAAAGAGAATTAAGAAAGCGAACTAAAGGAGAATTAAAAAAAACCCCTCTATTTTCTTTATTTCTGCTTCCAGAGCTATCTGGGAAACTTGCAGAATTATTTGCTAAACTTCACGATAAAGGTTACTTGGGCATAAATTCTTGGAAGACAAGAATTTTCAATCGATATCTCAAGAGAAGTTGAGGACGATTTTGTGCATTTGTATCTATCAGCAAAATACATTAAGATAAGTAAATTTCGTTGCTTTTGTTATGAAAGCGCAGCATTTGAAAAATATAGAAACGAGAATCCAAACTGGGTAGGAAAAGTGAAAATAAATCCTCCAGAATGCCAGATTACCTAGAGATTTTGATTCTAGATCCCATGTTTTTCTCAGGCAATAAGGTAAATTTCCACACTTCTTCAAGTTTTCAATTTGCTCAAAATGGCCCCGAAAGAAATAATAATCATAAAATGAAGTAAAATATACAGCTCAAGCAAAGGGGACTTAATTTTCTGGCTTGTTATCGGGAAAATGGTTCTCTCCTTACACTAAGCATTTCTTTTCTAGCACATCTTTTGTAAAAAAAGATCGTGCTTATGTTATCGGTTTGTCCGTCTGTACCCGCGATATCTCTGTAACTATTAGTCCGATCCGATTTGGAAAACTCTTTTTGCATTGGGAAGCTTGAAATATGAGAATAATGATCCTTCATTTCGTTTTTTTTTTTTATGATGTACGATTTCGCCGTTAGAGGGCGTAAATGCAGATGATGTCGAATTCAAAAATACGTTTCATTCCACATATTTTCTTCTAAACATCCGATTGAAAAAATTATTTTATCTTTCGATTCCATTTACGTCGAATAGTATTTTAGAGCTAGTTACTTTTTCTAAATTACGCATAGATTTTCCGATAGGAGGCATAAAAGTAAATTGCATTTTCCCCGATAATTCTTCTTCTAAAACTCCGTTTTGAAAAATTGTTTCTTCAGTGGATACAGCTCGTTATGGAAAATATTTTGCATATAATTTCTAATTTTTGGTGAGGAATACTTTGGCCACAAGGGGGCGTAAGTGTTAATTTTTGCTTCTGATTTGCTGGCCATAAAATCTGAGCTTCTGAAATATCGATTGAAAACATTCTTTCGTGTAATGATGCCACTCACGTCGATAGATTTTTTCGGAATATTTTCTTCTTAGAATAGGCTATGAATTCTCCGCCAGGGGCGTAAATGTATGTCTTATTTTTGTCAATATCTCTACTTCTAGGAGTCCTATTTGAAAATGTCTTCTTTTTTGGATAGTGTTTTCAGTGTGACATGTTTTTCATATAATTTCAAAATTTTCAAGTAGTTCATAGACTCCGCTAGGGGGCGTAAAGTTCAATTGCCTTTCCCCTATATCTCTGCTTCTAAATCACCGATTTGAAAAATTCTTTCTGTACCGGATACAGCTCTATGTGGGAAATCGTTTGCACATAATTTCTTAATTTTGTAAAAAAAAAAAAATGGTTCCGCCACCAGGTGGCGTAAGTCTTAATTTCCGCTAATGATGTATTTGCAGCAAAATTTGTGCTCTAAATAAATTCTCGATTGAGAAAAACGTCGTTTGTAGACCGATACTACTCATGTCGACAAACCTTTTAGGAACATTTTCTTCTTAAAATAAAGCATGGTTTCTACACCAGGGGGCGTAGATGTATATTTTATTTTTGTCAATATCTCTACTTTTAGGAGTCCGATTTGAAAATGCCTTCTTTTTTAGATAGTGTTTTCAGTGTGACATGTTTTGCATATAATTTCAAAATTTTCAAGTAATCCATAGACTTTCCGCTAGGGGGCTGGGCGTAAAGGTAAATTGCCCCCCCCTATGTCTCTGCTTCTAAATCTCCGATTTGAAAATTTCTTTCTGCACCAGATACAGCTCCTGATGGGAAATCCTTTGCACATAATTTCTAATTTTTGTGAAAAAATGGTTTGGCCACCAGGTGGCGTAAGTCTTAATTTCCGCTTCTGATGTATTTGCAGCAGAACATAAGCTTCTAAAATCTCGATTGAAAAAAGTCGTTTGTAGACCGCTACTACTTATGTCGACAAACCTTTTAGGAACATTTTCTTTTTAAAATAATACATGGTTTCTGCGCCAGGGGGCGTAGATGTTTATCTTATTTTTGTCAATATCTCTACTTCTAGGAATCCGATTTGAGAAATTCCTTCTTTGTTGGATAGTGTTTCCGATGCGAAATGCTTTTCCTGTGAATTCAAAATTTTCAAGTGAATCATAGATTTTTCGCTAGGAAGAACATTGGTAAATTGCGTTTTCTGCGTTATTTCTGCTTCTAAAACTCCGATTTAAAAAATACTTCCTTTATTGCATACACCTGATGGAAAAATTTTTTCATATAATTTCTAATGTATGGTAAAGAATGGTTTGGCCACCAAGGAGCATAAGGGAAGGGTTAATTTCTGCTTCTGATGTATTGGTAGCAAAATCTGGGCTCCTGAAAACTCGACTAATTTTTTTCTTGGACTGATACCGATCATATTGAAAAACATTTTGTAAATACTTTCTTCCTAAAATAATGCATGGTTTTCCCACCAGGGGACGTAAAGTCACATCTTATTTTTTGTCAATATCCCTGTTTCTAAGAGTCCGATTTGAAAAATTATTTCTGTGTTGGAGAGCGTTTCCGGTGCAAAATGTTTTTCACATATTTTCATGTTTTTCTTAATGCAGAAGTCTGCAACTAGAGGGAGAAAGTTCACGATTCCGTTTACAGCACTATCTGAGGGATGAAATACCCGATTGAAAAAAAATTTTTCTTCCGTCAGATACTATTGTTTTCCATACCGGTTCCATTGATTTTGGATAACTTTGATAAATTTAGTTTGCGTCAGAACGGATTCAAACGACGTGACACCCGAAAATTCGGTGTCACTTTTAGTGTTTAGTTCTGCCGCAATGACAACTGCAATCTCTCACTTTGGTATTGCTTAAATTAAGGATATCATCCGTCGAAAATAAGTTTAAATCCCCAAAGAGCTTCACCGAAATTCAGTTCGTAATAATAAAACCAAATCGAGGCTTGGTGGAAAAAATTATATAGGTCGTATTTCTGTAATTAAAGGAATAATTAGACTAATATTATCTCTAATATCGGGGAAACAACTTTACATTGCTAGATATTTAAGTTGGAAACAAGATTAATTTTATTTCTGTGCAGCAAGAATTTTATAGCTAAGGAAGCCATAAAGCACTACCAAATATTTTTAGAAAAAGACGAACCCATCTACACATGAACGATATTCAAAATAATTTTCAGAGGGATTTATTTATGAAAAGGAGTTTCTTCTCGAGAATTGCAAACTGACAAGGTGGAAAATCGTATAGCATATTGTACATGGGTAAAAACAAGAAAACAAGTGACAAAAAGAAGAGAGCATGTAGCATTAAATGATCAAGAAACTGAAGAAAAGCTACGGAATGAATTTGGCGTCTTCTGTGGCTCCATTATGGTTCAAGGACCCAAACTCATTTCGCGTTGGAAGTCATTGCGTGTTATCATCATCATCATCATTGTCAACCATTATCAATTCACTGCTGGACGAAGGTCTCCCCAAGTTTCCTCCACAACGGTCTGTCTTGTGCCAGTCTCCTCCATGTCACTCCCGCATATTTACGAATTTCATCCACCCATCTCCCATGTGGTCTTTTTCTGGGTCTTTTCCTGTCCCTTGGAATCCAATCTAAAATTTCGGCTGTCCATCGATGGTCTGTCCTTCTGGCAGTATGTCCAGCCCATTGCCATTTCAGGGATTTAACTCTGATCATGATGTCTTCCACTCTCGTCATTTTTCGGATCCACGAGTTCCTCTTCTTATCTCTCCTGGTTACACCAAGCATGCACCTCTCCATGCTACTTTGAGTTGTCTGCAGCCTTTGTATGTCTCTTTTAGTTAAGGTCCACGTCTCTGCACCATACGTAAGCACTGGAAGGATGCATTGATCAAACACTTTTCTTTTAAGACATAATGGCATATTGCTCTTGAAAATTATGCTGTTTCTTCCAAAAGCTCTCCAGGCAAGTTTTGTACGCCTATTAATTTCTTCATCAATATGACCTTCACTTGATATCTGCTGCCCAAGATAAACGTACGTGTCTGTTATCTCCAGCTTTTCTCCATCAATCGATAAATCTTCATTTCTTGTAAAAGCATTGAACATCACTTTTGTCTTCTGAAAGTTCATTTTTAATCCCACTTCTTTACTCTTGTCAGCAAGTTCCTGGATCATACTCTGCAGCTCTGATGGGCTAGTTGCAAAAATGACTACGTCATCAGCAAAACGAAGGTGGGTTAGATAATCTCCATTAATCTTTATCCCTTTGTTTTCCCAGTTCAGTGATTGAAAGACATTTTCCAATGTGGCATTAAAGAGCTTCGGAGATATGGTGTCACCTTGTCTCACTCACTTTCCAATTTTTATGTGTGTTGTATTTTCAAACAGCCGAATCTTTGCACTTGCATTTTCATAGATGTTATTAATAATATTAATGTATGCATCTTCAATACCGCAGGATTTCAGAGCCATTTTAACTGCTGATGGTTTCACCGAATCAAAGGCTTTTTCATAATCGATAAAAGCCATGCACAATGGAAGTTCATATTCCCTCGCTCTTTCAATTAGTTCTCTCAGTACATGGATATGATCTATTGTGCTGTAGCCACTCCTGAATCCAGCTTGTTCTCTCGGTTGAGCCATGTCCAGTGTTACCTTCAAGCGGTGTGAAAGAACTTTAGTGAAGATTTTATAAACCACTGATAGGAGGCTGATAGGTCTGTAGTTCCTGAGATCCTCAATGTCACCTTTTTTATGTAGCAGGATCATTGTAGCATTGTTCCAATCCTCAGGAATCTTCCCTTCATTAAGGCATCGAGTGAAAATTTGGGCGAGTTATACCCTACCGTAAATTCTGAAGCAACAAAGCGTTGAAATGACCCCTTAGCAGGGGTCCAATCAGATGTTGATGAAGGGATTATTGTAGTATGTGAAGCTTTCTGTAAACGCATGCGTAGCCGCTGAACCCAGGCGATTCGGCGTTAACAGCGTGACTATGTATGGTCTTACATTCACTCAGTTAATCAGAAATCTAAAGCATGGAAAATATTTACTTCGAAGACGGACGAATTGGAAAAGCTCTTTAAATGGTTGTTTCCACAGAACAGTCAAGAAAGACTCCTAATAAATGGAAAGTGTGTAAATCGCAGTTAGAATACTTGTATGTAAATAATTTATCTTCTGTGCATCTGACTGACCCCACTGCAACATAAGAGTAATATTTACGTAAGAAATTAGAGTACATTCTTGAGGAATGAACACTGTGTTAAAATTACTGTATTCCGTGAATCTACAGTGTTAAAAATTGGTACTTAGAAATAAGCGAAATGTACTCGTTTTTGAGTACATTCTGTGCTTATAATAGCTCCCAGTACTTGTGTCTCATTTTTGGAAAGGGCATGTACTAATTTTTGAGAGCTTACAGGGAATTATTCGAAAGCTTATAGCTGGTATTTCTAATTTGAAGTATATGTACTGATTTTTGAGTACATCTATTTCAAATATATGTGCTCAAAAAAAGTACATATATTTCAAATATATATGTATTATAAAAATCCATATAATTCAAATATTATATGGATTCATTCAGTTCCTGTACCTTTTCGGGCAGGGCATAGAAACTAAAGGACGTTAGAGCGAATCTAGCAATTCTGACCGGACAGTTAGTAAGTGAGAGAGAGCCCACTAGATGGCGCCACCGTGCGATTTTGTACATAGAATGCAGAGAGAAATTAAGGATGAATTAGGAATTAGCTCCTTTACATGTAACCAGGGTATTCCTTCCCGGGATCCGTCACTTAAAGTACTCGTCCGATGCACGGCGGATATTCAGCGATTGTTAAAAATTCATACCACCACGCCAAGTTTGAACCTTGGGTCCCTCCATCAGCAGTCTGTGAATCTCTAACCACTAAGCCATCCGCGGCTCAATTTCAAATTTGGAATACGTGTACTCCATACATACTCATTTAGTCATAGAATCAACTGGAAGTATATTATTTGATGGCACATCTGGGATAATAGATATACTTGTTGTCACATGCTGGTCAAATGGACCGCACAATTTTATGACAAATATAGTGATGAAACGACAATATATTATTTATGAAACTGACACAAAAATAAAAACGTACACAAAGAAATACTTTATGCATAATAAAATTACTTATGATCAGTGACTTTGTTGTACGAATTATTTATGTGTGTTACTTTACACATTTATTGAACAATTTCTGTTGAGATCTATAATATTAAAATGAAGTAATACGAAATTATATTTATATTTATTGATGCAGTTATTTGTAAGTACATATGGTTACTTATATTTGAGCATGTCATGTACTCGTTTACGATATGATTGTACTTAAAAAAAACGTGTAGGTTCAGGTTCTCATTTTTAAGTAGATTTATTTTATCAGTGTACCCAAAATTATTTGGGAATAAATCAATCAATATTTATGCACAATATGCTTATAAAATGCATTACAGCAACAATTGAGAACTTGTAATTGCATCAATATAAGCTTACATTATACTCATTCCCCTTGCTTCAGAACGCGCTATGTTCAGCGTCGCAAGAGCTTTTTGATGCCGTCAGAAAAATTATTTGGCGAAGCACGAGTGTACAACGCGTTTCCTTTCTTGGTCAGTGGTAAATCTATAATTTTAAGACGTCTTTCAGTAGAGCAAGAGGAATGATCCGAAAGGGCAAACCCAAGCTATACTGAGGATGCTCCGCTATCTCGAGACTAATTGGTTTTCAACAGTATGCAATAAGAGGACGCGCATCGTCATAACACAAAATCCGCATTCCGATATCAAAGTTTGCTTCGAATTACGGGGTGCCACCCATCAAGTACGGTCCCACGATAAAGAGCACTGAACACTGTTCAGTTCCTCCTCTGACTATGCTACAGTATTGTAGCTTGTGAGTCCTAAAAATAACTAGCAACACTATTTTGTTTGGACTGTACTTTAGTTGGTTATTCAGGATGTTTTCAATCCAAAATATGTCCGTTACCCTCCGTCTTGTAAAAGGGGATCCGTAATTTGTCCTCAGTGATGATTCATTTAAAACGCAGCGTCACCCTCGTTACCATAGATGTCAAACAAGCTTTGGCAGATGTCCAAGCGATGACATTTCTGCACTTCTGAGAGAAGTGACCCTACTACACCTTCATTCCACATGAATTTCAACTCCCTTCTGCACCTTCACTCTATAACGAAGTAAATTTCTCCGTCATTTCTATCCGCGCCAGGATTCGAACCCGGTCCCCTCATTCCGGAATAAGTTGCTCTACCAATTGAGCTACGCGGACGTTTTATTCTGATTCCTATCTGCCTTTATGTCGTGTGCGTCCTTCTGGCAGGTACGTCACATCTCCTGGTACGTTACAACTCGACATGAATTTCAACCCCTACTACACCTTTATTCCACATGAATTTCAGCCATTTCCACATCTTCATTCCACATGAATTACAGCCTATACTGCACCTTCATTCCAAATGAATTACAGCCCATACTACACCTTCATTCCACATTGTCGTCACGAAAGTAAAGCTTCCATCCCTGTCGCTTAGGATCATATTCGAAAATGGCCCAGGGTGTGTCATTGGTAGTTTAGCTATCCGATTGCGCTGTCTCTTACCTTTCCCTTGAACCAGCGACACTAAATTCGATATTTAGGGGCACTGTTTGGTCTTAGTTGTTGCTATCCCATGAACAAAACAGAAGCCTGCTGCGAGTGGTTTCACACTCAGAACCATGTCTAATTTGCATTTGATCAGCCATTTCATCAATAGTCTTATATTTCTCTATTTGCCTGAACCATGGCACGAATTTGTTTCATAATTACTCCTCTGTAGCAAAACACTGTTCTTATTCAGTGCCAAAAACGTAAGATGAATTTCAGCCCCATACTACATCTTCTGCGCACAGAAAACGCACTACTGTTTGCTGTTCTTCTTCGATGCATAAGAAAGCCGAAGTCGCTATTTTAAGGGGGGCAACAACGACACTCATTGATCAATGTATCAAACTTCCACCACAGTGATAATAGTGATAGAACATCTACATATGCTCTCTGAACAAGCAATATGGAGAACCGAAAATATATCAGACTTATCTATGGATAATTACTGAGTCACCCTCGCGTACAGATACACTACTGTTTGTGAAAATTGGAACACCAAGAAGTACCCATACGAGTCAAATGAAATTTATAACACATATTACTGATATAACTGTACATAAGTAATTAAATTTTCAGAACAATACAACAATATTTACCTGCCAAAATCAGTATCATGTGAAGCCTCCGCGATCTGCTATAAGAGCTTCTATATACGGCGTGGCATTGAATCGAAAACGGGTTGGATGGTGTCCTGTGTAATTGCTTGCTAGACGATATGTATACGTGCCCACAGATCGTTGGTACTGACCGCTGGAGGACTTTGATGGGCCAGGTGCCGATTGACTATATACCAGACATGTTCAATAGACGACATGTTTGGCGAACGTGCAGGCCAGGGAAGAAACAGTATCTGTTGTGCTGCGAAGAGGGCTTGAAAATTCCTGGCAACATGAGGTCGGGCATTGTCCTTCTGGAATATAGCGCCAAGAGTGCGATGAAGGAAGGGTACGACTTCTGCCGTTACAATGTCTCTGACGTAGCGGTCGGTTTTCAAATTGGCCTCAAGTCGTAGCAGTCGAGATCGCGAATGCTACCCAATGGCATCCAACACCGTCACACTTGGCGTTCGGCCTGTATGACGCTCGACAAAGCATGCTGGAAGAAGGCGCTCACCATAATACCGTCTAATGCGCATGCGGCCATCATGATAGACCAAGTTGAATCGGGACTCGTCCGAAAATACGACGTGTTACCAATCAGCACGCCATTGTTTTTATTAAGATCCCTGTTCCAGCCTGAGGCGCTGATGGTTCAGGGTCGAGGGAAATCGCCTGAATGGCATGCGGTCAACCAGTTCTTTGTGCAGAAGACGGCGTCAAACTGTGGAAGCAGACAATGACAGACCTGTTGCAGTGCTCCACTGTTGTGCTAATACTTGCGAAAATGCGAAACGGTCCATCACTTCTTTGCGGAGGAGGTGTCTGTCATCCGGCGGTGTCGTCACAATTCTCTGTCCACTGCCGCATTGTAAATGGACCTGGTTCTTCTCTGTCCACTGCCGCCACACGCGCATCACTGTCGTGGCGTTATGTTCCGTCCGAGCTGCAATGTCGCGATTCAAAGGTGCACCTTCAGGCGTTACAATCATTCGTCTCTGTTCAAACTCTTTCGTATGATGATATTGCGACATTCGTCGTCGCCGAGGCATTATTGAATCCTGGAGACCGCTTTACAACTCGCTGTACTACTTGTGTGTATCCTAAACAGCCCTCTCTTTATATCCCTCACTCGACTGTTCTGAGGGCGCTGCCGATCCCAGACATGCGCAGTGTTCCTGCATTTCTAATCATTTGCATGTTCTACACTGCTCCGCATATCCTGTAAGTCTTACTTGATTACCGTCATTCCTTCATGGTGTCACAATTTTCAGAAACAGTAGTTTATGTGCTCTGTACGACGCCAATATAGCCAGTGGCGCGTAATAGATTACTGGTAAGCAGGGGTAAAGCGTGCTAGTATCTAGTTTTATACCACAAGAAGGAAGTAAAAGAAATAGAAATAATTAATTGAAATATCACTGTGTAATGCATTACAAATTACTCATGACGGCGTTCATTTCACATTGTCGCTAAAAGATATCGTGGATAGTGAAGCCATTAGCAAGAGGCAAGCCAAGCGTGTCCACTTAAAATAGTCGTTGCGAAACATTGTGACTGCTGTCAACTGCGCTTGCGCGTTAATGCAGGTGGAACTCTAACGTCGCTGAAATCCAAAGAGCATAAATTTGGTGCACTCCCGCTGGATTATTATTTTTTTTTTTTGATTGGAGGTTTAACGACCACCGTGAGCAACTCAATGGGCTATAAGCAGTCGCCCGTTCCTAATTTAGGGTCACTGGTTCCAAGGGAAGGGAGAGAGCCAGTGCCGTAAGACAAAAACAACATCCATGCCTCACCGGGATTCGAACCCGGACCCCGTTCGGACGAATGATCAGAGGCCATCGCTCAGACCACTGCGCCACCGGGGCGGCCGCTGGATTAGGGTACAAGCGTGTTCTTAGATGATGAATCATACTTTTTTTTTCATTTTCAGTACTTTTCTTGCATTTGTTTTACGAGCTGCCTTCTGCATATGGTCAGCTGTTTCATTATTACTTAGCCAATTAATATTACTTACTTCAATCTTCAAGTTGGTTTTTCGAACAACAAGGTTGAATTTGAGTTCTTCATCTACTTCGTATCCTTCAAATATTAACAGTCAGTAAATATACTTGTGAGGCTGATATAAAAAAGAACAGACATTTTACTATTCGCCGGGTCTTCTGTGTCTTCCAGAAACAAGCGTTTGGACTAAAAACCGTGTGGGCTACTAAAGCAGTTTCAGAGTTTTGAAAGGACTTCATGAAATATCCCCAAACAGGTTAATCTCGTAGACGGCTGCCTCAACGGCGCAGTGGTCTAAGCACTGGCTTCCGACTATTTGTCGGAATTTGGACCAAATTCGAATCCCAGTGAGGCATGGATGTTGTAGTGGTCTTAAGGCACTAGTTCCTCCCTTACATAGAACCAGTGGCCCTAAATTAGGGACAAAACATAGTTAATAGCCCATCAAGTTGCTCACAGTGGTCGTTAAACCCTCAAACAGAAAAGGATATAATATCCATAGATGATGTAATACAGTTTGGAAAACACTAATCGAATTTTGCTTGAAGGTCGTTTTCCTTCTCTCGTTTAATTTCCCTATCCACTGTGAGATTCTTTGACTAGAGAACGATCATGTAAGTTGTGGTGTTATGAATACGCGGTTGTGTTTTATACTTTTCTAGAGACAAATAAATTATCCAAAAATATCAATATTGAGATTTCTACTGATCCTTATCTGATAATTCAGTTGCACTCAGCAAAGGAGATAACAATAGCGATCGACTACACTCACCCCCTTTGCTTATTAGAGAAGGAATGCTAAAAACCGGTGGGTGGTTCAGGGACTCTCCGATGCTGTCTGCTGGACAATCTACCGACTTCGTGAAATACCGTGGCATCTTTGCATCATTCTTCAAACAGCAATTATAGAGTTGTGTTTACGTGTGCCGCATTTTCTTCCTGGCGAGGGAAACAATTGATACATTTATGACACAAATTACTTAATGATCGAGAAACATAGCTGGGTAGAAGTAGGGTTGTGCACTGCGAAAATGCTTGTGTATCAAATGTTCAGCAGCGGAAAAGACTTTGAGTTTGAAGGAGTCCCTAAGTGCGGTAATCCCTGACCAGGAAGAAGCTCTGGTGGATGTGGTGGGGTGTCTCTTGAGTGCAGTTAGCCCACAAACCAGGAGAGGCGCTGAGTGCAACTGACCCTTTTCGCAATTCCTTGATTGCAACTGACCCTTTCCGCAATTTCTTGAGTGCAAAAGACTAATAAATTAAGACCTTAGGGGAGAGGTGAAATAAGGAATATCGTGCAAACAAAAAAACCAAAAGAACTCTCAACTTTGAAGATTAAAAAACAAGCGACGTTAACGCGATAATAGACTCTGATGATTCAATCGAAACATTATGTCTCGCCACTGCGGTAAAAACATACATTTTTCGTGCCCAAAAGGTAGCACCGCTAGGAATTATATGAGTGCTCCAATTTCGTTTGTTGTGAATGTGAGCCGCCAGTATCAATTCAGTAGCAGCTTTATTTCTTAGAAATTACCACTTGAGCTAAAGTGAAAAATTTTTGGGAAAAAAGAGATCGATCCGACCATACAAAATGTGCGTTCCAGAATATTAGAACTCATTTGGCTTTCATTTCTTGCCTTCTGATTTGCAATGCAGTCCTCTAGCTGGTATTGCACTCATGTCTGAGAGCTCGGTAATGGGTTTATACCCTTTCAACTCAATAAAAAGAACGTAAACACATTGTATTATGTTCTAGGGCAGATGAATTACTGATTTCTGATTGGATTATCTGTCTGCGGCAGCAGAAATTCTCAAAACATGTTAGCGATATTTTGATTTAGGAACTCGGCCGAGTGTTTATGCAATTAAAAGTTTAGAATGGTAGTTGGTATATAACGAAGTGAATTTCTCCGTCATTTTTATCCGCGCCAGGATTCGAACCCGGGTCCCCTCATTCCGGAAATAAGTTGCTCTACCAATTGAGCTACGCGGACGGTTTATTCTGATTCCTATCTGCCATTATGTCGTGTGCGTCCTTCTGGCAGGTACGTCACATCTCGTGGTACGTTACATCATCTCCCCTTTTTTTTATTTTTTTGTCGAAGTGCTGGAGAAGGGATTCTCTTATTTTACCTATCTCGCGATGTGGAAATAACATCACACCCATGCGAGATTTTGAACGGTCGGGTCTTCCGGATAGTTCGGGCGCCATTATAACGAAGTAAATTTCTCCGTCATATTTATCCTCGCCAGGATTCGAACCAGGGTCCCCTCATTCCGGAACAAGTTGCTCTACCAATTGAGCTACGCGGACATTTGTTCTGATTGCTATCTGCCATTATGTCGTGTGCGTCCTGCTGGCAGGTACGTCACATCTCCCCCCTGAAAGAGGGCCGGGGGCATGGCCCACGGGTCAGCCGTGACCATGAATCGTTGCAGGCAGCCATCCACTGTAGAACGTGCACTTGAGAACTCCCAGTCAATCTGCTGTGTGGAATGCAACATCACACATTTTTATTTTTTGAAGCGCTGGAGAAGGAATTCTCTGATTTTTCCTGTCTCGCGGTGTGGAAATAGCATCACACCAATGCGAGATTTTGAACGGCCGGGTCATCCGGATAGTACGGGCGCCATTATAACGAAGTAAATTTCTCCGTCATTTTTGGTCTACACCGGGATTCGAACCCGAGGCCGCTTATTCCGGACCAAGTCGCTCTACCAACTGAGCTACGCAGACGATTATTCTGATTCCTATCTGCCTTTATGTCGTGTGCGTCCTTCTGGCAGGTACGTCACATCTCCTGGTACGTTACAGGTAGAAAAAGAAAGGAAACATATGCAAATTCGGATTCCATATCGCTGTTATCTAGGCGCGAACGCAAGAAAGTTAGAGGGATAACTGGATTTCAACGTAGTCTTTACGCAAAGGTGTGACTTAGTAATGCCCGTATGAAAGTACTATAATGAGACTGTGAGAGAGGAGACATTTGGCTATCAGAAAAAAGCAACTAGACCAACGATTGCTACAGTCTGGGCTCAGCCGAAACAGATGTTGCATTTCTTCGTGTGTTCCAAAATGTAATATGCCAACTCAATGCGCGTTGTCGGTGAGCAAGGCAATTCTGAAGAAAGATAAGAACATCATGGTCGTCGCAGGACACCCACGGCCTGAAAAGATGGTATCTTACAATAAATACTTCCACAGACCTCAATGTCCAGATTCCAGACGTGAGATCCTCTTAGATGGGGCACCGACGTCGCGATAAATGATCAAACGGTGCATAATCCGCTGCATCATGAAAGCCTATAGTTATGAAGGCAAGCGCGCCGAGCCGCCCCGGTGGCGCAGTGGTCTAAGGCGCTGGCCTCTGATCATTCGTCCGTAAAGGGTCCGGGTTCGAATCCCGGTGAGGCATGGATGTTGTGTTTGTCTTACGGCACTGGCTCTCTCCCTTCCCTGGAACCAGTGACCCTAGATTAGGGACGGGCGACTGCTTATAGCCCATTGAGTTGCTCACGGTGGTCATTAAACCTCCAATCAAAAAAAAAAAAAAAAAAAAGGCGCGCCGAATACCACTCTTTACGGCAACCTTGCAGTAAAAATTTACAGTTTGAAAGCACTGCAAAAGTAAAAAAAAAAAAGATATAACTTTTAAAACTGGGAAAAGGGAGCAAATAATTCTTAAGATAGAAATGAATACAATCTGAAATGAATTTAAGGACTTAACATAAAAGACGAATTTTTTGCAATACGGAAATTTTTTATACAAAAACAGTGCAGTTTTGCATCGTAATGTAAAACATATCTTGTTGCAGTGGCACAAAGAAAATAGAAGGCTGCCCCAGTGGCGCTTTGGTCTAAGCCCTGGTTTATGATCATTAGTCATTGAAGGGTTCGGGTTCCACTCCTGGCGTGGTATGCATGTTGTGTTTGTCTTACGACACTGACCCCCTCCCTTCCCTGGAACCAGTGGCCCTAAAGTAGGGAAAGGCGACTGCTAATAGCCCAGTGAGTTGCTCACGGTTGTCGTTAAACCTTCAAACAAAAAAAATAGGAAATGCAGGCTGTTACTGTTTTTTGTTATAATATTTTGGCTGATACACGCATAAGTTATAGCATTCTGATTACTTACCTAACATTGTTCGGCGCCCATGTTTACCTAAAATAGCAGATTGCTTTCTCTGTGTGGTATCGTCTGCACTAGAACCCGGCAGGTGTCCTCAAGTAACCTGTGCCAGCTAGACAGCGTGGTGCACTGGCGTAGGCAGGAAATTTCATAGCCCTGCACAAATGTTTGATTCACGTCGGAGAAATCTGATAGGCCGGGAGATCACACGCAATGCTTGGAAACGCTCATCGAACAATTCCTGAAAAGCGCCTGTGATCCCAGAGTTGTCCTTCCAAAAAATTCGGTGGCATTGTATTACACGGTCAACATGCAGGTCAAGACTTGCCCCAAAAACAATACCTAGGTAGAATCTGGCGGTGAGAGTATATTCAACGTGTTTCTGGGACCCAGTTATACGCCGAAAAGAATAATACACAGAACATGAAACCGCCGTGGTTGGCCTGTTTAAGTAAACAAATGGAGTCCTGTTGCAGGTATTTACCCTCATGGTTTCGAATACGAACCCATTGATTGGTATGTTGAAGTTAGAACTTGGATGCGAGGGATCAGGCTACCTTTTCCAGTTTTCTAATGCTGTGGATCCCCTGTCCATTACAGAGGAAATTGTTGAGGAATTTCAGACAACACGACCATATAAACAAGCCGTCGATTGCTTATGCTCATTTACAAGAGCGTTCGCTAAATTGTGTTCTTGGGACGTTTCCCTGTCAGTTCTCGTTTTTGTCTGTGTTTTATTTATGGAAATTCAACTGCCTGTTGTCCTATGAGAGAGCTCCCATCTTTTGTTTACCTTGAGTATAAGTCAGTGGTGATTTCATGTGGGGAATCTGAGTTATCTTAAGCCCATTCGTCTCCTAGCTCCTTCAGTAGCCCTTGAACATCGAATAATGCCTGCGGTTCCTTGATGCCTTCCCTCGAAATCCTCGCGCTGAGAAACATTCCTGCTTCAAACTAGAACCAGTTGTTCCTTTTCTCCACTGCAGGAGCTTTATGCTAGATATCTGACACGTTCTGAACATATACATATTCAGCCCCGGTTGGAGTGCTATATAGTCGACGAACTGACGTGACAACGATCTAGCCTAAGAGTGTAACTTCACTGTTCACCGCTTCGCAATATTTAATTGCAAGCTAATACCAGGGCTCTAAAGTAGGTTCTAAGCGAAACACGCCGGGACACCCACACATACCCATATCCACACATCTATATGCATTCTGTTCCGGCAATTGTATATCACTACGCAGCATACTTCGAAGCTACGGTGCTCTTAGAATGAGTTTATGGCAAATGTGTTTATCCTTTGTATGAAAATTCTGGTCTTTGTTTCACGAACCACTCCTCTTTGATATCCTGCCCCATTTCGTCGTCTTTCAAAGGCGATCTACATTTTTTCACGTACCGAAGAGTTTACGGGTGATATACGAACTTTAACAATTTGCGCAAGTTAACCATACACATGCAAATACGTTTTTCGTTTAACACTTTTCTTTCTTCACATATTGATCTTTCTCACCAGTATTGATTAATAAAACATATTAGCTGCCTGAAGTGCACCACGATATCCTGTTGGTGCCCTGTTGAATTTTTCTTTTGAAGAGACTCGAAAAGCTGACAAAGTTCTTTAACTTTCATATTGTTGCAAGATGCGATCATATAAGTGTTCCGTTCTCTCTAATCAGTACATCGGACAGCTTTGTTTTGCACAAACATGAAGGAAGGCGTTGGGAGCAGCACTAATATTGCTGTACTTTACGGATTGTACCTGTCTGTAGAAATTTCAAATCAGGATAAGTATACCTTTTTGAAATAAGTACTCGTAATCAAAGATCTTTTTTCTAACGTTATTCTGCATTTGAGTCTTGAAAAGTTTTAGAAACTGGAAATAACCAGATTTATTTTAATTAATTGTTTCCGGAGGATCTTCAGAAAAGTTCGCTTTCTTTGTTTACAAATTATGAGACATTTCACTGATCTGGCTTACTCGGTACTTTCTCTCTGGCGATGCAGAGTTGCACTCTGAATTAATAATGATAGCACATAACTTGCTCTTGTTTTATTCTTACTTGGATGAACACGCCATTTGATATATCAGTTTTCGACATGTAATGGGAGCGAAGCTTTTAACTCATTGAAGACAGTGACGAAAGTTACGGTATCAAAATATGAGAGCGCAATTAGCATACAAGAACATATATCGATGCGTTTAAATGACTGGATATCAGAGATGAAGCAACAGCTAATATGCTGCAGGTAAGGAATGGGCAGACTCTGTCTGAATTAGTCGTAAATATGAGCTTTAAATTTGAGTTTTAACAAAATTATTTTGCGCCATAAACATGATTGAAATCCGAAGTCCTCGACAGGGATAATTTGCGTAAGTTTCCATTAGTACAGTATTAACGACTGAATTCATAACTTTCACAAAAATTAAGGTTTCTTGGTATACATTAAATTCTTCGTATTCGTAAATTATGATTCCCTGAAGATCAGACGTGATGAAGTAATTCAGACAAAAGATAAGTTGTTTAGTTTTGTGGTAAAAGAGGAAATTTAATTCTCCCTTATTTGCTTCACTAGGCACTGGAATAAATCGTGTTGTGGAAGTGTATATGTTACCGCTAAAGTGCAGAAATCAGTTATTCTACAGATTATCTAGGTAATGTGCAGATAACTAGGGTGATCCGTTAAAGGGCCGAAAATTGTTTCATTTCTCAAATTACCTAGGTAATCTGCAAACTACCTAGATAATCTGCGCATTACCTACTAGGCACTCGTTAAAGTGAAAATAAGATCTGTGCTGGAACAACAGCAACGTTTCTGTACGCTTAAATTAACATAATGTTATTTATATATTTTTCGATATATAAAGAATCAAGTTAATACAATCAAACAATCAACAAATTAGTTAATAGAATCAATCATCAATCAATTAAAAAACTATAATAGAAAGAGTCAAACGGTTTAAAATATTATTATAATTAAGGAAATGAATTTGCAAAACATATGATAAAATCATATGCTTACTTATTAGTGCAATCTAAAGATTGGTGACACTTTGAATTACACAGCAATTGGTTTTTACGACAAGCACACCTATTTGTGGTACATTTAGATTTGCAGTCACATTTTCTGAAACCTTGCCCAGTATCAAGGGATTGTTTTATTGCTGTTTGACGTAAAGATACTTCTACAGCAGGGACATATTCTTTCGATTAAAAATCTCTCTTTGCAAACACTGAATTCAGATTTTGCAAACAATTGTTTTAAAATACCCGTTTTAGTACCAAGTTTATAAAAGCCATCCTCTGTTTTACTAAGAACCACAGCTAAAATTGAGCGGACATCAGTTTTTGCTGTGTCTACTTCGGGTACCTTAATTCTCATAGTGACACCTTCATCGACATTTGGGTGCTTTGCATTAGAAACTGCTAACATTTTTTTTGCTTGCTTTTCTAAACCTTTCTTGGCTTCATCACGCTGTATTTTCTGATCCATATTCTTTTTACAGATGTTGCACAAAACATTCTTACCATACCCTTTCTCTTTAGGATCTATTTCACCACAAATTAAGTGAACAAACATATCACACGATTTACACCTGTGAGCACCTGATGTTGCTTTTGAGCAAACAATACAGACTGTGTCTTGTATAGTCCTCTTTACAGGCTCTGTACGAAACTGTGATGGCGATTCTGCTGAAGTTGAGGGTAACTCAGTGATGACTTCTTCAACATGCAGAGGTGATTCCTTTGGAGGTGCAGGGTAACTAAATATTCTTCATAACTGTATCCTCAATCAACGGTGTAGAAGGCAGTTTAGGATTACTATCGATAAATTCTTGTATTTCTATAGGTGATTCTGTAGAAGCAGAGGATAACGGGATGTCCTCCCAAACTAAAAGTGGAGGGAGAGGGGGAAGGTGTAGGGAAAGGAAATGAGAGAAACAAACTTTTGAACTTTAACGATACGGAAGCCGTTAATGTGCACATTACCTAGGTAAAATGTGGAAAACTCTTGATTCCGCACGTTAACGGAGCAAATCAGTTAATCTGCAGATTAGCTAGGTAATGTGCACATTAACTGCTTTCGAGCTTTAGCGGTAACATATATAGGAATCAGGAACAGGTCATTTAGTAATTTTCGTTAATGGAAATCAGTTAGATTTTTATACGACTGCTAGATTTTTATTAGCAAATATTATTACCCAAATTATAACAAGAAAGATGACCCCGAATTTCCGGGTGTAATGGGCACGTCTTTTGAATCCCTTCTGACAGAAATTAAATTTATCAAAGCTATTCAAGGTCAGTGGAACCGGCATGCAACGCAATAGTATCCGATGGGAGGAAGAAGTTTTTCAATCGTGTTTTAGTCCTGCAGATATTGCTGTAAACGGAATCGTGAGCTTACGCCCTCTGGTTACAGACTTGTCCGTTAAGAAAATTTTGAATTTATATGAGAAACATTTCGCAGCGGAAACGCTCTCCAACAAAATACGAATGTTTTCAAATTGGACTCTTCGAAGCAGAGATATGGACAATATAAGATATGCATTTACGCCCCTGGAGGATAAACGGGAAAGCAATGCATTATTTTAGGAAGAAAATACTCTGAAAAGGTTTTTAAATGGGAGAGCTATCGGTCCAAATAAAAAAAGAAATGGTCGAGTTTTTGGGATATCAGGTTTTGCTGCAAATACATCAGCAGAAGAAATTAACAGTAATGCCGCCTGGTGGCCAAACCATTCTCTACTAAATACTCGAAAATATATGAAAAACATTTTCCATCAGGAACTGTATGCGATACACGAAGAATTTTCAAATCTGAGCTTTAGAAGCAAAAATAACGCAGAAATCGCAATTACCCTTTGCATCGCCTAGTGGAAAGTCTATGATGTACTTGAAAATTCTTAATGTACATGAAAAACTTTTCGCATCGGAAACATTATCAAGCAAAGAAGGAAGTTTTCAAATCAGACTCCTAGAAGTAGAGATATGGACAAAAATAAGATATATATCAACGCCGCGTGGCGTAGAAACCATCCATTAGTTTAAGAAGAAAATAGTCCTGAAAGGTTTGTCGACGTACACAATAGTATCCGGTACACAAACGATTTTTTTCAATAGAGATTTTAGAAGCTCCGATTTTGCTGCAAATACATGAGTAGCGGAAATTAAGACTTACTGCCTCTGGAGGCCAAAGTATTTTTTACCAAAATCAGAAATTATATGCAAAGGATTTCCCATCAGGAACTATATCCGGTGCAGAAATAATTTTTCAAATCGGAGCTTTAGAAGCATAAATATCAGGGGAAACGCGATTTAATTTTACGCTTCCTGGCAGAAGTCTAGGAATTAAATGTAATGAATTTATATAAAATATATGTCACACCGTAAACGCTATCCAATAAAGAAATCATTTTTCAAATCGGACCATTAGAAGCAGAGATATTGGCAAAAATGAGATATACGTCTACGCCCCTTGCGGAGAAACCATTCATTATTTTAAAACGAAAATATTTCGAAACAGTTTATCGACGTGAGTGGCATCTGTCCGCAAAAGAATTTTTTCAATCCAGATTTTAGAAGCTCAGATTTGATGGCGAACAAATCACAAGCAAAAATTAACAGTTACGCCCCCTGGTGGAAAAGCATTATTTACCAAAAATTAGAAATTATAGGCAAAAAGGTTTATATTACGAGCTGTATCCGCTGAAGAAAATTGTTTTCAAATCGGTGTTTTAAAAGAAAAGATATTGGGACAAAACGTAATCTACTTTTACGCCCCCTAGCGGAAATTCTATGCGTAACTTGAAAATGTAACTATACCTAAAATACTCTTCGAGATAAATGGAATCGAAAGCTAAAAGAATATTTTCAATCGGATGTTTAGAAGTAAATACACTGGCGGAAAGTAAAAAAAGAACACCAAGAAGGAGACGTCTGATTCCAACGAAATTTATACACCATAATAACGGAATACAGAGGATAACGTGATCAAAACATTATGGCAAAATACAGCTGTATTTGCTGGCAAACTGAAAACTAACATTTCTAAGTAACATGGTTAGTTTGAGGTTGAACCACCATGAACTGTGTCACACTGTGCAATTCTGGTATGGAGTCTGTCATACAGATGTTGGATGTAAGTTTAAGGTATGGAGTTCCAAACATCCTCAACCTGGACGCGTAAATCGGGGATGGTCGTGGCTGGCCGTGAAGACCGGATAAGTCGTTGTCCCATAAAATCCCACACGTGCTCAATGGGAGGCAAATCCGGTGAACGTGCAGGCCATGGAAGTTGTCTCACTCCCTGAAGTGCATGTTGCGTTGCACGTGCCGTGTGTGGGCGTGCGTTATTATGCTGGAAAACATCACGATGGACCGACCTTACAAATGGCACAACAATGGGCTGAATGATGTTGTTGATGTAGGAGGTGCTGTTTAACGTACCCGGTACAAACACTAGTTGTGTACGGGAGTGATAGCTGATCGCTCCCCACACCAGGAGACCAGGTGTAGGCCCTGTGTGTCGCTGGCGGATGCAAATAGGGTGGAGACGCTCCCCTGTGCGTCTGCAAACACGCATACGGCCATCGGATGCTCCCAAGCAGAATCTGCTTTCATCGCTGAACACGACAGATCGTTATTGCGTTCTCCAGTGCAGACGTTGGCCACACCACTGCAGCCGTTCCTGACGGTGGGCTGGAGTCAGAGGTACAAGAGGCGTGCTAAAAAACATAATCATTGTGTGAAAAGTAATATTCCAAAGTTCAGCGGGTTTTCTTTTACTTCATGCTAAGTCAGAATGCGTGCTTTATATCTTGACACTGTTAAGATTGGCGCATTAGCTACAGTACAGTGTATTCCGGGCATGGAATTTGCCTTTGCTGTTACATTATGAGACTTCGCATCCTTCTTCATTTTCTTTCCGCATGCATTAGTATTTACTAATATTCATGGTGTGCATTAATGAGTTCTGTGTCCTCAGAGTCCCTGCTTATTAAAAACTAATTGAAAATTACTTGTTATTACTTGTGATTTTCATATGGGACTTCGAAACATTCTTCTTGTGCCTACATTTTGCAGCATTAAGAAAGATAATTGATTGCAGTTTAATCGTGTGTACTGGAACTTTCAGGAACATATTTTTAGAATTACCATGTTGAATATATGTGCACTCAGTAGCCAATTCATTTGGGCCACGTTTTTAGCAAGTCTTTTGCAAAAAAAGATCGCGCTTATGTTACCGGTTTGTTCGTCCGTCTGTCTGTCCAACTCACTGTAGACACTATATCTCTTCAACTCTTAGTCCAATTTGAAAAATTATTTTTGCATTAGGAAGTTTAAAATATGCGAATGATGATCCTTACTTCGTTTTTTTAACGATATACAATTTCGCCGCTACATGACGTAAATGCAAGTGATGTCGAATTCAAAATGCATTTTATTCCATATATTTGCTTCTAAACATCCGATTGAAGAAAATATTTTATCTTTCGCTTCCATTTATGTCGAAGAGTATTTTAGGTATAGGTACTTTTTCAAGTTACGCACAAATTTTTCGCTAGGGGGCGTAAAATTACATTACGTTTTCCCCGCTGTCTCTTCTTCTAAAACTCCGAATTGAAAATTGTTTTCTTTAGCGGATACAGCTCCTAGTGGAAAATCTTTTGCATATAATTTCTAATATTTGGTAAGAAATACTTTGGCCACCAGGGGGCGTAGATGTTAATTTTTGCTTCTGATGTATTTGCCATAACATCTGAGCTTCTAAATTATCGATTGAAAACATCCGTTCGTGGACTAATGTCAGTCACATCGATAAACATTTTCGAAATATTTTCTTCTGAAAATATTGCACGGTTTCTCCGCTAGGGGACATTGATATATAGTTTATTTTTGTCAATATCTGCTTCTAATTTTCCGACTTGAAAAATTCTTTCTTTGTTGGTTAGAATTTCTGGTGTGACATCTATTCCACATAATTTAAAGATTTTCAAGTATTTCGTAGACTTTCTGCTGGGGGTGGGCGTCAAAGTAAACTGCGTTTCCCCGATATCGCTGCTTCTAATACTCCATTTTGAAAACTTCCTTCTGCACTACATAATACAGCTCCTGACGGGGAAATCATTTGCATAGAATTTTTAATTTTGGTGAAAAATGGGTTCAGCCACAAGGGAGGCCTAAGTCTAAATTTCCGCTTATTATGTACTTGAAGAAAAATCTCAGCTTCTAAAATCTCGATTGAAAAAAATTCGTTTGTTGACCGACACTACTCACGTCGACAAACGTTTTAGGAATATTTTCTTCTTAAAATAATGTATGGTTTCTAAGTCAGGCGCCGTTGATGTATATCTTATTTTTGTCAGTATCTCTACTTCTAAGAGTTCAATTCGAAAAACTTCTTCTTTGTTGGATAGTGTTTCCGATGTGAAATGTTTTTCATATAAATTCAGAATTTTCAAGTTCGTCATAGACTTTCCGCTAGGGGACGCAGAGGTAAATTGCGTTTTCTGCGTTATTTCTGCTTCTAAAAACCCAGATTTGAAAAATTCTTCGTATATCGCAAACTGCTCCTGGTGGGAAATGTTTTTCACACAATTTCTAATATTTGGTAAAGAATGGTTACACATTTCCTTCACAATTAATGTGTCCCCAAGGATGAAAATTTCCACATCGATTAAAATAACTTCATATTATAACTTGGAATACTAAATATTTTCTAAAACATTACCATAATTATAGTAAAAATAAATAACTTTTCCTTTGGTGGTGTTGAAACCAGAAAAAAGATGGCGCGACTTGTACTTTGATGACGTCAGTAGACAAACAAATGTTTTATTGCATAATTATGGTTATGTTTTAGAAAATATCAAGTATTCCAAGTTATGAAATGAAGCTATTTTAATCGATGTTAAAATTTTCATCATTAATTGTAAAAAAAATGTGTACAGAAGTTTTTCCACTGGAAGTATAGAAAGCAAAATTTCTTGACGTCCACCTTAAACAACTGAGATAGCTTTAACAACAAAACATTTGCATAAAAAATTCTCTCCGTCAGCATGGCAGCAGGTCACGGGACCAGAACGTTCCTCTGTGGTTATCGTGAAGACAGACAAGCCGTTCGTTTCTCTCCTTTGTGTCTTTAAAAAATGCTTAAAAATCGGAAAATTACTTTTTCTTAATTTTTTTTTCTTTGTGATAAAGGGACGATAGTTCTACGTTTATGCTGTACAAATTGCAATGCGTTATGATTTATAGTTTGCCACATATCCGTTTTTCTAAATGGATCCCATCGCGAAATAGAGAATTTTGTGAAATTTAAAAATTTAATTTCTCGTAAAATAAATCGAAATTCAAAAAAAGAGCGACGAGGTGCAAATAGTAGGTCATGGCACTACATGCCTACAAAGTTTTGTGGTTCTATTGCTGTTAGTGTGTCCGGAACGCGACCTGTTAGCACTTTTTTGCTTACCTTAAGTTTGAAATACAATAGCTCTTGAAGTATCGCTAGAATCGAGAAACGATTTATTTCAGCGTGTTCTCCAAACAATTCTCTAGAAATGATGTAAATGTCATATTTTTGTGTTCAATACGTTTTGCACTGCGAGCTGGGAAAGCAAGATTGTCGCGAAATTTCTAAAACAGCGGCGGCAGTTCTTTTTTTTTTTTTAGAATAGAGAGAGACTTGATCATTTTGTGATGAAAATACTTAATTTTTAATCATTAACTATTTATATAATTTTCTAAGATGAATTGAGAATACAAGCTGCCATGAAACACACCCACTGTTCATGGGAATGCGTAAGTTTTGTAGAAAACTTACGCATTCCCATGAACAACAAGAATTAATTTCTGAGAATTTAGTAATGTATCGTATAACATTTCGTTAACATACACCAATCAGCTTCAAATAAAAGTTACGAAAAGGCATTAAAATTTTTTAGTGATAATATTACTTACATTGCATTTAGAAATGCTAATTCCATGATTTTCAGAGTCTTTTAATTACAGAACACGAATATTTCTTTTCGTACGTAGCAAAAATATAACCTTTTTTCCAGCTTGTTTACGTTCGCCAGGCGTGTACAGAGACCTGATCTCAACCCCAATGAACACGTTTCGGATTCATTCGATCGCCGAGTGCGAGCCAGATCGAAACATTAGACATCGGTGACTAACTTGACTAATACTCTAGCAGCAAAATTAAATGCAATGCCCAAAACAACGTAAGACAATTTTGTAGAAAACTTACGTATTAAAATCGAGGCTGTAATAGCGCAAAAGGTGGTCTAACACGATATTAATTTCCTTCCTGTTACAGAGAGTTCGTCGACGGGGGGAACTGTACTGGAACGTTTTAGTGTATTTCATGGAATAATTTGAGATCAGACGAAAAAAATGAAATTATAGTAGCAAATCTTTCGCAAATGATTTCAGTTAACGACTGTGGAACGATGGCCGAAATATTATAACTGAAAATTTACACTGTACATTCATCTTCAAAAAAAAAAAAATAG
Source organism: Macrothele yani (assembly GCA_039090855.1). Classification (NCBI taxonomy): domain Eukaryota; kingdom Metazoa; phylum Arthropoda; class Arachnida; order Araneae; family Macrothelidae; genus Macrothele; species Macrothele yani. Next base: position 19,824,067 of record CM076997.1, on the reverse strand, counting down.
TTGCACGCAGAAGGAAGCAACCAACAATAATGAAACTTGGTGGGTAGCTTTGACATCGTGAGACATACAAATGATTCAAGTTTCACGCTCGGCCTCCCATGTGGCGTAAATAAATAGGGGTCGTAGTGCTGTGCCTGACCGGCTATATAAGGTCGTCTCATTGCACGTGCTTGCCATTCTGACTCGTACTGTTGTGTTGGTTGTATCTTGCAAAAGAAGTATGCCTCGTAGAAAAGTTCGGAAGCAATTCGAGCAGTTGGAGGAGTTCGAGAACGGCAGCATCGTCGGGCTGCGCGAAGCGGGATGGTCTTATCGCCGTACTGCGCGCCATACCGATCGTGCGGATATCACCATAGCACGCTGTTGATGGCAGTGGATAGAACAAGTCACGCAGCAGCGACTGGAAAGGTCTGGAAGACCCAGACGAAACACGGAGAGAGAAGACCGACGGGTTTTCCGACGTGCTCGAAGAGACCCAACAGCCACGTTTGCGGATATTCAGCGAGCAGTGATTCTCACCATGCATCGTCAGATTTGTGCCAGCATCATTGGCAGACGACTGCACGAAGTAGGACTAACCTCACGCATACCGTTACGACCAATGCCCTTAACACCATTGCATTGTCGCCAGACTGCAATGGTGTCGTGCCAAACTGTCATGGGGCGACGCACAATGGCAGAGGGTGATCTTCAGTGACGAGTCCCGCTTTTGTCTTGGAGAAGACGTCCAACGATTCCGTTTGTGGAGGCAGCGTGGTCAGCACCAAGGTAAAAGGTTTGTTATCGAACGTCACATGCGAAGAAAACCTGCTGTCATGGTGTTGGATGCAATTGCTTACAATGCCACATCACTTTTGGTGTTCATTACAGGCACTTTGACACTCCAACGTTACGTTAATGAGATCCTGAAACCAGTGGTCCTACCTTTCCTGAACGGTCGCTCCGGTGAGATTTTCCCACAGGGCAAGTCTCGTCCGCATACTGCTGCTGTCTCGAGAGCTTGCCTTCAAGGCACTGACACTCTGCCATGGTCATCCGCATCGCCAGACCTATCGCCGATTGAAAATGTGTGGGATGCTATTGGAAGCGCTATCCACATTCCATGTTTACCGCACGATCTGCGAGATCTGCGTGAGAAGATTCAAGCTGCATAGGATGGCTTATCGCAGGACACCATTAGGAACCTGTACAACTCCATGCCGAGACGTCTGGCATGCTGTGTGAGGAAACATGGCGGCCCGACGCCATACTGAGAGACACTACTTATTGGGAATTTAACTCGTGCCGATAACTACATACATGAAAAACTACCGAAATGACTAGATAACAATTTTAACTCCAATGTTAAAATATTTAATATATATATTTAAAAGATGATACAATAAAATATGTACACACATGAGATCTTTCGGTGTCCAAAGTGGGTACCATCTTCAGATGTTGTTAAAATTCACCAAACGTACGTGACAAACAGTGTGTTATTTATATAAGACTGCAGTCGCAATGACGTAACTCGTATAAAATGGGCTTAACCAATGAGAGTATGGGACAACATTTGTTGCTGGTCAAACATAAAATTAATAGGTATAATTTATTAATTTATTATTGCCTAACCCTACAAACCCAAGTATGTTTTCTACGGTATAGGGTAAATTCTGGTAAATTATCATTACAAGCTGTATTCCCATATTTCATAACATACAAACTCTCAACAAATCTTAAAGTTGATCTAGATTTTGATGTATTGAGAATTTTAATCTTGTTCCAGTCAGGATGATAATTACCTTGGTTTACAAGTCGTGCTAAAGCTGTGGTTGTATGTCTATTTTTAACATCATATTGTTACGACCACCCCCGCCATTAATTTAGTAATTAATGGGCGTGGTGGACGTATGAAATTAATTAAGAATTAATTATGTTCGAGGCTTGATTGGAGTTTAAAAGTGTAAACAGCAGAGAAAGTTTTACCTGGGTGATTGGAAAAAAAGGAGGCAAATAATTCTCCCTCTGGCTGGGTGGTCTCAGAATAGCGGTTAGGTCATAAATATCAGGGCGCAGCTGACGGCACAGTCTAAACAGGGAAGGAATTACGTATCGAAGGGGACCACTTCAGTAGAAATGAATGAAGATGGGAGACAAAAGGTTTAGCGAATAATCGTAAATTCGTCGATTGTTTGGGGCATTTTTCGAGAGCGATTGTTTGGGGCATTTTCGAGACTCTGTGTGGTCCGTGCAGAAAAATAAGATTTCGCACTTAGCGTGAAAATAAGGAAGAAAGTTTAGTTGTCTGTACGCTCTCCGATGTGAAAGGCTGGATGCCTTGGATCTGCTATATGAATTGGGCAATGAAGAGCGAAACTCCCTGAATTTGGTAAGAAATGGAAACGACAACTCGAGCGGAATGCCTAAATCCGCGTGATAAAGCAGCAATTTCTAGGCTGGAGCCTAATGGAAATTAGCGACTGGTTGGCCCAATGAAAGCAAAGTTACAGAGGAATTAAGAAGTCTGCGAGTGGACAGTGGTCATTCCAATGAGAAGCGAAGCCAAGCGAAGTCGGGTTCGAATGCCAACCACTGCAGTGTGGAATCGTCATCCCCATTCATCCCCTACTGTGGAGGAAGTGAAGAGTCGCGCTTATCTTATGAGACGAAGCGATGCTCCCTCAACAAACGCCTGGATATGTATGTGTGTGTGTGAGTACGGTAGCGCTAGGGGGCGCAGCTCTTGCAATGAAATCTTCCATGTAAAAAGGGAGGTGTGTATCTCTTTACTAGTGCAATCACAATTTGGATTTATTCTCGGCAGCATCCATGTAAGTAGAAACATTTTGTTTTTATTGTTACATCTGCTACGCAATTAGTTGAGGAACTGAACTGATATATTGCAAGAACTAAACTGAGAAATAGTAAGACTGAACTGTGGAATTTAAGTTCATTAAAACTATCTCGCGGGAACTGATTTAGGTCAAAGTTGATTCAATACTTATGTTCAGAAGACAGCTAAATTTTATTCGTATGTGTGCCATTGTTATGTTTTTATAGCCAATTAAATATTTGTTTAGGCAGTCAGCGCAGTCATAGAACACATTATTTATGTGTACGCATGTGATTGGTTCAAATTGTTTAAGTGTATGCCCATATAATACAGTTTTCGCGCCTAGAACTCCGTCGAAGGATCTCAGTGAAGAAATTATACCGCTCAGCACGTTCTGATCAATATTTATGTTCTTTTAATCTAGCTGATATTGAACGTAAAGTGGAGCCTATGCACACTTTTTGTTGTTCATTTTCTTCTATACTGTTAAGAGGGATAACATATACACCATGTGTCACATCAAATGACACAGGATCCCTGTCTTTCAAAAGTAAGGACTTAATGTTAGTTGTGTTTATTCCAATATCAAAATCGTATTTATGACATTTCCTTTTCATGGAATAGCACAATTTCGGTACAAAGGGAAGAGAACCAATGTATTTTCTTTGTTTTGTTTCATATATAGATGTTAATGTTGTAGTCCTGTTCCTTTTAATCTTGGCTACTATCCTATGTATGGTTTCATCTGGATATCCATGATTACGGGTGATATTATAAATGGCATCCATTTCTTGCATTCTAAGAGCTGTGGTGGACGAATGAGTGAAAGCTCTTCTTATAAGAAACGATATCGACGATTCCTTGTAGCTCCGTGGGTGTGCGGATGCCCAAGATATTAGTATCGTATCTGATTCTGGTTTTCTATATACTGAAGAACAACTATTAATTCTTTAGTACAGCATGTAATGATAATTTATCAGAATTTATACCTATACCGTGGAAAACATACTTGGGTTTGTAGGGTTAGCCAATAATAATTTAATAAATTATACCTATTAATTTTATTTTTGACCAGCAACAAATGTTGGTTAAGCCCATTTTATACTAGTTACGTCATTACGACTGCAGTCTTATATAAATAACCCACTGTTTGTCACGTACGTTTGGTGAATTTAAACAATATTTGAAGATGGTACCCACTTTGGGCACCGAAAGATCTCATGTGTGTACATATTTTATTATATCATCTTTTAAATGTATATATAAAATATTTTAACATTGGAGTTAAAATAGTTATCCTGTCATTTCGGTAGTTTTTCATGTATGTACTACTTATTGGCGTGTAGCTCAATGAATATTGTTCGTATCAGTATTAATGTTTAATCATTTCTTGTTCCTGATAACCTTTACCTTCATCCCGAATAGCATTGCAATCCGACATGTCTTTCTGGGCGCAACTATTTTTTTTTGTTTTGTTTCTGGCGATGAGTGTATATGCATATATTTTTTAACAATCCTATGAGAACATAATGCAACAATGAATCGCACATTTCTAGTTTAGGGCTATTGGTGAACTTTGCTCCTCATTAGGGAATCAATTTTTCAGAAGGCAGCTACTCCTGCACTTCAGCTATCAGGACGGATGCAACGTGTTTTCAAACAACGACAACTATGTGTGTGTTTGAAAAGTGATGCACTGAATGCCTGCTCGACATAGAAAATTTTGCGCTAGGAAATATTTGTCGGACAGCGATGCGGATTGGTGGATATGTGTCGACAACTGGGTTACTTAACTGATGCAGTTGTGAATCAATCACTTGATAGATAAAGAAGTAAAAGGAGACTCAGAATTTCTAATTTCGATCGGTGTCACCAGGTCGCGTGAACCATTGTACAAAAGTGATCTTGTGTGCTGTAGAGAGTGAGACTGCTTTGGTTACGTCATCGTGAATCCTACCGTCAAACGGACAATTTTACCAGAGACTTCATCAATAAGAAAGGAGCTACGTATTGCTAACCAGCCGTAGGTAGGTCTAACCATCCGAAGTAAAAATGCAGTGAATATAGATCTAACCAGCCGTACGTTACGTGCTACACATCGTAGCAGAAACTCACCCAGATGCAACAACTGTCCCTGAAATGTAGTGGCAGTGGTTCGGGAAAGTAACTGGCGTCGCCGAAATGGGACTGAAAACATAAACTTACGTCCGATGGCTTCACTCGTCGACAAGACGTTGCATCCCTACTATGTACAGAGGACAACATTCGACGAGATGAACAGACAGCTAATGGGCATACTCGTATCCACAAAGACTCTCAATCACAGATTCGCTGATACATGTTTGAGCTCTCGCCCGCCATTGCGACGACTCTCACTTGCTTTAGCACATCGTCATGGAAGGTTGCAGTGGTGCCGTACCATAGATGCCTGGCGGAACGTAAGGGAACATGTCGTATTTAGCGACGAGTCTGATTTTAGTGACGAGTCTGATTCCTGTCACAGCTGTGACAATCACCAACAGAGAGTTTAGAGACAACGTGGTCACCCGGATGATCTTGCTGCTATTCGTTAGTGTCAGATGGTTCTTTGGGTTGGTTTCATAGTTTGAGACCCTATCATGTTTCAACAGCCATTCACCGTGTGACGTACCTGCCAGCTGGACGCACACGACATAAAGGCAGATAGGAATCAGAACAAATGTCTGCGTAGCTCAGTTGGTAGAGCGACTTGTTCCGGAATAATCGGCCTCGGGTTCGAATCCCGGCGTAGACCAAAAATGACGGAGAAATTTACTTCGTTATAATGGCGCCCGAACTATCCGGATGACCCGGCCGTTCAAAATCTCGCATTGGTGTGATGTTATTTCCACACCGCGAGACAGGGAAAATCAAAGAATTCCTTCTCCAGCACTTCGAGAAATAAAAATATGTGATGTTGCATTCCACACAGCAGATTGACTGGGAGTTCTCAAGTGCACGTTCTACAGTGGATGGCTGCTGCCTGCAACGATTCATGGTCACGGCTGACTCGTGGGCCATGCCCCCGGCCCTCTTTCGGGGGGGGGGGGAGATTTGACGTTCCTGCCAGCAGGACGCACACGACATAAAGGCAGATAGGAATCAGAACAAATGTCTGCGTAGCTCAGTTGGTAGAGCGACTTGTTCCGGAATAAGCGGCCTCGGGTTCGAATCCCGGCGTAGACCAAAAATGACGGAGAAATTTACTTCGTTATAACCGATAGTACGCAATAATAGCACAACGATAAGTCGATGAAGCGCTGCAGATCATCATAATCGCGTACCTCCGTTGTATGCCTGATGCCCAGTTTCATCAACGTAATGCCCCGGCCGGCATCAACAAGCAGTGCCTAAAATGTCTCGATGTGTTGCCGTGGGCAGGGTGACACCCAGACATCTCCCCAGCAAATCCCTTGTCGGGCATCATTGGCACACGACTTATTGCGTCTGAACGACCCCCTCGTACTGTTGATGAATTGTTGACACAGGTCAAAGATACCTTAAGGTACCAGCCGGGGACATTTTGACTCGATGCCCCGCTTTGTTCCGGAATGTATAGATCAGCATGTAGGTCATATGTCCTACTGACTCAAGCCACATTCCATTGTTTCCTCACCCATCGCATTCATTTAATCCCTCAGAAATTAAATCCCTACTTTCTAACCTACTATTCTACATGGGAGGTAAGTTTATTCTCATTTGGTGCATTCGTTCCTGTTGTGGCATTTTCTGTGTAGAGCAGTGTACATGATTCTAATATTTTAGCATATAGATTTTCTTCAGTGGTGGTCAACATACGCAATTAATTTGAAAGTGTGCGAAATATTCTTAGGTCTAGTGCAGCTTTTTGAAGGAATGGCGCTGTTATCATCTGACACAGCAAAACTATATTGAATTCTTTCAGTTCTGTTTCTGTATCCATTGGCTGCATCACTATGGAAGTCGTAAAAATGGGAAACAACGGTTCATGATCGATAGGGCGAACACAAGCTAAAAAAAGCAGATGGCATGAAACATTTTTGATGTGAGTTTTACTAGAAGGGAAAAACGTGCCTCAGCTGTTGTGAAATCTTTCCTCCTTTGCAGGCTTTTGCAGTTTCGAGAGTTTCCTTACGATATTTTGAAGAACGGAGAGATACATAACAAATGTTACGGAAGAATAAAACTTATCTAGAAGTTTAGTGCTAACAAACCCAGATTAAAAATATATTTTCTAAAATATATATTAAAAATATTTTTTAAAGATTAAAAATATTAGAATTATGTATCTCATAACAAATGTTACAAAAGAATAAATCTTATCTAAAAGTTTAGCACTAACGAACCCAGATTAGAAAATTATTTTCATTTCCTTACACAATTCTTGTACTTTATTATTAGTTCTTTAAAAAACACCAAAGAAATAACGGCTGTGACGAAAATTTTAATGGTAATCTTCATACAGAAGTCGTAGCTCTTTCCACGTTTATAAGTGAGTTACGGAAAAACTATCATTGGCCGCCACCGGGAATCGAACCTAGGGTCTTCCAGTTACGCACCGGGCATACTTCCGCTGCACCACAGCGGCCCCGAGGTCCTCCAGACTCACATCCACCTAACTGCCAAGTCACTTGGCAGGTTGCTTCTTGGAGCCCCGCACAATGCTGGGGATTCATCAAAGATGGTAAGCAGCAACTGAATAAATAACTACAAGGCAAATGAATAACTAATACAGACAATGGACGTGGACTAGGAACATCAAACAGAGAAGCCATCGCTCTTTCCACGTTTATAAGTGAGTCACGGTAAAAACCTCATTGGCCGCCACGAGGATTCGAACCTGTGAGTCTGGAGGAATTCGAGGTCGCTGTGGTGCAGTGGAAGCATGTCGGGCGCGTAACTTAAAGACTCTGGTTTCGATTACCGGTGACGGCCAATAAGAATTTTTCCGTGACTCACTTATAAACGTGGAAAGAATGATGACTTCTGTTTGATCTTCCAATGATAAGTCAGATAATATCCGAAAACTTGAAAAATTCTTCCTCCTGGAGCGGGAATCGAACCCGCGTCTCCGGAGTGCGGCCGTGTGTGCTAACCACTACACCACCCAGAACGACCAAGTTTCAAGTTTCAGGGTTCGATTCTCGTTCCAGGCTCCAGGATGACGAAATATTCAAGTTTTTAGATATTATCTGACTTAACATCCATGTCATATTTACACTAATAAACGGATTCACATTTTCCAAATTTGTATCGTACAATGGTGTGTAATCCGGTATTTCATTCATTGATATTCCAATGATTTTAATGTTGCGCTCGTTTAATAAAGCGCATGTGCTTCCTAAAAAAGGTCAGGGCATTTTCATAATAGCTTAGGAACATAATAAAAAATTAATTCTGATACCTTAAATTTACAAAACAAACACGTGAACGCAAGGACAACGAAGAAAATGCTCGTGAAATATGGCCAAATTCATCCTGAAATATGAACAATACTTTATCCTCGTTATTAAAAGTGAAGTAGTTCTTCAAAAGTTATTGCGGCGAGTCTTATTATGTGCGCAGGAAAGAGGGAAGTGAAGAGCTCAGAACAGTACCACTGTAATATGCAGAAATTTTCATGCGACATGAGCGGATGTGACGAAAACAAACAGCGCAATATGGCAGGCAAGTAAATAGAATGAAGCGCACAGATCAAGGACATCAATAAAAAAACGGATGTATAAAGCAAGCTGTAATGTAGAACAGCGGAAAAATATTTAAGTGTACTTGTTTCTGTGAGTCATGACTCGTGTCTAAAATTTAACCTTCCTTTTGAGTCCCTGTTCCGGCACCAATTACTATTTTTTTTATGTTAATTGGGTTGATTTGTTGCTCCGAGTTCTAACAGTTAAGTTCATGTAAGGTTTAGCTTTAACTCAATGAATTGGCTTCACTGTAGAACCGGATAATTTATAGTTCGTTCAAACTGAAAAGAACTTAAATACGCATAGAATATACTTTCAGAATGATATATAAGGGCAAGAAATGAATCTCCTTGACTTACGTTTAATCCATTTTATTTGCTGTTATGGTAAGTCATCCAACGCACTTACCCAGAAAATACCTGTTTGCTTTGAATCAAATCACAATAATACTTAAAGCAGTACAACTGTACTAATGATCTAAATTTATTTATAGTACAACTGTACTAGTCATCTGAATCATGAAAAATATGGTTTCTACTTCTTAACAGTTTCTCTAAGTTAAGGCCAGAACACATCCGATAATTTCGGATGAGTTGTGTCCTTAAGTTAGAGAAACTCTTGACGAGTAGAAACCGTAATTTCATGATTCAGATCATTAGTACAGTGTAACGTATACTCTAGATTCACTTTCCTTTTGATTTTACTATCTCTGGTTATTTTATTTTCCTATGTAAATTATCTTCTTACTTAACGAGATGTTATTTCTCCCGCTGAATGATATCTGGCAATGAGTGTAAGTCATGACGTGGTGGTAGCCAGTATAAATAGGCGCGTTCAACGATACCAGGGAGAGCTTTTTGTTTATGTGCGTAGAGAGCTTTTGTTTATATGGAGAGAACTTTGGTTATATGCGTAAGGAGAGCTTCGTTTATGTGATTAGGTTCTTCGTCATTATTGTGCTGAGATTCACGAAAGTTCAGATATTGAGTAGTCGTGTGACCTGTGAAGTGTATGTGGGATAATACCAGGAGTTTCCCTAAATAAAGATTTTGTTGTAAGTACGTTTTTCTCAGTTCATAGTTTTGTTAGATCTCTGTCTGGCTGTTAGGTTTATTTCATTAGTTGTTATTATTAACAACCAGCATAAGACTTTATTCATCTTAATTACTACTACAACATTACTAGCAGTTAAAAAGCTTGTTCATTATTATTACTACACTACTAACAGGAAAGTTTATTCATGATATAATTAACAACACAACAACCATTAGAAGAAGCTTTGAATTCATTATAACAGTTGTACTATTTTGAGTATAGTTGGTGTATAATTCCTTGTTATTAATTAGTTTTTTTCACAATAATGCTTGTTCAGTCCTACATCCAATGGGAATTCTATCTCTTTGCTCTTACAAGTCTTGACTTTACATACTTTCCCTCGCCTGTTTATCACACGTAAATTTGTTAACAAAGATCCCTCGGCAATCGACTAAAAAAACTGCCTAAGAATAATTTACGGAAGCATGAAAACATTGCCCCAAAAGATTGTAAGAAAACGTTTCACACTGAGCTCTATCTCAGTAGTCTTACTTATACAGCTTTTTTCTTCAAATCGCTGTAGTTTCCAACCTCAAATGCATCGACAAAATCCTTGTGGCTTTAAGTTAGAGAAACTGTTAACGAGAAGAAACGGTATTTTCACACAGAAACTCAAAAGCAAGTTTATATTAAAAGTATGCTTCACAATGTGGGTATATTTGTCGAATTAAAGGAATGCTAATAGAAAATTAGATACTGGCAAATTTAGCGTAACGATCCATTATTAATGCAAATTGATTTAAATGATCGTCTCTTTCTGGAAATCATGTACTTACATAAACTTCGATTTTTACTTCACTAAATAAACTAATGATTTAACATTTTTTGAGTGAAATTAAAAATGCAAAATGACAGAACATATGCTTTTCAATTATAGATGAAATTAGATACGTAACAGGTGGTTTTGAGCGAAACCGGTAAAACTCTCTGAACAGATGTTCTTCAAAAATTCGATATTTGTTTTCATAGGAATATGCACTTGGCGTTATGGGTTTAGCTTCTCTATCTTTTTTTGCCACCTCGGTGGCCGAGTAGCCAGATGCGTAGGCTTCGAGCTAGTTTTTAGAGTTATTTGTCTGACGGTGCTTTTTATGTTCCTTCTCTGGAAAATGTGTACCCAAATTATGATCGGGTAACTTCTTAGGGCTCTTAGACCTTCGTGCCACAGATGGTCTTGAAATATAGAAAGAAAGAATTATGTTTCTACATGATCTTGAGCACTCACCCAAAGTGATATTTTGAATTCTGTTTCACGAAAGAAGCGTATAAATGGTAATGTTTATCAACCAAAAGTAGAGAAGGGGATTAGTCCAAGTTTATGAAGATACTTAGTAAAGGGTGATTGGCGTTTATAGTAATGCGAGGTGTATTCAAGTTACAAAACCTTGCTGTTGTTTCTAACAAAGAAACAAAACAAGAAAGATGACACCGAATTTTCGGTACATCTTTTGAATTATTTCCAACCCAAAGAAAATTTATCAAAGTTGATCATATTCAATGGAACTGATTAGAAAAAACCAACAGGATTTCTGCAATCGATAAAACATCCAAAAATAGGAGCAGCTATTGGCTTGACGCACAGGTTCATGCCGTTTTCTTCACCGCACTACAGGAATGAATTACATCAGAAGGGGAAGCGGAACCAATAAACTATGTATCCCCCCCATTGTTTACAATGGTATACCCCAACGTCTAGATAGGTCTGCAATGCCATCCTTAGGAAAAACCAGCCGGTTTTGCTGCGAAGAAATCACCAAAGAAATTCTGGAGATCAGCATAATTGTTGAACGTTCAGCCACGGAGTGCATTCGACAGAGATCGGAACAGGTGATAGTCTAAAGGGGCGACATTTAGGGAAGAGGTCGGATGTGGAATGATCTCCCATTTCATATCCTGAATGGCCGTTTTGGTCATGTTTTCACGGTTGGAGCGTGCGTTATCATTTTGAAGAAGGACACCATGGCGTCGATGTGGTCGTTTCTTTTGAATCGCTCCCTCCACACGGCGGAGTTTCTCACGATAGAGTGCAGCGTTGATGGTCCGATTCCTCGGCAGCTTTTCCCAGTGAATAATGCCTTCCATGTCCCACCAGACACACAACATGATCTTCGCGGGACGAAGGTCATGTTTTGGACGTGATGTGGGCGTCTTGTTTGGGCTTAACCATTCCCTCCGATGCCTAAAATTCACGTACAAGTACCACTTTTCATCTCCAGTAACAATACGTAACAGAAAGGGTTTGTATTGCTGAGGAGATTCGCGACAACGGGCGAGCGAGGAACCACATATGACAACACCCTGATTCTTGTTGTCCTCGATGAGGGTGTGAGGCACCCAAGACCCCAATTTATGGATCTTTCTCATACGTCCAAAATGTCACACCACTGTGGTGTGATCACAGTCCATCTCCGTGGCCAATTGGCGTGTAGTTTGTCGCGGATTCAAGTGGATGAGATGATTCAAACGATCGTCATCAAAGTGTCATGGACGACCTGACCGTGGAGAGTCGTTGAGGACAAAATTGCCTCCTGGTAACCGCTCAAACCATTTGCTGGCTGTCCTCGTAGCAATAGCATTCTCTTCATACAGAGCACAAATTTGTCGAGTAGCCTCGGCGGCTGTGGATCCCTTATTAATTTCGTAAAGGAGCAGATGTCGGAAATGTTCATTCCTCTCTACTTGACACTCCATAATTCCGGACCTCAAAACCAAAAAAACCATTGGCCACAATCACACGACACAATACGATTTAGATACCCGATATTACTAGCTACATTTTGATGTACAACTGGCCATCTGCACCGTCACTACTGACCTGGGTGACACTCGTGAAAGAAAAGGGCGTGAGCTCATGCATCAGCCCAATACTTACTTCCACCAGTGGCTGAAAATTATTTACGAAAATTAACAAATATCTGAGACAAAGGGATTTTCAAATCGAACAGTTGATAAAAGAAATATAGAAGAAAAGATGATATAAACTCAACAACTCCTAGCGGAAGTATTTTGCATAAAGGAAAAGCTGCAAAAGTACGAAAAGCGTTCTTCATGGCAAAAGCTATGGAAAGGAAAAATAACTTTTCAAATACTGCTCCCGGAAACGGAGAAAGCCAGAAAAGGGTTTTGAACTTTACACCACCTCGCGGGAAAGCTATGCATTATTTAGAGATGATAATGCTACCCATCTTTATTGTAGTGAATGACATATAGTAAAAAAAGAAAAATTTCAAAGGGTTTTTAGAGGTTGCGGTACAGTGAACTACAAAACAAAAAAATCTCCTCAAGTACAGACATAAAATAAAGTGCTCCCCAAGGTAACTGGTTTCCGTCTTTAAAATATTTTTTTTTAAATCCGACAATTGAAAGCAGAAATATATAAAAAAAAAAATTAAATCATTGCGCCTCCCAGTGGCAAAAATGTGCATTATTTTAGGAATGAAATATAAACAAAGAATTTGAACAGTCAGTAATATCTGACCGAAAAAAACATTTTTTAATCGGGTTTCTAGTCTCGCAGATATAAATACGAACAAGCTATACACTGAAATGTGAGCTTACGGCTTCTACTGGCGCATTTGTGCATTAACCTTCTAAGTGGCCAATGTACCTGAACCAAATGGTACCAAAAACATTCTCCTATCCCCAAATAGAGATGCTTCCATAACGACCGATTTCATGAAAGCTAAGGCGAAATGTGATGATGTAAAAATATTGAAGACATGGAAAATGGAAAAAAAAATCCAAAATGGGAGGTGGAATGCCATTTTTTCCTTGTAGGAAGAAAAATGACTTCAGGTCGGCCATATTGTGTGCCCAGGGTCCCACGGAGAGGAGAAGGTGGAAGGAAATTCTTTCCATGGTGAATTCCACGCTGAGGCAGGAGTTCACAGAACATGGGGATGTCTTACTAGCGCAGAAAGTTTCAAGCAGCTAGAGACAGCTGAGGAGGGAAGAGAGATTTACCACATGGCCTCTTGCTCCGAAGATGTGCGCTTTCGGGATTGGCTGTGCGCAGTCCGGGCTGGCCGGGATGCAGAAAGTGTAAGCGGGAAAATGTTGTAACGACCTTTTAGGACTCTTTTTGCTCGAATAGGAAGAGGACGGTCGTTTTGTAGTCGTCACTCGAGATGTACGCACGCTTGTCGGCTGCGTCTGACTAGAGAGTTAATTAGGTGCCTACATGCGGGTTAAGGCCACTAGAGTATATACATTGCATTACCTGTGGGTAATTGGGTAATGATACTAAGCATATGCCAGACTGCGGTTTGCAAAGGAAATCCTCCACCCAAAAACTCTAGCCACCTGTGAACAGCATATAATTGCTATGTATAAATAACTTCTTGATGCTATGTGCACACTCATAGTGCAAAGACTGGACTGTGAATGAACTATGATCGTGCTTCTTGATGCTATGTGCACAATCATAGTGCAAAGACTGGACTGTGAATGAACTATGATCGTGCTTCTTGATGCTATGTGCACAATCATAGTGCAAAGACTGGACTGTGAATAAACTATGATTGTGCTTCTTGATGCTATGTGCACACTCATAGTGCAAAGACTGGACTGTGAATGAACTGTGATCGTGCTGTAATGTTGAATTGCTCAAGATCAAGAACCGGTTTTATCACGTGACATGTATCTTCATCATACTCGTCACTAAGCTGTAAATAAAGGAATGTATGTAGTGTAACCAGTGCTCAGCTTTGTACTCTATAAGTAATCTTTTCCTTCACGATGCCTCTGAGGAGCAACACAACAGCGTAAGTTGACTCGGACAGAGATAACCTGGTCTGGTGGCAGCTAATTACCATAAGCAAGTATATTAAATATATATATAAGCATAACACCCCACACGCGAATATGACACGAAGCAATCCCTTTCATCCTCTCATCTGAGCAGTACGAACCATAAACCTGTCGCTGATGGTAAGCGCCCCCTTTCAGTCCTTTATTATCTGCTCCATGTTATGATGGTGAAGGTTTAGTCCCCCAGAAATGGATATCATGCCACTGGATAGAAAAAAGACTCAAACATCTTCTCTTTCCTTTCTTAGGTTCATTGCTATTGTTGTGGTCCTTTCAGCATTTAATCAGACAGAAATAATATTTGTAAATCACTACTCTAAATCGCCGCTTTCAATAGCAAAGTAAAGGGGGGGGAGGATAACACTTTCTGATCCTCTGGGTTTTCAGGTCACTCCTTGAATTGGCGTTAAGACCACTAAACATACCCCGAATGAATTCGTTCCACCCACATTTCAGTCACTTCTTAGACAGCAAATGCATTCGTCTGAGCTAACGCTTTCCGCCCACTTAAAGAAAGGGTTAAGAAAAGTTTTAAATTATATGAGAAACATTTCGCACCAAAAACGTCCTCCGATAAAGAATTTTTCAAATCGGTGTCTTGCAAGCAGATATATTGCCAAACGTTATACATCTAGGCCCCCTGGCGGAAAACTATGTATCAGAAGGTATTCTCAAAATGTTTTCCGAGGTGAGAAACATTGATCCACGAAATATTTTTTTCAATCGAGTTTTCAGATCAGATTTTGATGCAAATACATCTGAAACACAAATAAACATTTACGCTTCGTTGTGGCCACATTTTCTCCACCAAAAAATATAAATTATACGAACAACGTTTTCCCCCCCCCCCCCCCAAAAAAAAAAGAGTTGAATCAGATACAGAAAAAATTTCTGAAGTCGGACTTTTAAAAGCAGAAATATCGGGAAAATCGTACATTTTATGTCTACCGTTGCCTTAAGAAAGTCTCCCAGTAGAGTGCGAAAGCTTGGCGAATTTTTGTACTTACTACGCCCCAAAAATTAACGGATTTAATACGCAGCATGCGTCTCTTGAATGCGCATTTACGCCTTCTAGCGGTGACGTTATGTTTCGGAAAAACCGAAAGGCAAGGATCCTCCTTCTCAGATTTCATACTTTGCAATAGAATAAGAATTTTCAGATCGGGTTAATAGTTGCAGAGATATCATGTCCACAGACGGACTTAAATGACGGTCAGACAGACGGATAAACAAAGCGATACTCTAATCACGTACTTTTATTTTTGCAAAAGACGTACTAAAAAGGAATGAGACAGGTTGCGATTTACTTCATTTTTCAGCACGGGCTTCTAGAAACTTCACACATTTTCCATCAGCGTTTCCTCAGTTTGCTGAAGTATTTTTAGATGTAACATGAGCCCCAGAGATATTCTCAATATTTTTTCTACGAACATCATCCTTTTATATCAGAATAGCGAAACGTCACAAAGCTAAAATTTAAGTGAATGCGGAGATTGTGGAAAACGTCAATTCCGTTTTCTTTAAAGAAATTTTCGCACAAGATCACGCGAACTTCTTTTCTGTTGCTGCAAAAGAAGTCAACGAATACAACTGGCTGACATCTAAGATCGCCATGAAATCACTACAGACTTTACAGTTTCATTCATTAGCATTCTCTAGTTTTCCGGTGAAACAGGAAGGAATAAAAACTTTTAAAAAAATGCTACTTATTTTGCTTACTGATAACTATGCTAAACTTCGACATAAGCTGCTTCTCCTGAAACATTTGTTATCGATATGCGGTTCGAATAACAAGGGAAATTATGGTATTACGAAGTTCAACGGATCTGTAAAGTTCTGGGGTTTATGCGGAACTACGTATTATGCGAGCTCATAATATATGGATGGAACTGTATCCATACCGCCTGTCTGGAGAGACAAAGGACAATCACCTCCAGGTAAGCCATGGGGGCTGAGAAAGAAGAATAAGAAAAACAAGATTGAACGGTAGCTTTTTTTTTCACATTTTATTTTTGGGTTTTAACGACCAGTTGTGCGCAACTCTATGAGATGTAAACACACATTTGCTCCATTAATTTAGGGTTTCTAACTCAAGAAAAGGGAGAGAGCCAGCGTGGTAAGACACGTAAACTACTTACACCGACGAGCTATTACATTATCACCACTTACCTAAAAAGCTGTATGACCCAATTTAGCTCCCAAAACAGCGGCAAGTCGGCGAGGCATTGATTCCATCAGGTGGCGATATGTATCGTGGGGTATCTAGTAGCATAATGCCAACAGCGTGGTCCTCCAGTTCCAGTACATTTCGGAGTGGTGGTGATTCACTGCGAACCCGCTTTTCCAAGTCGAACCGCAAATGTACGATTAGGTACATGCAAGGCAAATTTGTAGACCAGGGCAATAACAGAAAGTCACCAACATGTTTTTCGAACCACTCCTTGACGATTCTGGCAGTGGGGCATGGCGCATTATCCAGTTGGCAATGGCCATCACCAGCAGGGAACACAGTTGCCATGAATATGTAAACTTGGTCCGCAACGATGTTCAGGTCCCTGACAGATGTCAGATATTGAGCTATTAGGATAATGGTGCCTGACGTTTCCCCAGAAAACATCGCCCACAACATAACACCACCGCCGCCGGCCTGTTTCCGCCCAACAGTGCATACAAGTGCCATAGCCTTCGTTGGTAATCGTCGTATCTGCGCTCGGCCGTTTTCGTGATACAACAAGAATCTTGGTTCGTCAGACCAGGCCACTTTCTTCCAATCATCCAGGATCCAATCCCGATTATCGTGGGTCCATTTCCTGCGTTGTTGGCGATGACGTGCAGTGAGCATGGGGACCCGTCTGGGTCTTTGGCTACGAAGGCCCATGCGCACAAGGCTGAAATGAACTCTGGGCAGTGACACATAGCACTTATTGCCACTGTTGTGGCTGCGGGTGATTTATCGCACTGTGGCTCTGCCGTCTCTGAGAAAAATGCGCGACAGTCTCCGCTCCTATCTGGCATCAATGCGCTGCGGACGGCACAAGGCTGGTCAACGGTTGGTGCATGTTTTGGCCATCTGTGCGCCACTTTTAATACGTACTCACTACAGCGGCACGTCGGTGGAGTGAGTACGTATCAAAGCCTAGGAACTAAGTTTCCGAGATCTTAGTTCCTAGGCTCCCGTTTCATCATAAATTCTCCTTTATCTAACTCCGATAAATCGGCAGTTTTTCCCATTCTGACTCCGAACACTCTACTAACCGAAAGCCGGTCTTCGAGTTGTATATATACTGATCTTTGAACTTCACCTGCGCCACCGTTCAGTCTCCAGGAACACTCATTTCTCTAGGCTGACGGTGGTCATAATACAATAGCTCATCGGTATACACTGAATAGCAATTGAATTAGAGATACCTGTCTAGTAACGTGTAGCACCACCTTTTCCCCTGATGACGGCGCCGATTCGTCTCGGCATGGACTCGACAAGACACCGGAAGCGTTGGGAAGCCATAAGTATCCACGACTCCTGAACAAGCTCCCACAGTTCACGAAGATTTGGTGGACGGGGGTCAGAGCCTCGAATATCTCTCTCGGTGGTATCCCAGATGTGTTCGATGTGATTGAGGTCAGGTGACGTAGCTGGCCAAGGAAGCAAAGTAACGTTGGTGGAGTGTTCATCCAACCATTCGGATACAATTCGGGATCGATGGCACGGTGCATTGTCTTTTTACAGGATGAGGTCCCCAGTGGGATGTTCAAGGCGCACAAACGGGAGCAAATGGTCGTCCAGGATATCCCGGTAACATTGACCTGTTAGGGACGATGTCACACGTACCAGGGGTCCCATTTCAGTCGACGCAAACAGTCCCCAGACGAGAATGCCACCCCCACCAGCTTGAAGAGCACCCTGCTGGCAAGAAAGATCCGTCGCTTTATGTGGTTTGCGCCGTACTCGTAGCCTGCCATCCGCATGTACCAACGTGAATCTCGACTCATCAGTCCAGGAAACATTTTTCCACATGTCTAGGGTCCAGTGGCGATGTTACGCATACGCCAATCTTTGCACCCTGTGATGTGCGGTCAGCAGCGGTGCCCTCGTGGGACGATGGCTTCTGTACCCCATAGCGAGGAGATGGTTCTGGATGGTGTGGCTGCTTACACGTTTCTGTGCACCAGCGTTATATTGCCGAGTGAGTTCTTGCACTGTGGTCCGTCTATCCGCTGCTACAACGCGAGCTAGCCGACGATCACCCCGGTCATCCATACGGTGTTGTCCACGGCAGTTGGCCCTTGCATGGATGGTTTTACCGGATTCGCTGTACTCACGGTGCACCCGTTACACAGTGGTTCGTGAAATCCCAGTGCCTGCACGACTTCAAGGTGGAGTGACCCATTCGTTGGGCCCCGACAATTTTCCCACGATCAAATGCGCTTAGATGCTTCATCTTACCCATACTGCGTCCGACTCTTACTGATTCCCGTCGCATCACTCCTTATATTGTCGGATCGATGAATACGTCATGTCGTTTCCCTTTACAGTGCCGCCCACAGCGCCACATTTGCATAACGCCAGCTGTCTCTAATTCAATTGCTCTTCAGTGTATATTTCACTCACTCTGGAGTCGAACCCATGTCCATCACAAGCGAATGGTTAGAATCTAGCGCTTAGACCGCAGTGTCACCGGGGTGGGAAAAATACCAGAGTGTTAACAATGCCAAACTAAATTGACAGAAATACTTGAAAAGAGTTTTAATACGCCACTGTAAGAGTATTGGAACTCTTAGCTATTCCAAAAGCACTGCTTTCCTCCGTGTATATACATCCACGGATTAATGAATTAATCCTCTTATTCTGAAATGCTTGTAGTGTTGATCTCATATTATTTGTCTGAATTATTCATATATTTTTTTTTTCATTTTTAGTGTTTTGAAATGTTAATATGCCTTCTGGTAAACTTAAAGTACTTCAGCCTTTGGGTCATCAATTTGCTTTAAATTATGCATAGTTTTGTTTTTGTTTTAAAGTACGATGTTTGCTAAAATAGCTAAACTCTGGCAAAAATATATCTTTTAATGCAAGATATTTTTCTCACTCTTTATCTAATTTTCTTTTCCTCGTAATTTAAAGCTTTATTTTGACGACAGATAAATATGAGCGTTTGCCTCTAGGTGGTATGCATAACTTCCAAAGTTTGAACAATGCAGACAGTTTGTTTTGCATCTTTCAGAAATCTCTGAATACGAAGCGAAATAGATCGAGGGCATATAAGGCATTTCCATCTGAGATGAAAGAAAAATGTCGCTGATGTCTCTTTTTTTTATTCTTTTGATATGCATAGATTTTTTTACCCGTGAGATGGTGGTCATTACCGCTATCGTTCCACTTTTCTTCGACTTCAGGGGGCACGTGTTTGTCGGAAACATGTTTCCCATTCGTTGGGAATATTTATTGATTGTTGCCTGGAGGTGCTTAAGCAGCGCTTTGGATGTAACGGCGCTAAAATGTCGGGAAAAGAAGAAACGGAGCATAGAAAAGAGATCTCTTCTTTAGCTTGGCAAGTGGAAGCGGCAAATGTTGAAGTGAGGAATCAGAAATTCAGAAGCGGAATAATGCGATAGGACAAACAGTGCGACAGCTCTGGAAGATTGTTTCAAAACGATTTTTAAAGCGATCGGCAGCATGGGGAGTTTTTTGTATTTCGCTGAAAAGATATTTTTCGTTTTCTTAGCGTTTTTTATCGCCAGTGGTATTTAGAAAGAAAAAGCGCCTTCATCTCAATATTTAAATAGATGAATATCGTCTTTGAAGTAGATTACGTTGTATACAGCTAGCTTCATTGTATGCATACATAGCACAGCACAAATTTGCCCCATTCTTTTAATCCATCTTACATTTTCCTTACTTTTTTAAATACGTACTTTTACAGATTAAAGTTTTATCACTACCTATTTCACACAAAAGAAAGCATTTTAATTTAAAGAAGAGCTTTATAATAAGCTGCCGTTAGTTTCATTGACACTTTCTTAAGCTGTAGAAAATCTGAAACTAACATTTGATAAAGCAGAACCTTTTCTTACAAGCAAGCGGCTCTTGCATAAACCAGTTATGAAGGCATTATTAGACAATACCGTGTTGATGCAAGATCGTGCACCTCCACGTGTGGATCAGCAGTAAAGGGATTGCTCAGGCGAACATTCGGCAATAAGCGAATGATTCCTCGAGGGTGTAAAAGCGAACTTTTCCAGGTGGCGGATATTGAGGCCGCGTGCTTCTCCTCCGTATCCCAATGCTTTCCCAATTAATCTACACCGACTGAATTTATCGCTACAGCTTTGCCGTCTTGACATGGGCTTCAACTCTGTAGTACGTTACATATCTACCCCCTTGTAAAAGGCCTCGGATGGTATCATTAATAGTTTCCGTGTCAGCCTGCAAACCGTGCTTAAAGTGCTCACTGACGATGTAGAAATTCTGATGATTTCCTGACGACGTGTGGAATAAACATCACACATTTTTCGGCGAACCTTACGGCCAGAAATTACATTTTTACGTTCAGGCGGCAATGTGAAAATACTAAATTTGCCGGTGGTGGAGATTTTATCCGCATGCTTCTGTTCCGCAGATGAATGTTTTCCCAATTTATCTACACCGGCGGAATTTATCGCTGCAGCTTTACTGTCTTCACATGTTTCAACTCTGTCGTACGTCACAAGATTTTTGCGCATGCCTGGCCAGTCAGCTCATCGGACCTTACTAATTGTTTTACTGGCTTTGGGGATACCTGAAAGGCAGAGTTTATCGGGCTGGCATACTGTCTCTCTCTCTCTCTCTCGCTCTCTCTCAGACCTGAAAATCAATATCAGACGTGAAGTGGCAAACACCGACCGCGACATGCTGCGAACAGTCGTATAACTTGGCATTCTTCTCTTGCAAGATGTCAACTTTTCTGATGACCAGAATATTAAGTAGATTTTGTCCTGAAAATTCTGTGCTGTGGATCAAAGGTGCATTATTGTACTTCTCTGTTCTTTTCTTGCATCTGCAGCGCCATTGTTCTCCTAGTGGTGAAATTTTGAACTGTTTTTTTTTATCGGGTAAAATTTTGAACTATTTCTTTTTTTCATGAGGTATCTACCAAGTTTTATCGCGATATCTCCGTTTCTATCTTTTCCAGACACCCGGGGCAGGGATATTAATTATAACAGCCACGTATGTATATATAAACACAGACGCGTGCATTACCTGTTAAAAATTTCGTGGCACCAACAAGTGGTGCTACACCAGCTCCACCACTTCCTTAGAAAAGATGCACCATTCTGTGGCGCAAAATAAACCCAACGATATGTTGCAAACTTGCACCATAACGTGGTGAGAAGTTGAACCACGCTGTTGGGTTTTGTTTGCAAAACACGATGGCATATATTTTCTCAAAATGTGGTGCAGCTGGTGTAGCACACTTTTTGATGCAACCTACCACAAACTTTTTAACAGTGTAGCTAGATAAATACATAACAATCACCGTGCTCTACTAATAGTATGCCACAAGCTACCTTCCTATGTACGTCACAGCTTCCTATTTAGCAGTTAGGACAATATTTTGCAGCGAAAAGTTTCACTCAGGGTAACTCTGGTGCTGATACTGGGTAATTTTCTCATATACACAGGGATGAATGCTATGAAAAATTTCAGTACCATCTCTTTTTAAAGTACGATTAATCGCGAAAGACACTTTTTAAAGTAAACCACTTGTGACGTACCTGCCAGCAGGACGCACACGACATAAAGGCAGATAGCAGTCAGAACGAACGTCCGCGTAGCTCAATTGGTAGAGCGACTTATTCCGGGATGAGAGGACCCGGGTTCGCCCCGGCGTGGACAAAATGACTGAGAAATTTACTTCGTTATAATGGCGCCCGAGCTTTCCGGATGACCCGGCCGTTCAAAATCTTGCAATGGTGTGATGTTCTTTCCACACCGCGAGAGATGAAAAATCAGAGAATCCCTTCTCCAGCGCTTCGAAAAATAAAAGTGTTTGATGTTGCATTCCACACACTAGATTCACTGGGAGTTTTCAAGTGCACGTTCTACAGCGGATGGCTGCCTGCAACGATTCATGGTCACGGCTGATCCGTGGGCCATTCCACCGGCCCTCTTTCGGGGAGCGGGGAGATGTGACGTACCTGCCAGAAGGACGCACCCGACATAAAGGCAGATAGCCGTCAGAACGAACGTCCGCGTGGCTCAATGGTGGAGCGACTTATTCCGGAATGAGGGGACCCGTGCTCGAGTCCCGGCGTGGACAAAAATTACGGAGAACGTTTCTTCGTTATACACTTGAAAGGAACAACTCCAAATGGCTTTTCTAAAATTGAAATTCTGGATGAAAATCAGCTGGTGAGAGTGTCTGTAATAGTTACAGGAGTTAAATGAAAAGCATTTCTTGACGGCAAGATCTTGATGCAATTGAATGCGGAACAGCTGCGCTCATACTATTCTCATGAAAGGTCTGCGATGTTCCTCGACAATGGGTTGCACTTAAGATTCCAAAGTACACGTTTTGAAAAGTCTATCTCACCTATAGATATTGGTTGATGTTTTCAAAAAGTGTCCTTAATTGAACATAGTTGTTGCGAGAAAAAAAATATGTTGTTGAGATGCTGAGCCTCACTGCTCTTACCTTTCGTTCGTCTGAAAATAAATGAATGTTTCGCTTTTCAGTGGTTGCAGACATGATTATTAATGAACAAGGCCTCAACAACACGTAGAGTGACAACTGATGAGTCAGACAAGGGATGAGTCGGAACAACTGCAGATATACTTTAGATAGCTTTTCCTCATCCAAGTGTCGTGTGGCTTTGTTGGCGATTTGAGTACATGTACTATGTACAAGCGAAATCCAGATTTACTTAAGTAATTAAATAAATACATCGCTCTTTCCACTTTCCAGAAACGCACAGCAACCGAAAAATTGTTTTCCAGCCGCCACTGTAGAATTGAACCACAGAACTGAAATTGAACACACAGCAACCGGTTTTTTTTCTTTTATTGTTGGCCACCGTGGTGTTAATGTAACGCACTCGGCTAGAGATCGATAGTTCTGTGGTTCAATCCCACAGCGGCAGCCGAAAAACAATTTTTCGGTTGCTGTGTGTTTTTGGAACGTGGAAAGAGCGATGCATTTATTTATTTACTGTCGCCACCCACTTATTAGGAGGATTTTCACCTTGGATCTCGCCCTTTGGATTTAACTGCTATAATATATATATAGACAGTGCCGTTAATGCCCACCAGATGGAGACGTCTCAGTAGCTGAGCCCATCTTACGGATTTATGATGTCAGAAGCTGACTTAAAAATACACATAGCACCGTGGATTGTTTGCCACCGTGGTGTAAAGTTCATGCGCTCGGCTAGATATCGAGAGTTATGTGGTTCAATTCCACAGCGGCGGCTGAAAAACAATTTTTCGGTTTCTGTGTGTTTCTGGAACGTGGAAAGAGCGATTTATTTATTTATTTACTGTCGCCACGTATTAGGAGGATTTTCATATTTAAGTAATAACTTACTTAAGTAATATTTTTTTATTGGAGGTTTAACCACCACCATGAGCAACTCAATGGGCTATAAGCAGTCGCTGATATTTTTTTAAGTAATAATAAGTTAAAACAATTTATTTATTATTTAAGTTTTTACTTATCATAGTACCTTTTGACAAGTTTCTTTACTTATCAGAGTACCTTTTGACAAGTTTCTTTACTTATCAGAGTACCTTTTGACAAGTTTCTTTACTTAAACTGTTAAATAAGAAAATAACTCGAAAGAAAATGTTCCAAATCATTGATCCACAGGAACATCATTTCCATCAGTATTCGCGAGCGTGCAGTCGTATGTTCTAAAGGTCCAACTAGATCGTTAGGAAACACACTGTACTCTTCTGTCTTGCAGGTCTGCTTCGTTCTAAAGAAGAGATATTGAATGTCACAAAGTCTAGTTAGTAGGGCGTGAAAAAGATCTTTATTACCAAGAAGAAACACAATTGTATCAAAGATACACTAAGTACATTAAGGTCAAATCAGCATATATAGAAAAACAGCGGTGCGGTATAGCCTTATGTATAAGACAAGACAGGATTACGTTAGAATTAGTACTAGGTCAAGCAACTTCCCTGGTATTTACCATAAATTTAATCTGTGGGTATGTTTCCTGATTTTTCTTTATTCATGTTAAAACTCTAAAGCGATTATAGCTTTTATTTCTGAATTAGGAACAGAATTGCACAAATAAAATAATGCAAAGTGCACGAAGCAGAGCATGCAGAAAACAGGTTTAAAAGAGCACTTGTTCACCGAAGAACGAATTAGAGTGAAAGACCTTAAAAACCCGTCTCGAAAGGAAATTAAATCCTGAGTTGTTGTTCCATGACGTTCTCCAATCCTCTGTTTCAGTTTTTATCCTATCAGAAATAACATGAAGCCAACAATTCGAGGAATGTTGCTTATAATCTTGCTTCGAATTCGAGGATCAATAGTTTTTCCAGAAAGGTTTTAGATTTGTATTCAGCGCAAGTTGCGCACGTGTATCAGAGTTCACAAATTTGAAGATGCAATTAAATTGCGCTCTTCTCAGAAGAAGTAAGATTAAAGAAATGATGTTTGAATTATTTATTTCAAGAACATGAATTCTTTTTTCAAGAATATATTTAGAAATTCAAATAAGAATCCATAGGATAATATAAAAATGAAAACCATTAAGTTCTGTTCCTCTCAGTTACCTAATAGATGGAATATTGTAGTTAAATCCTTTGTATTAGGAGTAAGCAAATGTTTCCGCCGTTTTAAGGAGAAAGGAGACAGGAACAATCAGAAAATCAGTACACATGTATTCAACGAAATATTGGTGGTTAGCATCAAAGACCTTTAGCCATTTTTCAGGCAACAAATTAATGCCCCTGTGATAGAAGAACTCGAGTTTTGAGCTGAAGAACGCAGTGACGATATTTTCCACCTCTGAAACTGTGGTCAACCGCTGTTGGGCTAGGGCATGTTGCATAGAGCGAAACAGATGAAAGTCTGAGGGTGCAATGTCCGGGGAGTAAGCCGGGTGCTGTAAAACCTGCTACAGTAACTGTTCAAGGGTTGATTTCGTGGTGGCACCAACATGTGGTTTGGCATTATCGTGTAACAGGATGACTGGGCTGCGTCCTTTACCTGTCCATGGGCGATTTTGCTCGATTTGGTGTTTAGTTTCATCAACTGATCGCTATATCGTTGTGCAGTGATTGTTTCTCACGGTTTCAATAATTCGAAGTACAGCACTCCATGCATATCCCACCAAACACAAAACAGCACCTTTTACCCGTGGACATCCTGTTTTGCAGTGGATGTTGATGGCTAACCTGGGTCGGCCCAGGATCACGTGCGTACGGGGTTGTAGCAATAGATCCATTTTTCATTCCCAGTGATAACCTTCTACAAGAAATTATTCCCTTGAAACCTTTTCAGTAATGACATGCAGGATGCCCTATCGTTTACCAATATTACGCACCCTTAAAGTATACGTAACCCAATAACCAATCTTCTGGGTTTTCCCCAAGGCTTGTGGATGCCATACCACCGTCGAATGAGCCCCCTTGAAAACGTTTTGCCAGTTGCGTGATCGATTGTGTGGCATTCTCTTGCAACAGCGATTCTAGCTCCTCGTTTGCGAGTTCCTTGCGGTTTATCTGCACGTGGCTTGTCTTCCAGGCTTAGATCACCTTTCTTAAACTGGGTGAACCATTATCGACAATTCCGGTCAGCCATAACCGTTTCGCCATACGCCTGACATATTGAACCGTATGCTTCACTCGCATCATTTTTCCCTAAATTAAACATGAACAAACAGTGCCGCGAATGAACATTATCGACCGCCATGCTTGGCTTCATGTACGTCGCCGGCATGTTAGACCCTTACAGTGCCCGCTAGCTTTAGCTGCGTAAACTTTTGCATACCCCTAATAAAATGAGAAGCAACCACTTATTATTCACGAAACATTAAATGATAAACTCTAGTAAATAATTTAAGTAGTAAGGAAGAGTGCCCCAATCTTTGTGGGTTTAACGACTCCTGTGAGCAACTCATTGAGCTAGAAGAAGTAGCCCGTCCCTAATTTAGGGTTACGGGTTGCAGGGAAAGGAAAGAACCATTGCCGTAAGACAAACACAACATCCATACCTAACCGAGATTCAAACTCGGACCAATCTCGGACGAATGGTCAGAAGCCAGCGCTTAAATCACTGCGACACAAAAGAGTGTGCCAAGAATTGAAGGAAACGAACGATCATGATCGAAGAGAAGTGTTTGCAGTATTCAGAAGATGCATCAAAACACCAGAAAGTCCAAAGCACCATTGCTGAAAGGCGGTGGAATATCCCTCCAAGCTCAAACAATATCGCACAAGTGCAACGTATGAAAAATGAGAAGCACCTCCGCACACGTCTACAGTCGATATCAGCGTGGAACAGGTTCGAACCATAGTTCTTGAAAGCGGACTGTTGACGAAGTGGCAACTCATATGCAAAACTGATCATGGCCTTTCTTACGAAATGGCAACATATTTCAGTTTGATAAAATCTGTGAGATATGGGTTCTACAAAGTCTCACAGGAGGCGACGTTTTAACATGCCAGAGCCATTTGGGCTGCTGTGGTAAAGCAAGTAAAGACTTTTCCTAATAAAAAAATCCCCCTTAGAGTGAAAATATGGATCTACCATTACGAGCAGATCAGTACACGTAAGAAGAGTTTGGAATGGGAACATCCCAGGTTACCTCTTCAACAAATTCGTTTTGAAAGCTCAACCGACACCTGGAAAAGTGTTGCTTGTTGTTGTTTCTTGGGACACACAAGGAACAATATTGGAACACGGTAGAGAAAAAATATCGCACTTTAGAAAGTGAGATTCCACCTGACAAGCTGCAGCTCGAATATATATATATTTTTTTATTGGAGGTTTAACGACCACCGTGAGCAACTCAATGGGCTATAAGCAGTCGCCCGTCCCTAATTTAGGGTCACTGGTTCCAGGGAAGGGAGAGAGCCAGTGCCGTAAGACAAACACAACATCCATGCCTGACCGGGATTCGAACCCGGACCCTATATGGACGAATGATCACAGGCCAACGCCTTAGACCACTGCGCCACTGGGGCGGCGCAGCTCGAATATCTAAGCATAACCGAAATACTACTTTTGGAAGACCTACCACATATACCTGTTTTTTACCGATTCGAACAACGTCTTCCTACTCCAGAGCGACTGTTCTCTCAACTGAATTACGCCGATAGGTTTATCGCTGCTTCATTGTCGAAGTGAATGATGCGTTACCTCAGTATTACGTCATCTATGACGTCACACCATACGTTACACCATTTCCTCTTTGAGAAAGGTGGGGTCACGATATCGCAGGTTTCGGTTCAGTCGGCAATTACGCTCGAAAGACCATCTCACTGTAGAAGAATTAATCTTAAAAGTTGCGTGCGTTGTGTGAAAGACTGGCGCATCACACAGCTTTTTTTCAACCTGACAACAAGGCGATTCACATTCGCTCGAGCGTCAATACAACGTATAAGCTTTTTGCCGGTGGTAAGTTTGGAAACCACGTCTCCCTACTCTACAGCGGCTTTTCGACCAAGTGAACAACGCCAACAGGTATATAGTGGTTTTATTGTCAACTTGAATGATGCATCATTTCAGTTGTATGTCATCTACGACAGGTAATGTCGTACGTTACAGGCCTCTATTTTTGTAGTAAGATAATATGTGGGAACCCTAAGGTTTAAAAAAAAAAAAAGAAAACGATCGCATAAAAGTGGTGCCTTCTTCTGCGTCTGAGACACTTTAAACGCTCGTAGATTGGCCACGAACCGAGAGATAAAGGAAGTTGTGCAGGGGCGGCTCGTTTCTCAGGAAACATAATTTGTCTTTCTTATGGCAATAGAATTGCTTGTGTAACGGTGTTCCAAGTAGGTTGCAAAGCATGAGATTGTGTTGAAGAATGTCCTCCTTGTAAATTTTCAAATGATTTTTTCCAATATGTGATATAAACACATTGCGGATAATTATTGGCTCACCGATCTCGATTAACATGTCTGATACAGCCATTGCAAAAGGCAAAGACCAGCTAAAACTTCTTTCTCAATTCTCACAGGTATATTTAAGCATATAATTATCTGAAAAGTATATTTCAGAAATATAAACAAAACATGCACACTTAGATGATACTTTTAAACATAAAAGGTTCAAATTTATTCACATTTGGTACTTCAATATGGTCTCCCTTATTGCGAATTACTGTCTGAGTACGGTGTGGCATGCTCAAAATGAGGATTCGCAGTACTCACTGGGGATTTTCTTACACTAAACATACAATCAAAACTTTCGCATTAGAGGACTTTTTTTGGACGTTATCTTTCAAAACGACTTAAAGTTTATCCACTGGATGGAATCTGTGCTGGTAGCTGGTTTCTCTGTGAAAATAAAGACTCATTTTCCCGGTGATGGGTTTGTAACTGACATCTTCCGTCTAAAGAATCGATTATTCTTCCAACTGAACTAGAGCGACGTAGCTGAAGCTGACGTTTTACCGTCTTGACACGTATGTCACTTCAGAGATAAGTACGACACAGCTTGAGCACAATGACATTCGTATTAGTCAGAAATTTCTTCACTACCTTGGATCTGTAACATGGAGCACTATCATATCTGAATGTGGTGCATCCATGAATGTTCATATGAAGTGTTAACGTATCCCATAACATTTTCACTTACCTAGATCTGTTCATGGTAGAACTGTGCAGCAGGATTTAAGGAGCAGCTGTACAAGATTTTGACGTAGCACAGCATATAATCTGAATTCGATGGTGTTTTATGGTAGCAACTGTGTTTTTCTCATTGGTTTCCTTTCCTTTTCAACGTCCGGCATGTCGTGTGCGCGATACAAATTGCGGTAAGATTGATTCATTCGAAGAAAAATTTGACTTCACCTTTCAAGAGTCCAAGATGGATGTTTTCTAGCCAACGCAAAACACTTGATTTTCGAAATGGGTTTTGTTAAGCGTGACTTTCAGGATTGTAATAGCTGTGATCCAAACTCTTTGCTCAAACGTCTTGATACCGCGCCGACAAACTTCTGGCTCCTTCGAATGCAGATCCGCTTTTACTTCCGTGCAGGAATTCATGAAAAGCACATGACGATTCGTCGTATGGAATGATCCTCTCGTGTAGTATGTTTCTTGAACGTCCAGTCCTTTTTCCGGTCGCTAAATCCTATACGAATACCATTCGTGATAGCATTACGGATTCATAGCATTGCGTCTTGGTTACATGCAAATTTTTACTTACATCATATTCAGAGTATCCTTTTTCAGGTAATGTCACCATCTGTAACCGTTGGACTACACATTAGGGATACTTTTTTTACCATAATGCGAGATATAGAATTTTCAAAACACACTCCTGTATCTGGAAACAAGTCTCCAATCAAATATCAAATGCTCGAACAACTCGGTAAATATTTTTTTGTAGACATATGATTCAATCCCGAAATAAAGTGACGCAATTGCGAAATGAAATAAACTGATGAAATAGTAGTAAAATGATTGGTTGTCTTTAACTTTTGAAAATGATTGTATTCGCACTTTACACACATACCTCTGTCTTTTGAGCTGAAGTTCTGTAGATTCTACACTCGTTCTCTAGTACATTTACGTGTACGAATTTGACTTTGGCATGCTTCTAGATCAGGGATCGTCAACTTTATAATACCTACCGTCTACTTTTGTATCTTTGTTGATGGAAAAATTTCCTTACCGCCCACTTTTGTATCTTTGTTGATGGTAAAATTTCCTTACCGCCCACTTTTTTATTATTGTTGATGGTAAAATTTCCTTACCGCCCACTTTTGTATCTTTGTTGAAGGTAAAATTTCCTTACCGCCCAATTTTGTATCTTTGTTGATGGTAAAATTTCCTTACCGCCCACTTTTTTATTATTGTTGATGGTAAAATTTCCTTACCGCCGACTTTTGTATCTTTGTTGAAGGTAAAATTTCCTTACCGCCCACTTTTGTATCTTTGTTGAAGGTAAAATTTCCTTACCGCCCACTTTTGTATCTTTGTTGACGGTAAAATTTCCTTACCGCCCATCGGTGCCGCAGTAGCTCAATTTAGCGCAAGTGCGAAGTAATTTTTAGAGGGGAGTGTTGGTGGGAAATATGTACTTAAATTTATCTTTTTATTTGTAGTTTATGTATGTTTATACATAGATAATTTCAATTTGATGAATTTCTGCATCTCCATCGATACAGTGCCTACTGCTGCCTAAATTGAAGAAAATGAAAATGTGAAAACAATTAAGCTTCTTGAAATTACCTTTAATTAATGATTAATGAGGTCCTTGAGGCTGATGCTGCGAGACTAAATATTTGATATCTGGTTCGATTTTCGTAAGGAATAAACGAAGGCCTCCTCTTTCGGTGATATTCAGACGGTTTCTCTGTTTGGTGATAATATGACTAACAGCACTAAAGCCTGACTCTACAAGATATGAGGTAGGGAAAGGTATCAATAAATTAAATATCATTTTCCACATATTTGGGTATAACGCAGGCATTTTTTTTTTATTTTCCCAGAGTTTTTGGTATCCAGCGCTATCGAAATTATATTTTCTCTCATGTTTAACTTTGGGTGTTTTAGCTATGCAGATAATATTCTCTGCAGGAAGAGAAAAAGGTTTTTCGCATTTAATTTCTTCTTATATTATTTTGTGCGTGACCTACATCCTTAATAAAACTTGTTTTGTGTTACCTTCAACATTCTGTATTTACGAATTACCTTGTTTTAATTATTATTTATATTCAAAGTTTAGAGAGGGAGTTTAAAAGTAAATTGTAAATGCATATTTTAAGAAGTCAAACTCGCGAAGTTGTTAGCAATGTATTTGATATACGACGGAGGAACAGAATTTCTAAAAATCGACAAAAAAAACCCTACCGGCCACCTAATAAGCTTGAATCTCCCATTAGTGGGGGGTAGGAAACAGGTTGACGACCACTGTTCTAGAAAAACATTTCCTAGAATTCGGAAATGCTTCTCAGATAATCATTTCTAAGTATTCTGTAGTCAAAATATACCCTGATAATGCTATCCTGTACTTCAGATCTTCCAAAAGAAAAGCATTCTTCAGTCTTTGAAACAAATAACAAATTTACTGCAAAGCAGTTAATAAACTAATGTCTTTCAAGCGAATAACTTGACAATCATGCAGAAGAAAGAAAAATCAGACCTGTATATTTGCTCTTTCATATTGTTAGATTCCTTCCAAATAAAGAATAATTTTTGATGACGAATTACTTAAAGGCTTTGAAACATCGAATCTCTGTTGTTCTTACAGTGGTATTCTGCTGAGCGAACAATGATTCTCTGGTGATTAAGCCCTGCCGATCGAAGAAAGGCCTGGTAATGATCGAGGAGAAATGTTTAAGCAGTAGAGTGGCCATGTATTGGATATCGAACAGCTGTCATCTTCTGGTTAAGTAGTTGTTCATGAACAAACTAACATAAGCCAAATATGATATCTAATGCCAGTAACAGTGTGGTACCGAAGTTAAGAATAAATAAAATCAACTTCTCTTTGGGGTCATATTTCAGGTTCAGGAAGTGATCTATCAAAAACTGCACATACACGAACATATTAGCACAGAGATATGTGTATGTGTGTTTGCTTATTAGAACACGGAGGGAGAGAGAGAGAGAGAGAGCTGTGCTTCTATGTCTGCAACGGAAAGTACGAATAAATATTTTCCGACCCTGTATTCAGATCTGTCATAATTGGCTAAATTTCGAGTACATATTCCATTTGATATGTAAAAACGTAAAGCATATTAACACCCCAGTCACAGCTTCTAAAAGGGAATAAATATTATGCTCGAGGTATTTAGAAGCTTGATCGCTGCTACCTGGAAGTTCATATCTGTCGACCAGAAGTTTCAACAGACCCTCTAAATGTTTCAAGAAAATTATATGCCTCAGAAAACCATAAAAGGACCTGATAGCTGCTGTACTCGAAAAGGCGGACCAAATGTATCTAGATTGTGAAATTATTAGTATTGCGGACGTGATAATTAGCATAAAGGCTGTCGTATTGAGACAGACGGGACAACACACACACACGCACAATACTCAACATATGTACATTTTCTGGTTTTTGATATCATCCTCACAATCGACTATTTTCAATCCACTACTGGGTGAAAGTCTCCGCAACTCCCTTCCATATCACCCTCTTTTGAGCAATTATGTTCCATGTTATTCCGCTATGCCTTTGAATTCGATTGAACGTCTCCCATGCGGTTTTCTGCTGGGTGTTTAACTGTTCCTTGGAATTTTGTGCAGTACTTCATTTGTCCAATGGTGTGATTAGTTCTTCTAACAATATGCCCCACCCACTGCCACATGAGGGTCTTCACCTTGATCATGATGACCTAAACTCCTGTCAATTGTTTGATCCATGAGTTTCTTTCCTGCCTCTCTTGGATAAACCAAGCATACATCTATCCATGTTGTTTTTGAAGTTGACAGCAGCATTTACATATCTATTTTATTAATGGCCATGACTGTGATCCACAAGAACTGAAAGGACACAATTTCTGTTGAAACTATTTTCTTTTAAGTGATAATGACCAACTGCTCCAGAAAATTATTGTATTGCTCCTTCCTAAAGCACGACACCTAAGATGTATACGTCAATTAATTTTTTCATCGAAATTGCCTTCGTCTGATATCTGTTGTCCGATGGGTTGTAGTTGTCAGCTACTTTTAACTTTGCCCCATCAACCTCCAAATATTCAAACCTTTTAAAAGCATTCCACATCAATTCGGTTTTTATAAGTTCACCTTCAATCCCACTCCTTTATTCTGAAAGTCCTAGATCGTAATTTGATGCTCTCAGTAGGTACTTGAAAAACTGGCTTTGTCGTCTGCAAAAGGAAGGTGGCTTAAACTATTTTCATTAATCTATATCTCCTTTGCCCATATTATTTTACCGAATAATGAGGACACCTGCAGAAACCATAACAGAACATAAGTCCGGCATTTGCAGAAATAACGCTTGCTAGGCTGCATGTCAGGAAATTTAAATTTCAGACGATAATACACGATTTTTTTTCACCCTCTAAATTAGAAAATTTCCACTTTCCGGTTCACTAAGGATGGTGATAAACCTCTGGCAAATAGACCTATAAACTCTTGACGAATTCAGTGGATTTATTTTCGGCGATTGGACTAGAAATAAAAGATGTATGAAGAAATTCTTGTATATTTTGGAAACGGGAAGGTACATTATACAATCTTGAATTAGGGAAACGACTCGATAGCGGTGGATATATTAATATATTGCTTGTCTATTCACACTGAAAATGATTAGCAAAGTCAATGAACTATGTGTGGCTTCATGGAGTCTGCAGTTGTAAAATAATATGTATTTTTGTTGTATAGGAGAATTGCTAATTACTTGTATCTGTACATTAAGGATACTAAAATAAATGATACTACCCTAATTGTGTGTGCGTGCGTGTGCGCGAGTGTATGTATGTGTGTCCATGTAGTGGACATTCACTATGTGTACAAGGTAATCCAGAAATGTTAGACCTGAGAATTTGTTCTCAGGCCTAACATTTCTGGATTTGTTCTCTGAGAATTTGTTCTACAGCCAATTCTGATGAAAACGGTCATATAATAATTGGGCCAAAAACGCTTTCCTACACAGAAAAACAGGATGTATAATAAAGTCACAGGCAAACGAAGGCTCATTCCGACGAGAAGCCAACGAGATTGGTGTTGTTAATGCCTAAGGGGCAATCATATCAGCTGGACATAAATACCTCTTGCTGAAAACCCGTAAGACTAGCTCACCGAACTCCAAAAATATGAGAAACAGAACAAAAATATCAGTTGCAAAGTGAAGAGCCTCACTGTTCCTTTGCTACAAGTAGGTCATAAAAAGTGGTTTCAGCTGGCGCATTTAGACTGCATTCACAGAAGGCAAAAGCATTTCTGTGAGCCAAGTTCTGGAATTAGCCACTAGTGTCGCTCAAGTCGAGATTGTGGAGTCGCCGCTCTGTCATTTATATCAAACCAGTTGGTTCCGAATCGCTATGAGCCTACTTTCGTCTATTTAGCGGCTGGTCTGACACTTTATTCTACACTGTATACTTTTGTAGGAAAGCGTTTTCCAGCCCTATGCTCATATGACTTTTCCATGAAAATCGGAGGTAGAACATGGACAACGAAATTTGCAAGTTTCCGGATATTATCTAACTTAACATCCATGATATATTTTCACCAATAAACGGATTTCCATCTTCCAAATATGCATTATACAATGGAGTTATCCCGTATTCTATTGATAGATATATTTTATCTAAATATTAAAAAAATAAATTTCCTAGGGGATGATATTTATGCGTTCCTTTAGATTACGATGCTGTACACATATTTAAGCTTTCCATTATGGCCACAAAATACACATTACGTTTCGTAGAACATAAATCTACTCATTTAGGACTTGTGCACTTAGATCCATGAGACATTATATTATGACAACCTACTTAATAAGCTGTAGGAGCCTCTTTAGTCCGCAATTGAGCGGCCACTCGGCGAGGCATCGATTCGATTAGGTAGCAACAGGTAACCTGCTGTATATGGTTCCATAATGTACCCAGCAGGTCCTCTAGTTCCCGTACGTTTCGGGGTGCTGTTGATTAAGCGCAAACCCGCTTTTCCAAGTCGAACCACAAATGCTCGATAGGGATCATGTCAGGTGAATTTGTAGGCCAGGGCATTAACAAAAGGACACCAGCATATGCCTCTAGCCACTCCCTGACGATTCTAACAGTGTGGCATGGCGCGTTATCCTATTAGTAATGGCCGTCACCAGTATGGAAAACGGTTGCCACGAATGAACGAAAATGGTCCGCAACGACCTTCAGATACCTGACAGTGGGGTCAGGGATTGGTCTATTGGGATAATGGGGCCTAACGTTTTCAGAGAAAACCTCGTCCACTGCATAGCATAAACGCCGCCGGTCTGTTTCCGCCCAACAGTGCATCCAGGTGCCATAGTCTTCGTTAGTAATCAGTGTATCCGTCGAACAGTGCATCCAGGTGCCGTAGTCTTCGTTGGTAATCAGTGTATCCGCCCAACAGTGAATCCAGGTGCCGTAGTCTTCGTTGGTAATCAGTGTATCCGCCCAACAGTGAATCCAGGTGCCGTAGTCTTCGTTGGTAATCAGTGTATCCGCCCAACAGTGAATCCAGGTGCCGTAGTCTTCGTTTGTAATCAGTGTATCCGCCCAACAGTGCATCCAGGTGCCATAGTCTTCGTTGGTAATCAGTGTATCCACCCAACAGTGCATCCAGGTGCCATAGTCTTCGTTGGTAATCAGTGTATCCGCCCAACAGTGCATCCAGGTGCCATAGTCTTCGTTGGTAATCAGTGTATCCGCCCAACAGTGCATCCAGGTGCCATAGTCTTCGTTAGTAATCAGTGTATCCGCCCAACAGTGCATCCAGGTGCCGTAGTCTTCGTTGGTAATCAGTGTATCAGCCCAACAGTGCATCCAGGTGCCATAGTCTTCGTTAGTAATCAGTGTATCCACCCAACAGTGCATCCAGGTGCCATAGTCTTCGTTGGTAATCAGTGTATCCGCCCAACAGTGCATCCAGGTGCCATAGTCTTCGTTGGTAATCAGTGTATCCGCCCAACAGTGCATCCAGGTGCCATAGTCTTCGTTGGTAATCAGTATATATACCCAACAGTGCATCCAGGTGCCATAGTCTTCGTTGGTAATCAGTATATATACCCAACAGTGCATCCAGGTGCCATAGTCTTCGTTAGTAATCAGTGTATCCGCCCAACAGTGCATCCAGGTGCCGTAGTCTTCGTTGGTAATCAGTGTATCCGCCCAACAGTGCATCCAGGTGCCATAGTCTTCGTTGGTAATCAGTATATATACCCAACAGTGCATCCAGGTGCCATAGTCTTCGTTGGTAATCAGTGCATCCGCCCAACAGTGCATCCAGGTGCCATAGTCTTCGTGGGTAATCAGTGTATCCGCGCTCGGCCGTCAACGTGAAGCACCAGGAATCTCGATTCCTCAGACCATGCCACTTTCTTCCAATCATCCACGGCCTAATCTCGATGACCTTGGTCCCATTTCATGCGTTGTTGGCGATGGCATGCAGTGATTATGGTGACCCGCCTTGGTCTTCGCTACGCAGGCACATGCGCACAAGGCTGCAATTAACTGTGTGCTGTGACACATTTCTCTGAACACCACTGTTGTAGCTGCGGGTGATTTGGAAGGCTACGCTCCTCCCTTTCATCAGTGGGCTGCGTACAGCACACTGCTGTACGACATTTCGTAGTTTGGCCATCTGCGCACCACTTTTGATACCTACTCACTACAGCGGCACGTGTAGGCTGGAGATCGTCCCACACCGGCGCCGATGTCTCGGTACGATAAACCGCTAGTCACCATAAGCCACTATTCTTCCTCTGTCGAACCCCGAACCGTGCGGGAATGATTGCCGTGTTCTGCTAACGAAGCATCCCACGCACAGGTCCGGCAGCACAACACACTTCCACTACTTACACCCCGTCTTCTGTGCACATTTCTTACAGTGCTTCTCGGTGGCGTGCCGGGCGCACATGATTTGCCTATGCTCTACAATGCTAATTGTTTGCATGTCCTCTAGCGGGCTACGCATGCTGCGAATTTCAGGCCAATCGGATGCTTCCTTCTTGGTGTTGCATTTTGGGAGGGCAGCAGTGTATGTTCAACTTTGTGCAGCTGTCGGTTCGTCGTTTTCGTGGAAGCCGATTGAGGTTTGTGAAGTGCTACTATTTTCAGGTAACCGCACATTTGGACTTTCATCTCTCATGGGTTCTGCTTTTTTGTCTACTGTGTTCGATTTTGTGCAGATCTCGGTTCACTGTTTTCGTGGAAACTGGTTGCCGAAGTACTATGTTCACGTGACCATACATTTGGAAAGTCATGGCTCGTCAGTTCCGCTTTGTTGTTTCCAATTATGGCTTGTGCCACCGATTCCTTCCTCATCTTTTCGTTTCTACTTTAGTACTTGCGTAATAATATCCCAACTGTTCCAATACTGACATGGCATCTGCTACAGTAGCTAAATACATACCGGGAAAAGGACGGTAATTTCCGTAGGAGGCCGTTAATTTTTCAACCAAGAAAAACGGTTTGCACCCTTCTTCAAAATTCACTCAAACAACGTCTTGTACTGATTTTGGTGTACCGAATACTTCCATGCTTCATATCCTGCTTATGAAACTGTACGCTAGGGTTGTCGGGAGAAACAACTATGCTTAGGGAGCAAGAGAAATATGTGTCCCTTTCATTTGTGCATGCACAGTATGGATCGCTTGTAGGTGTTTCAGTTATTTTGTTCTGTCCTGTGTATATCATGCCTCTGAAGGACATGAGGTTCCATCATACGTTTATATGTATTTATTTTTAATAATATAACTTCAGCAACTCTAAAGCTTCTTCTACTACACTTTGATTATGATATGTGTGAATGCATTGATGTGGTTTATGTGAAGCTATTACACACTCAGTATATTATAAACTAAATAACAGCACCTGCTTCACCTAATCTTTTTTCCAATGTTTTTTTCTTCCAGAGCCTCTTCAAGCTAGGATTTATCCTCACAAGCTGACGGTGAAAGAAGGAATCAGCATTACGTTCACATGTAACGTCACAGGACCAGCTGTGACTTCACTCATTTGGACCAAAAACCTAAAACCCATCCTGACATCTGCCCGGATCAAACTCATTAGTTCTGAAGTACTGCAGATCTATTCAGTTCAGAGGGAGGATAGGGGAATGTACCAGTGCTTCGCAAGAAGTAATGACCGCTCCGCTCAAGGATCTGCCGAGCTTAGTCTGGAAGGTAAGATTAATATCAAAATGTTACTTTAATGGAGTGGAAAAAGTGATCACTGTACGTAATTGGTTTCCTTTGTCTCGTGTCACGAAATGAAATGCCGCACTTTAAACGCCGCTGTATTATGCAATCTACTTTATCAGGAGCCAGATCCTCAAGAAAGCACGAACTGAGTTAAGGGAGAACAATATACGAAAAAGATTTAAGAGGTGATTTTAAGAAACATCTGTTACAACGTTGCATTTTTGTCTCTAAATGCTCTTAATCAAAAAAGCTGCCATGGAAATGATCGTGGTTAAAAGATTTCGCATATTTAACGTGCGTTATTTTAGTAAACCGTTTGTATTAGAAAAGTAAATGACATTTAGAAGGGTGAAGACGTTTATTTTCGTAGTGCCACATGGTTATAGTCCATAAAATTTCAACTGCTGAGTGCAAGTGCAATATAATTTTGCAGCATTTAGCATTCCCTTATTCAAAATAAAAGAAACGCATTTTCACAAATAAGAATTTCACATTTTATTTAATATTATGCTCCTTGAATATATGGATATACCTGTACGAAGTGACAGTTTAATTCCCGGAACAGTCTCGTACTATACCGTGCAAATTAATTGGGACAAGCTATTTTATTCTTAGAATTGTAATGTGATCGCCAGTTAATGTCGGAAACCCACGTAAACCGGTTTTTATCAGCTGTGAGGTGGTGTGACTGTTAGAACTTAATAGTAAGAATGTGGTTTGACAGGTTTTATACAGGAAATAGGCACTTCAGTTTTAGTTGTGAGGTTTCGTGTGTGACAGGTGGATGTTAGTTTTTGCTCTCTGTGAGTACGTGTTGCTTTCGTGTATTGAAAAATGGATATTTCCCCAAGGAAGCATGCAAAAAATAATTGCTCTGAAAGATCACACTTCTATGACAGTGACAGATATCGCTTCTGCAGTTGGTGTAGGCAAATCCAGTTTATCAAGACTGCTTACGCGATACAATGCATCTGGATCATCGTCTCCATATAGGAGAGCTAAATGTGGAAGAAAACGAAAAACAACTCCACCAACCGATAAATATCTAATCAGAAATAGTAAAATGAATCCAACAAAAAAAAAAAAAAAAGCGCCGACCGTCAAAGAGATTTATTGGCTAGTGGTTGTGATGTTAGTGATTCAACTGTACGCCGTAGGCTTCTGGAAATTGGCAGGAAGGCATAAAGACCAACGAAAAAACAATATTTGAATGCGAAAATGAAGATAAAACGTTTAGCATGGGCCAAAAAATATAAATCATGGACTGCTGACGACTGGAAAAAGGTAATTTTCAGTGATGAAACCCTTTTGTTGTGTGCAGGGTTACCAAACAAATGTCGTTAGACGAAGCAACTGTGAACCCTTAAGACCTGAGCATGTCAAACAAACTGTAAAACACCCTCTAAAACAGATGTTTTGGGGTTTTTTCACATCAAATGGCACTAGAAGGTTAGCTCCTGTTCAAGGAATGTTGAATTCAGCAAAGTACGTAGAAATATTACAGCGTAGGATTATTCCATTCTTGCAATCTTTTGACGGGACATTTTAACATGACTTGGCCCCATGTCACAATTCGAAATTGGTCAAGAATTTCATGCTGGAAAATCAAATTCATTTGCTTGATTGGCCTGGAAATTCACCAGACTTAAATCCCATAGAAAACTTGCGAAATAGTTTGAAGAGACGTTTAGGTAAAATGGGCTGTACAACCAAAGAACGCATGATAACGAATGCTATAAAAGTGTGGATCCACGATTATGAAGTCAAAAATGTGTGCACTCAATTAGTGGAGTCAATGCCAAAACGAAGGCATAGTGTTGGAAAAAGAGTGATTTTTTACTTTGTCCCGATTAATTTGCACAGTTTAGTAGTGCTACCCTTCTAGCGATGCGTGAAGAATCACGTGTCTATGCGCGTCTGGACATGTTTCAATCACTGCATGCGTTAACCGCAGGTACGTAGATTCATTTGTGAGTGAACTGTTGCTAAAGCAATGCAAGTCTACACTGATGAGTCATTACATTATGACCACCCCCGGCCTAGAGAAATGAGCTCGACTGGAGACCGAGCGGTGGCGCAGGTAAAGTTCACAGAGCAGTATACATACAACCAAGGACAGCCTTTTGGTAGTAGAGCGTTCGGATTCAGAATGGGGAAATCTGACGATTTGTCTGAGTTTGATAAAGGACAAATTGTGAAGGCACGGCGCCTAGGAACTACGATCTCGGAAACGGCGCGGCTAGTCGGTTGTTCACGTGCCGCTGTAGTGAGTACGTATCAAAAGCGGTGCACTGATGGCCAAGCAACGAACCGTCGTCCAGCTCTGTGTTGCCCTGAGCTTATTGATTCCAGAGGGAAGCGGAGACCGTCGCGCATTTTTCACAGGGACCGCAGGGCCACAATGCAGCAAATCACTCATAGCTACAACAGTGATGACCAGGGCAATGTGTCACAACAAACAGTTCATTGCGGCCTTCCGCGCATGGGCCTCCGTAGTCGAAGACTCAGCCGGGTCCCCATGCTCACTGCCCCGTCATCGCCAACAACGGATGAAATGGACCCAAGATCATTCAGATTGGACTGTGGATGATTGGAAGAAATTGGCCAAGTCTAACGAACCGAGATTTCTGGTGCATCACGTAGACGGCCGAGCACTGATACCCCGATTACCAACGAAGGCTATGACACCTGGATACACGGCTGGGCGGAAACATGCCTGCGGTGACGGTGTTATGTTGTGGACCATGTTTTCTTGGGACACTTTAAGCCTCATTATCCCAATAGCACAATCAATGGCAGCTGTCAGGTATCTGAACGTCGTTACGGATCAAGTTCACCCATTTATGGAAACTATGTTTCCAGCCGGTGATGGCCATTACTAACAGGATAATGCGCCATGCCACACTGCCAGAATCGTTAAGGAGGGGCTCAAGGAACATGACTTTCTGTTAATCCCTTGTGCTCCAAATTCACCTGACATGAACCCAATCGAACATCTGCAGTTCGTGCTGGAAGTTTCGCGCTAAATCACCACAATCCTGAAATGTACGAGAACTGGAGGACCTGCTGTTGACATTATGGTACCGGATACCCCAGTATAACTATCGCCACCTGATCCAATCGATGCCTCGCCGAGTAGCCGCTGTATTGCGGGCTAAACGGCGTCGTACAGCTTAATAGTAGGTGTTCATGATGTACTGGCGCATTGGTGTATGTGTGACTGTTGAAGTAAAAATGAGTTGCAGATATTTAAAGTAGCGCATTAACATCAAAGTATATCTTCTATCTCCCGAGATGATGTTGACAACACTTCGGTTGTCAGAGAGTTGACGTATATATGTTACCGATAAGAACTGGAAAAGATAAGATGTTGGAGCAGCAGAAAAGGGTGTGGAGATGGTGGTACGATATGACAGGGGAAGCGGCGTTGTTTAAATGAAGTTGTGTCTATTTGAAGGCTGCGTATTGTGCTGTTATATTTATCGCTCAGACTTAAGTGTTCTGCCTTCTAACTTTGTTATTTAGTTCTGAAGTATGCTACTAATATGATATACATCTGACGTCGAGGTTAAATTGCTCTGTTGGAATATTTCCGTTCGGCATGAACGATACGTAATAGGTGTTGCGAGAATAAACGAAATTATCTGTAAGTAACTATTTCTTTGGAACTTTTAACAATTTCTTTGGAACTTTTAACAATTTCTTTGGAACTTTTAACAATTTCTTTGGAACTTTTAACAATTTCTTTGGAACTTTTAACTATTTCTTTGGAACTTTTAACAATTTCTTTGGAACTTTTAACAATTTCTTTGGAACTTTTAACAATTTCTTTGTAACTTTTAACTATTTCTTTGGAACTTTTAACAATTTCTTTGGAACTTTTAACAATTTCTTTGGAACTTTTAACAATTTCTTTGGAACTTTTAACAATTTCTTTGGAACTTTTAACTATTTCTTTGGAACTTTTAACAATTTCTTTGGAACTTTTAACAATTTCTTTGGAACTTTTAACAATTTCTTTGGAACTTTTAACAATTTCTTTGGAACTTTTAACAATTTCTTTGGAACTTTTAACAATTTCTTTGGAACTTCTAACAATTTCTTTGGAACTTTTAACAATTTCTTTGGAACTTTTAACAATTTCTTTGGAACTTTTAACAATTTCTTTGGAACTTTTAACAATTTCTTTGGAACTTTTAACAATTTCTTTGGAACTTTTAACTATTTCTTTGGAACTTTTAACAATTTCTTTGGAACTTTTAACAATTTCTTTGGAACTTTTAACAATTTCTTTGGAACTTTTAACAATTTCTTTGGAACTTTTAACAATTTCTTTGGAACTTTTAACAATTTCTTTGGAACTTTTAACAATTTCTTTGGAACTTTTAACAATTTCTTTGGAACTTTTAACAATTTCTTTGGAACTTTTAACAATTTCTTTGGAACTTTTAACAATTTCTTTGGAACTTTTAACAATTTCTTTGGAACTTTTAACAATTTCTTTGGAACTTTTAACAATTTCTTTGGAACTTTTAACAATTTCTTTGGAACTTTTAACTATTTCTTTGGAACTTTTATTGGAGCGACTCCTGTTTTGTGGTGTTCAGTAATCCAGATGTACACGAACATTACAGATGTTATGAAAAAAGTCAAGTGTCTGAATTGCACAAGAGCAGAAATAACACACATGTGACGCTCGCAGTTCAAGAAAATATTCGTGTGGGTTTTTGATCACAAGGCCAACGTTCATCACGAATTCATGTCAAATAACAACGCTATTTTCAGGTGTTGAAAAGGCTACGGTGCGTGCATGGGTGTTGCCAAAAAAGATAATACAGGTTTATGTTTTGGTGATATCTGTCTGTGTATGCTGATGACACTGTCCTGTTGGCAGAGAGCAAAAGGGAGTTGCAGAGGATTTTGTCCCGGATGTACGAAGTTTCCATGAAATATAAGCTTAGTATAAATAAGAGAAAGCCCAAGATTATGGTTTTTTGAAAGGGGAACTAGTAGTACCGAATATAATACAGGTCTAAATGCCACAGTGATTGACCAGGTGATTGAGTGTTTGTATTTGGGAAGCATGTTTGACAGAAAGTACAAATTGTATGGGGAATTTAGTAGGAGATTGAATTGTTCATTGAAAATCATGGCTGGTTTGGGAGGTTTTCACAGGAATAATGGGTTCTCAAAAGAGTCTTGAATGGCTGAGTATGAAAGTGTAATTGTTCCTACTCTGATGTTTGGCAGTTAAACTTGGGTACTACAAGAGAA
This sequence comes from Macrothele yani, assembly GCA_039090855.1. Taxonomy (NCBI): domain Eukaryota; kingdom Metazoa; phylum Arthropoda; class Arachnida; order Araneae; family Macrothelidae; genus Macrothele; species Macrothele yani. Next base: position 19,780,367 of record CM076997.1, on the reverse strand, counting down.
ACATAGGAGTCATTTGTGTGCCAGAGAAATGCGTTACCTAAAGGGGGAGGGGGGGGCTAGTGGAAAGACACGTTCTGATTGTGTGAGGAATGAAGATGTGTTGCACTTGTGTAATGTGAAGCAACGTGTTATCAGCAAGGTGGAGAATAATATGGTTCGGTGGCTTGGCCATGTTAAAAGAATAAGTGATGAGGTACTTACTAAGAAAATCTTTTTAGCCCAAGTGGCAGGAAGGAAAAACAAGGAAGGGAAAGGAAGTCATGGGAGGATCAGATTTAGGAGTGTCTGCGTTAGCAAAAGGTTATGAGTGTGAATTCTAGAAAATCTTGTGTACGGTGTGTGATGGACGTCAGGGAAGCCCGAGATGTATGTCAAGATCGCTGTAAATGGAGAAGTTTGATACGGTAACAGTAAGTAAAAAATTATCTGGTACTTTGTATTTCTTTGTGAAGCTAACCTCTAAATCTCAGAGAACAGCTTAGTGATATGATGAAAAGGCTACGGGATTCTGTTCGAACGAAAAGGGCTGATATTTGGCCTGAAAATGTCTCAATCCATGATGCGTTTAGTGTTCGCGACTTCCTCGCTAAGTAATCAATTACCAAACTGGTTCATCCACCATGTTAATCTAACTTCGCCACTTGTGATTTCTGGCCCTTTCCAAAAATTAAAAACTGACATGAAAAGACGAAGATAATGCATTTCTGACATTCTGCCTAACGCGAAAAAGGAATTCAAGAGTGCTCTAGAATTAGAGCCCTAGGAATGTTTCTAACAATAGCAACAGCGTCTAACTTAATGCACAACTGCGGAAGGGAATTACTTCGAAAGTGGCAGAAGCCGCTAGCGCCCAGATTACACACATTTTTTCTACAGGTGCATTCCGTGAATTAAATTTTCATACATTATACACAGTGCGTCAAAGAAGTTTTAAGACTGTCGCTAGATTTCAGCCTACGGTGGCGTTACCAGTGTAATCGCGAATGCGTTATAAACCGTAACCATCAGCTTGCTTTCGGCCAAAAGTACTGCGCAGTTGTTAAAGTAACTCAAACGAAACGGCCGTTCATTAGAGAAGTGTGTTTTTTTTCATGTAGAATTATTAAGATGGAACAAAGGGCTGTTATTAAATTTAACGCACAACTTGGTAAAAGTGCCTCGGAAACGTTCCAAATGACGAAACAAGTTTACGGTGAGTTTTGTTTAAATAGATCAAACGTTTTCCTGTGGCACAAACGTTTTTTGGACGGTAGAGAGACGCTAGAAGATGATAAGCGTACCGGAAGACCAAGTTCATATAGGACACCAGAGATTATTAAAAAGATTCGTGATTTCGTGGAAAATTATTGATGTGCGTCACTAAGAATGATGAAAGAGTCTTTAAACATCAACAAAGGAACGATTCGAACCACCCTGCATGAAGATTTGGGCAAAACAAAGGTCTGTGCTAAATTTGTTCCACACACGTTAACCAATGAACAAAAATCAAGGAGAAGTGCACATTGCAGAGACATCATTTCAGCCGCTGAAAATGATACGAACTTCTTAAAATCGATTGTTACAGGTGATGAAACATTGTGTTTTCAATATGATCCTAACACAAAGCGACAAAGTGCGGAATGGAAGTCAAAAAAACTCACCACAAGTAAAAAAAAACAAGAAACGTTCCATCGAAAATCAAAACAATGCTCATTACATTCTTCGATAGTAAGGGTGTTATCCACAATGAATTTGTTCGAAGTGGACAGACAATTACTGGTGAGTTTCATTTAAATGTTTTGAGGCGTTTGATAGGCAGAATTCGTCGCATTCTTCCAGGATATCGGGATGAAAACAGTTGGTATTTGTTCACGATAATGCACCTAGTCACACCTCGCTTTTTGTTCGTAGATTTTTGACAAAAAATAACGTCTGTGTGTTGAATCATCCACCGTATTTGCCTGATTTAGCACCCTGCAACTTTTCTTTATTCCCAAAACTTAAAATGACGCTAAAAGGGTGTTATTTTTAATGATATTTTGACCATACAAACATCTTCGATGCGTGCTTTGGAGGCAATTCCGCAAAGTGAACTGGAACAGGCATTCGAATCATTAGTAAATCGCTGTAAGAAGTGTATTGAAGCCGGAGGGACTTATTTTGAATAACAAACCAAAACAAATTATAATTTCTTGTTTCTATTTCATTCTACAGACCCAGTCTTAAAAACATTCTTTGCCACACTGTGTATAATGTTTATGGGTTCCAAAAAAAAAAACACTGCAGGAGGCACAGAGCTATTAGGGTGAAGTACAAGTAGACCTTTGGATTCACTGGTTTGTTCTTTGAGTAACTACAACTCTCAGTAAAATAGATTTACCACTAATACGAACTTGTAGCAAATTAGAAGATTTAACACTACGACAAACTCTTAGTAAAATAGGAAATTTAACACCATAGTAAAGTAGAAAAAACACCGCGGCGCTGTCTTCTGACCATTGATCTGGGATGAATGATCATGAATGAATGATCAACGATTAGAACACAGGTCCATTGGGACGGCAGTTTGTCGTTAGCAATGCACCGAGGAAAATGCTCCATTTGAAAACCTTAAGAAACATCCCTTTTCTTATCATGAATTGCAATGATGAGGTCAGGGCGTCTCAATTCTTTGGTAGCCTTCGTATGAGAGATTTCCATTACACCATCCAGCAATTCACTGTCAGATATTTTCAAAATTCCGGTAAAATTTGTAGTTTTGGATACAGCGTTTTAGGAAATGTTAACTTTACATAAATCCTAAGTGTTGATAAAAGAATTCAGCATCGTAAGCCGCCTCCAGATCATTATATTTTCGTACAGCAAGTTCAAATGCGAAACGTTAGTGAACGCTATTATTAGGATTGATGATATATGCCTATTGTGTTTAATTGTTTTTCTGTGTTGCTAAATGTTTAAGGCTCTAGTTTTGATCTTACGTTTGCTATCCCCAAGGACAGTCAACATCATTTGGCCTGAAAAGGACACATTACCTGTCTTTTTTTTTTTTTTTTTTTTTATTGAGGAGAAGGCAGAACCGCTTTGCTTTATTTAAAAAAATGTAAGCATTTATAAAATTCTTGCGTTTCCGAAAAGAACGAAATTTTTTTGGCGTTTATTAAGACCACGAAGCAGAATGTTCAAAAATAATGAATGCAGTACATATGGGAAGAACTTTATTGAATTAAGCAACGGGTAGAGAGGTGCGCTATTACGGAATATAAATGGGAAGTGTAACATTAAAGAGACGTAGGAAACTTAAACACAACGGTCCATTATTTTGTCCAAAAGAAATGAATGAATATTGCAATCTCATATCCATTCATTCTAATTAAATCCTTCAGATCTTTACTACTAGCTACTTTTTTTTCTTTTATCTTTATAATTTTTGATTTAGTTTTTCCGCAAACCAACCCATTTTAATTTCAAGAATCTGTACCAATGAATGAGAGGATAACTGATTTTACGGCCAATAAATCTTCATAGCCACAATTTAAGTATTTGATGTGAAGAAACGCTGACCCTGTCTGGATGATCGAGTAGTCTGAAGAGCTGCCTTCGGATCGTTCGTCCAAAATGAGTAAGCGTTTGAATTTTAGATGAGTCATCCATGTTCCGTCTGTGCATTAGCGCTGTTTTTTTTTACCTTCTGTGGAATCAGATGTCATAACTTAGGGTCAAGCGATTGCTAATAGTCCAAAGAGTGATTCGTGTTGGACATCATCGTCCTCTTTCACACACACACACACACACACTAAACGAAAAACTCGCACAGGATGCACCAGAAAGCGAAGACTTTTTCTCCTCGTTATTACGAGGAGGTTCGCCCATTTCTATTCCTATGAGAGGCAGACCGCCTTCAAGAAAATATATTAACTACGCATACTCAAATATCCCTGAACTGTAGCAACTTACGCTTGACACTGACACCCACAAATGATGATAAACTCCTATGAAACGCGAGGAGTTTCTCTCGTTTTTCGGGAGTAATGTTGTGTTTGAGACTTCCAACAAATATTTTCATCTCAAAGTGTTTTAATCCTTGCGACATTTTATAACGATTATTTACTCAATAGAAAATAGTCGATTAGGTGGGCAGACTTAAGGTGCGCGTAATTCTACTGATGAGCAACCCCAGATGTGCCGTTATGTATGGATGTCATCAGAGCTTTTCAGTACTACATCGTCCATTACGGATAGAATGTTGGAGTTCACAAATTAATTTGTTATTCGTAAGTGAACATATCACCAACCAAATTGAAGGACTGAAGAGAGGGACTTCATACTAGGGCTAGGTGAAAACCATCTGTACTCAATGTAATTTTATCTTCAGCAAAATTTGGTAGTCGAAGGTTTATACGATCTATTACTACACTGGTAAAAAGTGAAAAAAAGAACACCAAGAAGGAGACGTCTCATACCCACGAAATTTATACAGCATAATAACGGAATACAGAAGATAACGTGATCAAAACATTATGACAAAATACAGCTGTATTTGCTGGTAAACTGAAAATTAACATTTCCATGTAACATGGTTAGTTAGAGGTTGAATCGCCATGAACTGCGTCACACTGTGCAATTCTGGCATGCAGTCTGTCGTACAGAAGTTGGATGTAACTTTGGGGTATTGAGTTCCACGCATCCTCAAACTAGACGCGTAAATCCGGGATGGTCGTGGCTGGCCATGGAAACCGGATAAGTCGTTGTCCGATAAAATCCCACACGTGCTCAATGGGGGACAAATCCGGTGTACGTGCAGGCCATGGAAGTTGTCTCACACCCTGAAGTGCATGTTGCGTTGCACGTGCCGTGTGTGGGCGTGCGTTATCTTGTTGGAAAACACCACGATGGACCGACCTTACAAATGGCGCAACAACGGGCTGAATGATATTGTTGATGTAGGAGGTGCTGTTTAACGTACCCGGTACAAACACTAGTTGTGCACGGGAGTAATAGCTGATCGCTCCCCACACCAGGAGACCAGGTGTAGGCCCTGTGTGTCGCTGGCGGATGCAAGAAGTGTGGAGATGCTCCCCTGTGTGTCTGCAAACACGCATACGGCCATCGGAGGCTCGCAAGCAGAATCTGCTTCCATCGCTGAACACGACAGATCGCCATTGCGTTCTCCAGTGCAGACTTGGCGAGACCACTGCAGCCGTTCCTGACAGTGGGCTGGAGTCAGAGGTAAACATGCCAGATGCACACGTGCACGTAGTCCTGCATCCAGTAGACGGTTGCGGATTGTTCGCACAATCACGTCAGGTGCAACGGCAGTTCAGATTTGCGTCGCAGTGGATGTTCTGTTTAACAACGCCGCTCTTCTTATGCGTCGATCGGTCCGCTCATCAGTCCGTCTGTGACTCCCGGTTCCACGTCTTCTCGTGTGGGAATGTTCCTCGGACCATCTACGCCACCATCGTACCACCACCGATACTACCCGTCCAATTCGCTCCACAATATGACGATACGACCACCCGGTCTCACAGAGTCCGACTAGACGACCTCGCTCAAAGTCCGATAACTGCTAAAATCTTACACGTCTTCCATGTGCAGGCATTGCAGCTTCTTCAGGGTCTTCGCACGTGTCCGTACGCCGACTACTGATTACATTCACTTCGCCGTACTCCTTAAATACCACCGACGATAATTTGCATATTATGCCGTGCTGTGCCGTAAGCGCTCACCGGTTGGTCCCGAAATCAACATCACACCTACGTAAACTCGACCCCATTAACATATGTAAATTTTATGATCGTCCGCCAATTCCTTCTTGGTGTTCTTTTTCAATTTCCGCCAGTGTATTTTCTAATTTTTTATACGAAAATATGTGAAAACACAATTATTGCATGTTCTACTGCGTGAAGTGCACAAATGATATAAATGCTTGTTGACCACTGCAATAAATAACAAAAATCACGTACAGGCGAAAGACAATGAAGAATTTCAAATTTAAGAAAAAATAATAATAAGCATTTGATAAGCATTTCAAATAATTTAATAAGCATTTTAAATAATTTAATAAGCATTTCAAATAATTCAATAAGCATTTTAAATAATTTAATAAGCATTTCAAATAATTCAATAAGCATTTCAAATAATTTAATAAGCATTTCAAATTTAAGAAAAAAATCATTAACCGCTTTGTTGTTTACGTCTTACATGAATTCCACCCCAAAGACACAAGGGAAGCTGTCACAGAGCTGCACAAACGGGAATCTTCCAGAAAATTCATTCATAAATGAATGATAGCTCCAACGTTGCTGCTACGTACTTGATCATATGTTAGATGTATGCTTTTATGTCCAGGTGCTAAAAGAAGCCGCATCGAGCCCTTCTTGCCTCTGATAAAGGATATTTGCACATGTTTATTTAACTACGAACTGAACAGGCTTGTTCAAATGAGGAATTTTCCTTTTTGAAACAAAAAGAGCAGGAAAAGAAAACATTCAATCACTTACAAGGAAAGTCTTTCTACTGTCACTCTCCAAAATTGAAGAAACGTGGCTAGGAGATAGTACTAAGGACAAAACTCAATGATTGGATTTCCGTTTTGGCCCAAATGAAGTGGCAAAGGTGAATGAGGGGTCTGAAAATGGCCTTAGAGCACAAGTGGGGAAATCATCTAACATGTATTGTGGTTATGTCCTCATGATGCAAAATAAGCTTATATCATACAAAAAGCAACAAAAACCTTTGCTACAAGTGTAAATGAACATTTGTAGCTTTGAACACATGACGGCAGCAGCGTAATTGGGAACAATGAGAGCAACGCAAAATCCCAAAGCTCTCACAGTACTGACAATTGTCATTGATATCTGAAAAACAAATACGTTGAACATTATCAAACGAAGCGTCATCATCTTCACAGTATCCAATTTTCTTTTCATGGATATAAGAGCATGTTGTTGAATTTTTCTGACTGCAATTAATTGTGTATGAATGTGTGCAGAAATACATGGACTCCCCTAGCTTCTGGAAATATGCTGTAGGCAATGCACACCATACTTGCTGCAGAGCGTTCCACACTTCGAGGGGAATTCCAAGGTCTCGGATGCCTGTGTTTGATAGCGCGTTGCATGGCATCCCAAATGTGTTCTATCATGCTCAGATCTGGGGATTTGGATGGGAATGGCAACACCCCAAACTCAGATGAATGCTCCTCTAACCATACTGCTGCGTCTCGATACTTGTGTGAAGGTGCATTGTCCTATTGGAGCAGGCCCAACCCATCAGCAGGAATGCAGGACAAGAACGGGTGTACCTCGTCAGAAATGATGCACACATAGCGTTGGTCGGTCACAGACATTTGTAGACGTACCAGGGGTCCCAGTGAAGTCCAGCTAAACACACCACAAACCATTCCGGACCCCAACCAGCCGGTACGGTTCCCTGTTGTCAGGCGGGATCCATGGCTTCATAGGGTTTGCGTCACACACGATTCCTTCCATCTGCCCGATACAGTTGGAAACGCGACTGGTCAGACCAGGCGACTTGTTTCCAGTCATCAAGTGTCCAGTGGCGGTGTTGCCGTTCCCAAACAAGGAGCATTGCTCTGTGTCGTGCACCCATCAAGGGGATTCGAGTTGGGCGTCATCTCCCAAAGCCCATATGGTGCAGGGTACGTTGCACAGTGCGGACGCTGATGCTTGTTGAGGCTGCAGCATTGAATTCGATGCTACCTGCGAGAGTGTCGCGTGAAACGATTCCTGACAGCCGACGATGGTCACGTTCAACCTATGTCTTTTTACGTCCACGCCGGTATCGTAGGTTGTAGGTTTTGCCGGAATTATTGTAGTCACGGTACACACTTGCAGCGGTCGTCCGTGAATATCCGAACTTCGTTTCTACCCCCGAAATACTATGGCCCATCTCACGAGCGCCAACTATGACACCGCGTTGAAAATCGCTTAAATCGTCATTGCTTGTCATTCTCAAGCCGAAAACAGCTCTGACAGCTGACAAGGATGTCTATCGTTTTGTATACGCACTGGCGGACGCAACCGTATACGCGCATAGGTGACGTTGCTATGTATTTTGCATAAGCTCGTGTGTACAAGTTTTTCTGGCACTTCAGTGTATTTTGTACTGGCGGAAAAAATAAACATCGAGAGGTTGAATGAAACCTGTAGTCTTTGGTTGTATGGTGAGCAGAGGTGGTATGATTTTCTCCACTTGTGCTCTAAGGCTATTGTCTGACCACTCCTTCACCTTTATCAGTTTATTTGGGCCAAAACGGAAATACACCCTTAGGTTTTGGCGCTTAGTACTATCTCCTGGCCACGTTTCTTCAATTTTGGAGAGTGGCAGTTAAAAGGCTTACCTTGTTAGAAATAAGTTCGAAGAAGAAGAGACGAGACGTTTGCTGTCTCCCTTTAAATTGTCCTTCAGTTACGCTATTTTATTATTTTTTTTTTTATTGGAGGTTTAACGACCACCGTGAGCAACTCAATTGGCTATAAGCAGTCGCCCGTCCCTAATTTAGTGTCACTGGTTCCAGAGAAGAGAGAGAGCCAGTGTCGTAAGACAAACACAACATCCATGCCTGACCGGGATTCGAACCCGGACCCCTTACGGACGAATGATCAGAGGCCAGCGCCTTAGACCACTGCGTCACCGGGAGTTACGCTATTCAGTAATGGTGGAGAAAGTTGCAATCCTGTGACATCTTGTAGAACTAATTGAATTGTCTACGAGTGTCATTTCAAAGGTTTTGCACGCTATTTTTTATCCCTTAAAAACGAATTTATTACATAATATACCATTACAGGCCTTCGAAGTAATCTCCATGTTTCATTACGACAGCGGCACAACTTTGCGACAAGTTTTGTATTCCAGTCGGAACACCTCCATTGTTGAGGCGCTGGATTACTCGGGTCACCTCTATAGAAACAACCTGAATCGTAATGAATCGTTTGCCGCGGAGTGGCGTCTTTAGGTTTGGGTGCAAGTCATAGTCTGTTCGGCTCACGTCAGGACTCTCTGGCGCGTGAAGGAGCAATTCCCGTCCACGCTTTTCCGGAATGTCTCTTACGGTATGCACAACATGCGGCCTTGCGTTGTCATGCAAAATGATGACACCAGCTTCGAGCATATCGGACCTTCTTTGGGGGGGGGGGGGACCAATTTCGCAGATACCTTCTGTAGTATTCCGCTGTTACAGTGGTCCTTTCGGGCACTCTGTCTATTGCTATCACTCCAACCTTCTCATATGCCAAAATGATCACCTTAACTTGCGATTTTTGGCAGCGGAATATTTTTTTGGCGAAGTGAATCTAGATGTTCCAACTGAGCAGACTAAGATTTCAGTTCTGGTTCAAAATCTTGTTTCCAGGTTTAGTTTATAGCAGCAATTCTGTCCAAAATTGCGATTGTTGGCGGCGGAATATTTTTGGCGAGGTGAATCTAGATGTTTCAACTGAGCAGACTAAGATTTCAGTTCTGGTTCAAAATCTTGTTTCCAAGTTTATTGTTAGGTTTAACGACCACCGTGAGCAACTCAATGGGCTATAAGCAGTCGCCCGTCCCTAATTTAGGGTCACTGGTTCCAGGGAAGGGAGAGAGCCAGTGCCGTAAGACAAACACAACATCCACGCCTCACCGGGATTCGAACCCGGACCCCGTCCGTACGAATGATCAGAAGCCATCGCTTAGACCACTGCGCCACCGGGGCGGCTTCCAAGTTTAGTCTATAGCAGCAATTCTGTCCAAAAATTGCTATTGTTGGCGGCGAAATATTTTTGGCGAGGTGAATCTAGATGTTCCAACTGAGGGGACTAAGATTTCAGTTCTGGTTCAAAATCTTGTATCCAGTTTAGTCTATAGCAGCAATTCTGTCCAAAAATTGCGATTGTTGGCGGCTGAATATTTTGGGCGAGGTGAATCTAGATGTTCCAATTGTGCGGACTAAGATTTCAGTTCTGGTTCAAAATGTTGTATCCAGGTTTAGTCTATAGCAGAAATTCTGTCCAAAAATTGCTATTGTTGGCGGCGGAATATTTTTGGCGTGGTGAATCTAGATGTTCCAACTGACCGGACTAAGATTTCAGTTCTGGTTCAAAATCTTGTATCCAGGTTTAGTCTGTAGCAGAAATTCTGTCCAAAAATTGCTATTGTTGGCGGCGGAATATTTTTGGCGTGGTGAATCTAGATGTTCCAACTGAGGGAACTAAGATTTCAGTTCTGGTTCAAAATCTTCTATCCAGGTTTAGTCTATAGCAGCAATTCTGTCCAAAAATTGCGATTGTTGGCGGCTGAATTTTTTGGGTGAGGTGAATCTAGATGTTCCAATTGTGCGGACTAAGATTTCAGTTCTGGTTCAAAATCTTGTATCCAGGTTTAGTCTATAGCAGAAATTCTGTCCAAAAATTGCTATTGTTGGCGGCGGAATATTTTTGGCGAGGTGAATCTAGATGTTCCAACTGAGGGAACTAAGATTTCAGTTCTGGTTCAAAATCTTGTATCCAGGTTTAGTCTACAGCAGCAATTCTGTCCAAAAATTGCTATTGTTGGCGGCGGAATATTTTTGGCGAGGTGAATCTAGATGTTCCAACTGAGGGAACTAAGATTTCAGTTCTGGTTCAAAATCTTGTATCCAGGTTTAGTCTATAGCAGAAATTCTGTCCAAAAATTCCGATTGTTGGCGGCGGAATATTTTTGGCGAGGTGAATCTAGATGTTCCAACTGAGCAGACTAAGATTTCAGTTCTGGTTCAAAATGTTGTATCCAGGTTTAGTCTACAGCAGCAATTCTGTCCAAAAATTGCTATTGTTGGCGGCGGAATATTTTTGGCGAGGTGAATCTAGATGTTCCAACTGAGGGAACTAAGATTTCAGTTCTGGTTCAAAATCTTGTATCCAGGTTTAGTCTATAGCAGCAATTCTGTCCAAAAATTCCGATTGTTGGCGGCGGAATATTTTTGGCGAGGTGAATCTAGATGTTCCAACTGAGCAGACTAAGATTTCAGTTCTGGTTCAAAATCTTGTATCCAGGTTTAGTCTACAGCAGCAATTCTGACCAAAAATTGCTATTGTTGGCGGCGGAATATTTTTGGCGAGGTGAATCTAGATGTTCCAACTGAGGGAACTAAGATTTCAGTTCTGGTTCAAAATCTTGTATCCAGGTTTAGTCTATAGCAGCAATTCTGTCCAAAAATTCCGATTGTTGGCGGCGGAATATTTTTGGCGAGGTGAATCTAGATGTTCCAACTGAGCAGACTAAGATTTCAGTTCTGGTTCAAAATCTTGTATCCAGGTTTAGTCTACAGCAGCAATTCTGTCCAAAAATTGCTATTGTTGGCGGCGGAATATTTTTGGCGAGGTGAATCTAGATGTTCCAACTGAGGGAACTAAGATTTCAGTTCTGGTTCAAAATCTTGTATCCAGGTTTAGTCTATAGCAGCAATTCTGTCCAAATATTGTGATTGTTGGCGGCGGTAAATTTTTGGCGAGGTGAATCTAGATGTTCCAATTGTGCGGACTAAGATTTCAGTTCTGGTTCAAAATGTTGTATCCAGGTTTAGTCTATAGCAGAAATTCTGTCCAAAAATTGCTATTGTTGGAGGCGGAATATTTTTGGCGTGGTGAATCTAGATGTTCCAACTGAGGGAACTAAGATTTCAGTTCTGGTTCAAAATCTTGTATCCAGGTTTAGTCTACAGCAGCAATTCTGTCCAAAAATTGCTATTGTTGGCGGCGGAATATTTTTGGCGAGGTGAATCTAGATGTTCCAACTGAGGGAACTAAGATTTCAGTTCTGGTTCAAAATCTTGTATCCAGGTTTAGTCTATAGCAGCAATTCTGTCCAAATATTGTGATTGTTGGCGGCGGTAAATTTTTGGCGAGGTGAATCTAGATGTTTCAACTGAGCTGACTAAGATTTCAATTCTGGTTGAAAGTCTTGTATCCAGGTTTAGTCTACAGCAGCAATTCTGTCCAAAAATTGCTATTGTTGGCGGCGGAATATTTTTGGCGAGGTGAATCTAGATGTTCCAACTGAGGGAACTAAGATTTCAGTTCTGGTTCAAAATCTTGTATCCAGGTTTAGTCTATAGCAGCAATTCTGTCCAAAAATTCCGATTGTTGGCGGCGGAATATTTTTGGCGAGGTGAATCTAGATGTTCCAACTGAGCTGACTAAGATTTCAATTCTGGTTGAAAGTCTTGTATCCAGTGTAACGTGCCTGCCCAGTAGGACGCACACGACATAAAGGCAGATAGCAGTCAGAACGAACGTCCGCGTAGCTCAATTGGTAGAGCGACTTATTCCGGAATGAGGGGACCCGGGTTCGAGCCCCGGCGTGGACAAAAATGACGGAGAAATTTACTTCGTTATAATGGCGTCTGAACTTTCCGGGTGACCCGGCCGTTCAAAATCTTGCAATGGTGTAATGTTCTTTCCACACAGCGAGAGAGGAAAATTCAGAGAATCCCTTCTCCAGCGCTTCAAAAATAAATTTGTGTGACTTTGCATTCCACACACCAGATTGACTGGGAGTTCTCAGGTGCACGTTCTACAGTGGATGCAACGATTCATGGTCACGGCTGACCCGTGGTTCATGCCCTTGGCCCTCTTTCGGGGGAAGGGGGGAGATGTGACGTGCCTGCCAAGCAGGATGCGCACGGCATATAAAGGTAGATAGCAGTCAGATCGGACATCCGCGTAGCTCAATTGGTAGAGTGACTGATTCCGCAATGAGGAGACCCGGGCTCGAGCCCCGGCGTTGACAAAATATGACGGAGAAATTTACTTCTTTATTCCAGGTTTTGTCTATAGCAGCAATTCTGCCCCTCCCACGAAAAAAACGGCTCGCCATCTTTCTCGTACTGCTGAAGCAATACTTCTGCGATTACTTTGCGAACTATTTGCTGCTCTTCACATAGATTACGTGGAACCCATTTGGCAGTCACCTTTCTCTTCTGTAATTTTTGAGTTAGAATTCTGAAAACCGAAGCGGTTGACATGTTTGCTTCATATGCAATTTCGGTAGACATGTTTCCTTCATATACAATCTCTCCACATCAATCATTTTTTCCAAATTGCTGTTCACTATAACCGTTGCATCTGTTGGCCGGCTGGTTCTTCGGTCGTCTTCAATGCTTTCCGGACCTTTTGCGGAAACGAGAAGCCCAGCGTGACACTGTGTTACGATCCACTACACTAACCCCACTTTGACGTATTGCAAGGTAAAAACGTGTGTCAAGACGTCAAATCTGCAAAGGGATTTTCTGTTCGGGTAGCTCAGTTGGGAGAGCGAATTACCCCGGAGTGAAGGGACAAACTTGTGTTTTCATAGCACAAACTTCACACAAAGCTTTATGAATTTCGGTAGGGGATGTTCCTTGCAAAATTTCAATTTTAATGTATGATCGCTGGTCGCTGCGTGAGATCTGACCTGCCTCTATTTCTTCCTACATTTCTGGGCAGACTTTTCCTGAACAGGAACAAATTAGCCAGCAAACGCAGACAAAATTTCCTATACTGTAGTCTGGCTCACAACTTGGAACGATTGCATCAAACTACGGGCAGGCCTGCGGAGTGTGCATAATTTTGAAATGATTTACGTATCTAAAACGATGTCGTCCATCAAACAGAATGAAGGTGCTCAATCAGTACTCACAAGAACATGCTAACAGTCACGGATATTCTGAACGATTCTTTCCATTTCTACATTTCATGACTGGAACACTGACGTTATCGAGGAAAGACATCAACAAATCCCGAGTATGGTGGATTCAGGATGCGATTAGGAATTTTATTAGTGAGGACTGAGTAATAGATAGTTTCGGGCGTTTCGTGTTTTCATATTCTGGAGGACGCAAAATATCATCGCCCTAGTCGTTAAAGTGTTAATATCGCGAAACCGCTGAAGGGATAAAAAACATTCTGCATATGGCGAGAATGTTGTACGTGCTGTGAGTGATCTGAGAAGTTCCGAAGTGGGGATTGCAACGTGGAGGGCAAGACGGCCGGCCGAAGAAGATGCAGAGGGCAGATTTGCAATATCTTCTGGACGGAGATGCTACTACGTTGGACACAGAACTGGTACTATATTTAGCGTGAGTCAGGCGACCGTGTTTCGATGGTTTCACATGCAATGGAAAAGATTCCAAAATATTCAAAACATCTATTAGGTCTTGGAAAGCTGGAAATTTATACATAGATTTACTAAAATGCTTTGGGCATGTTTTATGAAAATGTATGCTCCCCACACAGATAGTTTCCCAGTGATAATTGCATTTTCGCAGTATATAACTTGGGCTGTATTTATCATTAAAAGTTCGCATCATACAATGGCCCTAAAAATTTAGGGGTATTGTGGTTTCGAAGGGAAAACATGGGGATATGCAAATTTAGTCACTACTGGAAGTCGGTTATCAACGTGGGTGGCTACGTCAAATACAGGGTGTCCGAATACTGATTGTACACTGAATGTGCGAATTGCACTAATGACAAATAAATTCTAGCCGCCCCCGTGGCGCAGTGGTCTAATCGATGGTTTCTGACCATCCGTCCGAAAGTGGTCCGTGTTCAAATCCCGGTGAGACATGAATGTTGTGTTGGTCTTACGCCACTGGCTCTCTTCCTTCCCTGGAACCAGTGGTCCTACATTTAAGGACGGGCGACTGCTTATAGCTCATTGAGTTGCTTACGGTGGTCGTTAAACCTCCAATCAAAAAATCTGAATGGAATTACAGTAGAAGTGACCCTCCACGTGGAAGTTGTCTGTGTCTGGTAATCTTCGTGTCTCCCCACCTCGAGGCGTGCGCAGCTATAATTCCGAGCGAATGTTATTTCCGAGTGTTTGGTCGACGGAGACAGAGATTGAGCACTCGTCTCGGGACAAGGAAAATGGTATTTATGGTTGAACAGAGTGTTTTTGATGGGACATGTCTTTCGCCTTGACAAGTACACGGACGAAATGCAAAAACAGTTCTCTAGGAAATTTCGTGATGCACGTAATCCGCACACACTTCAAGAACTACAGGCTGCAATAACGACACGCATCTAACAAATCTCACCAAATACCCTTTAAATTGTCTTCACCAACATGTAGAAGAGTGTGCAGACATGTCTAAACGTTGGTGGGTCCCATTTTCAAAACCTCCTGTAGAAACTAGTTCAACATCGTGTTATATTCAGTACAGAGTTATCTTTTCGGACTCCCTATATAAATCAGCATCACGACAACATAGCATGTGTCGTGCCAGCTCCAATAAAAGTAACCTACACTGAAAAATAAGTGGTGTGAATTAACGGAAAATTTCTGAAAATAACGTGCAGCAAAGTTGCTAGTAGGTATCCGTGTTTTTCAGAAATTTCCGTTTTTAAAAGTGCCCGTTCATTTTAACTTCCGTATTTTCACAGATATTTCCGTAGACAGAAATTCCCTTTATTTCAGATAAGTCCATTTCTTGGTTTTCCGTATTTAAACTGAAATTCCGCAAAATCAGCAACCCTGATGAGCTGTAATCCCTAGGTAATACTACAGGTGAGGTCAGGATCGAACACCCGACGTTGAAGCTCGTCGAATAGGCAAGTCGCGCCTTTACCAACTGAGCCACGAACGCTGGACAGCCTTACTCACGTACATCATAAAACGTATTCCGTAACAAAGAATTCTTTTTTGTCATTAATGTGAGTGATTTAGACATTTTATTTTTTGTTGGAGCTTATTATTATTTCTGAATAGGATTGTAATTTTTTTCCCTATAGGAGGACCTTTCACAAATTAAGCATTTTTCATCGTGGTTTTTCGAAGCAACAAAATGCTTTGCAACACGACTTCTTTAAACTGATAATGATTTTCATTTATCTTTAAAAAAGGTGAAATGTGCTTTTTATAGTATTATTTCACACACAAAAAAACTAAATATAAAATTTACTCTGGATAGCTATATTAGCTTTTGTCTTAAATTGTCCAAAGACTGATACACAGACATCGTATAATCATCTGTACAATAAGTACCCGGTTTCTTACAGTAACACAATATACACTATCTACCAACAAGTAATTGGACACCTGTGATAGCAAAGGAAAACGAAGTTTATTCACCTTCAATAGTTGATGGAGCCTCCACGAGCGGCGATTACAGCTGCCACCCTCCGGGGCACACTCTCAATCAAGCGTTGTACGTCGGCTAGCGGTATTTTCTTCCATTCGGCTTGGAGAAGACAGGTCAGTTCCTTCACCGCTTTCGGACGGTGGGGGCACCCCTTAAGTCGACGCTTCAACTCGTCCCAGAGGTGCTCGATCGGGTTAAGGTCCGGGCTCTGCGTAGGCCAGTCCATTCGATTAACCCCATTGTCGCCATAGCAAGCCATGGTGGACCTCGCAACATGACAGTTGGCATTGTCATCCTGAAAGTAACATGGGTCCACCCCGTAAAACTGCCACCAAGTAGGAAGCGCATGTTCATCCAAAATGGTGCAGTAGGTCTCGGCGTTGAGTCTACCAAGAATTGCGACCAAGGGTCCCGTGCCTTACCAGGAGAAACATCCCCATAGCCTAATTCCACCGCCGCCGGACTTTACAGTTGGCACAATACATTCCGGCTGGAGGCGTTCTCTAGGCAGACGCCTAACCCACCCCTGAAATCCGAACGGTAGAGGATGAACCTTGATTCGTCGCTCAAGAGAACCTGTTTCCACTGTTCAACGGTCCACTTTCGACGTTCTTTGCACCACGTTAGCCGAGCAGCACTATTGGACTTGGTGATCAAAGGCTTGTGGGCGGCAGCACGTCCATGATAACCGAGCAGATGGGCTTCCTTACGGATGGTATTCTTCGAAAGAACACTCCCGGATGCCTGTTGAAACTCCTCGCGGATGTGGCTTATTGATTTGGTGCGGCGGTTCTACCGAATTTCTCTGGCCAGCACCCGTCGGTCTCTAACTCCCAGTTTTGTGGGTCTTCCGGGTCGGGGCACATTCCAACAGTCACCTCTAATCTTCCACTTGCCAATCACGTAGGCCACTGTCGATTTTGGGAACTTCAACTCGCAGGATATGTCACGTATGGATCGGCCATTTCTGTAATACCCGACGATTACACCTTTCTCGAAATCAGAGAGCTTCGAACTGCGTGGCATCTTGCATGCGACTGGTTGCGTTGTTGTTTCCCATACAATAATTAACGGCGGCGACCGTGACCTGAATCAGGACCGCAGATATCGTCGATTGCATGGGTGTAGAACTACTTGTTGGTAGATAGTGTATAATAAGACTCTGGTGAACAAAATAGGGGAAAGAAGAAGAAATATGCTGTCCCACAATAAACAAAATCCATGCGATATGCTATCCACAATATCCGATCTCGTTACGGAACTTCACAATTCGACAGACGATTGAAATTTGAAAGTTAATCAAACAAAGTATCTCCACGAATCGCAACTATGAGCGGAAATTTCTCTTCTTACGGGTACGAAAAAAGTGAGAAAGGAGATTTTTCGTTATACTACGAAAGAAATAGCGGAAAGGTTTCTGAAAATTTAGAATTTTCCCGTGGCACGAAAAGTTCGTTAAATTCAGTTTTTTCCGTCATTTCACGGAAAAGGTTGTATCAGAAACATGCTTCGTTAATTCACGAACAAAAAGACGGAAACTTGTCCGTGAATTTCAGAATTTTTTTACAGTGTACGAGAAGTGAAAAACGGGTAGTTTAGGGCTGTAGGCATGTTACAAGAAGGTGTTCGGCAGATCGACGTGGCTGTTGCTTGAAGTTTCGCAAAGTGTGGGGGCATTGCTGCAGCATGCAAATTTAGAAATGTCGTAAAGTGTACTCACAAGATTTCTATGCCCTGGAAGTGCTGCAGATAAACCTGGGAGTAATCGCCCAAGTATAACCACCTAAAGGCAAGATAGCTACATGACATTAAGTTCTTGGATAAGGCTTAATAACACGAGTAGCCAACTCCGGAAATCACTTCCAGCTGCTTCTGCTCTAAGAGTGTACTCAAACGGTAACTACCTTCGGAATACAGACTCAGAGAGAGGAAAGAGGCCACTGAGACGTATAGCATTTACACCAGCTCACTGTCTTTAAGGATATACCTTGGTCCAACAAAACATGTCATGGAATACAGACTGGCATCATGTAATTTTCAAAGGCAAATCTCGTTTCTCTCATTATCCTGGGAGAAGATCCAGCACACGAACTCAACCATACTACAGTATGAGCTGTCCTTCCGTCCTTACCAACGGTAGTTAGTTCTGGTCTGGGGAAGAGTGTATTTTAATGGCTGTGCTTCCTTGTATGTTTGTCAAGGCAACATGAATGTCTCAGTATACCGAATTGAGACTAGTGCCCATTATGACACGGTTTCGTGCTGCTGTTGGATATGCATTCCGTTTCCCCGATGACAATGCAACCATTCACCGTGGATGGAGCGTGCTTCTGGAGCTGGAAAATCACGGTTTTGAATCGTCAGAGCTGCTTCCGGGTTATGCGGACCTTAATCCTATTAAGATCCTTTGGGATGGTACAGGTTGACGTCCACATAACCACGTTACATAACCCAGTACAGTGGCAGACCTCTGTAACGTATTTCTTGTAATATCGGATGAGCTGCTCCAGACATTCATCAATAATGTATTTGCAAGTATGCTTCGTAGGGGTCGAGATGTTCTTCGACGCAGAGGTGTTTTGCAGCGTACTGAAATCCAGAGGTATGGACATTCTCCGAATTTACCATTTTGTTTATATTGCAATGTTATTTAGTGGTGTGCAGAAATTTCCCTATAAATTGTTTTCGTATAGGTATTATTTATAATTTGTGCTACGTAGCATCTCGGCTGTTGTTTTAATGCGTGTTACTTAAGCCAGATACATAACGGGTGTTTCACTGGGTAGTGACAAAAGAGAGAGACAATAAAGTTAACTTACTTTATTGGAAAAGGAACAAATTAGTAAAATCCTGCAATGCATTGATTATAATACGCTTTCCAACATACCAGAAATCATTACTCAAGTTATCACTCAATTTATGAGGAAAACGGCTGTGGAATAAATCTCTGTCCTGTGCCCTGACCTTTGACCCCATTTCAATGAAATTCAAGAGAACTGGTTCAGTGAACCTCCGAAATAACATGGTAAAGTTTCGTCGCAATCGAAGCACTTTTACGTAAGTTATGGCGCATAATGGCGATGGAGGTGATTCCGCTCTTATGTCCTGACCTTTGACCCCATTTCGCCCATTTTCAACAGGGTTTGTTCTCAGGTTGTCCCCTACCACATACTAAAATTTCATCGAAACCGAACCTTTTTATGATAGTTAATGGAATGGATCCCGCTCCTATGTCCTGACCTTTGACCCCATTTCGTTCATTTTCAATACGGTTCCTTCCAAGGTGTTTCCCTTCCACATACTAAAAGTTCATCGAAATCGAACGATTTTTGCGCGAGTTATTGGCGGACGGACATACGCACACAACGCGTGACGTAATGAGGCAGATGGGAATCGCGTCCTTCTACTCGAAAGAGTGTGACGTCATAAAACTTTAACAGGATCCACACACAACGTGTAACATAATGAGAGAGACGGCGTGACCGCGTGCCAACATCTCAATCGCGAGATTGTGACGTCATAAGATTTCTAAGCACGGACAACATTAATGGGACGACGCCATGACACTAAAAACGTGGTGATTCGGGGTGGTTATTTAACGCACTAAACGAATTCATGAAATCAAGCTAAATCGATTTCTAGTACCAGAAAACGGTAGGTTAACGACTTTCATCAAAATCCTCAGAGCCGTTTTCAAAATAAAATTTACATACATACAAGAATTGCTTCTTTAATAGTATGGGATAAGGGCGATGGAATGGATCATGATCCTATGCCGTGACCTTTGACCCCATTTCGTCCATTTTCAATAGGGTTCGTGGTCCCCAAGCACATACTAAAGTTTCATCGAAATCGAACCATTTTTACGCGAGTTATCGTGCCGAGAGACGGACGGATAAAGCTGGAGCATACACCCTTCTTTAACCTACGCTTGGAAAGCGTAAAAAAGACATTTACATGAGTAAGAGTAGGCAAAAGGTAATCAATGGATGACATGTTCTACATGATGACCATCCGCTGTCACGACGTGGCGAATACGCTCTTCGAAGTGCTGCAATACCGACGGGAAAATGTTCGATGTGATACGTGCAGTTTCCTGTTGGCTGGCACGTCGAAGGTCAGGCAGTGTTTGCGATTTGTTCTGGTACACCCGATCTGTCAGATAGCCCCGCAAGAAGAAGTGGAGCGACGTTAAATCGGGGCTTTACGGAGGCCAAGAGGGACCGGCTGAAAAACGTTGGGGGAATCGCCTGACGATGGCCCGTGGGGCATATTAATGGTGAAGCAAATCAAGAACAGCATTTGTGGAGTGCGGAGGTGCTCCGTCCTGTTAAAACGTGTGTTTATGAATCCAGTTTTTCTGGACTACAACGGGGAAACACGATTCTTCAAAAAGGTCACTGTAGGCGGCAGGGGTACCTGTGGACCAGGAAAAATGGCCCAATCTGGGAATCACCACTCATTGTACACCAAACGCTTAGCTTCAGCGGATGGATAGGTTTCACAACAGAGAACTCCAGCTTCTCGCTTCCCGAGATGCAGTAGTTTTGCCGGTTAACGTAGTCATCCAACCAGAAGTGCGCCTCATCTCTGAAGACAATGCTTTTCACATCAAAGTTGTGCTCATCGATCAGTGAACACATGTCACTAGCAAACTCATAACAATGCTGGACGGCTGTTGTGTTCAAAGGCTGAGGCACCTGGATTGTGTAGGGAAACATGTCCAAATCCGATATCACAATGCGTCATGCGGATGCTGGGCTAACGTCTAGTTGCTGCGCAAGTCTTCGCGTTGACGTACCGTCTTCTTCGTGTAGGAGTTCTCTTGCGGTTTCGATGTTTTCAGCCGACCGCGCTGTTCTTCTCTTTGTTGCCATGTTTGCCACGTCATCTGTGACACAGCCAGTTCCTTCGACGTTTGCTACCAATTTCGCCAGGTACGCACGGGATGGGTTACGACGATACTTAGCCTCCGTACCCCACTTTCGTAACACCTTTGTGGGGTTTCCACCCTGCGCATACCTATTTTTCACCAATTAAACTGTTTCTTCTGTGGTATATCGTCCCAAAATCGCGTGTCTACCATCCCACTACATCCTCCCGGACACCTGTCGCCTACTGATTGACGCGTCAGACTTACAGCGCCATCTAGTTATTATTGAGAGATTTATTTCACAGGAAAGTTTTCACTAACCATTGAAACACCTGGTACATCCTTACTTTTGTGCACTATCTCTAAATTTCCGTGGCCAGTTTATTTTCAAAAACAGTTCTCTCAGAATTTCGCGAATATGCATGATAAATGCCAATAGTCAAAGCTCATAAAACTTTGAATTTAAATATATTAAGTACCTTATATATTATAAACACATTACAATTTTACCCTTGTGTGTACATATGCATACTTATGTTTAAAGTCACATAAAAAATATATTTCTTGAAATTGTATTTAAGGTATATATTTTTTAACTTAAACGTTAAATGCCATATCATTTGCTCACTTCTAGGTCAGAGTAGAATTCTGTACTTTTTTAATCATCTGTTTACGTAACCAAAAAATATATTGTTTAGCTTTATTTACGTCTTTTCCAACTCCGAAAATTTTCATTTTGCTCCACACAGAGATATTTCATTGTTGTGAGTTTTCAATTTTCATGAAGTAAAGTGTGTCGGAACTAGTTATGTGGTATTTGCATTTAGTTTCACTTAGAACTTCATTGCGTACAGATTACCTGGAACAACAGAGCACACCATGCGTCACTAATTCTGAAGCATGAAAGAATTGATTTTACGTTTTCAAAAATAACAATGGGAGATTTGAAAATCTTAAAAGTTGGAAAATATTATCCACATTCCAGAGAGCAAATAACAAAGACGAATTAAATTATTTTGAACTTCTTGGTCACTAGAGGCAAAATTATTTAACGCATCATAATATTTACGATAATATCAAATCAATATACCATCTTCATTAAGGAGCCTTTCTAAATTAAAAGATGAATTTCTAATCATATGTGAGTACAGCGTACTCTGTGGAAGATGTTCACGCATAGCTTGAACCCTAACTAACGAAGCAGTGTAATTTACTTACCACGTAACAGCTGTATAATAAAAACAGTCTTGCTTTGTTGCAAAGACGAGTCATGTAATTAAATATATCTGTGTATTCTTATTAAACGGACGTTCTTTAATTATGTGTCGAGAGTTTTCTCTACATGAGATACAATGTCTGGTGCTTGGAAAAAAATGATATAAGAAAGTTTATAATGAGAAGGGTGCTGATTTCAATCTTGATAACTTTTTTGAAAAGGAATGAAGGAACTGGAAATCAATATATTTACGTCTAGAAATGTACACGGGACCACATCTCGACTTTTGACGAGAAGACTGGTATACTTTTTTTCTGTTACAGCAAAAGAGTGTGATTCTTTGCTCAGGTACATCGAAATTTTGTTCAGGATATGTTTCAAGATCCTATAATTACCGGATAATCTCTCGAATAAAAGTGTCATCTCGTGAACACTACTAGAAATACACGATCGAGTCACATTATCCTGACCACCTGTTAATATCTAGAGTAACTGCTTTGTGCAGCGCGGACAGCAGCTAGACGGGTTGGGAGTGACTCAATAAGGTGCTGGAAGGTGTTCACAGGTATGTGGAGCCATGCTGACTGCAGTGCATCTCACAGCTGTAGGAGGGTGCGTGGTGGAGGATCCATAGAGCGAAACTACACCATCGAGGTGCTACCACAGATGCCCAATTGGGTTTAAATCTGAGGTATTAGGGGGGGGGCAAGTAAATACTTTGAAGTCTTCATCGTGCTCTTCCAACCACTCTCGGACATTTTTAGCAGTGTGACACGTCGCATTGTCGTGCTGGAATATCACATCCCCCCCAGGGAAGACAATCAGCATGTATGGGTGTACGTGATCTGCAAGGATGGATTCATAACGAATTCGGCCCATAGTGCCTTCTACAGGTATGAGTGGACCCAGAGAGAGAATGCCACGAAAACATTCCCCAGACCATAACGCTGCCCACAACAGCTGGTGTTCTTCCAGCAGTGGTTAAAGAGTGTTTGTTCTCCGATGTTTCTCGCCTTATACGCCAACGTCCATCCGTTTGATGAAGCAGAAAACGTTACTCATCGGAGAAGGGAATCCTTTGCAAATCAGCGGAAGTCCAATTCCGATACTGCCGTGCAAATGTAAGCTTTTTCTGCCGATGCACCTTCGTTAACATAGGGGCAGTGACCATTTGTCTGCATCGGAGCCCCATACGCAGCGGGGTTCGCTGAATTGTCTTTTTAGACACACTTCCGCTATCCCCCTGGTTCATTCGGCCAGTGAGTTGCTCCACGGTAGCTGTCGATCGTCCCTCACGCACCTTCGCAGCCGACGTTCACCTCTCACAACAATGGCATGTGGTGCCCCGCAGTTTACCACGTCGCTTATTTGCAACAGTGCCATTCCTCCAATCACGATACAATTTAATCACACCAGCACGCGAATGGTTCACAAACTGCGCTGTTTCAGAAATGCTGCCACCTTTGTCCCGAAAGCCGACAATCATCCCTTTTTGCAAATCTGATAAATCGCTCCTTTTATCCATGACAGCAACGAGTGATATGTTTTCAGAATGACTGCAGCACGCCTGGTGTGCTATCTAAGCCAGCTCACGACACGTGCCTTCTTTCACTGGCTACGCGCTGTTGACGTCAAAAGTAAGAGGTGGTCACGGTAATGTGACTCGACTATGTATAATCGAGGTATGTTAATGAAAGGTAATTAAAATTCCTCTAAACTGCCACATATGTATGATAGAAAGCATGGAGGAATTTTAGTCGCATTATTCTACAGCTTTAATTCTGACCCTCAAAGCGGCCGATGTACCTGAACCCAAAGGTGATCAAAGCTTTCGGCGTTCCTCAATTTGAAATGTTCACATAGCGACCAGGTTTTACGAAAGCTACGGCAAAACATTTCCTTTGCCTCTGTCATCTCAGCATTACTGATTTTAAACATGTTAGAGATGCCAAGCGCTCCCATTTAGTCTCAAAGTCGGTATTCCATGACCCACACATGATAGGGAAAAACTAGTCTCCCTGACATTGACATCGTTCCACTGCGTAGAAAAACCCTGAAACATCTCTCTCTGTCTCTCTTTGCTAAGATTGATCACCGTTGTTATTGAGAAACAGTAAATAGACCATTAGTGATAGGTGATGGGTATTTGAAATGGCCATTCCCCCGGCAGAATGCGACAAAACTGAACAGAACGCAAGCGATAAGTTGAAGGACAGCGTGGTTACTCAACAGCGTATTGCAATCTATGAACATATGTAAACTTCGTGATCTGAGAAACTTGCATCGTGGACCCATTGTCGGCGCAAGACAGATGGGTCATTCTATCGTCGAGATGGTAAGAACCCTAAGGTTCCTGAGGGCAATCGTATCAAGGGTGTACCGCGAATATACTATCGACGGAACTACGACAGCTCAGAGCGCAAGCAGTTGTCGATCACATGCCATTGTTGACAGGGGTCGGCGCAGACTGCCCAGGGGCGTATGACCGACCGCTTAGTAACTTACGGAGCAAATAGCATTCAGGTTAATTATCGGAGACCCAAGAAACGTCGACGTGCAAATGATACGGGGTACGTTAAATATTTTGGGCTACGACAGACGACGCTCTACTGGTCTGCCACCGTTAACTGCTCATTACCATTCTCCTGCTACCAGGAATACCAAAACTGGACCTCTGCGTAGTGGCGCTACGTCGTATGGTCAGATGAATCCCGTTTTAAGCTGTACCCAGCTGACGAGAGGGTGCTGGTGACGTCAACAGGCATGAGGCCATGGGCCAGTCAGGTCGGCTTTGTTCAAGGTGGTAGTGGCTTTGTGATGGTTTGGGGAGCCTTCTCGCGATATACATTAGAAACTTTAGCGTGGCTGGACAGCTCTTTAACCGCTGCGCGCTACGAGCATGTGCTGGCTGATCACTTACACGCTTCTATGTCCTTCACGCACCCTGAGGCTGTTGATCTGTTTCAACAGGACAATGTGCTGTCCCACCGAGCCGCAAACATCCAGGCGTGGCTCGAGGAACACTCATCTGCGTTTGGAACATTCGAGTGGCTCCCAAGGTCCTCGGATTTAAACCCTGTGGAAGCTCTCTTGGACGCCGTGGAACATAACTTCATCAGATCCATGCACCCTAAACCGACTCCTTGTCCGGTGTTGTATACAATGCAGCAACATGCGGGGTTGAAATTACTTCGGTAAACCCTCCGGCATCTGGTGGAGTTGATGCCACTGCGTACACAGGCTGTTACTCCAGCTAAAGGAAGACCATTAAGCTATTAGATTGGTATATCTACTGCTTTGTCCCTTGAGGGTATTACCCTTTTTGTAAGTAATTAGTCAGAAATGATACGTGTAAATCATCCTTGTAAATGGAAACTTTGAACAACAAAATTTAGGGAAAAGCAATACGTTTTCTCATGGTAGGTCCCCTCGTAGCAGCCGCGTTAGGTCCACTTCTCACACAGAAAATATCCGTTGGGACAGAATGTTTTGCTAGCCATGACTTAATTCGTTAAAGCCGGTTAAAACGATAATATTTTAAAAATAGCAGAATTCTTTTTCCGATGAATATATGCAGTATTTCTGTTAAAACAAGGAGCTAAAAATATTCACATTATACAGTTCCGCAACGAAAGAAAAATAATGAAATAAATCAAAAATGACAATTAACATTGTAACCGTCTTAGCACGATTCAAACTTGCGGTAGATACCTTAAAGTTAAGAAAGGACAACAACAAGTTAGTAGTATAAAAATAAACTTTTAGATCTTTCGGATTACACGGTGAACCCATCTTCAGAAAACAGATCTAAAAGTTTATTTACATACTACTAACTTGTTTTTTGTCATTTCTTCACTTTAAGATATCTAACGCAAGTTTGAATCGTACTAAGACGGTTTCAATGTTAATATGCATATACTTTAACACGACAATAATATTATTTGAATTATCAAAAATGACAAAACAAAACAAAACAAGGGAGATCATGTTTCTAGTCTGTGATAAATAATTCTCTAAAAAACTCTGAAGTTGCGGTCGAAGAAGCTATATTGATTTCAATACATGTCGTTCTGTCTTTCCGTGTGCGTTTGTGGCACACATTTGCAGCGCTTGACCCTTTTCTTCAAAACATAACAGAAAAGAAACATCACTAGACATCTCAAGAACGCGGACTCGGTCTGATATATTAGAGTAGTCAATTTATTTAAATCAGGTGACCATTTTACACAACAGATGTCGTTGCGTTATGAGTTTTCATCAAGTCTGTACTCTCGCAAATGAATCAACAGACAGAATTCCAAGAGTTCTTCAACGATGCGCCCTAATGGACTTCGGAAGTGGAATGATATCTGATGCTTTGAAAGATATGATGTTGTAGTTTAATACGGATCGGTGATTTCAATTCTTACGTGACGTTAACTTTCACTTTAATTCAGTCTTAACTTAAAGCTTGTACTTCGTGATTTAGAGACTTTACAGCCACTTGTGGATACCTGGATATTTCTCAGTCGTTCGTTGTGGCTGAAAGACTTATCTTAAATTGTCACTTCAATAGTACTTTGCCTGAGTTTCAGTTAATGAAGTCTACTTGTAGATTCCGACTTTCTTTATTTGCACCTGTCAGCACGTCACTAATTAATTATTCACTAGTAGTTCTTGACATAGCAAGAGGCGATGAATGGAACTTTAATCACTATATACGTGAATGCTCACTTAATGCAGTAACACAGCTCGCTCAGATCACATTAAATACTGCTCATCAGTAACTTGCGAATCTCCTCAATATCTGGTGCAATAAGGAATTGCACATTTAGCTCTTATCTAAAGAGTCTTCAAACACGTAGTTTTCCCTTTGACCTGCTGTCAAGATTTCCAACATAAAATTTACCGGAAGGATCTCTGTGGCACTTAATCAGAAAAACCATAAATAAAGAGATGTAACCAAATTTACCCAAGAACACAGGAACTCAAAAGGAATGATAAATCCTAGGTATACGTCACAAGGATTTCTGCGAGTATTAGCAAATCTATGGGCTATTTGAAATCTGGCGCAGCAACAGTAATAACAGCACACAGAAAGCAGTAAAAATCCCATAGTGAGCTCATAATTTGTGGCCACACAGAGTTCCGTCGATCAATTTCAGTGGAGGATATCCAGGTTTATAGGAACTTAAAGACGCGCAACAATGAGTTAAATACATCGAATTTTAATAATCGATAACGATTATTAAAGGTTACAGTTTGCTTTGTAGTGCGCTTTCTGCGTTACAACAGAAAAATACTGTCTATAAGCCATTGATATCTGCAGCGAACATTAAACATCATCTGCCTTGTACTTAGAAGAACCAGTGATGAGCTCTAAGTGGCTGAAAACGGATCATGTGATCTGACCAATCATATTTTAATCTGCACTATGACGGTGGGATGGAGAGAATTCAGGTCCAACTGTTACACGGCTGTTCCCTAGATTTATTTCAGTGCCCTGTCTAGAAGATTCGTCAAGATTTGGCATGCAACGAAATTGAGCATTTGGTAGATTTTGGTTATTCCTTTCCCGGTAATGAAATGAGCGAATTCCCAGCTAAATGAGAGGTCACTCTTCTGCGGTGGTGCTGTTTACTTAGTTCTGTATGTCAGGAAAATCACAAATTTCCTTCTTCCGACTTCAATGTTCCCTTTTTTTTTGTATACACATTGATCCGTTCCTGCTTGTTCTACTAGGAGTTTTTCTCTGTTACCGTTCTACCATGTTCACATTTTCAACTTAATGTTTACCTCGTGTGTCCATCTGGGCATCAAAGATGTCCTTATTTTTCTCGAGGAGCTAAAAATTCTCCTTCACGTGGACAATCACCAAATGTACGTCCTACCGCTTTCAAAAGCCGCATTAGACTATCTCGTTTCTCCATTCTCTGAAATGAGAAAGGGCACGGGCTTGACCCCTAGTCCATTTTACGTCTCTCCTTTCTGCGGCCATCAGCCCATCACTTTCATCACTCTCACACCCATTCATTAGCAACTTTCTTTGCTCATTTACTTTACGATCCTTGTACTTTCCTGCTACGTGTGTTTCCATTGCTGCTCCCGTATCGTACATGAGAAAGGGGACGAATTCTGAGAACTACAAACAAAGGTGAAGAGCCATTTCCAGAAAATTAAAATAATTGGCAAACTCAATTACATAAAGAGCCAATGCTAGGAAACGGCCAGTAAAAGTGTTTTCTCCGAATATCAGAAGCATTGGAGGACTACATTTTCCAAAACGATATACGTGAAATTGTATTAGACATATGTGATTGTTAATTTAAATTTCTTTGAATAATTATTGAGAAATCCGCCTTCAATCGACCCGTTCATCTCCCTTCCTCACTGACTGCTGGCTGGTAGCTAGTAAGAGGACCGTCTGAGAAAGTATTTGTAAAGACACTATGGAAGAGAGATTTTTTTTTTATTTTAACTTATACTCGAGAAAGTCTTTAATGCTACCTTTCGTCGAAAGCATGAGTCCAGGTAAAACATCAAGAGGAAAGCATGTGCTCAGCTTGTATGGCTGCGATTATACATTTACACATAACTACGGTTGAAAAATGTTTTAGTAGGCGACCGTAAGCGCTTAAATGCGAGTGGATCTGCGCAGGTGTTCATAATATCGTTGCTGATAGATTTCATTCAACCATGGCCATACTGTTTTCTTCATGATACGAGTACTTTGAAGTGAACAATGGCCGTGGTGCATCGGAAATCATTATCGGAACCTTGTACTTCATTGGACGTTTCATTCCCAGGACTGCACTCTCGTACAGTATCTGTAAGATAAAGTAGAATGGGACACAAGATGTTCTTTTTTACTAAGCTTAACCGAATTAACACTGAGGAATAACTTGATTCTCTGAAGGTCAAATTTTGTGCAGAATATTATTAGTTCGCTGGTCTTAATAAAGCGGTCATTTACTGTGGCGTATGCAGTAGATATACTCTGCGTAATGTCCTTTCATCTAGTAGTCATACGTGTTTCCTATACAGTTATCTTGAGAACTGAGATTTATCAATCGAAAGTTATGATTCAGAAGGTTTCAGTCTCTGTGTCGGATATTACTGTGGTTGAATCAGATTTCATACTTAATATCGTGAATATTGTCCATGTGGGTCCGTATCGCACGTAATTGGAACGCCTTATGAAAAACTAGGCATTATTTTTAAGGCACCCATATCCAAAATCAGTTTTGATCTTAGATTCCACAGAAGCAAAAACTAGAACAGAATTGGATTTTGTTATGTGTTGCCTATCATTTCATAATTCAGAGTTAGTAACTTTATTCTGGCGCTTCTTTTGAGACCACCAAACTTCCTCGTAACATCAGTATTCTGTGCATGTATTTATTTTTTGTGTCTAACTCAACCAGCCAATATGTGTACACCGATCAGCAAAACCTTTAAAACCACCCACCTAATAGGATGTAGGACCTCTTCTCACCACCAAAAGAAGCTCTCACCTGGTGACGCACAGATTCAATGAAATGTTGGTAGGTGTCTGTTGATATTTGGTACCATTACTGCAACAGAAAATTTCACAGTTCCGGTAAATTACGTAGTTGGGGTGATGCACTTATCTGATTCTCCAACTAAGACCAGAGACGCTCGATATAATTCATGTCTATAATATTCTCATTTACTTTTAGGCACACTGCTTAGACATACCCGTGGCCGAGATTTTTGAGGCTCTGGGCTCTCGTCCGCGAAGTGTCCGAGTTCGCGTCCCGAATGAGATATGTGTGTGGTGTTTTTTGTCCATAACACTACCTGTCTCTATCACCTGGTCCCGAAATTAAGGATGGATGACTGCTTATAGTCCATTGGGTTGCTCATGCTTGGCTATGCACTCCGAAAAAAGAAATATGCATACAACTTTTTGGTTCTCGACATTCGTCAAGAGAATATTTAAACGACCCGTTTTAGTCTCCTTTCAGTGTCTGCTGATTATTTTCCTTTATGATCTTACAGCCCCTTGACGTAAAACATCACTGAGTTGTTAATAGTTTCGTGAAACGTTATTTGTGACGTCACCTCAAGTTGTTGTGGAAAGTCACGTGCACGACTATCAAATATCCTGAGGTGACGCTCAACTGCGCTATTGCCATTTGCATGAAAGAAAATGTGGAGAGAAATATTAGTATTAGCTCCGCTGGTACCCGAGTCTTCAGAATCGAGTGATTCTGGCTAATTCTTTAAGGTTAACCCAGGGTGGAGTCTGGGATGAGGTATACGTGACTCGACTATTTTACGGAGTTTTCCCTTCCCCTCGCAGGTACTAACGGTCACAAGTAAACGCTGGAAAATTATTTAATCCCTCAAATGATTGTGAACCTGGATCTTTTGATTTTAGAGAGGTAACAAGTTCATGTGCTTCAGAGAATTTAGAGAGGTAACAAGTTCCAGGGCTTTAGAGAACGTCTCCGATATCAAATTAATAACGAGGAACTATACACTAATTATGTAGAAAATAGTAAAACTAGGCTAGTAATGCGATTTATGGGCGTAGGAATACACAGCGTGCTGCAGCGTTGATAGCGTGATGATTAAATCGAACCGTAAGTGAACAAATGATTTTTATTTATTACTCTCTATGTCAAATAATAATTACAAGAATGCCCTTGATCAGTCAATGTTTGAATATGATCCCTGTCAAATGGCGGTCCCGCTGCACCACACATTCTTCTAAGCAGCGTTGGAAGGGGTCAATTACTCGTAGTAACATATCGCTTAAGATATTTGTGACGACACCTCTGATACGGCCCTTCAGTTCCAATATGGTGGCAGAACGTGTTTGGAAGACGTATTGCTTGAGGTACCCCCATATGAAAAAATCCGCACACGTTAGTTCGGGGGACTAGGGCGGCCAAGGGATGTCACCATAACTAGAAAATAAACTCTGTGGAAAGGTCTGTCGTAAAAAATCCATGCATATGAGCAGGGACTCACCCAAAAGTGTGGTCCCAAGGTCCGGACTGCCTCCCTTGAGGCCAAGTGTTTTGTAATATTATTTTCCCATTAGGCCAGTTATATAATGCGTAAATATATTTTTCCCAAGATGACAAGTGTTTTTAACATGATTCCCTCACCATCGGTGTTCGACACGAGATAATCCTAACCCTATAATTGTACTCCAACTTTCCTAATTGGTGAATTTCAATTTTCATAATAGCTGAAATCACGCATTATAGATTTTGTTCTGAAATACCTTCTCTGAAGCTGTAATATATCAATAGATAAAATAATTACATTTGTGGTTAATTCTTTTTTTCCGAAATACGCATTTTTATTAAAAGTAAAAACAACAATGAAAACACCATTTGCAGCTGGATAATTCATGAATACAATGTATTTAATTCTTTCACAGATCAAAATATGTATTAAAACAGTCACGTCGCCTAGGTGCACATACATGAACGTATTTACTTGCAGAGCCGGAAACCCCCGCCTCCTATTCCGTATTTCTGGGGGCGGCCCTGCATGTGAGGGCCGTGTGGGTGATTGCCCCGTCGTGTTGAAACCATAAATGGCCCGTATCAGCTTTCAGCATCAGTAATTCAGGCAGAAAGATGTCTTGTAGCATCCATAGATAACGTTCACTGGTGACAGTTACAGCGACACCCTCACCGTCCTCGAAAAAATATGGCCCGATAACTCCAAAGGAAGTAAATCTACACCTGACAGTGACACGGGCGCTGTGCAAGGGCTTGATGTGCAGCTGACCCGGGCTTACATCACTCCAAGAACGCACATTTTGTTTATTCACCAAACCACATAACTCGAAATGTGCTTCATATTACATAATCAAGGTGTGTAACATCTGTGGATTTTCACGAAGGAGATCACACAGGGTTGTGCAAAACTGTTCGCGTGAAAATCTTGAGTCTTGATTTCGTGCACAATTTGGAGCTTATAGGGGTGAATGAAATGCGAGATGTGAAAAGGAAATTAGAATGAGACGGGAATGGCAAAAACGGCTTTTAGAGAGAATCAAAGACTAGTGAGAGCCAAAAATACAGATCTAAATTTGAGGAAGGGAATTTTAGAGGCATATGTTTGGCCAGCAGCTCTCTACGGTTATGTGACATGGGCGTTGATCAAGACCGAAGTGAAAAGGCTGGAGGCATTTGAGATGTCGAGCTATAGAAGACTGGAGAGAATAAGCTGGCTAGATAGAAAGATTAATGAGGAGGTCCTGGAGAGAATGGGAGAAACCAGGAATCTGATCAACATGTTGAAATGAAGAAGGATGTTATGGATGGGACACACATTGCGCCATGGAGGCCCGATTCTAAAAGTTTTAGAAGGGAAAATTCAAGGCAAGAGAGGAAGAAGACGGCCAAGGAATAATTCTGTGGCACAGTTACTCCGAGACACCAAAACTAGGACATACTGTGACTTGAAGAGAACAGCGGAGAATAGAGAGGAATGGAGAGTCAGAGTACAACTACTGAACAACCAGTCCTTGGACTGAGTAACCAAGAAGAAGAATGCAATATTCTCCTGAATGAACGATCGGAAATGTAAAAAGCTGTAGAGAGTAGCCGAACAGATCTTTTAGGGCTACGCAAGATTACAGCACTACCATTTTCAATCATTTCCGGTGTCCGCACAGTTCTCTCGCTACCTCCTGGTTTACGATTTCAAGCCGATGCTGTTAATCTAAAGTAACTTACCCACCTTGTAATAGTGCGAACATCTGGCACATTCCCATGACGTTCCACTTTGAAATGTCGCCTGAATAGGCGTTGTATAACAACTATAGGATCGTTATTCTTGAAATACGTTTCAACAGCGAAAGCTCGACGTTCAGCCATCCAGCGCACCATGTCGAACAAAATAAAAAATGGCAGCTCACTGACACAAGAATACCGCGTGATCAGGCTCGCATTGATACATAACGTCATTGTACGACACGCGGACACCCTGTGAATGCGCACTTTATAAATAATCGTTTCCAAGCTTTCACCAATAAATCGGTTACTAGCATAGTTTTACTGCCTTCGATATCAATGGGAAACCAATTTACAATATCAGGTAAGATATCGGAAGATGTGAGTTGGGTTCTTGGTCCAATGCAATGGAATTTTAAATTTTATCGAAGAGAATGGAGATACAACGCATGGGAAACAGTAGAAATACGGCAACTTTTATTCATTCATTTGAATATACCTATCATGTATTTGTGAAGAATTATTTCTTCAGGGAGATTAGTTTCTCATTGATATCTAAGATTCTTTTCTTTTAAATTTAATCAAAGGGAAAGATGCTTAAAACTGTGCTCCATTAATATGATTATAAAATTAACAGATCTCCAGGCATTTCCCCGAAACAGCGATAGTGAAAGATAACGGTTTTTCGGTCTTAATTCCGAAAAAAATATTTGTGAAATATTAAATTTTCATAATTTCATCTGAAAATTATAAAAATAAAATATAAAATGTTTTAACAAACACAATCTTGTGCGCAACAGTTGTAAAAAATGCTACTTGATGCTTTAGATAATCATTCGCAAGAAATTAAGTGCTGCAAAGAAATATTTTTAAGATTACCATAGGTCAACATCATCTCTTTAAAGGAAGATTCTTACTTCCCTAATAAATTATCTCCTTCCGAATGAAGTCTTGCATTTCGGCTTTCATTATTCTCGATTAATTTGCTTTCAAGTTATTAAATAACTCCGATGTGGTTACTTAAAATTACCTGTCTTCGCAAAGCTAAAATTCTTCGACAATCAGATATTTTTTTAATCCGGCAACAAAGTGAATATTACGTTGATAAACCATGTTGATAAAATTCATCTAGGTGACTGCCGAGTGAAAAATGGCATTTGGTCTTTCATTAATATTTCTCGGCTGTAGCAGATTAGTTGGATTTGGCCCTCTAGAGATTAACTCATCAATTTGGAGATTAAATGGAGATCTTGTAAATTTTATGCTCACTCGTTCTGCAAGAGTGTTGTAATTAGAAAAGAAAAAGAAAAACTTTTCATAACTGAAGATTCTTTTCCAAAGTATTGAATCGTATCATGGTATAAAAGGACAGATAATGAATTTTTCATGTGAGTATTATTTTTTGAACTTCTTAAAGTGCACGAAAGGAACACAGAAAATCTTGGTTAGATGTTTTGAAATAAAATGCAATCCTAGTTTTTAGATTTCCAGTTTATTTCCATATCTCATTTTATCAAATTTGTGGTTACTTCTTTTATGCATTTTACTAGCACACACAGAAAAAGGAAATACCCCAGTATCGTATCTACAAGATATATTTAGATTTTCATCATGATTCCCCAGCTCAATTTATTTACCTAGCTTATGACGTATACTCTAATTTAACTATTATTTTTAGTTGTCGTTGTCTATGTAAATTTTGAGTTCGTTCTCTTTTAGCGTTTCACCCTTAAAGTTATATTTCCGCACTCATTGAATGTTATGTTGGCAGCAGTCTTGAGATCGAGAGTGAAGGGCGTGTACATGTTTGACAAGCTAACAACGTTAAATAATGTCTGGAGCTAGCGGACAAAGTGAGGTGTAGTAACCGTGTAGGCTGTCTTAATCTGTAAACGGTGTTTTTTTCATGCAGATAGCGTCTGTTGATCAGTATATATCATCATCAACCATTATCAATCAACTGCTGAATGAAGGTCTCCCCAAGTTTCTTCCACAATTGTCTGTCTCCTCCAAGTCACTCCAGCATATTTTCCAATATATATATATATATCATCATCATCATCATCATCATCATTGTCAACCATTATCAATCCACTCCTGGACGAAGGTCTCCCCAAGTTTCCTCCACAACAGTCTGTCTTGTGCCAGTCTCCTCCATGTCACTCCTGCATACTTACGAATTTCATTCATCCTTCTCCCATGTGGTCTACATCTGGGTCTTTTCCTGTCCGTTGGAATCCAATTTAAAATTTCGGCTGTCCATCGATGGTCTGTTCTTCTGACAGTATGTCCAACCCATTGCATTATTTTTATTTCAGAGATTTAACTCTGATCATGATACCTTTCACTCGTGTTATTTTTATGATCCACGAGTTCCTCTTCTTATCTCTCCTTGGTTACACCAAGCATGCACCTCTCCATGTTTCTTTGAGTTGTCTGCAGCATTTGTATGGCTCTCTTAGTTAAGGTCCACGTCTCTGCACCATACGTAAGCACTGGAAGGATGCATTGATCAAACATTTTTCTTTTAAGACATAATGGCATATTGCTCTTGAAAATTATGCTGTTTCTTCCAAAAGCTCTCCAGGCAAGTTTTGTACGCCGAATAATTTCTTCATCAATATGACCCTCACTTGATATGTGCTGCCCAAGATAAACGTACGTGTCTGTTATCTTCAGCTTTTCTCCATCAATCGATAAATCTTCATTTCTTGTAAAAGCATTGAACATCACTTTTGTTTTCTGAAAGTTCATTTTTAATCCCACTTCTTTACTCTTGTCAGCAAGTTCCTGGATCCTACTCTGCAGCTCTGATGGGGTAGTTGCAAAATGACTACGTCATCAGCAAAACAATAAGTGGGTTAGATAATCTCCATTAACTTTGTTCCTTTGTTTTTCCAGTTCAGTGATTGAAAGACATTTTCCAGTGCAGTATTAAAGAGCTTCAGAGATATGGTGTCACCTTGTCTCACTCCCTTTCCAATTTTTATGTGTGTTGTATTTTCAAACAGCCGAATCTTTATACTTGCATTTTCATAGATGTTATTAATAATGTGAACGTATGCATCTTCAACACCGCAGGATTTCAGAGCCATTGTAACTGCTTATGGTTTCACCGAATCAAAGGCTTTTTCATAATCGATAAAAGACATGCACAATGGAAGTTCATATTCCCTCGTTCGTTCAACTAGTTCTCCCAGTACGTGGATAGGATCTATTGTGCTGTAGCCACTCGTGAATCCAGCTTGTTCTCTCGTTTGAGCCATGTCCAGTGCTACCTTCAAGCGGTGTGAAAGAATTTTAGTGAAGATTTTATAAACAACGGATGGGAGTCTGATAGGTCTGTAGTTCCTGAGATCCTCAGTGTCACCTTTTTTATGTAGCAGGATCATTGTAGCGTTGTTCCAATCCTCAGGAATCTTCCCTTCATTAAGGCATTGAGTAAAAATTTGGGGGAGTACTGTTTCGATTTCTCCGCTTGCTTCTTGTATGATATCTACAGTCATTCCATCTTCTCCTGGAGCTTTCCCCCGCATCATGTTCTTGATTGCATGTGCAACTTCTGCTGGAAGGACTGGAATAACTCTGGTACTGGTACCTTTCATGATGTATGGAGTACATGTATCATCTCTTTCATATAATTTGGAGTAGAAATCTTTTACTCTTGTCAAAATTTCGCCTCTATTTCGTGTTACAGAACCATCTTCTTTTCTCAGCGCCATAATCTGTTTTCTTCCCTTACTGAGATGTTCCTTTGCTATCTTTAGGCTTTGATTGTTTTCAATTGCTTTCGTCACTAGTTCACAGTTGAATTTCCTTACGTCTTCAGTGATACTTCTTCGTACTGTTTTGCATAGCTCTATATATTCCACTTTGGAAGTCACATCTTCTTTAGTTGTCCTCATCTCTCTTCTTTTTTGCATCAACATTTTGGTTTTTCCTGATAATTTGTTCACGTGCAACGTGTTCTTAGACCCAGCTAATTTTGTTGCTGTTTCCATAAGAGCTTTGGTTACTTTTCTGTTAACTTCAGAAATATCCACTTCTTCCGATGTTAGGCCTTCTAGCGCAGAGAATCTGTTCTTCAGTTCCAACTTGAAGTTATTATGGTGTTTTTTAAGTTTTGTTATGTCAATACATTTTGTTTGTCTCATGAGCTTGCCACGTTCGAGTTTAGTGTTGAGGTGCATCTTACATCTCACCAATCTATGGTCACTACCTGTGTTGAACTTGTTTAGCACACTGCAGTCTTCTATGACGAATTTTTTGTTACACATAATAAAATCAATTTCACTTGTTATCCCATTTGGATGTCTCCATGTCTATTTATGTGTGGCTTTTTCTTGAAAAAGGAGTTCACGATGAAAAATCCTTCTGCCTCTGCAAACTCAACGAGAGTATTTCCACGCTGTTTCTGTTGCCGTGACCGAATTTATCTATTGAAGTTTCATTCTGTTGTCGTTGCGCTATTTTTGCATTGAAATCTCCCATAATTATCTTCAAGTGCTGCTCACCTTTATTATTTAGATGACGAATTTCCTCATAAAATTCTTCAATTTCTTCTTCAGGATGTCTTGTGTTGGGTGCATGAGTTTGAATAATCTGAGCCTTGTATCTTCTTGAGAGTAAAGCCGCATGACATGGTTAACCATTAGCATGCCAGAAGCTGCCATGCTAATGGTTAACCATATAATGCTGCACAATTAATTTGTATTCGATACATGTCAATTGGTTTTGCAAAAAAATATTCTGTTTGGTAAGCAGAAATTACGAGTGGGATGTATTCTTAAAATACATTTAGATGAAGCAATATGGTCACGTAGCTTATCATAATGTCAGTATGAAATCAGATTGGAAATGTATGTGGCTTTGTATGGTATTCGCGTACCAGCCAAAACAATAACTGTAATCTTCAATGATGAAACCTAATATAACTTATAATTAACAGCTATTCAAGCTTACTACAGTTCTTCGATGTATCCCTAAGTATACAAAACTAATGAAGCCTCGCATGTTTTGAATTTACATGAAGTTTAATTTTAAGCTGCTCATTTGGTCCAGTATGAGCTCAAACTGTAAAAATAGAAACCTAAATATTTAATATGATCCAGCGGCACCATTTTTGGTTGTCTATCAAATGTATAAGATTTCGTTTTAAACGTTTGCGCTTCTATGGTCTTAGCTATGATCGTCGTTTATGACTATTCTCCGTTGGTAAAGCTCATTTAATATAATTATGTTATATAATTACAAATGAGTTTACTTACACGATCCGGTTGTATTATAAAATAGTAGATAATTAGTCATTAAGCCATCATCATGTGTACCGAAGTCCTTTCTAGCACGCCTTTTGTAAAAAAAAATTGTGCTTATGTTATCGGTCTGTCCGTCCGTCCGTCCGTCCGTCCGTCCGTCCGTCTGAACCCACGATATCTCTGCAACTATTAGTCCGATTTGAAAAATTCTTTTTCACTGGAAAGATTGAAATATACGAATGATGATCCTTTATTTCGTTTTTTTTTTACGATGTACAATTTTGCCGCTAGAGGGGGCAAATGAAGATGATGTCGAATTCAAAAACACGTTTTATTCCACATATTTGCTTCTAAGCATCCGATTGAAAAACTTCTTTCACCTTTCGATTCCATTTGTGTCGAAGATATTTTAGATATAGTTACTTTTTCAAACTACTCATAGATTTTCCGCTAG
The DNA here is from genome assembly GCA_039090855.1 of Macrothele yani. Lineage (NCBI taxonomy): Eukaryota > Metazoa > Arthropoda > Arachnida > Araneae > Macrothelidae > Macrothele > Macrothele yani. The sequence goes on along the minus strand of CM076997.1, from coordinate 19,741,785 downwards.
GGGGCGTAAAAGTAAATTACATTTTTCCCGATAACTCTTCTTCTAAAACTCCGATTTGAAAAACAAATTCTTCAGCGGATACATCTCTTGATGAAAAATCTTTTGCATATAATTTAAAATTTTTGGTAAAGAATACTTTGGCCACCAGGGGGCGTAAGATTAATTTTTGCTTCTGATGTATTTGCCACAAAATCTGAGCTTCTTAAATATCGGTTGAAAAAATTATTTCGTGGACTCACATCGATAAACCTTTGCGGAATATTTTCTTCTTAAAATATTCTTCAGTTTCTCCGCCAGGGGGCGTAGATGTACATCTTATTTCTGTCAATATCTCTACTTCTAGGAGTCCGATTTGAAAAATTCCTTCTTTGTTGGATCGTGTTTCTAGTGTGACATGTGGTCATATAATTTCAAAATTTTCAAGTAATTCATAGACTTTTTTTTTTTTTTTTTTTTTTTTTTTTTTTTTTTTTGAGATTTAACGACCACCGTGAGCAACTCAATGGGCTATAAGCAGTCGCCCGTCCCTAATTTAGAGTCACTGGTTCCAGGGAAGGGAGAGAGCCAGTGCCGTAAGACAAACACAACATCCATGCCTCACCGGGATTCGAACCCGGACCCCTTCCGACGAATGATCAGAGGCCAACGCCTTAGACCACTGCGCCACCGGGGCGGCAATTCATAGACTTTCCGCTAGGGAGCGTAAATGAAAATTGCGTTTCCCCCTATATCGTTGCTTCTAAATCTCCGATTTGAAAAAATCTTTCCGCACCACATACAGCTTCTGATGCAAAATCGTTTGCACACAATTTCTAATTTTTGTTAAAAATGGTTTGGCTACCAGGTGGCGTAAGTCTTTATTTCCGCTTCTGATGTATTTGCAGCAAAATATGATCTTCTAAAATCTCGATTGAAAAAGAAGTCGTTTTTTTGACCGATACTACTCATGTCGACAAACCTTTTAGGAAAATGTTCTTCTTGAAATAATGCATGGTTTCTACGCCAGGAGGCATAGATGTATATCTTTATTCTATCAATATCTCTACTTATAAGAGTACGATTTGGAAAATTCATTCTTTGTTGGATAGTGTTTCCGATGCGAAATGTTGTTTCCATAAATTCAAAATTTACAAGTAATTCATAGACTTTCCGCTAGATGGCACAAAGGCAAATTACGCTTTCTGCGTTATTTCTGCCTCTAAAGCTCCAATTTGAAAAATTCTTCCTGTATCGCATACAAGACCTGATGGAAAATATTTTTCACATAGTTTCTAATGTTTGGTAAAGAATGGTTTGGCCACCAAGGGTAATAAGTGTTAATTTCTGCTTCTTAAGTATTTGTAGCAAAATCTGGGCTCCTTAAAACTTGACTAATATATATTTTTTTTCTTGGGCTGATATCGCTTATATGGATACACCTTTTGAAAATACTTTCTTCCTTAAATAATGCATGGTTTTCCCACCAGGGGACGTAAAGTCACATCTTATTTTTGTCGATATCTCTGTTTCTAAGAGTTCGTAAGCTCACGATTCCGTTTACAGCAATATCCGAGCGATTAAAAACCCGACTGAAAATCTTCTTTCTTTCGTCAGATCTATTGTTTTCTATAACGGTTCCATTGACTTTGAATAGCTTTGATAAATTTAATTTGGGTCAGAACGGATTCAAAAGACATGCTTATTACACCTGGAAATTCGGTGTCATCTTTCTTCTTTCACTTTGGAGATTAAACTACCACCGTGATGAACTCTATGGGATGTAAACAGTCGCCCGTTCATAATTTGAGGCCACTGGTGTTAGGGAAGGTAGAGAGTCAGTGCCCTAAGAAAAGTTCATGACCCATGCTTAATTCAGGACTCAAACTTAGACCATCTCGGACAAACGGTCAGAAGCCAGCGCCTAGAACACTGTGTTACTGTGTCTGCACTAAACGTAAAAAAAAAAAAGAAAATGTTTTTGCTTAAGGATTTAGCTACGCCTGTGAGCATCAAAGCCAATAGGAATTTTAGAAGGTCACTAGATACAAATCCAGTTGCCGAAATAATAACTGATACGACGTGTCTTATGCTTTGATTTTAGATCCTTTAAATTTACATTCACAGATGCTCGTATATTGATATTTCATCAGACAATGTTCTTTGGAGGTTTTCTGAAAGCACCACTCCTGCGTCCATTAGTTATGTCTTTAGTTATCTGTTTATAATTTCGGATCGATTTTGGTCAGTGATTATGTTTTTGATGATAGATTTGTCGCAGTACATTGTGACTTTGATTTCCATGAATGTGTTCCGCTTGGTACTTCTGTGTGTAATGAGGCTCACTATAGCCTTGGAATAGGCCATATTTGGTACTTGTGTGTGTAATGAGGCTCACTATAGCCTTAGATTAGGCCGGATCTGGTACTTGTGTGTGTAATGAGGCTTCGTATAGCCTTTGATTAGGCCGTATTTGGTACTTGTGTGTGTTATGAGGCTCACTATAGCCTTGGATTAGGCCGTATTTGGTACTTGTGTGTGTGTTGAGGCTCATTATATCATTGGATTAGGCCATATTTGGCACTTATGTGTGTAATGAGGCACCACTATAGCCGTGGATTAGACCGTAGTTGGTACTTGTGTGTGTGATGAGGCTCATTATATCATTGGATTTGGCCGTATTTGGCACTTGTGTGTGTAATGAGGCTCACTATAGACTTGGATTAGGTCGTGTTTGCTACTTGTGTGTGTAATGAGGCTCACTATAGCCTTGGATAAGGCCGTATTAGGTTCTTGTGTGTAATGAGGCTCGCTGTTGCCTTGGATTAGGCCGTATTTGGTACTTGTGTGTGTGTGATTAGGCTCATTATAGCCTTGGATTAGGCCGTATTTGGTACTTGTGTGTGTAATGAGGCTCACTATAACCTTGGATTAGGCCGTATTTAACGCCATACTGCTGTAATGCAAAGACAGGGCAGCCGACTCAGATGCGTTCTATGGTTTCATTGGTTTCTCTATACATTCTGCAGGTGACTTCATGTGCAACTCTAATCATGTGTGTCCTGTAGTTCAGGGTTGAGATACTGCGATCTTGAATATTAAATGAGAATATACAGCATAGATCATGTTTCGTCAGGATTCAAGAAGTCTCTGGATAAAACTGACCTTGTTAAACCTAGAAAAGATTTCTAGATAGAGCTGACCTTGTTTAAAAATCGTACTGACTTTTTTTTTTTTTCAAATATTTTCAGAACTAAAAGATTTGAATATTTTCCGTGCATAATTTTGCTTTTCCAACTGTTAATGGGTCTGAGTTATTTTCTGATTGAGAAAAGATTTAAGCTGTATTCAGGTTCACTGTGGGATAAAGCCCTCCTCAGCTTCATCTATCACTGTAACGGCGGTGTGCGTTTTTACCTAAGAAGTATAGTTTGAGTTGCTTCCCGGCGGAGATCTAAATATTGCTTAAATACTACTTAGTAAATTAACCCCTTGCATCTCCTTTTCTTTTCAGGTACAGTAATTTGACAGCTGACTTTCTATAGTATCATCTGTGTTTGGTTAAAAATCTTCCAGTTAATAGTTGAAGTTTTTGTAGGTCAACAGCCATTTAACAAAAAATTATGTTAAGATAGGTATAGCCCAGGAATTGACAGCAACAATTTTATTTGCAGGAAATAATTTAGTGTCTACATTGTTTTTAAAGGATAATCTTGTATTTTTTTGTAAATTCAGTTTCAAGAACGCCGTGATTTAACACTTTATTTTGCTCTATTCCTAGATAAAATTTTAATCATGTGCAATGCTGCCAAAAATGTATTCTGTCTTAATAACATTTACACTGTCATCTGAATCACCTGTTTTGAAACACACAGACACACGCGCGCGCGTGCTGTTTTCGTTACAATAAACCTTTCGCATATGGAATCAAATTAATTTCACGGAAGAAAAGATACCAAGAAATAATGAATCAGAACAGAAATTCAGGTTGAATGTTCTGGCAAATGATCTAGCTGAACAAAATTCTGAAAACTATTATAATTAAAAATCTTTCAGACATTTCTTCCGCATCTCTGATTAGCATAAACACGTACATAAATCAACCGGATTAAAGATTCTTGAAGTCGCCTATTTTATACACCAAGACGTCTCACGTACTTTAGTAAACTTATAACTATATAATGAAAAATAAAATGTTACATGAAGCACTACTGCTTTAAACAGGCAACATAAATGTTACACGAAACACTACTGCTTAACCCCAGAAAATACAAACGAACATATACCTCCAGATTTTGTAAACTTATAGCAATATAATGAAATAATAAGAAATTCGGAATCGTGGGAAGACTATATATTAGATAAGATGAAATCCGGTTGGTGGGTGTTTCACGAATGGCGTCTCCGCCTCTCTCTCTCTCTTTCTCTCTCACACACAAACACACACTTACTCACATAAACATACACAGTCGCATAGGAATAATACGACCAGCCCCGGAATTAGTCTGCCCGCCCAGGAGCGTCACAAAATTGACGTGACAAGGAGGTGGTATACACGGAGATATAAGCGGCCGGCCAAGACAGATGAGACATAATGCGTCACGTGACCACAATAGACAGAGGTAGTGATTTTACGGGCGTCCAAATAAACATGATCATCGGCTACCGCGCCAAGGATGGAAGTATCGCATAGACAGCAGATTTCGCTGACTGTTCGCGAGGTGCTGTATTAAGGGTGTACCAAGAATAGACAATTGACACACACAATACCTCCAAACGTCATACCTGTGGAGTCCAAAAGGCCATTCACCCCAGAGGAGAACTTTGCCACAGACAACAGGCAAAGGGCAATCGACGCGCAACAGTGCAGCAATTGACTACGCAAATGAATGCTGTGGCACCTAAGTACGTGTCCCCGATAACAGTAGAGCGAATCCTGTTACGCATGCATGCGGAGTCGAGGCTACGTCAGATCGTCCATGATTACCCAAGTCCATCGGAAACGACATCTGTAGTTCGCATGGGACTACCGTCATTGGACAGTAGAAGAGTGGACAATTTCTTCCTTCTCCGACGGAACGAGATTTCTACTCCACAGAAGTGACAAGTGGCGGCGGATACGTTTGCTAGACACTCGGGAAACAACACACACCCGGACATGCTTATTGTTCAAGTGCAGACCGGCGGTGGCAGTGTGCATGTCTGGGGAATGTTTTCCTCATATGACCTGGGACCGCTGGTACCACTGGACGGGTCCGTGAACACCAACGGCTACCTGTCCATAATCTCTGACCACATCATCATGTAAGACGTTTACCTTGGTGGTGATGATGTCTACCACTAGGATAATGTTCCCTGCCCCTTCACTCAGAAGGTGTGTAACTATTTCCAGGAACATGATAGAGGTGTCTGAGTTCTGCTTTGGCCGGCGAAATTGCCCGAAATCAATCCCATAGAGCACTTGTGGGAATATATGGATCGACAGGTTCGACGTGCCGACCCACAAACTCCCGCATCTCAGTGCGATTCTGCAGTATGAATGAGCACGTGTGCCTCGAGCAACCTTCCAGGGCCTCACTGCATCCATGCCACACCGTCTTGCCGCTGTCATCTGGGCCGAGAGGGGTTACTCCCATTTTTAAGTACTTGGTCACATTTTTCTGATTCGAGCGTGTAGTTCAATAATTACCGATCATACACTGAAGAGCAATTGAATTAGAGATACCTGACTAGTAACGTATAGCACCACCTTTCGCCCTGATGACGGCGGCAATACGTCTCGGCATGGACTCGACAAAACACCGAAAGCGTTGGGAAGCCATACGGATCCACGACCTCTGAACATTCTCCCACAGTTGACGAAGATTTGATAGAGGGGGTGAGAGCCTCAAGCATCACTCTCGATGGCATCCCCGATGTGCTCGATGGAATTGAGGTCAGGTGACCTAGCTGGCCAAGGAAGCAAGGTCACGTCGGTTGAGTGTTCATCTAACCATCCGAAAACAATTCGGGATCGATGGCACGGTGCATTGTCTTGTTGCAGGATGAGGTCCCCAGTGGAAAGTTGAAGACGCACAAACGGGAGCAAATGGTCGTCCAGGATATCCCGGTAACGTTGACTTGTGAGAGACGATGTCACACGTACCAGGGGTCCCATTTCAGACCACGTAAACAGTCCCTGGACGACAATACGACTCCCACCAGCTTGAAGAGTACCCTGCTGGCAAGAAGGATCCATCCCTTCATGTGACATGCGCCGTACTCGTATCCTGCCATCCGCATGTACCAACGTGAATCTAGACTCATCAGTTCAGGCAACATTTTCCCTCATGTCTAGGGTCCCGTGGAGATGTTCCCGCGCCCATGCTAATCTTTGCACCCTGTGATGTGCGGTCAGCAGAGGTACCCTCGAGGGACGATGGCTTCTGTACCAAATAGCGAGGAGATGGTTCTCGATGGTGTGGCTGCTTACACGATTTTGTGCACCAGCGTTAAATTGCCGAGTGATTTCTTGCATTGTGGCCCGTCTATTCGCTGTTACATTGCGAGCTAGCCGACGATGACCCTGCTCATCCACACGCTGTTGTCCATGGCAGTTGGCCCTTGCAGGGATGGTTTTACTGGATTCGATGTACTCACGGTGCACCCGTGACACAGTAGCTCGTGAAAATCCCATTGCCTGCACGACTTACGAAATGGAGTGACCCATTCGTCTGGCCCCGACAATGTGTCCACAATGAAATGCGCTTAGATCCTTCGTCTTACCCATACTGCGTATGACCCGTACTGATTCCAGTCGCATCACTCCTTATATTATCGGATCACTGCATACGTCATGTCGTTTCCGTTTACAGGTCCGCCCACAGCGCCACATTTGCATAACGCCAGCCTTCTCTAATTCAATTGATCTTCAGTGTATATATCTCCTTGTTTAACTGGGAAAACAGGTGGGCTACTAATTAATTGAGATTATTAGACTTACCTTCGTTTTGTTAATGCCATTGTCATTTTGGAAACTGGTTCCTCACAGTTGCACAGTATGATCCAGGAACTTGTTGACAAGAGTAAAAGAGTGCAATCAAAACTAAATTTTCAGAAAACAAAATTGATTTGCAATGCTTTTATGAGAAATAAAGATGCAGCGATTGATGGGTAAAATCTTGAAGCAATCAATGTCTACATTTACCTTGAGCAAAACATATCAAGTGAGGACCACACTGATGAAGAAATTCATCGGCGTATATAGGGTTTGCGAGCATTAGGGAGAAACAGTACAATCTTCGATTATCATTATGTCTTAAATGAAAGGTATTTATTCAATGCATCCTTCCAGTTCTTACGCATAGAGCATAGATTTGGAGCTTAAGAAATCATGCAGAGGCTGTAGACAACGGAAAGTAGTATGGATAGATGCGTGTTTGGTGTATGAAAGAAGAATAAGAGGAGAACTTGTGGATCAGGAAAATGACCAGAGTGGAAGACATCATGATCTAAATGAAATCTCCGAAACAGCAATGGGCTTGATATATTACCAGAAGGAGGGAACACCGAAATCCTTAATTATTAACATGCCTGTTTCGCGTGTTAGAGTAAACAGCACCGAGCTCAGTAAGATTTAAGAATGCATGACGTACTGAGAGAACTGTGACTTAATTAGAATTGCTTCTTACGGATATATATCGTAAATGAACTGGTTTTAAGAGCTGGGCTTCGACAAACTGAGTATGTAATGTCGTATGAGAGTTGAAGCTATTCAGTGCATGTCTCTTTCGGGTACTCGAAAGCTGCGAATTTTTCAATTTTATGTTAATTAAATGTCTGTTGCTTCGTGCCAATCCTGGTACAGAATGAGTAATTTTGTTCTTGAGTGCCAGAGAAATATATTATGTTTGTTAAACATTTATATCAAGCTATCTTATTTATATAGCTTGGCCAGAAATTTTAGCCAAGGATTTAGATTTCAGTGGATCAAGACCTGAGGCACATTTATTGCAAATTCTAACGTTCACCACCGGGTTTACTATAAACGACCAACACAAAATTATTTCTTAAAATTTTGTCTTGCGTTAGTTTGACACAAAGTAGTACAACTCTTGGGATAAAACCAGTTTATGGTTAACATTTTATTTAAGTTATTTGCTGAAATCTGAACACCGCAGGCAAGCATACCACGAGGAATTACCAAACGTAAGAAAAATTATCTCCTTTTAGATTAATTCCCTGCGAAGGTTTTAAGAATATGAAGTTTTTTGAAGAAGGTAACAAAATCAGATGGTGGCTTTCTCGAGGGATCACAATTAGGAAACGAGACGTACGGCATCTTTTAACACGTTTATCTTTAGTCAAACTAAGAATTTCATTTTTCAAGCGCAGAGCCTCATCTTAACCCTTCATTCCAGTGCATATTACTTTAGCACATATTTTACTTCTACTTTTGTCAAATAAGATGAAAAAAGGAAAACACAAACTACGGCTGAATTTCGTTTCAAAGGGAATACTCCAACTGATAGAAATCAAATTACTTTTTGTTCAAGAAAGGAAAATCTGAAGTACAAATCCAATAACCAAGAGGCAAAGAATTTAAGTGTGTGTGCACATCAGCTGAACTCGGTAACCCAAAAGAAATAGGTGAAGGACATCCCGCTAATTAAAAGACTAAAAGCAAAAAGGAAAAAAAAACTGATTTTAATCAATGGAACGTCCGCGATCGCATTAATACATTCCGTTTCATAAAAGCGTAAACGGAATTCATTGAGTCAATAAAATGTTAAAGTATGGTAATCGAAATAATGAAATGATGATACCGTATAGTTGTTTTCCATGCATTAATGTTAAGTTGTTTCACAAAGTTTCGTTAATTTACCGATCACCGTTAGTAAGCAAGACCAGCATACAACTACAATGTGCGATTTAGGTTCAACTTTTCGAGCGCAGATGGATGATCTCTGAGATTGAAGATACTCTCCATAAACAGCTTACAAGATACTTAAATGTTAATACTCTAATCATCCTGCGAGTGGAGGTCACTAAAAATAAAATAAATACGTTCAAAAACCAGAAGATTTTCAACTGCCTGGATCACATTGGAGTTATGTTTCCTTGTGTCTGTTTAGATAATAATACACAGGGCAAGTCTAACGTTTTGCAATATATGGATCACGGTATGTCTTCGTACGTACCTTTACGACAAAAGCTTACTAGCATTCAAAGCATAAGCCATCGTATTGCACCGTTTCTAGCTAACATTCTTACAGTTCTTCGATTCCGCGGCAATATCAGTTCTTGTCCTTTAAGGCGAAAAACGCCTTCACTCCAGCTGCTATCTCCTCCTAGTTGTTAAAGTGCCGCCCGCGAAGGAAATGGACCATGCACCGGAACAGGTAATAATCAGACGGGGCAAGATCTGAATTATATGCTAGGTGTGGCATCAGTTCTATGCCCTAAAGTTCCTGGCCTGGTCGTTCGCGCGGTATCAGAACGAGTGTTGTCCTGCTGTAGGAGAGCACGCTTTCTGTTCACCAATGCCGGGTACTTCTTCAAATTCGCTGTCATTGTCATATAACCACTGCTGAACCCATTTTGCCCGTTTGACAACAATATTGCCGTCCATGAAATAGCCGCCACCTGCTGAATAAAAAGTCAACATTGCAGGATCGACTTGATCTGCGCGAATTTTCAAATAATATTTTTCATGGAGGACACCCGACCTTCCAGCAATATCAAGGGACCTGTTCGATACCAACAGGACGTACCCGCACCAAGCAGCGGATCTAGCTTGCTTTGTAGACATAACTCCAGAACCTTGAGTTGTGTCTACAAGGCAAGCTGGATCCTCTGCTTAATCGACTCAGCTAAAATCACTGCCTACCGTAGACACAGAGCAAGGCATACCCCGACATGTCCGCCTTGTCGGACAACAGGATTTCTCCTCCCCCGCTGTCTTCAGGTGTCTAGTCACGGATTTCTTGTAGCCGCTGTAGACGAAATTTCCAGAAATCTGTTGTTTCCTTAAACGCATGAGACTATCAATATAAATCCTCTTCAATTTTAAACGCATAGTTTGCTGAGATGTGCGTCGGGAACAGCCTTGCTATGTGTAGAAATTGAACGAAGCATTCAATCTTCGTTTAACTTCTGCATTCAGGAAATTATGTTTCTCCGGACAAGCCATCTCAGATGACAGCGTTCTCGTTCCTGACAGATTGTCATAGCGCTGTAGTTACGCCTCATAGACAAGCAATGTGGATTATTTTTTTATAAAGACGTAGGATATCGCACTTTTCCAGAAACCAGTCAGCTCAGCTGTTTTCAAAGTCGTCGCTCCAGCCTGATGGACACCCGTAATTTTCCCTTTATCGAACTACGAAAGATCCTTTCTTATTATGAACAACACTACTGACGAGCAGAAATCTTCATAAAGCGCCTACATCACGTGGGAACGGACGTGACCACTTATATTACATATACGCTGTGTAAGTGACGTTTACGTATATCTGTATAAAAGTTTTTAATTCAGGGTCCGGTGTGTGTTGTGTTTTCATTAGGGAAATGTCGGAACATTGCACTTGGCCTTTAAAATGTCGTTACAACTGCAACCCTAGATCACGTGCCCAGCTTTGGTATGTATCAGAGGTTTCTAAAGCACAGCAAATGCTAGTTACCGTTGAAAGGGCGTTTTCTAGAAAATGTAAAAACATTTTAATACTCATGTTCTCTTGAGTTTCAGTAGACACGTTGTTTTTCATGTTTCTTATGTAATTTTCAAATGACATTGCCTGTTAAATATCGACGATGTATAAATATGAAAAATATTTGAAACGAGCAAGATTTTTTTAATCTTTGTAAAAGAAATAAAGAATTTTTCTGCTCACAGAATAAGTTCTTACAAGCTGCAACTCGTACTATTTAGCAATCATAGGTAGAAAATTCGTTTCTTGAACAAAATTTCAAAATGTACTTTACTACACCTTCTAACACTGATCTAGAAACATCCTGAAGGAACGCCGTTAAGTTAAACAAAGTTACGCACATGTTTAAAATATGGAATAAATTCGACTTCAGTTTTTGGCGCTAGAAGCGAGAATTCCTTTGCTGTGAGGTCCCAACTAAGACTTCTTTTCCTGTAAGAAGAGTCTTCTGGCTTCGAATTGTGATTTCTAGAGGGAAGCGAACGTCTGTCGTAATGCGTATGTACCAGATTATCCGATCATATCGCCAGTTGAGCGCATTTGAGAAGTAGCGTATAAGTGGTCCCCAGAAGAGGGAGCTCGGTCGACTCCTCGTATCGAGCAGCTTTTGGGCCATGGCATCGCAATAATATATTATTGTTGGCAGCAGTTTTTGAAATAAATTATTGCTGGCAATAGTTTTTGAGAAAAGATGAGAATTCTGTTTAACCTGGAACTGGAGTACGCAGGACAAACACAACTGCTGATACGGGCAATGCCCGAGACAGAACACTCTAAGCCGGATTCGACTGCATAATATTTACTAGGGTTCTGACGGGAGAGAAAGAGTGGGAGAGAGAGAATTTACTTCTAACTACTTTAAAATTATTTATTTACTTAATGTAATTTGTATTATTCAGCATACGAGAGAACATACACTTTCTAGTTGGTACGGATAATTTGGCGGCGACTGGGTCTGGGCGGGAAGTGGACACTCGGGACGGCTGTTTATTCCCGGCATGGGTAGTAAATGCGTGTTTAAATAAAAAAACACATTGCTCACTTAGGAGTAAGTCGGTCTCCTAACTGAGCATTGCGGACACGAGTCCTCACTGCTATCTGCCTTTATCTCATGTGCGCCACATAAACTTTTTATGCGGCGCTCTAATTGATCCCATAGGTGCTTAATGGGATTAAGATCAGGGCTCTGTGCTGGCCAGTCCACACGCGATACGGAATTATCGTCAACCCACGCCGTAACAGTCCTTGCTTTATGACTCGGTGCTTTCTTCTGCTGGTACCAACAAGGCTTGGTTTCATAGTATTGCCACAAAGTTGGTAGTGCTTAACTGTCCAGGATATCGAGGTAGACATGCTGGTTAACGGGTTTGTCCTCGATAACCAACGGGCCGGAACCGTACCACAAACGACATCCCGACACGAGTATACTGCCAGCTCCAAACTTTACAGTAGGAACAGTACACTGCGGTAAATAGTGTTACCCCGTCTGCCGCCATACCCACACACGGCCATCAGACTGATGGATCGTGTTTCTGGATTCATCAGTTCATACGACCCGTTTCCATTTATCTATGGTCCACGGTAAATGTTCTTTACACCATGCTAAACGACGAGTAGCATTCCGAGTGGAGACGATAGGCTTACGAGCAGCAGCACGACCACGGTAACCCATAAAATGAAATTATCTGAGAATGGTACTTGTACATACTGAGGTTCCAGCATTTTCACTCACCTGTACACTGAGGTCTTGTGCAGCACTCCGTCGATTAGTTGTAACAACTCTCCTGATGCTTTGACGTCCTGTATCACTGATTTTATTTGGTCTACCTGTACGTTTTGCTGCTTCAGGCACGCCATGTGTCGTCCGCTTATTCAGTACAACCAGAACAGTTGACTTGGGTATTCCAAACGCTTATATATGTATATACCAACTCGAGCCATTATTGATATTCTGACGAAGAAAGGGAAATTGCAGACCTACATTCACAGAAGGCTACAAAATATTTACGGAAAACAACGCCGTGAGAGACTATCATCTGCAACCACTGTCATGAATCGTCACTGTGTGGATGAATTGATTCGCGCGGAGAGGCAGGCGAGTCACAATCCCTGAGCTTGCGGCACAATTGCAGTGTGGTCACAATGCCATACAGAAGGTGGTGGAAGACTTTGGGTATCGCAAAGTGTGTGCAAAGTGATCAGATATACACTAAAGTGCCAGAAAAAATGGTACAGACTAGCTTATGCAAAATGCATAGCAATGTCACCTGTGCGCGTACTCGGTTGCGTCCGCCAGTGCGTATATAAAGCGATAGACATCCTTGCCAGCTGTCGGAGATGTTGCCGGCATGATAATGACAAGTAATAGCGATTTAAGCGATTTTCAACGCGGTGTCATAGTTGGCGCTTGTGAAATGGGCCATAGTATTTCGAAGGTAGAAACGAAATTCGGATTTTCACGGACTACCATTGCAAGGGTGTACCGTGACTAAAAGAATTCCGGCAAAACCTCCAACCTACGATACCAGTGTGGCAGTAAAAAGATATTGGGTGAACGTGATCATCGTCGGCTGTCTAGAATCTTTTCACGCGATAGGCGTGCATTACTCTCGCAGGTATCATCGGAATTCAATGCTGGAGCCTCAACCAGCATCAGCGTCTGGACTGTGCAACATACCCTGCACGATATGGGATTTGGCAGCTGACGCCCAACTCGAGTCCCCTTGATAGGTTCACGACACAGAGCTATGTGACTCGCTTGGACACGGCAACACCGCCACTGGACATTTGATGACTGGAAACAAGTAGGCTGGTCTGACGAGTCGCGTTTACAACGGTATCGGGTAGATGGTGGATTCGTGTGTGGCGCATACCCCATGAAGCCATGGATCCCGCCTGTCTGTCAACAGGGAACTGTACCGGCAGGTGTGTGTGTGGGGGGGCAGGTTTGGTAATGGTATGGGGTGTAATTAGCTGGACTTCACTGGAACCCCTGGTGCGTCTACAAACGTTTGTAACCGGCGATCGCGATGTGCCCAACCTTTCTGACGAGGTACACCCGTTCATGTCCTGCATTCATGCTGATGGGTTGGGCCTGTTCTAACAGCACAATGCACCTCCACAGAAGTGTGGGGACGCCCCATTATGGTTTGAGGAGCATTCATCTGAGTTTGGGGTGTTGCCATTCCCACCCAAGTCCCCAGATCTGAACGTGATAGAACACTTTTAGGAGGCCATGCAACGCGCTATCGAACACAGGAATCCTAGACCTCGGAATACACCTGAATTGTGGAACGCTCTGCATGATTTATGGCGTGCATTGCCTGCAGCATATTTACAGAAGCTAGTGGAGTCCATGACCCGTCATATTTTTGGAGTCCTGCGCTCCGTGGTGGGACCTACCAGGTATTAGACTGGTGTACCAATTTTTCTGGCACTTCAGTGTATACGTGTGCATGCGTTACTTACGTCTGGCTATGATCTCCCTCAAAGTAGTGTACTCGGGCAGCGATACACCGCTACCAGCGTTTTTGCCACTGTTGGAACACTCCCTGGAAGTCCTGTTCACGAATCGTGTCAAGCACCGTCTGCGATTCGCACTGGATCTCTTCCACGCTTTCAAAACAGCGACCTTTGTGTTTCAGCTTCATCTTCGGGAGCAGAAAGAAGTTGCAGGGCGCCAAATCCGGGGAGTACGGCGGGTGAGGAAGGGCACTATTGGTGTTACGGCTGCAAAACTGACGTGTTGCTAACGCTCTGTGAGCTGCAGCATTGTCGTGATGAAGCAGTAAATCGCCCCATACGCCACATTTCAGGTTGTTTTGGCAAATGTCCTCCCTAAGACCCCCAAACATTGCAGTATAAAAGGGCGGGGACGATCTGGCCCTGGGGGACGAATTCACGGTGCGCAACCCCACGAATGTCGAAGACACGATGAGCATGCTTTTGGTTGCTCTCCGGACCTGTCGGGCCTTTTTCTGTCGTGGAGATTCCAGGCTCTTCTAGTGCGACGACTGCTGTTTGGTCTCCGAGTCGTAACCGTAGACTCAAGTCTTGTCCCCAGTGATGACCCGCAACAGGAACGTTGGTTCATTCACCACCTGCTGACGAAGATCTTGACAGAGTTCAACACGGAGCCCCTTCTGTTCGAGGTTCAGAATGTTTTTTTTTTTTTTTTTTTTTTTTTTTTTGATTGGAGGTTTAACGACCACCGTGAGCAACTCAATTTGCTATAAGCAGTCGCCCGTCCCTAATTTAGGGTCACTGGTTCCAGGGAAGGGAGAGAGCCAGTGCCGTAAGACAAACACAGCATCCATGCCTCACCGGGATTCGAACCCGGACCCCTTCGGACGAATGATCAGAGGCCAACGCCTTAGATCACTGCGCCACCGGGGCGGCATTCAGAATGTTAGGCACACAGTTTGCACCAATGGGGTGCATGTTCAAACCAACGTCATCATTTCTTGCATTGTTTCCGATGACACATTCATGATGGTAGCACTGTCTTGAATGGTTCTGCGACGATCCTCATGCACCGGTTCCCTAATTTTGTCCACATTTTCAGGGGGGGAGTTGCTCGTGGACGGTCGCTCTGTCCTTTCATTGTCTTCCGGTTCCGTTCTGCCGCATTTAAAGGCTAATGCCACTTAAAACACCTCGCACGACTCATTGTTCCATTGCCATAAGCCTGGCGCAAAATTTCATCCGTCTCCGTTCCCGATTTGCGGAGTTCAACGCAGAATTTGATGTTCGCTCGCTGCTCTAGTTTGCAGTCCATACCGAAATCGCAGCTGTGATATACACGTAGTCACCAAATATCCTGTAGCACAGCTCCCAATGTTCACAGAACGACGCCACTCGGCATAATGACCCATGAAGGTGGCTGCCTTCGACCACTGCTCGCTCATCCGCGTACTGCTATCTGTTTGAGCGCTACGTACCTAGTCTCGGGACTTTTTGATCGCACTACGATCATCATCATCATCATCATCATTGTCAACAATTATCAATTCACTGCTGGACGAAGGCCTCCCTAAATATTTTCCACAACGGTCTGTCTTTTGCCAGTCCTTTGCATGTTACTCCCGCGAAACTTCGGAATTTATCTACCCATCTCCCATGTGGTCTTCTGGGTCTTTTCCTCTCCGTTGCAATCCAGTCTAACATTTCTGCTATCGACCCATGGTCTGTCTTTCTGTCAATATGTCCAGCCCATTGCCACTTCAGTGATTTTTCTCTGATCATGATATTTTCATATATACATACAGGGTGAATAGGAAAGTCCATTTAGCCTGGAATAACTTGCGAACGAAAAGAGGTACAGTTATACAAGTGAGATAACGGAATACTAAAAAGACTACGCCCGATCAAATGCAGCCAATAGTAGCGCCCCTAGGGGCGAAATGCGGAAGTTAGCCATTGCAAATCGAAAACGAAACAAGATAGAGCAAAATTTCCAATTACAAAGTTGTAGAGCATCAATTAATTAGTACAAAACGACATTTTTTTCACACGGATAAGATACATTGTCACCTCAATACCCTAAAATGCTCGAAATCGATGCACGACTTTTTGTGTGAACGTTTGAAGGGAACAGGCATAGATATCAGCAAATACACACAATGTATTGCGTACATGCGTACTTATGTCAATACAGTTTGATAACGTCAGACAAAACAAAAACAAAAAAGGCAAACTGGCGCACAGTGATAAAAAGTTAATTTCGAGTATGTTCGAAGAGTTCGTCATTGCCCACGATACACATTTGTGTTCTTGAAAGTAATTCTGCATGCACATTCCTCAGCATGGGAGGTGTCACACTATTGCAAGCATCTGTAACACGACGACGTAGATCCAGCAGACTTGTAAGCGCTGTTGCATACACCTGATTTTTTACATAACCCCTGAAAACCAAGCTCGCCATTCTCACACAGCGTAACGCAGACCTAAACTTCTGATCAGGGTTCACCTTGTTACTGCTTTTTATATCGTAAGTACGGTACAATGTCACAATCTACATTTGCATACGGCTACATTTGCAAAATGGGAATATGCAGATTCGAATCGTCGTGCATCGGTTTCGGACATTGTAGGGTATTCAGGCAACAATTTATCTTATCGGTGTGAAGAAAATGTCGTTTTGTACTTATTAATTGATACTCTACAACTTTGTGTTTGAAAATGTTGCTCTATCTCTTTTCGTTTTCGATTTACATTTGCTAACTTCCGCATTTCGCCACTAGTGGCTCTGCTATCGGTTGCATTCGATAGGGCGTAGTCGCTTTACTATACCGTTATCTCACTTGCATAACTGTACCTCTCTCCGTTCGCAAGTTATTCCAGGCTAAATGGACTTTCCTATGCACCCTGTATATATGTACTAGCTCATTGCTGGTACATACCACGTGTGTGTCGCTGTGGTTATACAAAACCCGATGCTAGTATCAGGGTTTGGACAAGGCCTTCTAGAAAGTATAAGGCTATGCCATCAGACCGACAATCCCCCCCCCCTTTTGGGACGACACTTTTGTGCTACACACCCTGAGACATTGGTGCCGTGTGTTAGGTCATATGGAACCGTGTTTGAAACCAATGGGGAGCCTTGGTTTCTACGTGACGTCACTGAGAGTGGAAATTCATTTCTTTAATATCATGGCCTCTAGATTTCCAGACGGCGTTGTTTGGGGCGATATCTTTTTACCACAGTTGGTAATTTCATACTAATTGAGAGCAATATAATCACTCAACTATATGTAGATACTATACCCCACCGTGTGTTCCTTTACAGCATGCCAAGTCCCACACTTCAGGATGAGAATGGCGTTGCTGAACAGTGTCTCCGAATTGAAGGTAATAGTGCACACAACGCGATCGATTTTCAGATACAACTGCTGAGATTCAAGAGAGCGTTATACCACTATAATGTTTGGAATCGTTTTGATTCAATTTATGGATTTACAAATTTGTACTAACCCAAGATGCGGTTACTCCTGGTGAAGATGTTTTTTAATACCCAGCACATATACGACTACCTACCTAATAATGGGAATATTCAACCTTGTCCCGGATGACAGAGCCGAGACGGCGTGGCGTGGGCGCAATGAGGCCGTGGTAGGTTGCCCGAGGCACACGTGCCCATTCGAACTTCGGCAGAGTACGAGATCACGTGGTTTTGGGTCGGCACGTCGAATCTTTCGATTGAAATAGTCTCACAAGTGCTTTATGTTATGGAATTGGGGTCGGGCGATTTCTTCCGCCAAGTGAGAATGAAGACATCGCTGTCATGTTCCCTGGTGGTAGGTACCATCATCACCAGGGTAAGCGTCCAGCATGAAGGGATGCATATGGCCAGCGAGGATAGACAGGTAGCCTTTGACGCTCAGAGACGCATCCAGTGGTACCATCGTTTCCAAATCATACCAGGAAAACATCCGCCAGGCATGCACACTGGCACCACATACGTCACATTCGTAACGAGGTACAGATATGCATCACATACGTAACAGTGTTCGCTGTTATCGGGGACACGCACCTAGATGCCCCAGCGTTCATTTTCGTGATTAATTGCTGCACTGTTGCACGTCGATTACCCTTTACCATTCGTCGGAGTCGACGTTCTTCTCTGGGGTTGAAGGCTTTTGGGGATCCACAGTTATGACGTCGGGAGACACTCGATGAGCCAGCGGTACATTATTGGTACACCCGTACTAGAGCACCTCGCGAACAACCTACGAAGTCTGCTGTTTCTCTTATGATTCCACCTTTGGCGCAGTAGCCGATGATTATTAATTTTGGAATGTCTATCAAATCACTACCTCTTCTCTTGGTGCTCACGCAACGCACATGACTCTTCTGTTCTGGCCGGCCGCTTATATCTCCGTGTGGTCGACCTTGTTACGTGCCCTCTATGACGTGCCTGGGCTGGTACACTGTGATTCCGGGGGTGGTCATATTATTCTGGTACAACGGTGTATCTTCCTGCTTTGTAAGGGCCAATATTTTATGAGAAATGTATATTTAGTACGACAGAGAAGATAAAAGCTGATGCAATTTCTTAGCACTTGGAGCAGACTGAGTATATCAACGATTTATCGAGTCTCGCTCCGCTGCTTATATTTCTTCCAAAGAAAATTTCTAGAAGCAATCTGAAAATTCTCTACCAAAACTAATTTTGTGTTCTGTGCAGACGAAATTATTGTATGAAGATAAATTGACTTATATCCAGTACAAACAACAGGTGGCAAGTAATAGCAGAGGTCTTTTATGCGCGAGAGATTGCGATCATTGTTTTGCAACGAATCACATCTCGAAAATGGATCCTTATTATAAAAACAAGGCATTACTGCAAACAACGTCTAATCCAGTTGAAAATTAGCTCCTTTCTTTCGGAGAGAAACTCACCACAGAAATCCTGCAGATAGAATCTGAACGCTTTCAAGAAGAATGACAAAGCTTCTGCCGCGGAATGAAACTCAACACTTCATTTTTCTTTCAGAAGAAATCCCATCCCCGCAGGGCATAGATTTCCTTTGAGAAAAATAGAAGCCTATCCTTTCAGCATTTCTTTTACCAAGAACTTATCCGAGGGGATGAAGGGGGACTTTAGAAAGAAATTAAATGCTATATTATTTTTCTTACACAGGATGTTTCCTCGCTACAGAAGTTTTCTTTCCTTTTTCGCACGTCTTTTGGAAAAGGAACGTGCTGTTGGCATGATAACGTCTGTCCGTCTGTGCTCAAAATATTTCCGTACTTGTTCATTTTCAAAATTATTTTTCCATTGGAAACCCAGAACCGTAGAACGATGATTTATGCCGTATGCTTTTCTTCTGATTTTTAACTTAGCAACTAGAAGCATAAACGGAGATGCTAGTGAAATCGAAAGGTACTTTAATCCATGTTATTGCTTCTAAAACCTTTCAATGTTCGTGGAATATAACGATGTCGGAAAACTAACCAAATCGGTTCTTCATGACTTCACTTTTATGCGAATTGGGGTCACTCAAATAAGTTCAGAAAAGGTTACTTACGGTTAGTCTTTATTCAGCTAAATGTCCTTTAACACTTCAACAAGAGGATGAACGTGAGTTAATATCAACAATAACATTTGGCTGAGAAACACAACACTGATATTGAAGTAGAACACGCAGCCTTCAAATAACTCAAACGGCAGTTAAACAATATCGTATCCTAAATTAGCAGTAATTTCCACAATCAACACTGCTGCTTCTCAAAATATTATACACTGACGGAAAAAAATCCCAACACCAAGAAGGGTTTATGTTAGATAAACGACAATTGGTAGGCGGTGAGAGTACATCTGTAAGATGACGTCTATGCAAATTTCGCGCTCGGCGCATACGCGTGGCGCTAGTAGCGCCCCTCGTAACATGCAAAGCAGGTTTGCTGTAAATACGTGCTGTAACGTTCGTGAGCATTAGTTATCGTTGAGAGTCGACGTAGGGGGTTGTTGTTAGTCAAGAATGCCTTTAAGAAGACGAAGAAGCCATTATCAACAGCTCACGGAGTTTGAACGAGGTCGTGTAATAGGGCTACGAGAAGGTTAATTTTCAATCCGCAATATTTCAGAACGACTTGGCAGGAATGTTGCCACTGTGCATTATTGTTGTCAGCGGTGGTCAAGGTAAGGTACTGCCTCAATAAGACCGGGTTTCGGCCGGTTACGTGGCACTACTGAGAGGGAAAACCGCCGTGTACGGCGTATGGCCGTGGCGCATCGTACCGCGTCTGCGGCAGCAATTCGAGCTGCAGTTGCCACCACAGTGACAAAACGAACTGTTACAAATCGGTTACTTGAAGGACAGATCCGAGCCAAACGCCCTGTAGCGTGCATTCCACTTACTCCAAACCACTGCCGTTTGCGACGTCAGTGGTGTCAAGCTAGAGCTCATTGGAGGACGGAGTGGAGATCTGTTGTGTTTTCTGATGAAAGCCGGTTCTGCCTGGGTGCCAGTGATGGCCGTGTGTTGGTTAGAAGGAGGCCAGGTGAGCGCCTGCAACCAACCTGTCTGCGGCCGAGACACACTGGACCTACACCTGGAGTTATGGTCATGGGAGCAATTTCCTATGACAGCAGGAGCACTCTCGTGGTTATCCCATGCACCCTGACGGCACAGTTGTACGTCGGTCTGGTGATTCAACCTGTTGTGCTGCCATTCATGAACAGCATTCCAAAGGGTGTTTTCCAACAGGATAACGCTCGCCCGCATACCGCTGTTGTAACCAAACATGCTCTGCAGAGTGTCGACATGTTGCCGTGGCCTGCTAGATCACCAGATCTTTCACCAATCGAGCACGTATGGGACATCATTGGACAACAACTCCAGCGTCCCCCCAACCAGCATTAATGGTCCCTGTCTTGACCGACCAAGTGCAACAGGCATGGAACTCCATCCCACAAACTGACATCCAGCACCTGTACGACACAATGCATGGACGTTTATGTGCTTGCATTCAACATTCTGGCGGTTACACCGGTTATTAATGTACCAGCATTTCACATTTAAAATGACTCTTCTCGCGCTTACAATAAGCTGTGATCTTGAAACCTTAATCGATTAAATATATTACCTATACAAATGTATTGCCGCCATTTCATTCCTCTACAACTATTTTTTCGTGGTGTTGGGATTTTTTTTTTCCGTCAGTGTATATTGGGTTGATGTCTAAGTTCATGCCGTTTTTTTTCACTGAGCTACAGGAATCTATTACATCAGCAGGGAAAATAGAATCAACCAATAATGTGCCCCCCCATTGTTTACTATGGTGTCCCAACGTCTGGATTGGCCTGCAATGCCAGCCTTGAAAAAAAAACGTGCAGGTTTTCCTGTGAAGAATTCATCAAGGAAATTGTGGAGATCAGCATCATTGTTGAACGTTCTGCGAAGGAATGCATTAGACAGAGATCGGAACAGGTGATGACCTGAAGGGGCGATATCTGAGGAATAGGCCTGGTGTGGAAGTATTTCCCATTTCATGTCCTGAATGGCTATTTTGGTCATGATTGCACTGTGAGGCCGTACTTTTCATGTTGAACAAAAATACACCATGGCGCCGATGTGGCCGTTCCTGCTGCTTTGCTTCCTCTACAGGGCGGAATTGCTCACAATAGAGTGCAGCGTTAATGGTCTGATGCCTCGGCAGCATTTCCCAGTGAATAATGCATTCCATGTCCCACCATATACACAGCATTATCTTCGCAGGATGAAGGTCATGTTTTGGACTTGGTGTGTGCGTCTTGTTTGGGCTTAACCATTCTCTGCGATGCCTGAAATTCACGTACAGAAGCCACTTTTGATCTCCAGTAACACTATGTGACAGAAAGGGTTTGTGTTGCTGAGAATATTCGCGAAAATGGGCGAGCAAGGAACCACATATGGCAACACGCTGATTCTTGTTGACCTCGGTGAGAGTGTGAGATACCCCAAACCCTAATTTCTAGACCTTTCACTGTTCAAATTTAGTACTTAGAAATAAGCAATATGTACTCTTTTTTGAATACATTGAGGATCATAATAGATCGGAGTACTTGTGTCTCATTTTTGAAAAAGACACGCACTCATTTTTGAGTACATACAGAGAATCAATTGTGAGTATATGTGGTATTTCTAATTTGAAATATATGTACTCATTTTTAAGTACACAAATACATGTACTCGAAATATCCATATATTTCAAATATATGTGCTCTAACTTCATTCAGTTTCTGTGCCCTTTCGGACAGGGCACAGAAACTGAATGAAGTTAGAGCGAATCTAGCGATTCTGACAGGATAGTTTGTAAGTGAGAGAGAGAGTACGCTAGGTGGCGCCACCGTACAAGCGTTCGATTTTGCACATAGAAGGCAGAGATAAATTAGTGGGGGAGCTTAGGAACTTTAACCGGGGTATTTCTACCCGACGACCGTCACTTAACGTGCTCGTCCGATGCACGGCGGATATTTAACGATTGTTAGAAATTCAACCTACCAGGTAGGTTTCGACCTAGGGTCCCTCCATTAGTAGTCTGAATCTCTAACCACTAATCCATCAGCGGCTCGACTTCAAATTTGGAATACATTTACTTCATGCATACTCATTTGATCATGGGATCAACTGGAAGTATATTATTCGATGGCACATCTGGGATAATAGATATACTCGTTGTCTGTCACATGCTGGGCAAATGGACCGCACAATTTTATGACAAATATAGTGATGAAGCGACAATATATTATTTATGAGACTGACACAAAACAAAAACGTACACAAAGATACTTTATGCATAATTAAATTACTTGTGATCAGTGACTTTCTTGTGCTAATTATGCGTCAGTTTACACATTTATTATACAATTTCTCTTGAAATCTATTTCTAAAATGAAGTAATACTAGATTCTATTTAAATTTATTGAAGCAGTTATTTATAAGTATGTATGATTACTTATATTTGAGCATGTCATGTACTCGTTTACGATACGATTGTACTTAAAGGAATGAGTTGGTTCAGATTCTCATTCTTAAGTACATTTTTATTAACAGTGTTATCATACGTTGCAAATTGCGTACCACTGTGGCCTGATCACAGTCAATCTCAGTGGCCAGGTCGCTTATGGTTTGACGCGAATCCAAATGGATGAGATGATTCAAACGGTCCTCATCAAAATGAGATGGACGACCTGAGCGTGGATAGTCGTTGAGGTCAAAATTACCACCTCGTGACCACTCAAACCATTTGCTGGCTGTCCTCGAAGCTATAGCATCCTCCCGATACACAGCACCAATTTTTCGAGTAGCCTCGGCGGTTGTGGATCCCTTGTTAAACTCGTAGAGGAGCAGATGTCGGAAATGTTCCTCTCTACTTGATTCTCCATACTTCCGGACCAGAAAACCGAAAAACCATTATCCACAATAACCCAACGCAATATGATGTAGATAAGTGATATTGCTGGCTATAGTTTGATATACAACAGGCCATCTGCACCATCGTTATTGACTTGGGAAACACTCGTGAAATAAAACGGCATGAATTTATGCATCAACCCAATATATAGTTCAGTTCTCATCTCAGATATCCACATGACATTCGCTCTGACCTCAGGGTGTTGCCAACCATACTCTAGCGAGAGAGAAGATATCACGACATTAAGTTTGAAAGATGCTAAGGAGAACGAATTCAAAATTGCATAGAGAAAGAAACTAAAAACGAAAGTTAATTTAGAGAATAAGTCACAACCTCCGACCGAAATAATTTCTTTTATCTCTCGATATGCGTTACGAAGACCATTTCGTTCACGATCCTTCATCTAACAATTCAATTTTTATCCGCGGGACCAACGCAATATGATGTAGATAAGTGTTTGCCCGATATTCCTATTTCTGAAAATTAAATCTGAAAAAAAAAAAAATCTTGCGTCGGATAGCGTTTATGGTGAAGAATAATTTGTCATTGCAAATCTTCCGTAAGGAATAATTTTGCCTCTAGAAGGCGACGGGCATATATCTCTGTTTAAAACATATTTGCAGACATGTGTGTGCGTCTAAAAATCTAAATGAATAAAATCCTTTGTACTGAGGTTCAGTGTGCTATGGAAAACGTTTTACACATATTTCTTATCTTCAAAGTAACGCATAATTTTCCAGCTATGGAGCAAAATGCAAGTTTTATGTTTGTACATATCCTATATTCTGAAGGCACGATTTGAAAAATTCATTTTATGTCGAATACCATTTACCAAGCGAAACATGTTTCATATATTTTTGAATTTTCATAATGCAGGAGCTATTTGGCGTAAGAGTGAATTTATATACTGTGCCTATGATTCTCTCAAGATCTGTTTAAAAGTGTTTTCTGTAATGTGCACCATTCACTGTGTTAACGATTGCAACCACTATTCCATTTAAATAATTCACAGGTTTCCAGCTAAGGGACATGTACGTACATCACAGCAACAAATGACATAGGTCTGCGAAATAATTATTTTTTTTCTGCACCGTTTTAGGTGTTTCTAATGTGTTTTGATACGCTGAAGTTAGAAATGCTGAGCTTTTCCCTCTATCACGTAAGGTTTTTCCACAAAGTGAGGATGAAGATCGAGGTAAACACACAGAAGATCTAGAAGATTCAAAAAGCTTTATTTACAAAAAACTTAAAAATAAGCTTTATTTTACATTTTATTAATTTGTTATAGCTACCACAAAGTAAAAACCTTTATAATGTCTCTACTTCTTCCACTCGAAGCTCCGTTTAGAACTTTTTCTCTTATGAACTGCTTGCGGCTCCTCCCTATTCAGCATCCAGCAGTAGTCTGCTATCATGTTCACATTCCGCCGGCACGGATACCTCCGTTCTATTTCCTTTATGTCCTGGGGGAATCTCTATCCTTGTTCTTCACTCACAGCGTCTAGATTTTCTGGGAAATAGCCTAGATGGGAGTTCAAAAAGAGGAGCATTGAGCAGCACAAGACTTTAACCGTTCTCCAGTATGTTTCCTACGATGTTCTTAAGGCCAGGGTCTTTCTGGTGGCCAAGAAACTTCTTTAAAGTATTTCTAAGCCGATCTTTCAATGTTATCCATTTTAGTTTCAAAGATTTCGTCTTTCATGAGTTTTCGAATGTCAGGCACGAGGTAAACCCCTTCTTTCAGCTTCGCTTCTGACAGCCGTGGAAACTTACTTGCCAGGTACTTGAAAGTATCACAATCTTTTGGCAGGGCTTTCACAAACTGCTTCATGATGCCAAGTTTGATGTGAAGTAGAGGCAGGAGTACTTTTTGGATCCACCAAAGATTCGAAGTGCACGAGCTTTTCCCTTACTTTTAGCGTCCTGCTTGGCCACACCTTCTGAGTCCAGTGCTTGACTTTAGCACTACAGTCCAATTCGCAGAGTAAACAGGGATACTTGGTGTAGCCACACTGTTGACCAAGGATCATAGAGAGCACTTTCAGATCGCCGCAGATGGTCCATTCGTATTCCTTGTTAGGCTTGGTCAGGATCAAGGCGAAATTCTCATACCTCTCTTTCAAATTAACGGAATGTCCAACCGCTATAGAGGCGGATTTGGTGACTTTGTGAAGAAGTACAGCTTTCAGACTTCTTTGTGATGAGTCAATGAAGAGTCTCCATTTGAACATTTGCATCAAACCGGGGACATCGGAACATTAATCAAGTTCACCGTCTTGATAAAAGTAAGGCACGTAGTCTTTCTCTCGGTTTCAAAACCAATAGAAAGAAGTTCCAGTGGTTAACAAGTTCTTCTCCTATTGTCTAGAGCCTAGCAACTGAGCAGAATTTTTGGAAGGGACAGATCATGGATCAAGTCGTTGAATTCTGATTGTGAAAACAGCTGATGCTCCCTGCAGTCGTCGACTTGAAAATAGTCATCAGCATTGTCATCTGACTCGCTCCCTGAATGTGCAGGCACATCGTCTAGCCTTTCTGGAGGCAAATGTATGGGAATGCCAGGTCCGTGAGACACAGAGCGCAGCGCAGATTCAAGGTTCGTGTAGAATATTTCGTTTTTGGTTTTTAAGCTGTACCCATGTATGTTTCACGAACAAAAGTAGCAGTCATCGCTGTGGTTTTGAGGTTCCCTCCATATCATAGGCACTCCAAAACGAAAATATTTCACCTTGCCCTTAGACCACATGCGGAGTCCTTCTACGTAACTTGAACACACTCGATACGGGGCCCTTGACTTGTCTTGGTTTCCAACCCTTACACCGAAGTATGCAAAATTCACTTTTCCAACAAAGTCCGTGATCTTCCGCTGTTGCTTTTTCACTACACGTTCGCCACAGATATAGCAAAAGCTGTCAGGAGAATTGACACAACCTCTTGAACACATGACAGTCGTAAATGCACACACGTTATCCCTTTCAGGCCCACGTTTGCCTTCAGAGCTGATCAGATCTAATGCAGAGGATCTTAGGGATGGAGTGTCTGACCCCAGGTCCTTAACAATCCTTAGATATAGGAAGCTAGGAGATTTGGGCTAGAGTGCCCGATAGGAAAGTGACACGAAAGCGAGGTAGAAAGGGAGAACAAGACGCCCTTATGTGTTACCGGGATCCAGTACCCGGGTTCCGACGATTTAACGTGCTCATCCGACGCCCGACGGATATTTAGTGGATCGAACCTGAGGTTACCTCCATGGCAGTCGCGAACGCTGACCAGTAGGTCACCCGCGGCCAAGTTCAGGATTATTTACTGGGCTGCCTTTGCTTTGCAGCCGACGATACAATTCGTCCCAGATATTATACGCTTTAGGTTAGGACTTTCGACTGACCAGTCTAACATTTCAAAACCCATATCCTCGAACCAACCCGTAATAACGCGAGTGTGACATGGTGTGTAGTCTTGCTGCTAGTAGTAAGGGCCTTCCCCAAAGTACTGCTACAACATAGATATTACGCATTTGTCTACGACATCTAAGCTGAGCTCAAAATTCATGGTTTTTCCCAAAGCATATGATGGGACTAAGCCGAACCACGAAAACCCGCTCCATACCATCACGCTACCCCTAACAATTATCAGGATGATAAAGTCCAAAAGATACCTTGATTCCGGCACCCCGCATACCTAGTTCCGACCATCAGACAGGTAGCGTGTGGACTGTTACTCGTCACTCTAAATTCCAGTTTTTCATTTGTCTACAGCCCAAGATTGACGTTTTTCTCACACTACGCTAATCGGCGGCGAGCATTAGTCGATGGAATTAGCGGCTTGTGGATGACTACTCGACAGTAATAACATAACTGAGACGTACTACAGAGGTAAAGCACATGTCAAAATGACAAATCTGCAGCGATACATTCGGTCCGTGTAGCTTAGTTGGAAGAGCCACTTACTCCGGAGTGAGGGGCGCGTGTTCGATCGCCTTCACGGATAAATTTTGTTTTCAAAATGTGCCGCGTCCTGCTCATCGTACTGGTGCGAATATCAGTTTGAATAATCTCACACAGGGTTTGCGTGATTTTTGGCAATGCTGATTTGTGTTCTGAGAGAACAGACATTGCAGTGCTTTCCGGTTGCATTCTGTTATTCGGAGTGTTACGTTTTTATTGTTTTTAGGAGCTTCACAAGCGTTCCTAAAATTGTTCCTTTATAGACTTTGGCGTTTGTTTGAACTATTTTTCGCAGCATTGTTCCTCCGTTGAAGCATGATACGACACCCCCAAATAAATCGACACTGACAGCAGATTACCACACTGGACACACACGGGAAACCGCACGATGAAATTAGTGTAAACACTGTCATACTGCCTCTTGATCTTTTCCTCAATGGCTAAGATTTTTTCATGGGTCAAAAGCATAGTGTGACGTTCATTATTGGCTTACCGACGAACAATATTTTTCTGCTTTTCCAACCTGAATCTTTCTGCAGACAGCCAGCAATCCGACAGCAAAGTCTCGATTCTGTGTTTACGTTGAGTACTCTTGACGCAGTCATGTTTGATATTTTCTTACGAGGACCGGTTATCCTATTTACGACAGCTGCGATTTGAAAAGAAAGAAAGAGTATTAAATGTAAACCCAGAATTGAGACTTTCAACTGTTTTACCCAAGTCAACTATTCTGGTTGTACTGAATAAGTGGAAGACACATGGCGTGCCTGAAGCAGCAAAACGTTAAGGCAGACCAAAGAAAATCAGTGATAGAGGATATCGAAGCTTCAGGAGAGTCATTACGGCTAATCGACGGAGTACTGCACAAGACCACAGTGTACAGGTGAGTAAAAATGCTGAAATATCGGTGTGTACACGTACCATTCTCAGAGAATTTCATTCCATGGTTACCGTGGTCATGGAGCTGCTCATAAGCCTTTCATCTCCAATCGGAATCTACTCCTCGTTTAGCATGATATAAAGAACATTTATCGAGGACCTTAGATTAATGAAAACGTGTCCTATGGACTGATGAATTCAGATACACGATCCATCAGTATGATGGCCGTGTGTGGGTATGGTGGCAGCCGGGGGAATGTTATTTACGACAGTGTACTGTTCCAACGGTCACGTTTGGAGCTGGCAGTGTGTGGAGGTGGTTTTCGTGGTATGGTCCCAGCCCGTTGGTTATCGTGGACAAACCTGCTAACCACTACCTTGATATTCTGGACAATTATGCCCTACCAACTCTGTGGGAATACTATTGAACCTAGCCTTGTTGGTACCAGTAGGATAATGCACCGAGCCATAAAGCAAGTACTGTTATGTCGTGGTTTGACGATAATTCCGTATCGCGTGTGCACTCGCCAGCACAGAGCCCGGATGGTAATCCCATAGAGCACTTATGGAATGAATTAGAGAGCCGCATAAGAAGTTTGGAACCAAGGCCTACTACTAAGCAACAGTTAGCGGCAGCATTATGTACTGAACGGAAGCGCATACCTATCGATGTGTTCCAAACCCTTGTCGAAAGCATGTCTCGAAGGGTCAGTGCATGCATTAAGGCCATAGGTGGACCGACACCGTAGTAATCATCATCATTGTCAACCATTATCAATCCACTGCTGGACGAAGGTCTCCCCAAGTTTCCTCCACAACGGTCTGTCTTGTGCCAGTCTCCTCCATGTCACCCCTGCATACTTTCGAATTTCATCCACCCATCTCCCATGTGGTCTTCTTCTGGGTCTTTTCCTGTCCCTTGGAATCCAATCTAAAATTTCGGCTGTCCATCGATGATCTGTCCTTCTGGCAGCATGTCCAGCCCATTGCCATTTCAGGGATTTAACTCTGATCATGTCAATAAATGCTATGTTGTGTTTCTGTTCTAGGTGTCAGGAGACCTTTGTCAATATAGTGTATATTGAATTCCAAACCTTATTCTGTTTCTTTGAGAAATCATCATGTAAAAATATAATTTATGCTAAGTCATCTTACAGAAAAAATAGAATTATTATAAACCTATTCAGGAAAAAAAGATATGCTTCTACAAACATTACTTTTTCACTGTGAATGCCAAACCAGCATTCACAGCGAAAAATATTTAATATTAGATGAAAATCAGTTCACCTAAAAGATTGTTTCATCGAAAGATCCCTTGATCGAAAAGTTCATTTCACCGAAGGGTCACTTGATCGAAAGGTACATTTCACCGAAGAGTCGCTTGATCGAAAAGTCCATTTCACCGAAAGGTCTCTTTACCTAAAAGTTCATTTCATCGAAAGGTCATTTCACCGAAGGGTCATTTTATCGAAAACTTAAGATTTCATTACAGGATCTGTAGAAGTATGGTGCAATTTCGGCAGACAGACCACCGAAACGTTAGGGGATTATACTCAAATTGCACTTTTGATTTCTCCGTGTCACAAAGAACGAAAAGATTTAGTTTTAAGACAATTCTTTTTAAATACAATTGGCCTTGGCTTAGGCCTTTTTAGCAAATTTTAATCATGTTTATAAGTTTTACATAAAAGTCCTGTTCAGTGCTCATGTTCATAATGTTTACATAAAAAGTAAAATTAATAATGTTGCACATTTTTTTCAGGCAACAAGAATCAATTTTAGGTCCCTAGGCCTTTTTACCCAATTTTAATCGTGCGAACTCATGTTCATAAGGTTTACATAAAAAATCATGTTGCACACTTTTTCAGGTAAAAACAATCAATTTTAAGACAATAGGTCTCGGCTTAGGCTTTTTTATCAAATTTTAACCGTGAGCGCTCATGTTCATAAGGTTTACATAAAAAGTTACTTTACATTTTATGTGATGCTTAGGAATATGAGTAGGGTTACAATCTGTTAAAATGGCCTGTATCTAGGCCTACAGTCAAAACATTAATGTTTTGTCGTTGAGAAAAAGTGAAACATTATTTACTTGATTTGCTATGCAACCGTCATGAACATGAGCTCAGCGGAATAAAATTTTAACAAAAAGGCACAGATTTAGGCCTTTTGATTTATGTTATATTTCGAAAAACCTACTCATGGGGAGGTGTTTCATAGAAATTAAAAGTGTATTTTTTATACAGTCCGATAATGTTTAGGTGGCCAGTTTTACAAAAACCCGCACTACATTCCAACAGATCTCTAACAACAAAATTCTAAGTTTTCTATAAACTGACCATTCGGTGAAACGGTCTTTCGATATAATGAACTTTTAGGTAAAGCAATCCTTCGGTGAAATGAACTTTTCGATCAAATGTCCTTTCGATGAAATTAACTTTTAGGTGAAGTGACCTTTCGGTGAAATGTACCTTTCGATCAAATGATTTTCGGCGAAGTGATTTTCGGTCAAGTGACCTTTCGATCAAATAAACGATACACCTGATTAACAGTGCTGAGTATCAATTATTGTTTATAAGGTGTCGTGACCTTTACACGCGCAGTTGTTTACCTGTAGTACCTTCGATTCGAATAAAGAAACGCTGACTATAATGTTTTGGATCATCGGTGTATTAAGCTCTTGACTTCTGATTTTACAGATTTCCTGATGGCCATCCTTCAACGGCGGCTTAAAAAATCTGTGCTCACTTTTCTTTTTCAGCATACTGCCTTTCATAAGAGGTCATTACTCAGTAAAGAAATTAGCACTCAAATGGAGTTATTGACATCAAACTAGTCCTATTGCTTCGCGGAGCAGTGACGTGGCGGAGTGTATTGCGGATTTTTTTTTTTTTTTTTAGATATACTGTTCTGTTGTATGTGTGTAAAGTTCCTTCGCTACCAATTTTCAGACAGAAGGTAGTTTAAATCATACATTATCAGTTCAACATCAGCCTCAACTTAATTTAATTTATTATGGAAACGTAATAAAGAATGCAACAAAAGGAAAAATAGAAAATACTAAGAATTCGATTAAGGTAAAGTAGCATTTTTCTTCGTAAAGTTACTGAGCACTTTTTTTAGCTGTAAGAGATATGTGATAGTTACATAAAGCATTTGCTGTCACTGTAGATATTTTATGTTTGTTTTCAAATATAGTCAAATTGATTTGCTACTTTCGCATTGTGCCAATCCAATGCCCGAGTTGTCAGAGACGCTGGCTTCTGGCCAATCGTGTGAGCAGGGCCAAAGCTCCGGGTGAGACATAGACGGTCTGCCTCTCTTCCCCCGGGGATTTTCCCTTTATTAGCACCAGTGGCTCGAAAGTGGAAACGAGTGATTGTTTATAATTTTAGATGCTCATGGTTGGAGCAGAAAGACATTTTGGCTGCAGAAGGTGCAATACAGTTCTTACAGTTTACACATCCTGTGCTTCTTAAAGGTTTGCTTGAAAAACTTTATTGTAACGATTGTAACGAAAATAAAATGAAAACAACTTTGTTTTTTATTCAATCTTTACAATCTCGGCCGCTATTCTCTAAGTTTTCGTGTTTTGTTGAAGCAACCATTCTTCGCTTGATTAAAGGAAATAAGGTCCTTGTTGGGAAAGCTTTAACTGAATAACTGTGAAGCAACACCTCTTATATTACTTTTTAATTACTGTATTTGCGACATTTACCAAAAAGGACACGATTTCAATGCCTGAGAATTAGTCAACATTCTCCAAATCTTTTTTATCACCGCTAAAGGATTATCATGATGAAATTGCGCATGTTTTGTACAGTTTGCGAACAAACACAACACACACAGACACACGCGCGCGCGCACATACGATGAAAAACTAATTAGCATACACACAAATAAAATAAATTAACACACACAAAAAAAACAACTAATTAATACACATACACACAAATAACAAACAAATTAACACGGAGACATACACACAGACAACAAACAAATTAAAACGCAGACAAATAACAAACAAATTGACAAACACACACACACACACACAAAAACAACAACTAATTAAAATACATAAACACCAAGAATAAAAAAATTAAAACACACACAAACAACAAACAATTTAAAACACTCACAACAACAAACGGATTGACGAACACGCACACACAACAAATAAATTAACACACACACCGATAACAAATAAATTTGCACGCACACACTCACAAGCCAATCCACATACACGTACGCAGGAATTCATATTGTTTCTGAACTTGACGGTGTTGTTCTTGTTCCATTTTTTCAGGTGTTTCGTTTTCTAGGAACCTCTAACACAATATGAGGGTTAACACTACTGGTCGGTGTTTCTGATAATGTGTAAAATCAGCAAGTGTACTTACGAGAACAATGCCCCTGAGCGTTCCAGATTGGTTTAAACAGACTTGCTGTCCAAGTACATATTTAAAGACGCAGATTTCTAAACAAATCCAACAATGTGGGTCAAGGTTTGATTCTTAGATGACGCGCATGTGATTTGTCTGTTTTACCGCTTGGGTTCTGTGACCCGAAACGCGCGACTCGCTAAAGCTATAAACTTTCATAGAGGGCGTAAATCTGTTACGGCCCTAAAATAGTTTAACCTCCTGAATGAAGACGAAAGTGTGCTTTTCTGGTACGCATCGTACGACATTTATGCACAAGGCGATTCTTGTTTTTAGTTCCGAAAAAGGAATGATTCCTGAAAATGGCGCGTTCATAATTTAAAAGAGAAATTGTACTTACTCGCATAGGAATGCATGGAGGGGGTTATAGTCCAAATATTGAACCTAGGATGTTTCATTGGTAAATTAGTAACCTATAAGGAAACACCGGAAAACAAGATTAAAATATTGTTGATCGGCGTTCTACACCACGCTTATCGTCGTGTGGCATTAATTAAAGTTAATAGCGTATTGGAGATGGCTTGCCGACTGTGGTAACTCACGCCATTCAGAATTTGAGCACTGTGTTGGTTTTCGGGATATTTTTTTGATTGGAGGTTTAACGACCACCGTGAACAACTCAATGGGCTATAAGCAGTCGCCCGTCCCTAATTTAGGGTCACTGGTTCCAGGGAAGGGAGAGAGCCAGTGCCGTAAGACAAACACAACATCCATGCCTCACCGGGATTCGAACCCGGACCCCAGACGGACGAATGATCAGAGGCCAGCGCCTTAGACCACTGCGCCACCGGGGCGGCTCGGGATATGAGTTGCATGTTTTAAGAAAACGTTGATTTGAGGAGACAGTCCTTTTCAAAGCTCACCTGTCCCGTTGTGTTAGATTCGAATATTTGCCAGATTGCTTCTTGACAAAATTACTTCATTCCGCTTCCTTAATATTCTAATAACCACGGACTGCAGAAGCCTTTGAATGTTTTTGAAACCAAATGATAGTGTTTAGTCTGATTAGTCAAATCACCGAACGATAGTAAACTGATTTTTAATACCTATGTGACGCTTTTTACATTACGTTCTGTTCATAAAATAGCAAGTCTTCCACCAAACTGACTTGAAAAACAAATCTTCTCTAAAGCATAAATCTGTATAAGTGAATCAAACGTGATGCAGACATGTTATGTGCATGAAGACTAGTAACTCTGGAAAAAAAATATTTCACAAGAAATCCGTAAGTATTGACTTTTCGTTTTATGGAAAATGTCAGTTATTATCTTATCATTCTTGGTATTCAATGGACATATCCTTGTAAGTCAATAACTGTTTTTGCCATAAGGCCCCTTCGATTCAATTTATTCCCACGAAAACTGTTTTAAATGCTCTTTGACTTGGTGTAACGTAAGAGTTGTTCTCACCTTGCACTAGGCAATGTGTTGCAATGAGTCTGTTGCTAATGAACGCTTAGTACAGAGCCGGGTCCAATGCCGTGTTAGAATTGTCATCCTTATTTATTTCATTAGAGTCGGAGAGCATCTCCCCAAAATACCGATAATAGCAGACAGAAAGCATTGTGTTATCTGTTGCCCTTAAGAGGCCTGCCTTCCAGTCATTTCCAACATGAGTAATGCAGATTTCTGCTTATAATACAGCAAAGAATGCACGCGCTGGTACACATAACGAAAAAAAGAGGACGGAATTCTTTTCTCCTATACATCGCAAACAAAAGACTGAAGAGTGGAATATGCATATGCTTGCACTCAGCAGAATCAAGGAAATAATTCATTGCTCCAAGTTTTGCAAATCTCCAACACGCAGGACTCAGACAATGCAATGCGCTAATGCCCGGCATAGAGTAATGATCACCCGGCAGTTAAGGATTTGCAAACGCCGAGGATGGGAGCCTTGCCATTAAGTTAATTGAAGCCGCATAATGCAACAGTGACTGCGAAGTGGTACTTATCCCGATGGAAAATGTGTAGTAGAGGGAACCTCTCCGCTGGCACAACGAGGACAGATTATGCATTCAGATGGAAAAATTATTTACGATCGCGGGATGTTCATGGACGCTGTGGCATTTCGTGAAGGAAGGGGAGAAGAAGAAGGTGGTGTCGTGAGCATAAATAGGGCAACTTTAAAAGCAGAGCCCACATTCCTTTAATTTATATTCATTGCTCCCAAAAGGGAATGATAAAAATCTTGGTGCGTCTCTTACTTCGTACTAAGAGCAACAGTACCGCTTTCTGTACGTTTACACACCTCTGGGAGAGAAAATTATCATGTTTTGTGTATCAAACATGAAAAATCCTCATTACGAAACGAAATGAAGAACGGGAATAATTCTTGTGGGAATCGTGAATCTTTCTAGAAAGAAAACTTCTCGTCTGTTGTGCCTATAAAAACGCATATAAGAAACTGAAAGTAATCGAGTGAGGTCAAGTAAATGCTTGTGTGGCAGTCCGACCCTTTTAAAATGTTTATTTCCTTTTCGAATCCGTTTTTCACAATGTCAGCTTATTTCCTTATGGACTGCTATCCTTTAATTTCATGTAAACTTTTCCCTGCCTATTAAGAAGCTTTATGTTTTCTACAATTCTTACATATTCAACATCACACATTAACCTCAACCTCTGACTTATTGCAAAAACCTATTTTTTACTGTTCATTTATACATCCCCGTTTCCATAGCCATTTTAACTTACCCACACGGATCCATGAAGGAATTCTCACTATAGCACAGACTGTTCACCTTAATTTACAGTGGAAAAAAACTCACTGATAATTCTCCATTCTTTACAGACACTATCGAAAACCAAGGCAAATATCAACAGATCAGGAATGTCATTAATTGCTCTTTCTCTCAACTAGCAAACACCTCTGGACTTGTCAGTTCCCATCTTGAGCACTTCCTTTACCATATTCCCCCTAAATCCATTATTCCGATGTTTTACTTGCTCATATTACTGCAAAACAAATGTATTCTTATCTCCATCTTCAACGTGTTACTACCGTTCACATTCCCGATCTTCCTATTCCTTCCGTTTCGCGCACTTGGATCGCAGTGAATTTCCCCTTCACTGGCCCAAAGAATAAATATATGCCATACCTTTGCCTTCACTGGCCCGAAGGATAAATATATGCCATATCTTTCCCTTCACTGGCCCGAAGGATAAAGATATGCCATACCTTTCCCTTCACTGGCCCGAAGGATAAAGATATGCCATATCTTTCCCTGCACAATCGGATCTTTACACTGCTACTCTACCATCCATTACTCTTCACCGCTTCCGTCTTGGTTCTTTTCCTGATTGCAATTATTGTCACATACTAGCAGATTTCCTTCACGCAGTTTAACTGTGCACCATCATCATGTGATGTTTCGAATCGCTATTTCTTATGTGATGTTTTGAATCGCAATTTCTGATTCGGACGATGCTTCGAATCGCAATTTCTGATTCGGGTGATGCTTCGAATCGCAATTTCTGTTTCGGGTGATGCTTCGAATCGCAATTTCTTATTCAGCTGTTTCCAATCGCTATTTCTTATTCAGCTGATGTTTTGAATCACCCATCCAGGTTATGTGACTTCCCCTTTCATTCAGACTTACCTTTTCCTTTCCACCCATGAACCCTGACCTCACTGTAGATCTGAGATCAGTCCTTTTATTTTTATTTTGACCAAGCCTATTATTTACCATTTTCAAATGCAATGTCTCACTGCTATACGCGTTTATCATCTCTAAAAGAACAAGTCGTTTCTTTGGGTTGCAGATTTCCAAACACATGATCCTGAACTGTCGTCTTCCACTTGAGTATAATTCAGCGCATCAACTTTCTGCTTTTCCACAGTTCCATAGCAAATGGTTCACTGTTCATCAAAACAGAATACGACTCAGAAATTGATCCAATATATAGTGTCAAGCAGTTTCTGTTCTCTACTTTTTTTTTCCTGTTCACGCAGACTTTCATCTTTAACTGTTTTACCTGACCATCTGACCTGAACAATTGTTGTGTTATTTACCGACAGTGAGTGACTTTGTTTTTTGTTTTTTTCTCAAAAAAAAATGTGGGTTATGGTTTACTTTTGGAATCGCATACTGTTGAATTGGGATCTCACTTAATACAATGCAATATTTGTCCAAATATCTGACAGAAATTTTCATCACTTCTAGACTGTCATCTCAATGTGAACTCCATACTCGCCAGTAGTTTTGTATGGTAAAATATGATGGATGTGTTCCATCAATTAATTTTATATATGTACATATTGCATTTCACATTTTAACGTTGTAAATATTATTCGTGCTTTACTGCAATAAATACATTCTGAAAGCACTGAAATCATCACCATTAAAAACAAATCTGAAGTCAATGGTGGATGCAGTCCTTCCCAAATCACTTCCATAACTCTCTGTCTTGAACAGTTGTTTTCGTCACTCTGACATGCTTTAAAAATTCATTCACTCATTTTTCACGTATTCTTCTTTTGGGTATTCTTGTTCCTTTGTATATAGTTTGTGATTATACTTGTCCAACGGTGGTCAGTTCTTCTAACAATATGATGTAAATCTCATAGGGCACTTATGATACAGTATAGATTGGCATATCAGGCGTCTAGATACATCAATCTTCTCTATACCTGCATTGAAGGCCGCATTACACACAGCTTAGTTACCCATGCCTCCACAACTGCTTCCGGCATCTTATTGAACCGATGCTACGTCGGCTAGATGCTGTACTGAGGGCGAAAGGAGGACTTACGAAGTATTAGATATACGCCAATCACCTCCATACCTGCACTGAAGGCCGCATTACACACAGCTTAATTGGCCATACCTCACAACTGCTTCCGACATCTTATTGAATCGATGCTACGTCGGCTAGCTGCTGTACTGAGGGCGAAAGGAGGACTTACGAGGTATTAGATATACACCAATCACCTCCATACCTGCACTGAAGGCCGCATTACACACAGTTTGGTTGTTCATGCCCCCCAACTGCTTCCAGCATCTTATTGAATCGATGACACGTGGGGATAGTTGCTATACTGACAGCGAAAACAGGACATGTTAAGTACTGTATTAGGTAGGTTATACATGGCGTTTTAGAAAAAGTCAGTTCCGAAAATGTCTGAGCTGCTGCAACTTCCCCAATCAATAGTATGATATTATTCTGAGATGGAAACGTTTAGGAGCAACAACAGCGTAATCGTGAACTAATAGGCATCGTAAACTTATAGAAACGGACCACCGAGTGCCGAAACTTGTGGTTCGCCAACACCTCTTGTTCTCGGTTGCAACACTCACCACTCATTTCCAAAATGCCTATGGAAGGAACGCCAGAACGCACCATTGGTGTAAATCATCAACTGATCGATCTTGGTGATGTTAGACTTTTGTAGGGTGAAGTGCTGTAAATCGTTAATCGATTGATCTTGCCGATGTTCTGCTTGTATCGGTTGAAGTGGTGTAAATCATCAAATAATTGACTTGGTGATGTTAGACTTGTGTCAATTGAAATGGT
Organism: Macrothele yani; assembly: GCA_039090855.1. Lineage (NCBI taxonomy): Eukaryota > Metazoa > Arthropoda > Arachnida > Araneae > Macrothelidae > Macrothele > Macrothele yani. The sequence goes on along the minus strand of CM076997.1, from coordinate 19,703,443 downwards.
GTAAATCGTCAAACGAATGATCTTGCTGGTGTTAGGCTTGTGTCAGTTGACGTAGTGTAAATGCCGAAAACTCGGCGCCAGTGGCTAAGCAACCGCACACGAGCCCAGTATCATCAAGATCAACACCAAGCTTCTGTTGGCGGTGATCTTGCTGATGTTAGGCTTCTGTCGGTTGAAGTGATGTAAATCGTCAACCGATTGATCTTGCTAATATTAGGCATGTATCGGTAGAATTGGTGTAAATCGTCAACTGGAGGATTTTGATAGCGTTATACTTGTATCGGTTGAAGTGGTGTAAATCGTCGACCGATATTGCTGATATTTGGCTTAAATTGGCAGAAGTGGTGTAAATCGTCAACTGATTGAACTTGCTGATGTTAGGATTTTGTCAGTTGAAATGGTGCAAATCATCTACCGATTGATCTTGCTGATGTCAGATTTGTGTCGGTTGAAGTGGTATAAATCGTCAACCGGTTGATCGTACTGATAATAGGCTTGTATCGGTTGAAGTGGTGTAAATCGTCAATTGATTGACTTGCTGATGTTAGACTTGTATCGTTTAAAGTGGTGTAAATTGTCAATTGATTCCCTTGCTGATGTTGGACTTGTGTCGTTTGAAGTGGTGTAAACCATCAAACGAATGATCTTGCTGGTGCTAGGCTTGTGTCAGTTGAAGTAGTGTACATCCTAGAAACTAGGCGCCATTGGGCAAGCAGCCGAACACGAGCCTTATATCAAGATCAACACCAAACTTTGGTTGACGGTGACCTTGCTGATGTTAGGCTTCTGTCGGTTAAAGTGGAGTAAAACATCAACCGATTGACCTTGCTGATATTAGGCTTGTATCGGTAGAAGTGGTGTAAATCGTCAATTGAAGGATCTTGATGACGTTAGACTTGTGTCGGTTGAAGCGGTGTAAATCGTGAACCGATTGATATTGCTGATATCAGGCTTGTATCGGTAGAAGTTAGGTATATCGTCAACTGAAGGATTTTGATAGCGTTATACTTGTATCGGTTGAAGTGGTGTATCAACGGATTGATTCTTGCTGATATCAGGCTTGTATCTGTTGAAGTAGTGTAATTCGTCGACCGATATTGCTAATATTAGTCTTAAATCGGTTGAAGTGGTGTAAATCGTCAACTGACTGAACTTGCTGATGTTAGGATTTTGTCGGTTGAAATGGTGCAAATCATCAACCGATTGATCTTTGCTGATATCAGACTTGTGTCGGTTGAAGTGGTATAATTCGTCAACCGATTGATCTTACTAATAATAGGCTTATATCGGTTGAAGTGGTGTAAATCGTCAACTGATTGAACTTGCTGGTGTTAGGATTTTGTCGGTTGAAGTAGCGTAAATCTCACAAATTCGGCACCAGTGGACCCTGTAACAGTGGAAACCCGTTCCCTGGTGCGATTAGTCACGTTCCACAATCTTTTGTCCAACGGATGATTCTTGGTGTTGATGATGCGCTAGCTATCCGACTATGTTGTGCCTAATATGAAATTTGGTGTAGAAGGCATCCTGCCCTGGACGTTATTTTCATGCTTTGTTCTGCCTCCCTAGTTCTAGTGGCTGATAATATTAACGCCACGATCTTAAACGACATTCTCCACACTTCTGTGCTTCGAACATTATAAAACATTTTGGGGAAGACCATTACCAATTGGACAGTGCCTCGAGCCCACACATCGATATACGAGCAGCAATGGTGTGCTAAGAAGAATGTTGAAGATCTTGACCGGCAAGCACCAGGCTTCGATCTAAACTCCATGGAAAACCTTTGGGATGGATTGCCAGGCTAAACCACGAGGCCTAACCCCCCTGATATCGGTGACCTACCTGACTAAGGCTCTTATGGCAGAATGGTAGGCAATTATTGTAGTAACATAGAAAACCTTCCCAGCATTGGAGGTTGTGACAGAAGTAAAGAATGGTTCAACTTTGTAATAATTCCTCACTAATAACAGGGAGTTTTTTCCGCAGGCACGGATACTGTATCAGGCGCAGCTAAAAGGTACACAGGCGCAGCTAAAAGGTACACCCTACTAAAACAACGTCGGCTATGCACCGATGGATTTAGCTCTCATTTTCATCACGTTACGCTAAAGATGACAGATTGTTACAAAATGCAACTAATTCGACAATTAACTTCTGATATTCAGCCGTAGTAAAAGAAGACAATTGTTTTTGCCGGTTGTACCATTCAAATCATAAATCAGTAAATGAAAACGCGTATTCAAAGAGTGTATGCATTATTATAGATAGCAGACATCAGAATTTCTTTTTTCTGATAAAAGGTACACCCTACTGAAACTCGGGATTATAAAAATGGGCTGAAGCGAGCTCAAACGAATATATTCGCTGTCTGAGAAAAGGGACAAACCTATCTTCAACAAGTGATACTTCGCATCACAAAGTGTTGCTCTAAAAATACCTGAAACTAAAAGAAAAAAATAGAGATGAAAGCTGAAGAAAATGAAATACGTAATGACCTTATACCAGTTTACTGAAACTTATTCTCAAACGTTTCAAGTGATAGCTCATAATAAAAAATATAAAGCACGTGGGCGAAATGAATCTTCTGAACATCAAGGAAAAGACCTTCCAGAAGTGGTAGAAATCAGAAGTCTCAAGTTGCAGAGCGTACCCCATAAATCATCTGGAACCAGATGACAGAAATGGAACCCCGACTGCCGGTAAATTAATGTGTCTCCCTTTTAAGGCTGCAAGCAAAGTCTTGACAACAATTATAAGAGACATACGTGAAAATTACAGGAGAGTTTCGCGACAATCCTTTCTTTCTTAGCTTGTGAATGCATCATAGTGATATTTCGAAAATTAATTGCAATATAAACGTGAGAAGAAAATGGCGCCACTTTCTGGATCTTTATTTTTACTCATATTTGTTCACTAGAGGACTGGCATTGCAATTGTTCATCCCCCACATCACCACTTGTTTCTCGGATGTACACGCGAGCTCTAGACACCGTTCTGAAATATCACTTTTAGTTGACTGTAGTTCTAACAAATCCCAGTTTAGAAAGACTGCAAGCAAAATGATGTTCCTGTATAAGGCTTTAAATACCAATCAATAAAAAAATATTTAGCTTTTAAAAATGACTAATATTTTTTACATAGAAAGCGGTTTGCTTTAAATTCTATTTTCAGCAGAAGATTTTCATCACTTTACGGATACTAATAGCTTTATTGGAATTTTAGATAGAACGTTTGTTCTAAAGTCTAAATAATAGACAAGGATGTCAGGGAACCAAAAAGTTCATGAGAAACTTATAAATGACATTTAATGCAATCAACTTCCAAATAAATTTCTTTTTCGACACAAAATTTGGGTTGGGTTTAGATGTTTAAGGATAGCTACATTCAAGCTGGCATGTTAGTGTAAGTTTTGTTATAAAATTGGAGTTTGTGAGCTATCAGAAACACTACATCCCCATGTAATAACAGAAACAGTTCAGAGACACTTGCATTGTTTGACGGATAAAGTGTACAGCGCGCGTAATAAGTACGTACATTCTGGAAAGCTTAAGTAAAGCAAAGGATACTTATGTTGCTTCTGTAAGTAAGAAATAAACTACTCAAAAATGTTAAGAATGAACCTATTTATAATCTTAGACGTGTGTTTATGAAGAACGTCCGTACAGTAGTTAGGCCAGTACAAAACGAAAAGATTGAAAAATTTACCGGAGGTTTTCGCGTTGCTGTCAAGTACGTGTAGGCGCAGGAAATATTTGTGAGGGATTCGTACAACGAAGAAAGCAATGTGCTAAGGTGTATCTCAACCCTTTAACTGACTTGAACAAACAAACTCGGGATTATAAAAATGGGCTGAAGCGAGCTCAAATGAATATATTCGCTGTCTGAGAAAAGGGACAAACCTATCTTCAACAAGTGATACTTCGCATCACAAAGTGTTGCTTTCCACTTGGCTTTCTTATTACCACTGATCATTTAGAGGGATAATTAACACTAATCCTTCCTGACCGATTTCCAGCTGAAAAGATTAAAACAACTGCGTAAACCATAAGAAAGGAGAGAAAACACGTTTGGGTCACTTGTTTCTATTCAGTGATGTGATGTCCGTGTCAGGGGAACCAAAACTTTTCCATCGTGCCTAAGGTCACAGAGCAGAGAATAAAGAACAAGAAAGGCGCGTTCATAACAGATTTACGTTCGGTACTATTAAGTTAAAAGGGAGACGGAATTGTTTTGCCGTAGGTGTCTAAAACCTGGCCTCTATGAGAACATTTTCCTCTGGAAAACGCAAAACAAATATGGTGCCATTTGGTTCGGTTGCATCGAACACTTAAAAGCTTGAAGATGTGCATCTAAAATGCGTACTATTTGATAGGGTATGTTTAAATATAGGGAAAGGTCATAAGGTTATTGGAATGCTGCAATCCAGACTCAGACAAACAAACTTTGTAGTAGCTGTTTATGCATACCAAAGTCTGATAAGCTGACTCCATACACATTGCTGGGGGAAAAGGTAAAATGTTGCCAAACGAGTGAGACTTGGTTATCCGAGAACAGCAATAGCCCCGGCAGAATTTGTCGCTCAAAACAACTCTCAATAGAAATCTGACAATATCCAGCGGTCATAACCGAAATGATATGGGAAATTCCACCGACGTCACGGTAAGGAACCAAACTGTTTTTAATCAACGGATCTATTATCGAGACATTCGTTTGACAACAACTACTGTCTACGGTAACTCAAGAAGAAATATGTCACTCGGCGTGACATCAGATACAGTTTTAGTGTTAATTTGTTGTAGATATTTTGAAAAGTGTTTATCTTACAACCAAAACTCCAACATACATAAATATACAAGACAGGGCGAAATAGGCACCGAACAGAAATAAATGGACAGTTTGAAAGGAAAAGTATTTTCTAACGATGTCCAATACGGATTTTTTGGTCCTTAGTAGGTACATGGGTCATCAAATATCAAATGCAGAATGTAAATCCAACAGCACACAGTCAACTATCTCGTCAATATTGGAACAAAGCAAATGCTCTGCACAAAATTATCACTAAGTCTCGCTAAACTCGATAAATGATTGACACTTGTAGAACAAGAAAGCGGAGCATTAGATGTGAGAGATTCAATCACAGATTGTTCAAAATGACTATCTCCGTACAACATCAACTCTCACTAGTCTCCAAAATCAAAACTTTAAATCCTCAATCGCTCTAATGCAATTCAAAACAACACTCTTATCATAATCGTCCATTCTCTTGATCTGCCGTCAGGTTTCGAAACACATTTACCGAGGCAGAAAATGTAGCGTTAAGTTTAGAAAATTCTTAACGAGAATAAACCAAAATTGACATGGGTACCTGAACCAAAAAGGAAAGTTTAATTCGAGTATAGTACGTTACATTCACCTATTTGAACAAGAAAAGTGACAAAGCGTCCTATTCTGTTGAGTCCAGGTTTAGCCTGCATTCCAAAAATCCGTGATTCAATTTATGGAAAACCTCAGGAACAAACAGCAATCAGAAATTATGTTATGCTATGCATTCATTTCGTGATTGCTCCATGATGGTGCGGAGAGGGATCTCCTTCGATGACTGCACAGAGCTGCATATTTGTTTAAAGCACATGATCCTCAGCTTGCAGCGAGACAAGCTGAGGATCAGCTTGCAGCGTACTGTGACGCTTGTCCGCGGTGCGATCACCTTAATGTGGGATAATTGACGATGTGTTCCACATCACAACGTGTTTCGTAATCTCGATTGTCGATGGATTCAACGTTGAGTTCTACTTCCGAGAAGGTGTCCCGAACTTACTCCCATTCAGCACGTCTGGAATGCGTTGCAGGGAAGTTTGGACGGTTATTTTCCACTACCCCAAAGCAGGCTGAATCTTTTAGAGTGAATGAGCTGTGTTGTCAGCTCACTCATTCAAAATGTCTCCAAATGAACCATAACACGTCCTCAAAAGTGAAAACAAGTCCCTAAAACACAGATTTTAAGTAATTTAAATTTTTGCATGTACTTATCTGTGTCTCATTTAAAATTTATGGACGCATCATCATCAAAGTTATTATTTTCTTTATTCGAAATATACGAAACACTTCCTATGACAATCAAACATAAACAAGTTAGTAAAATCATGCAATGCATTGATTATGATAGACTTTCCAATATACCAGAAACTATTACTCAAGTTATGTGGCTGTTAAATAAATCTCGCTCCTGTGTCCTGATCTTTGACCACATTTCGATGATATTCAACAGAACCGGTTCACTATACCTCCGGAACAACATGATAAAGTTTTGTTGCAATAAGCAGGTTTACGCAAGTTATGAGAATAATGGCTGTGGAATAAATCTGGCTTTTGTGCAATGACCTTTGACCCCATTTCGTTGATATTCCACAGAACCGGTTCACTATACCTCCAGAACAATATAATAAAGTTTTGTCGCAATCCAAGCATTTTAGGTAAGTTATGATGCACAAGGGCAAATGGAATGGAACCCACTCCAGTGTCCTGACCTTTGACCCCATTTCGCCCATTTTCAATAGGGTTCGTCCCCAGTGGCTCCCTACCACATACTAAAATTTAATCGAGATAGAACCATTTCAACGCAAGTTATGACGCATAAGGGCAATGGAATGTATCCCGCTCTTATGCCCTGCCTGACCTTTGACCCCATTCCGCCTATTTTCAATAGGGTTCGTGCCCAGGTGGTTCCCTACCAGATACTAAAATTTCATCGAAATCAAGCCATATTTACGCAAGTTATGACGCATAAACGCAATGGAATGGATCCCGCTTTTATGTCCTGACCTTTGACCCCATTCCGCCCATTTTCAATAGGGCTCGTGCCCAGGTAGTTCCCTACCACACACTAAAAGTTCATCGAAATCGAACAATTTGTACGCAAGTTATGACGCATAAGAGCGATGGAATGGATCCCGCTCCTATGTCCTGACCTTTGACTCTGCTTCGCCCATTTTTAATAGGGTTCGTCCCCAGGTTGTCCCCTACTACATACTAAAATTTCGTCGAAATCGAATTATTTTCACGTGAGTTATCGTGCGGACGGGCAAAGCTGGAGCATTTACGCTTCTTCAACCTACGGTTAGAAAGCGTAAATAACAAAATGATCACTGACTGGTGTTGTTGAGCTGATACGAGTTTCCACGGGAGACTTAGGTATGAGTCAAGAATCGGCGTAAAATATATAACGTCCAAGTAAAGCTGACTTCTGCAGTTCTGTAGGTGGTATATCAGAAAGCTGGAATTCTCTCAAAATGGTTCATACATTTTTTTGACGTTGTTCCAGGTGTCCTGATAACAATGGGGACTACCGTTGTCTGTTTAGTCCGTAATCGGGTAATCGTCCATCCAACAAGTGATGATGACAAATTATATTTACCTCGGAAAATTGGAGGCAGAGGACTACTAAAAGTACAACAGGTAGTAGAGGAAGAAAAAAGAAGCCAGAATGATTACGTCTACAGAATCACTGGATATCTGCTTCAGAAAGTGAATAATGAAAATATATTAAAAACAAAAGAAAGCAAGGCTGAGTAAAAGAGGAAGCAGTTTGAAAGCAGATTAGATGGCTGGAAAAACAAGCCACTGCATGGACACTTTCTGGAATATATTGAAAGAAAAATTGACAACAACTTCACTTAGGCATGGCTGAAATTGGGTTCCAGCAAGAATGAAACAGGTCTGATTCTTGCTGCACAAGAGCAGGTATTGCAAACAAATATTATGAAGGTTAAAATTCAGAAAGTTAGGTATAATACGAAGTTTTGACTTTTTCAAGAAAAATATGAAACTGTGTCTCATATTATACACAGGGCGTCAAAGAATTTTTAAGACTGGCGCTAGATTTCAGCCTACGGGTGCGCCACCAGTGTAATCGCGATTGCGTTATAAACCGTGACCATCTGCTTGCTTTCTGCCAAAAGTACTGCGTAACTCAAACGAAACGGGCGTTCATTAGTAAAGCAAAATTTTGTTCATGTTGAATTATTAAGATGGAACAAAGGGTTGTTATTAAATTTAACGCAAAACTTGGTAAAAGGGCCTCGGAAAGGTACCAAATGATGAAACAAGTTTACGGTGAGTTTCGTTTAAGTAGACCAAATGTTTTCCTGTGGCAAAAACGTTTTTTGGACGGAAGAGAGACGCTAGAAGATGATTAGCATAGCGGAAGAACAAGTTCATCTAGGACACCTGAGATTATTGAAAAAGTGTGTGATTTCGTGGAAAACAATCGATGTGCATCACTAAGAATGATGGAAGAGTCTTTAAACATCAACAAAGAAACGATTCGAACCATCCTGCATGAAGATTTGGGCAAAACAAAAGTCTGTGCTAAATTTGTTCCACACACGTTAACCAAGGAACAAAAATCAAAGAGAAATGCACATTGCAGAGACATCATTTCAGCCGCTGAAGTTGATTCAAACTTTTTAAACTCGATTGTTACTGGTGATGAAACATGGTGTTTTCAATATGATCCTAAAACAAAGCGACAGAGTGCGAAATGGAAGTTAAAAATATCGCCACAAGGCAAAAAAACAAGAAAAGTTCCATCGAAAATCAAAACAATGCTTATTACATTCTTCAATAGTAAGGGTATTATCCACAAAGAATTTGTTCCAAGTGGACAAACAATTACTGGTGAGTTTTATTTAAATGTTTTGAGGCGTTTGATGGGCAGAATTCGTCGCATTAGTCCAGAATATCGAGATGAAAACAGTTGGTGTTTGTTGCACGGTAATGCACCCAGTCAGACCTAACTTCTTGTTCGTAGATTTCTGGCAAAAAATAACGAGCTGTGTGTTGAATTATTCATCGTATTCGCCTGATTTAGCACCCTGCAACTTTATTTGTTCCCAAAACTTAAAATGACATTAAAAGGGTGGTTTTTTGATGATATTTCGACCATACAAACAGCTTCGACGCGTGCTTTAGAGGCAATTCCGCAAAGTGTACTGGAACAGGCATTCGTATCATTATTAAATTGCTGTAACAAGTGTATTGAAGCCAGAGGGACGTATTTTGAACAACAAACCAAAACAAATTATAATTTCTTGTTTGTATTTCTTTTTACAGACCCAGTCTTAAAACTTCTTTGACGCACTGTATATGTGAATGTAACAAAACTGCTCTGATAGATTACAAAGCCAGGCACGACAGGGTTGCAAAGTTTATTCATAATTGCTATTATTACAATCTATAACTAGTTATAATTATTATTATTATTCCTATTTGATACTTTAAATCAATAATGTAGAAACAAATGAATCTTATATGCTATTGTTTATTAATATGTCTTCAATAGTGTGTATATACACAGTAGAGTAACATTATTGTAACCACCAGCCAATATTCAGCGTAACCGCCATGTGTAGCGCGGGCAGAAGTAGACGGCATGGGATTGACCCAATAAGGCGCTGGCAGGTGTTCACAGGTGGTATGTGGAACCATGCTGAGTGCAGTGCATCTGACAGCTGCTGGAGAGTGCGTGGTGGAGGATCCATAGAGCGAACAACACGATCGAGGTGGTCTCACGGATGTTCAATTGGGTTTATGCCTAGGAAATTAGGTGGTCGGGGAAGTAATTTGAAGTCTTCGTCGTGCTCTTCCAACCACTCTCGGACATTTCTAGCAGTGTGACACGTCGCATTGTCTTGCTGGAAAGTCCCATCCCCTAGGGAAGACAATTAGCATGTATGGGTGTACGTGATCTGCAAGGATGGATTCATAACGAATTCGGTCCATAGTGCCTTCCACAGGTATGAGGGGACCCAATTAATACCAGTAAAACCTTTCCAGGCCATAACAATGCCCCCACCAGCTTGTGTTCTTTCAGCAATGGTTGAAGAGTGTTTGTCCTTCTATGTGTCTCGCCTTATACGCCAACGTGCATCGTTCGATGATGCAGAAAACGTGAGTCTTACAGGAGTAGGCAATACTTTGCCAATCAGCGGAAGTCCAATTCCAATCCTGCCGTGCAAATGTAAGCCTTTTCTGCCGATGCACCTTTGTTAGCATAGGTGCAGTGATCATCCGTCTGCATCGGGGCCCCATACGCAGCAGGGTTCGCTGAACTGTCCTTTTAGTCACACTTCCGATAGCCCCCTGGTTCATACCGCCAGTGAGTTGCCCCACTGTAGCGTGTCGATCGGCCCTCACGCACCTTTGCAGCCGATGTTCACCTCTCACATCATTGGCAGGAGGTGCTCCGCAGTTTCCACATCACTTATTCGCATTGGTGGCATTTCTCCAATCACGATACATTTTAACCACAGCAGCACGCGAACAGTTCAAAAACTGCGGTGTTTCAGAAACACTGCCACTCTAGCCCAAAAGCCGATAATCACCCCTTTTTTGCATATCTGATAAATCGCTCCTTTGATCCATGACAGCAACGAGCGATATCTTATGTACCGTCCAAGCCAGCTCACGACATGTGCCTTCTTTCATTGGCTACGCGTTCTTGACGTCAAAAGTAGGAGGGGGTCACAATAATGAGACTCGACTGTGTATATAAGGCACAAGATACGGTAACAATTTTTAAAAGGCTAAAAACACTAGCTACGAACTCTTTGTATGCAAAGTGGCGTCGATCAGTAAATTGTGACGTTGAAGATATAATTATTTTTTGCAAAACGAAACCAAAGCATGTTTGTTTTTGTTTTTCACGTATGTCTTAGTGTTAATTTGATTTAGATAAAACAGAACTTTTGGTTTCAGGATAAAATACTTTTGGCAATGCAAACATTGAAGTCTGACCACCATCAAATTGACATCCTAAGGGGTGCCTGGAAAACTCAGTGGGCACCGGCTAGCTTTCTGCGACTGATAGAAACAAAATGAGGAAGGAAATGGAACTACATGCAACGAGTACAAACATTAAGATGATTATTAGATCAACAGAAAGTGAATAAGTTATTCACGTGATTTAGAAACCTCATTTTAAGTGCTTGAAGCCGTAAAAAAAAGGAACTGATATTGATAAAACATAGCAAAATCTCCCCAAAAAAACTAGCTAATCCCAAAATACTATTTATGTCGCTAACGTCAATGTAAAATCCCCTAAACTTTGCGAACTTCAGCCAAGTTGGCAAAACAGCATGAATCACCTATTATCTCACAGTATTAAATCATCTAAATTATGATCAAAGTAAAGCAACTGAAGTGACAATCGGGTTCTAGCAAAATTGACCACTTTTGGACAACTGAAATTCTTCACAGGATGCAAAAGAACAGGAGAGGAATCATGAGAAAGCTACGTTGGAAATGGGTTGATCTAATTTAAAAGCATGTCTGACTGCCAAAAAGTAAAGGATTTCTTAAGACATACAGTTCAGAAAGAGGATTGAGAAGACCGTCCAATAGTAGATTTAGACTAGATGCTCTTGATGTATGAATCCCAAAACGACTCTTTCCTATCTGTACATGGCACTTAAAAAAGACATTTTTAAGTGCCATGTATACTCTTTGTTAAAACATATATACTCTTTGTTAAAACTCACAAGGAGTCATCCAATCGAGATGAAAATCGGTACGTGCAAAGTACACGCATAGGAAAGGAAATAATTGCAATTACAGAGCAGTTGGGCCATTTATTCGGATAAAACGAGCACACGGATGGAATAAGTCAGTACGTTGTACCAGCACCTCTGCCTCAGATACACGCGGTTGCCCGGCGTGGTATAGACACATACAATTCACGTTTCTGAGGTAAGCATGCCAGATGGTGTACAAACTGATGGCCAGTTTATCGACATTCCGGGACAGGCGTACGTGGCGTCCGATCATGTCCCAAATATGTTCAATCGGGGAGAGCTCGGGCGATAGGGCTGGCCATGGAAGGGGGTCAACATTACGGAGGCAGGCCTGGCAGAGCTGTGCCGTGTTAAGCCGGGTATTTTCCTGAAGAACAATTGCTCGGCTTAGCTGCCACAAGAATGTCAAAACAACAGGTCGTAGAAGGTTGTCGACGTACAATTGTAATGAGGGTAGTGCGGAGAACTAACAAGGGTGTCTGTCCGGCTATCGTAGGAAATAGTTCTCCAGACAGTCAGTCACGGGGTGCAAGCTGTATGTCCTTCCACGGTAAACGCAGGATCCGTGCGCTAACCGGCTCGTCTACAGACACGTATGCGCTGGTCATCGGCGTCAAGAGCAAATTGTGACTCATCAGTGAAGACAACACGACAACCCTGGACGCTATCCTACATTGATAGGCCCCGTTTTGTCGTTTGACCATGCTAGCTGTTGAGTAGTAGTCAGCTGAGTGGCCTCTTCGAATGCAGTCCACGTGACCAAAGTCGCTTGACAACAGACAATGCAAGATGGCTGCGGCTGGTTGGGAGAGAAGGATTCAGTTCGATTAGTGCGGCTCTCATAAGCGCTCGATCGTCGCGTTTTGTTGTTGCCGGGTGCTGTCCGCTGACAGAGTGCAGCTTGGTTGTAGTTATACCCTTCTCGACTCATTGGCGCCAACGTCGTCTGACTGCCGTGTCGCTCTGACCAATCGGCTGGCGATACGGCGATTTGACCAACCGGCCTCTCTCAGTCCAATAATACGGCCTCTCTCAATTTCGCTCAAATGTTCGTATTGTACACGGATCCGACGTCGAGGCACCCTCTCAGTCCGTGGAGGCTAATGCAATCGCAATACGCTGTCGCATTTGTCACTGCTTGCTAGCACGTACAATTTTGACAGGGATATGCCGTTTAATCCGCTGTCACAATGGTCTCCTCGACGAGCGGCCCCATGCGCTGTAGCTGGCCACTATTTAATCATTTGTCGCTATTTTTTAATCATTTTGCGGACTTTCATTAGGATCGAACGATACTTTCTCGGGGTGCTTTGTTTTCATGGAAAAGAGTGTACATAGCTGCATTTCGTGTTCACGAGTAGATGAACATACATCCAGACTTAGCCATAGTTGCACGATGAAACAATAAAACCTAGTGAGCTGTATATGTGTCCCTCTTCGAAACACATCAAATGTCCACTAGCGATAGTCTCCTCTTTCCTTCACGTTAGCTGTATATGAGTTCCTGTTCGGATCACTTCGCTTGTCTACTGGTGGTTGGCTCCCTATTCCGTCAAGATGGATGTATGTGTTACTCTTCGGATCACATTAATTGTGTACTAGCGGTAGATTCCCCTTTCCGTCGCGATAGCTGCGTAGTGCATAGGTGTCCCTTTTCGGAATATTCTCGAAACACTTCCACTACGACGACCTTTGATAGGCCAACAATACCTGCGGTTTCTCAGATGCGGGACACTGCTTTCCTACCGCCGATATTAATCCCCCATCCAAACCTCGGTAAGTCCTTCCCTATTCCAATCGCACAGGCTTCTTTTGCGAACATGCTCGCCCTGTGTGTGACGTACACTCATTATCATAAAAATCCGCACACCATGAAAAAATCGTGAGATTAAAGCAAACAACGAGGAATAGCTGCGGTGAGTGCAGACATGCAAATGATTAAAGTTTCGTGCGATTCCGCATGCCCGCGGGTCCAAGACCGACGCTGCAATCGCAATCCTGACTCTTACCGAAGCGCGCGGTAACAGTCAGGTGAGATCTCTGAGTGACAGACATGCCGAGGAGCCGCCGTAGATGTGCATACGGGCAACTAACGGAGTTTCAAAGAGGCCGTATCGTCGGGATGAGAAAGACACGGTGGGCGGTGCGCCGAATCGGCCGCCATTCGTGCCGGACGGACAGAACGGTGCGATCGCGTTGGGAGCAGTGGACACGAGGAAGAATACAGACACGCCGGACTGGCTCTGGGCGACCAAGACACACCACCAGCAGAGAGGACCACGGGATCGTGAGAGCAGCACGCACAGATGCACCGACGTCCTTGCCCTATATCCAGAGACATTTAGCTGCTGTACAAGGGACTCCTGTGTCCGCGAGAACCATTACCAGACGCCAGGAAGAGGCGAATCTGCACTCTCGAAGGCCCTTTCGTTTTCTGCCATTAACACCTGATCATCGTCTGCGTCGATTGCTGTGGTGTCAGCAGCGAGCAACGTGGAATACTACGGACTGGAGACCTATAATATCGAGCGACGAATCCTGCTTCTGTATGGGATGGGACGACTACCGTGTCAGAGTGTGGAGGACCTCAGGTGAGCGCTACTCTCCCAACCTCACTGTACAGCGACACACATCCCGAACTGCCGGCGTGTTGGTCTGGACAGCCATCGCGTATAACAGCAGGACTTCCCTCGCAATGATCCGAGGGACGTTGAAAGCCCAGTGCTAGGTACAAGAGATCCTGCAGCCACGTGTGCTGTATTTTATGGGGGGACGGCACTGAGCCATTTTCCAACAAGATATCGCCCGTCCGCACACGACGCTGCTTGTTCAGGACTGTCTACGCCATGCTTCCGTGGCATGCCAGATAGCCTGATCTCTCTGCCATCGAGCACGTGTGAGACCAAATGGGACGCCAGTTTTCTCCATGTCACAGTGTTCGTGAGTTAGAGTGTCAGTTGCAAGAAGTGTGGGCCAATCTGTCCCAGGATAACATACGGCGTCTCTTTGACTCCATGCAGGACCGTATCGCTGCATGTATCCGAACACGAAGCTGTCCGACGCGATACTAACACTGACCGGAATGTATACCGTATGTCCGCAGGAAATCGTCCTGCTGTTGTGATGTTGTAATCACTTATATCTTTGGTATGTACCATCTCACTACTAAAATCTCATTTCAATCTGACACCTCCTCCTTGATGCACGGAGTTTTATGACAATGAGTGTGTATATAAATTCCGCGTTAGAGAGTGATGTTGCTGTTAGGTGCTACGCAACATGTCCACTTGTAGCGGTAAAGTTGCTATGAGATGTGGAAACAGATGTTTGTGTCCATGGGTATACCATCCTCGCCTCATTTGGAACTTGAAACCAGCCCCAACTGAAATGAAAATATCCATGTCTCCGCCTTTGACCACTCAATGTCGCAGTGGAAATCACCACTCAGTTTTAAAGGTAATAAAGAAGGTAATCTTCGTCAATTGCATGAGATGCATATTCTACTTTGTAGTTGCTCAAGGTGGTTTGAATTTAATCATAAGAATCCTAATCTGAATTTCATTTTTGAATGATATTGTGATAATCAGGAAGTATGTTCTTTAAAATGACTCGAAGCTAGGGTATTGCATGATGGTATTACTCAAAACCAAAAACTCGTATGAGTTGTTTAATTTATGCAAATATTGGACCTTTTGCAAAATAAAGTTGAGAGAAACTTAACCCGCAAAATAAAATAAATTTTACAGATTTTTTTTTTCGTTACCTATTTAGATGTATCATCGGTGAGTAAAGAGAGATGCCAATGTCGATAATTATTCATAATTGCCGAGGAAATAGCTGATCGAAGTTATAAAAAATGCATCCCTCAGAAATACTGTGTTTTTATAAAAGAAAGGGGATTTCTCCTTTAATTCTCTTTACATTTTACACGTTATACTTCCTTTGTGTTCATGTCAATCTCTCGTGGATTTACTTTTAAAAACCCAGGAAAGTCTTATTAATGAGTGGTGTTTAAATCTGTGTTACCACCTTGAGGGCAAAGAAATCTTCGTGCCTCACGTTTTTCTTCGCCGTAGGAATTGTTTCTTCCACGGCTCCCCAGAATCCTGTTTTAAAACACTGTTCATAGATAAAGATTAATGGTTCTTTGATATTTTTTTTTAAGATTTAACAAGCACTGTAGAAAAAAATGATGTTTACATAATTTCCATAAATAACAGGAATAAAGTAGAAACCATGGAACTCATTACTCTCACAAAAGATTGTACAAAGCATGAGCTTTAGTAAATACAATAGGAATATGGATTAGGAAAAAAAACAGCTTTCAAACAATTTTTAAAAGAGAAGATACATCTCACAAGAGCAAAAGTAAGAAATCTACGTTGTAACAAACCGAAAAGCAAAATATTCTTAGCAGAATTAGTGTAATGAAAAAACAAAATCAAAATATTGCCAGTAAAGGAGTGAAACAGAAATTTTATTGATGGAGAAGGAAATCCTTCAATTTGAAATGAAGTTGTAAATGAAGAAGTAGATGGCGCCACGGTACAAAAACTCCCAGCCTGCTTCATGCAGATGAAAAACCCGTTATATATGCACTATACTGACAAGTCACCGGACAAACCTTCAAAAGCAAATGAACAGATTCGCTGCGTTTTTTTTATTGGAGGTTTAACGACAACCGTGAGCAACTCAATGAGCTATAAGCAGTCGCCCGTCTCTAATTTAGGGTCACTGGTTCCAGGGAATGGAGAGAGAGCCAGTGCCGTAACACAAACACAACATCCATGCCTCACCGGGATTCGAACCCGAACCCCTTCCGGACGATTGATCTGAGGCCATTGCTTAGACCACTAAGCCACCGGGGCGGCACTGCGTTTTTAAGATGCGCGGTACAGATGTAACTGTATAAGTAACTGTATAACTGAACTGTATAACTGACAATAATAAAAAAAACTAAAATAGGCCAAAACTTCCAAACCAAACATGCACGGGAGCAAACGATTAACAAAAATCAGAAAATGAATTTTTTAAGAAACTAGAAGAAAACAGGGATTGCAGATCATATGGCAGATTCTTTCATGGCTTCGTCAGGGGCAAGCATGATTCATGATTGTCCCCCTGACGAAGCCATGAAAGAATCAAAGTCATGCTTGCTTCTGACGATGCCATGAAATAATGCCTGCCCCTGACGAAGCCATGAAACAATCTGCCATATGATCTGCAATCCCTGTTTTCTTTTAATTAAAAAAAAATAATGGATTTTTAGCTATTTGTTTGCTCCGGTGCACGTTTGGTTTGGAAGTTTTGGCTTATTTTATTTTTTATTATTTCTTTATTTTTAATGTTGCTTTATTTTTTCTTTTAATTTGTTTTTGTTTGGTTTTCGCATTATGTCCGCATATATATGTATATATATATATATATATATGTGTGTGTGTGTGTGTGTGTGTGTGTGTGTGTGTGTGTGTGTGTGTGTGTGTGTGTGTGTGTGTAATACACTAGTAGTAGACAACAAATCCCGGTCTTGTAGGCCATCTAGTCTGCGATTTTTCCCGGGGTTTTCCTCTGACTCCCTGTATTTGTGGACGCGCATGCTTAGATGGTTGCCTGTGAAGTCGGCTACGAACAGCAGAGGAATGGCATACCGGCTGTATTAATTTGCCAGTAATCCTTAAACGCGCACCGTCGTCTTTGCGGAACTCAACCCGTAGTGGGCGGAGCAGATGCAGAGAGAGAGAGAGAGAGTTAGTAGAGAAAACATTAGAAATAGGGGTGATGAGTAGTTGACATGGGCATCTCCCGCTTTAAGTAGACCCAAACTGAATGCAGATGATATATAAGCGGGCAACAGAGCCTCCCAATAGCGTATCGCGATCTATGAATATGGGTGAACGTGGTGATCTTAACGGGAGAGTTCGGGTGTGACATTGACAGAATGAGGCCTTGGCCCAGTTGTGCCATGTCGGCTTTGCTAAAGGAGGTGGTGGCTTTGTAATGGTTTGAGGGACCCCTTAGTGTGTATGGAGAGGTCCTTAACCGCTGAGTACTAAACAGCATGTGCTGGTTGATCACCTACACGCCTTCGTGGTCTCCACGCATCCAGCGGTCGTTTGTCTGTTTCAGCACGACAATGCGCCACCTCACCGGACCGAAACTACCCAGGTATGTTTCGATGTATACTCGTTTGAGTTTGGATCCACCCAGCGGCCCCAAACTCCCCAGATTTAAACCCTGTGAAAGCCTTCTAGAATGTCGTGGAGTGAAACATCACATCCATGGATCCTGGACTAACGTCAAGGGCGGGATGTAGACAATGCTGTAACATGCATGGCTGGCATTACCTCAGGAAACACTCTGGCATCTAGTAGAGTCGATACATCGGCGTGTGCAGGCTGTTATTCACGGTAAAAAAGGACCAAAACGCTGTTAGGTAGGTATATCTAATGTTTTGTTCATATATACACCGATGAACCATTACATTATGGCCACCTAGCTAATAAGCTGTAGGACGCCCTTTACCCCACAATACAGCAACCACTCGAAGAATCATCTATCCGTTCAGGTGGCGATAGGTATCCCGGGGTATATGGTGCCATTATGTTAAATTCAGGTCTTCCAGTTCCAGTACATTTCGAGGAGGTTGTGGTTCAGCGCGAACCTGCTTTTCCAAGTCGAACCACAAATGTTGGATTGGGTTCATGCCAGGTGAATTTGGAAGACAGGGCATTAACAGAAAGTCACCAATAAGTTCCTCAAACCAATCCTTGACAATTATGGCAGTGTGGCATGGCGAATTATCCTTTTGGTAATGGCTATCACTAGCAGGGAACACAGTTGCCATGAATGGATGAACCTAGCCGGCAACAATGCTCAGATACCTGAAAGCTGTCGGGGATTGGACTATTAAGATAATGGGATCTACATGTAAAGTGTCCCAAGAAAGCATCGCCCACATCATAACACCGCAGTCGCCGGCCTGTTTCCTCCTAATAGTGCATCCAGGTGCCATAGCCTCCGTTGATAATCTGCGTATCCAAACTCGGCCTTTTACGTGATGTACCAGGGATCTTGATTAGTCAAACCGGGCCACATTCTTCCAATCATGCACGGTGCAATCTCGATTATCTTGGGCTCATGCGCAGAAGGCTTCGATGAACTGTGTGTTGGGACACATTGCCTTGATCCCCACTAATGTAACTGCGGATGATTTTTCGCACTGTGGTTTTGGGGTTGCTGTAAAGAATGCGCCACAGTCTCCGCTCCGCTCCGCTCTGGCATCAATGAGCCGTGGACGATACTCGAAGGGACGACGTTTTGTGGTTTGGCCATCTGTGCACCACTTTTCATACGTACTCGCTATAGCAGCACGTGAACGACCGTAAAGCAGTGTCATTTCCGAGATCGTAGTTCCGAGGCGTAGTGCCATTACAATTTGCCCTTATTCAAACTCCAATAAATCGGCACATCTTCCCATTCTGACTCCGTACACTCTACTAACCGAAAGCCGGTCCTCAGGTTGTATATATACTGCTCTGTGAACTTCACCTGCGCCACCGTTAAGTATCCAGGCGCTCTCATTTCTCCAGGGTGAGGGTTGATATAATGCAATGGCTCATCGGCCCATGTACACAGTCATATCAGAGTAGTGTGACCCCCAATCTAACAATGGGAATGACCACGCTTGTCCAGGAACATCGTGCCATTAACACCATGAGGCCATGGAAGGATCCCCGAGACACACGTTTCCACTGTAGCTGCAGCAGAGTACGGAGGTCCCGGAGATGACGTATTTGTTGGTTGGCACGTCGAATCTGTCGATTCAAATTAATTGAGATTTGGCGATTTCTCCGGCCAAGGGAGAAAATAGACATCGCTGTTGTTTTCCTGGAACCAGTCACGCACCCCATTAGTGATGTGGCATAGAGCATTGTGTTGTTGGTAGACACCATCACTACCAGGGTGAACGTCCAAAATGAAGGCATGATGTGGTCGGCGAGCATGAACACGTAGCCCTTGGCGTTCAGAGACCCATCCAATGGCACACGAACGGTCCAATTTCATACCAGGAAAACATCCCCCAGTCATGCGCACTGCCACCGCCGGCCTGTACTTGACCCAGAAGAGTGTCTTGGTGTTAGTCCTCGTGTGTCTTCTCATGCCTTATCTGCCACCACCCTTTCACTTCTGGGGAGTAGAGACCTCGATTCGTCGGAAAAGGCAACGTTTTTCCACTCTTCCACTGTCCAATGAAGGTAGTCCTATTCCAACTGCAGGCGTCGTTGCCGATAAACCTGGGTTAACATATGCGCCTTGATGCACCGTCGACTCCGGAGAGCCATGCGTAATAGGGTTCACTGTACTGTTATCGAGGACATGTACCTGGGTGCCCCGGCGTTTATTTGCGTGGTCAATTGCAGCAATGTTACGCGTCGATTGTCCTTTACCGGTCGACGGACGCGACGTTCCCCTCTGAGATCGATGGCCTTTGGGGCTCCACAGTTCTGACGTCAGGAAGTGATCGGTGTGCCATCGGTTCATTTTTGGTACCCCTTACTACAGTATCTCGTGAACAGCTCACGACGTCTGCTGTTTCTGAAATGTTTCCAGATTTGGCACGGTAGCCGATTATTATTTCATTTTGAACGTCCGTCAAATCACTGCCTGTCTGTCCGTCGTATTAACATCTGTCCTTGTCGGCAGAGTACATCTTCGTGTCACTATGTGACACTGTGATTCGGGTGGTCGTCGTGTTATTCGGTTACGAATATGTATATGTATACCAGGTTTGAACCGAAAGTAATGCAAATGTGGTCATAACTTTTTTTAACTGACAGAGGTCGTTCAAACTGCGTATTCTGGTAGAATAAATCCTTCTTTATACAAAGGTAATACTCAACATATTCTCTATCATGAGGGATGCATTTAGGCCATGGTTGAACCCAACTCCTCTCGAGCCCTCTTATATCTCTATTGAAATAATGCAGGTGTGGACTGTTGTACCCACTTTTTCACAGCCACTTTCACCTCGTCTGTGTCATCAAATCGTTGTCCCCGGAGACGGTCCTTCATTGGACCGAACAGGTGGAATTCGGAAGAAGTCAAATCTCGGCTGTAAGCTAGATGGGGAGGGGGGGAACCACCGATTAGCCTGATTTGCTGATCATCGGATTTATCGCCAAAGATGTTTGTGGTCTCGCACTGTCCTGGTGATCGTTGATTCTTTTCAGATTCTTGTTCGGTCATTTCCTCATGATGGCTTCTCTAAGCATCTCGAGTGTCTCAAGGTACAAATGCCCACTGGTCACGGTACGGCCACGTTCCAGAAAAGCAAAGAGAATAACACCCCTGTCATCCGAAAAAAACAGTTGCCATGACTTTCCGTGCTGATCGCTGGCTCTTGAACTTTTTAGGCCTTGGTGAAGAGATGTGACGCCATTAAGTGGATTGATTCTTCGTTTCCGGATCTTAAAAAATACGCCCACGTTTTATTCCCTATCACCAGATCGAAACCAAAACATGTCTTTATTGGCCTCAAACGTTTCCAGCAGATCAGAGCAGACTTCCACCCTTCTCTCCCTCAAATCGGGTGTCAACTGCAGAGGTACCCACTTTACACACACATTTTCCGATACTTTAAGTCTTTTACCATCTTCTGTATGACATTGTGATCACAGTCCAGTTGTGCAACAAGCTCACGGATTGTGACTTGTCTCTCCGCGCGAATCAATTCATCCACTCGCTGACGATTCGTGTCCGTGGTCGCAGATGACAGTGTCCCACAGCGCAGATTTTTCTTCAATGCTGGTTTCCCCTTCTTTAAACTTCTTCACCTACCTGTGCAGATTGCTCTTGTTAAAGGTGCCATCTCCGTAAACATTTTGTACCATTCTGTGAAAGCAATTGAATTAGAGATACCTGTCTAGTAACGTGTAGCACCACCTTTCACTCTGATGACGGCGGCGATTCGGCTCGGCATGGACTCGACAAGACACCGGAAGCGTTGGGAAGCCATACGGATCCACGACCCCTGAACAAGCTCCCACAGTTCACGAAGATTTGATGGAGGGGGTAAGAGCCTCGAACATCTCTCTCGATGGCATTACAGATGTGCTCGATGGGATTGAGGTCAGGTGAACTTGCTGGCCAAATACGCGAGGTCACGTCGGTTGAGTGTTCTTCCAACCATTCGGATACAATTCGGGAGCTGCATTGTCTTGTTGCAGGATGAGGTCCCCAGTGGAATATTGAAGACGCACAAACGGGAGCAAATGGTCGTCCAGGATATCCCGGTAACGTTGACCTGTGAGGGACGATGTCACACGTACCAGGGGTCCCATTTTAGTCCACGTAAACAGTCTCCAGACGAGAATGCCACCCCCACCAGCTTGAAGAGTACCCTGCAGGCAAGAAGGATCCATCGCTTCATGTGGTTTGCGCTGTACTCGTATCTTTCCATCCGCATGTACCAACGTGAATCTCGACTCATCAGTCCAGACAACATTTTTCCACATGTCTGGGGTCCAGTGGCGATGTTCCAGCGCCCATGCTAATCTTTGCACCCTGTGATGTGCGGTCAGCAGCTGTACCCGCGTGGGACGATGGCTTATGGTGTGGCTGCTTACACGTTTTTGTGCACCAGCGTTAACTTCCTGAGTGAATTCTTGCACTGTGATCCGTCTATCCTCTGTTACAATGCGAGCTAGGCGACGATGACCCCGCTCATCCACACGCTGTTGTCCGCGGCAGTTGGCCCTTGCAGGGATGCTTTTACAGGATTTGATGTACTCACGGTGCACCCGTGACACAGTGGCTTGTGAAAATCCCAGTGCCTGCAGGACTTTCGAAATGGAGTGACCCATTCGTCGGGCCCCGACAATTTGCCCACGATCAAATGCGCTTAGATCCTTCGTCTTACCCATACTGCGTCCGACTCTTACTGATTCCCGTCGCATCACTCCTTATATTGTCGGATCGCTGCATACGGCATGTCGTTTCCGTTTACAGGTCCGCCCACAGCGCCACATTTGCATAACGCCAGCTGTCTCTAATTCAATTGCTCTTCAGTGTACGTGTATCAACTCATCATCAACCATTATCAATCCACTGCTGGAAGATTGTCTCTCCAAGTTATTTCCACATAATTCTGTTTTCTTCCTGCTTCTGCCAACGCACTTCAGCATGTATTCGGATTTCAGCCACCCATTTACCACGTGGTCATTTTCTGAATCTTTTTCTGTACCTTGGTATCTAATCGAGCATCTTAGTTGTTTAACAGTAGTTAATTTTTCTAGCAATATATCACGCTGATTGCCACTTGATTGCCTTCACATTGATCATTACGGACAGCCCATGTGGAGTAATGAGCGGCGAACTATTTCTTTTAAAGGCCATCGGACTTGGACTTTGAATGACACGTCGGCCTATTACTCACTAATCACCTCATTCACGCTGTTAAAACAGCTTTGTCTTTTATTGAATGAGTTCGATAGTGTAATCATTAGCACCTTACAATCTCGCCTGCTAATTTGCAACCAAATAGCATCAGCACTTCCTGCTGCAATATTTTTGGCAGAATGTTCTATGTGAGTGTGGATCATCATCCTTTCTGTCTGTTCAATCCAGTGCAGGCCGCCTGGTGGCGTGGCACAGCGGTGTAAGTTCTGGCTTCTGACCATTTGTCCGAGATAGGTCCAGGTTCGAGTCGTTGTGAAACATGGATGTTGTTTTTGTGTTACAGCCCTGGTTATCTTTCCCTTCTGTGGAGCTAGCGCCCCTAAATTAGGAATTTAGGGCCACTAGCTCCACAGAAAGGGAAATATTTTAGGAAGGAAGTGTCTGACCCCAGGCCTTAAACAACCCTTAGAAATTGGAAGCTAGGAGATTTAGGTTAACGTACACGATGATTGAGTTGTTCAAGGATGTCGTTTAATCCTTAAACAAACAAAAAATAATAATCCGGTGCCGAAAAGGATTATTCGAATCTGACTCACATTTTCTGAAACATTGATTTTACCGACGGACGATCAAAAAATATAGTACTACTGCACGTTTTTATTTTCGGAAATGCGTCTCAGTGATAAATTTCATTTTTTCAAAAGAAGAATTCTAACGTCTCGGTGATATTTTTTTCAGTCGAAGAATGCTGCAGGAACAAAATTTGCGGAGAATGCACGAACTACCAAGTGGTGTACTCATGGAGTCTGTGTTCTCTTGATAAAGGAATTAGAAAAACGAAATTTCCAGTTATTTTATCATAGCCACAGAAGATTTTTATGCAGTTATGCATCAGCAAGTAAAAAATGCCGAGCAGGGGAGAATTTTCCATCCATTAAATGACACGTCAGTAATTCATGCTGAAGCGAAAGAGAACACTACCAAAACCATTTCAGTTCGATGAATGGGTATTATGCACTCAAGCGATTGCTTTCGATTTTTCAGCATTTTAGAAACGTTCTTCATTGTCAAATGTATATTCCGAGAAAGAAATTTATCACATCACCATTGACATGTGAGAACATCAACAGTATCCTCTCCTTACATATATCAAAAGCAAAAGAAAGAAATATTTTTTTCCACAACCGCTGTTTCATTTCAAATTCAAAAAATCGTACAACCCCACGATCAATGATTCGCATCATAGCCTCACTCATTCCGATGAGGAGCGTTAAAATCTCGTATAAGTACATTAAGAAACATCTCCTTCGCGAAGAGAGCGAAATATTCTGTTCACATCCAATACAGAACTTTTGCATTAATAGAAGACTAATTGGTTCAGCCAGGGTGTTATTCCAACCTTAGATTTTACGCTTTTCTGCTGCTCAAGGCATAGTGGATCGGACAGTTGCAAATGAGCGTACGCAAACTTCATTTTAACGGCCGAAGGGCCGTTTCATTGTACATAGTAAATTCTTAAATGCAGAGGACATTTTGTCTTCGATATAATTACAACTAAGTTTCGTTCGATAGCTACAAAGCTCAATTTCCTGCCTAGTACTGCTCATCTCAGTGAACGAAGGAATACAGGAGAGTAAAACGAACAGAAATATTTAACGCACTGAGAATGGTGCTCGTTTCTGCAAAGGATTTAATTGTAGATGGATATATTCTACTTGTTTATGCAAGTATGTGTTTGTGCTTGGACAGGGAACACGCTTTTGCATCTGTACACTTACAATCGTGGCCAAATGCCCTGCACCAGTGGACTGGAAGTAAAACTTTTGATGTTCGAAGTCAACTTATAGAGCGTAAATGGTAAAGTCGGAAATATACGTATATTATACATCATTTTAAAGGAAATTTTATACTGAATCCAAATATTTTTACAGAATGTTATTACCATTAACAGAAGTGAAGGTACAAGCAAAAGTACAGCATCTAGTCATAAAAAGCAAAAAAAATAGTGGAATTTGTGAAATCAGTGTACGTACATTCAACATAAAATTATCGTACAGTAAATTATTGCTCAATTGCAGGACACTTGAAATAACTGACCAACAAGCAAAATACGCTTTAATATTTAATTGGATAACTACGGTTACTTAGTAACAAAGTGCATATTCTTGGCATGGAATTAATGAGCTTCTCTATTTGTCCATTGGTGATAACACGGTGCCATACGGCCCTTGCAGACGTAATTAAAGACTTTTTGTAAGGGCCATATGGCACCATGTTATCACTAATGAACAACTAGAGAAGCTCATTAGTTCCATCTGAAGAAGGTGCACTTTGTTACTAAGTAACCGTGGTTATCCAATTAAATATTAAAGTGTATTTTGCTTGTTGGTCAGTTATTTCAAGTGTCTTGCAAGTGTGAAATAACGTACTGTACGGTAATTTTATGTTGAATGCATTGTACACCAATTTCCTAAATTCCACTATTTTTTTGCTTTTTATGACTAGATGCTGTACTTTTGCTTGTACCTTCACTTCTGTTAATGTTAATAACATTCTGTAAAACTATTTGGATTCAGAATAAAATTTCCTTTAAAATGATGTATAATATACGTATATTTCTGACTTTACCATTTATGCTGTATAAGTTGACTTCAAACATCAAAAATTTTACTTTCAGTCCACTGGTGCAGGACTTGTGGCCACGATTTTATATTTAGAGCCATGTCTCAGCTTATACACATAAATCAGCGTTACCTATCAATAAGAAGTTTAAAAATCGCCCCTATTTTCCGTATATCCTGGACGTTAAGTAAAGTAACGCATAAGTCGGATTTAATATCCTTATTTTATTTCTCATGGTTATCGAGAAATGTTTCTGCCTTTCTTTTGCATTTATAATATTTATTTTATTAGTGTATTTCCATTGACCGATCAAAAAGCATTAAAACTCACCTTGGTTCTCCTGATATAAACATGTCATCATTAATGTCTGCATGTTTTTTCTCTGAAAATATTCTCCGTCGCACCAAATGCATTAGCTCCATTGCACTTAATGCAGTTCTCCCTATTCCCCGTCGAATCTATTGCACTCCTCCCTATTATCCACAGCACCTAATACACTTCTCCCTATTCTCCTCTCACCTAATACACTTCTTATTCTACATCACGCATTATACACTTCTCCTTATGCTCCATCCCACTTAATACAGTTCTCCTTGGACTTCATTGCTCACGATAGAATTTTCCCTATGCTCAGTCGTACATAATGCACTTTCTCCTATCCTCCATTGCACGTAATACACTTCTCACTATTGTGCATCGCACCTAATACACTTCTTCCTATTGCCTGTCGCACCTAATAGACTTCTCCTTATTTTCTATAGCCCCTAATACACTGATTCCGTAAAAAAACACTTCGTGCAGGAGGTTGAAAATTAATGTAAGTACATTGCCGTCTATGCACGATAAAATAGTTTAAAAATCTTTAATGTAAAAACACCTTAGCCATAAAAGCATTCACATAAAAGGCACACTAGAATCTTTCAGATCCGCAACGGATCCATCCTCAGATGTAAGTCTAATGGATAGATCAGCAGGATGTATACACAGTGGGATGAGATACACAAATGACGTAGGATGTAATGAAGGCGTGCGCACTACAGAGACATAAAAGTTCAAACAGGTGAGTGTGTTATTATTCAAAGTTTATAAAAATGTTTTTAGAAGCTGCTATCTATAGCAAAAATTTCCAGGGATTATGAATGAAACTTGGGTAATCGTCGTTACAGCACTGGTGGCGATGAGCGAAAATCTGCAGACTCTCAGTAAGTAGGGTTAGATTCTTAGATTTGGGAGTGGTGAGAATTCTGGTTTTTTCCCACAATGGTTGAAAAGGTTCGTTAAGGAGTAAACGTGACATTGCTGTATTGGAAGAACAAGTTTTTATATTATATTTGTGTTCTTTAAGGCGAGTACTCAGATTACGAGTTGTTGAACCGATATAGAGTAAGTCCTTCGTTCCAGGTTCGATAGCTTTGAGAGGTATTGCATAGATTCCATGTTTGTCTGATAGCTGTACGGGATCTCTGTCTTCTTTGATGATGGAGTAAATATTGCGTGTTTTAATTCCAAAATTAAGATCAAAAGGTTTATAAATATTTTTCAGATTGTTTATAACAATTGGGATATAAGGTGCAGATCCCACGTAGCGAATGCCACGTTTATTAATTTTTCCCTAATACACTTTTCCCTATTGTCCGTCGCACCTAATACACTTCTCCTTATTTTCCATTGCACCTAATACTTTCTCCTAGTTCTCCATCGCACCTAATATACCTCTCACTATTCTCCATCCCACTTAATATACCTCTCACTATTCTCTATCCCACCTAACGCACTTATCGCTATTCTCCATTGTACCTAATATATGTACTTATCTCAGCGTGTAACGAAGATTCTAAAAATGTGAAGCAGACTATCAGAACGGATTTCAAACGCGCTCATACGGTTTTTATTTTTGTTTTGCATTTCAAATCGGTCTTAAAACAGCGATCTTGCTTTGGTTTTTTTATGTAAAGATACTAGAAGTCACAACACTTTTCTGAAAGTAGTTCCCTTGGTTTGGGTAATGTTCTTTGAGCTCGGTGCATATACTCGCTCTTAACGCCTTTTAACTCTAAGCAAACCTAACATGACTATGGGATGCACTGTAGGATAGTTTTTTCACCAAAAGGTCTTACAGTCTTTCAGTACTACTTCGCATAAATTGGGTGCACCATATCGGAAACAATACCACAAATCCAGGGTGTCTACTACCGAAACGGGAGACTGAACAAAAGGAAATATCTCACTGATCTTTCAGTGATTTACGTCTCAGAAAATGAGCAAAACTTAGTACCTCAAAAATCACCTAACTGTCTACTTGCAAGTGTTCTCCGCTTATAGATTCCCTAATACACATGGCCGACTCACAAAAATGACAGTGACGTCACCAGAACGTGAATATCTGCGTTTCTTAGAAATGTGACCGAAAGCGAGATGATCTTCGATTTTTTAATATACGTACGCACAATCTTTGAGCAACTACAAAACCTTTAGTCCCCAGTTCAAGCTCGAATACGAGCTTTTACACTAGAACGTGTGATGCATACTTTTAATTTAACCTTCCTTTACATATCCCGTGCTTTTATGTAAGTTTGGTTTCTTTATGTTAAATATACTCTGACTTAGCGCAACAGAGTAACTCTCGATGAATCTGAAGTTGGCGACTCCTGGCAACGGGTCAAAGGGTAAGATAGGTTGTAGTACTAGTGAGATATAAACTCAGTACATAATGTGAGACGAACAATGCTTCTGAGACGATTTTTGAGTAAAATTTGTTAAATGATTTACGAATGCTTCATGTCTATGTAAAGAGCCGATAGCAAGCGAACATTTGTAAGCTCTCGATAGTTAAAAGCAGAGAGTTATAACCATAACCAGATGCTGGATTGAGGAAAGCGTTGCAGTGATTTGATTCGAAACCAACAATTCTTTTCTGGCTGAGCGCGCTCAATTTGGATGATGTGCCATAATAGCAAATAAAGTGGATTTTCTGTATATCAAATTTATTAATTTTGTACCCTTGGGTCTAACAGTACATGTCACGAGTAATTAAGTGTTTCAGTTTCAACGAGCAGCGAAGTTATCCGGGTTCTAACCTTACGTGAGCTAAGCTTTAGTACTAATTTTAACTTAGTGTATCAGTTCTACAGGGAAGCAAATTCACTAAGTTAAACCTTACGTAAGTTAAACTTTTGGTGTTTTGCTATGAAGTAAAGTAAATGTAAAGATACAAAACAACAGCCCGATTTAAAACAAACATTATAAATTACAGGAGTATTATTCAACACAAATGTACACTCACTACCTTCACTAAAATATCAGGATAGCCTTGTTGCGGGTTTACTGTGAGTACGTTTCGAATCCAACGAGATCACACATAACGAAGGCTCAAGTGTTCCGTCAAAATGGACTGTGTGTTTCCACAGGATATCTAATTTTCGTAATAAAAAACATAACTGTACAATTGTGCTCGAAAATCCTCTCTAACGATTGTAGGTATTTGCAAGATGTGAAATTTACAAATTTGTCGCAGACGGGGATCGAAGACGCATCGCTCTGCTCCGGAGCCGAATGCTTTATAAGTAAGCTACACCGACGTAATTCTTCGCTGCAAATTTTCCGTCTTGACATATGTGTCACATCTGTAGTACGTAATAAGTATGAATCCGAATCTCCGAAACTAAAGTAGACAGACGTCCTTGCCTTGCGATATCTTCAACATTTTTTTTGTCTGCTTGTCGTAAAATCTTTACGCAAACGAAACCCACTTCAACGTGACATTACGTCTCCAACAAAGACTTCTTTAAGCATTTCATAAGTTTCGTTTTTGCGATATTTGGAGGTGAAAGCAAGACTTTATCGTGAATATTTATGCAACTGGTTGTTGCATGTGTCAGATCATGAGGAGAAAGGACCTTTTACTCGTATTAAAGTCAAAGCATTAGTGCTTTTCTCTCAAGAGCTAGAACAATAATGGCCGTGTTTTAAGTCTAACTTGAATGTATACCTCTCAAATTAGTAACGAGGAACTATACAACAATTATGTAGAAAATAGTAAAACTATGCAATTAATCCGATTTATTGAAGTAGAAATATATAAACATTCGTTTCCAAGTTTTTGAACATCAGCCATGTGGCTTTCTCAAGGAAGATGCACAGAAACTGTTTCTGTAGTTTCTGTCTGTCTTCCTGAAAAAAAACCCCATCTGGTTAATGTGCGAAAGCTTGGAAACGATTATTTATATATTCCTACTCCAGTAAATCGGATTAATAGCATAGTTTTACTATTTTGTCTAAATCTCATTTAACATTCGACGTGTGACCATTTCACAGGCGTATTCCTCGCGGAAAATCTGTACAATTACTTTTGGATCAACACTTGTATTATTACCCAGGTATCTCCATTTGTAAAGGACAGAATTGACAAATCCATTTTGAAAGAAGAAACTGTTTCCATAGTCAGGAATATTTATGTATTTCAAAGCATTTCCTGGTGTAAATATTTGATACGTATATCATCATCATCATCACTGTCAACCATTATCAATCCACTGCTGGACGAAGGTCTCCCCAAGTTTCCTCCACAACGGTCTGTCTTGTGCCAGTCTCCGCCATGTCACTCCCGCATACTTTCGAATTTCATCCACCCATCTTCCATGTGGTCTTCTTCTGGGTCTTTTCCTGTCCCTTGGAATCCAATCTAAAATTTCGGCTGTCCATCGATGGTCTTTTCTTCTGGCAGTATGTCCAGCCCATTGCCATTTCAGGGATTCAACTCTGACCATGATGTCTTCCACTCTTGTCATTTTTCGGATCAACGTGTTCCTCTTCTTATCTCTCCTGGTTACACCAAGCATGCACCTCTCCATGCTACTTTGAGTTGTCTGCAGCCTTTGTATGTCTCTTTTAGTTAAGGTCAACGTCTCTGCACCATACGTAAGCACTGGAAGGATGCATTGATCAAACACTTTTCTTTTAAGACATAATGGCATATTGCTCTTGAAAATTATGCTGTTTCTTCCAAAAGCTCTCCAGGCAAGTTTTGTACGCCGATTAATTTCTTCATCAATGTCACCCTCACTTGATATCTCCTGTCCAAGATAAACGTACGTGTCTGTTATCTCCAGCTTTTCTCCATCAATCGATAAATCTTCATTTCTTGTAAAAGCATTGAACATCACTTTTATCTTCTGAAAGTTCATTTTTAATCCCACTTCTTTAGTCTTGTCAGCAAGTTCCTGGATCATACTCTGTAGCTCTGATGGGGTAGTTGCAAAAATGACTATGTCATCAGCAAAACGAAGGTGGGTTAGATAATCTCCATTAATCTTTATCCCTTTGTTTTCCCAGTTCACTGATTGAAAGACATTTTCCAATGTGGCATTAAAGAGCTTCGGAGATATGGTGTCACCTTGTCTCACTCCTTTTCCAATTTTTATGTGTGTTGTATTTTCAAACAGCCGAATCTTTGCACTTGCATTTTCATAGATGTTATTAATAATATTAATGTATGCATCTTCAATACCGCAGGATTTCAGAGCCATTGCAACTGCTGATGGTTTCACCGAATCAAAGGCTTTTTCATAATCGATAAAAGCCATGCACAATGGAAGCTCATATTCCCTCGCTCTTTCAATTAGTTCTCTCAGTACGTGGATATGATCTATTGTGCTGTAGCCACTCCTGAATCCAGCTTGTTCTCTCGGTTGAGCCATGTCCAGTGTCACCTTCAAGCGGTGTGAAAGACCTTTAGTGAAGATTTTATAAACCACTGATAGGAGGCTGATAGGTCTGTAGCTCTTGAGATCCTCAATGTCACCTTTTTTATGTAGCAAGATCATTGTAGCGTTGTTCCAATCCTCAGGAATTTTCCCTTCATTAAGGCATCGAGTGAAACTTTGGACGAGTACTGTTTCGATTTCTCCACTTGCTTCTTGTATGATGTCTACAGTAATTCCATTTTCTCCTGGAGCTTTTCCCCGCTTCATGTTCTTGATTGCACGTGCAACTTCTGCTGGAAGGACTGGAAGAACTCTGGTACTGGTACCTTTCATGATGTCTGGAGTACATGTATCATCCCTTTCATATAATTTGGAGTAGAAATCTTTCACTCTTGTCAAAATTTCGCCTCTATTTCTTGTTACAGAACCATCTTCTTTTCTCAGTGCCATAATCTGTTTTTTCCCCTTACTGAGATGTCCTTTTGCTATCTTTAGGCTTTGGTTGTTTTCAATTGTTTTCCTTACTAGTTTACAGTTGAATAATCTTACGTCTTCAGTGATACTTTTTCGTACTGTCTTGCATAGCTCTATGTATTCCACTTTGGAAGTCACATCTTCTTTAGTTGTCCTCATCACTCTTCTTTTTTGCATCAACATTTTGGTTTTTCCTGATAATTTGTTCACATGCAATTTGTTCTTAGACCCAGCTAATTTTGTTGCTGTTTCCATAAGAGCTTTGGTTACTTTTCTGCTAACTTC
This sequence comes from Macrothele yani, assembly GCA_039090855.1. Taxonomy (NCBI): domain Eukaryota; kingdom Metazoa; phylum Arthropoda; class Arachnida; order Araneae; family Macrothelidae; genus Macrothele; species Macrothele yani. The sequence continues at coordinate 19,671,390 of CM076997.1, read as the reverse complement.
AGAAATATCCACTTCTTCCGATGTTAGGCCTTCTAAAGCAGAGAATCTGTTCTTCAGTTCCAATTTGAAGGTATTTTGTGGTTTTTTAAGGTTGGTTATGTCAATATATTTTGTTTGTCTTATGAGCTTGCTACGTTCGAGTTTAGTGTTGAGGTGCATCTTACATCTCACCAATCTATGGTCACTGCCTGTGTTGAACTTGTTTAGCACACTGCAGTCTTCTATGACGAATTTTTTGTTACACATAATAAAATCAATTTCACTTGTCGTCCCATTTGGATGTCTCCATGTCCATTTCCTGCGTGGCTTTTTCTTGAAAAAGGAGTTCAAGATGAAAAACCCTTCTGCCTCTGCAAACTCTACGAGAGTATTTCCACGCTGGTTTCTGTTGCCGTGACCGAATTTACCTACTGAAGTTTCATTCTGTTGCCGTTGCCCTATTTTTGCATTGAAATCTCCCATAATTATCTTCAAGTGCTGCTTACCTTTATTATTTAGATCACGAATTTCCTCATAAAATTCTTCAATTTCTTCTTCAGCATGACTTGTGGTGGGTGCATAAGTTTGAATAATCTGAGCCTGGTATCTTCTCGAGAGTTGGAAAACGAGTCGTGCAGCTCTGTCAGAGGAACTTTCAACTTCTACAACTTTATCCTTCAGTTTCTTGTTTATTATAAATCCAACACCACTAGTTCTGCCAGTATCTGTCCCACGATAGTAGAAGAGATGTCCACTTTTCAGTTCGATGAGATCTTCTCCTTTTCTCCTTACCTCACTTAGCCCGACGATGTCCCACTTGATCCTTTGTAGTTCATCTTCCAATTCAAGAAGCCTTGAATCCGAAGATAGGGAGCGTCCGTTATACTATACGTAGCCAAGGTCAGCATCAGATGGCAGCCTAGTCCGTTCCTCCGGGGATTCTTAGCACCCTCTGCCTTCATGTCGCACTGGCCGCTGCCTTGGCCAGGTACATTCCAGCTGCCGGAGACTGAGGGCCAAGATTTAAGTTGTGGAGTCATTTTGGAGGGGTTTGGCCATAACTCACCACGCTGGCCAAGCGGGTTGGTGAGTGTGTGATAGCATTTCCTCTAATCCTGATGGTATAGTTATACCGCTATTGGCGGTCGTCAGAGCCCCTTTAGTGGGAACAGGATGTACCACGAGAAGGCGGGGTTGACATTGGTCAAGGAGAGGCTGTGATGTTACGCATCACCTGACCTTGTATATATATATATCATCATCATCATTATCAATGTCAACCATTATTAATCCACAGCTGGTTGAAGGGCTACCAAAGGTTCTATATACACTCGTTACTCTTATGGATAAAAGAAGCGATTTATCAGATTTGCAAAAAGGGATGATTATCGGCTTCTGTTTCAAAGGTGGCAGTATTTCTGAAACAGCGCATAGTGTGAACTGTTCGCGTGCTTCTCTGGTTAAAGTGGATCGTGATTGGAGAAACAGCACAATTGCGAATAAGCGAAGTGGAAACTGCGGAGCACCGCGTGCCATTGATGTGAGAGGTGAACGTCGGCTTCGAAGGTGCGTGACGGTTGATCGACACACTGCAGTGGGAAACTCACTGGTGGAATGAACCAGGGGACTACCGGAAGTGTGCCTAAAAGGACAGTTCAGCGAAACCTGCTGCGTATGGGGTCCCGATGCAGAGGGATGATCACTGCACCTATGCTAACGAAGGTGCATCGTCAGAAAAGACTTAATTTGCACCGCAGTATTCGAATTGGACCTCAGCTGATTGGCAAAGGATTGCCGTTTCCGATGAGTCACGTTTTCTGCTTCATCGACAGACGTACGTTGACGTATAAGGCGAGAAACATCGGAGAACAAACACTCTTCAACCACTGCTGGAAGAAGACAAGCTGGTGGGAGCAGCGTTATGGTCTGGGGAATGTTTTCGTGGCATTCTCTAGGTCCACTCATACCTGTGGAGGGCAGTATGGACCGAATTCGCTATGAAACCTATCTTGCAGACCACGTATACCCATATACATTGATTGTCTTCCCTGGGACGAATGGGTTCTTCCAGCACGACAATGAGACGTGTCATACAGCTAGAAATGTCCGAGAGTGGTTGGAAGAGGGTGATAAGGACTTCAAAGTACCTCTTTGGGCCCTCAAATCTCCCAGACGTAAACCCAATTGAGCATCTGTGGGAAAACTTCGATCGTGTTGTTCGCTCCATTGATCCTTCACCACGCACGCTCCAGCAGTTATCAGATGAACTGCTGTTCGCATGGCTCCAAATACCTGTGAACACCTTCCAGCACCTTATTCAGTCACTCCCAGCCCGTCTATCTATTGTCCGCACTTTAAACGGCGGTTACTCTGGATATTAGCTGGTGGTCACGATAATGTGACTCGACCGTGTGCATGATTGTGTGTGTGTGCGTGTGTGTGTGTGTGTGGGGGGTATGTGTGTTATAAGTGTGATGTAGGTGTTTATCGAACTCATATTTTAAAATCGTTATCTTCCTTCAAAGGATAGCTACAACCGTGATCGGTATTGTCTATAATTTTCACTTATAGCGATTTAAATTTTCGTTCTAGGTGGAGTAAATGTACGTTTGTGTTTTACAAGATATTTCGGATAAAATAAACCAGATTAAGAATGTCGTTTTGAATCGGGCCATGTTAAAACCTAGGGCTCAAAACATTTGCCGAAAAAGTTAAATTTGAACTCGCACTTATGGGAAAAGTTTGTGTAACACGTGCCTTCTCAGCAAGCTGCACAATTTTATCTGCTATATATGTTCGTATGTCCCTTACCATACACAAAACTGACACTCATGACACTTGATGGAAAAGTTAAATTTTTAAATTCGTACTTATGGGAAAAGTTTGTGTGTGTAACACGTGGTTTCTCAGCACGTTGCATAATTTTATCTGTTATATATATTCGTATGTCACTTGCCATGCACGAAATTGAGACTCATGACACTTGATGGAAAAGTTCAATTTTTAAATTCGTACTTATGCGAAACGTTTGTGTGTGTAACACGTGGCTTCTCAGCAAGATGCATAATTTTATCTGTTATATATATTCGTATGTCACTTGCCATGCACAAAACTGAGACTCACGACACTTGATGGAAAAGTTAAATTTTTAAATTCGTACTTATGGGAAAAGTTTGTGTGTGTAACACGTGGCTTCTCAGCAAGTTGCATAATTTTATCTGCTATATATATTCGTATGTCACTTGCCATGCACAAAACTGAGGCTCATGACACTTGATGGAAAAGTTAAATTTTAAATTCGTACTTATGGGAAAAGTTTGTGTGTGTAACACGTGGCTTCTCAGCAAGTTGCATAATTTTGTCTGCTATATATATTCGTATGTCACTTGCCATGCACAAAACTGAGACTCATGACACTTGATGGAAAAGTTAAATTTTTAAATTCGTACTTATGGGAAAAGTTTGTGTGTGTAACACGTGGCTTCTCAGCAAGTTGCATAATTTTATCTGCTATATATATTCGTATGTCACTTGCCATGCACAAAACTGAGACTCACGACACTTGATGGAAAAGTTAAATTTTTAAATTCGTACTTATGGGAAAAGTTTGTGTGTGTAACACGTGGCTTCTCAGCAAGTTGCATAATTTTATCTGCTATATATATTCGTATGTCACAGCCTCTCTCTTGACAAATGTCAACCCCGCCTTCTCGTGGTGCATCCTGTTCCCACTAAAGGGGTCTGGCGACCGCCCATAGCGGTATAACTATACCATCGGGATCAGAGGAAATTTATCCCACACTCACCAACCCGCTTGGCCAGCGTGGTGAGTTATGGCCAAACCCCTCCAAAATGATTCCACAACTTAAATCTTGGCCCTCAGTCTCCGGCAGCTGGAATGTACCTGGGTCAAGGCAGCGGCCAGTGCGACATGAAGGCAGAGGGTGCTAAGAATCCCCGGAGGACCGGACTAGGCTGCCATCTGATGCTGACCTTGGCTACTTACAATGGACGCCCCTATCTTCTGATTCAAGGCTTCTTGAATTGGAAGAGGAACTACAAAGGATCAAGTGGGACATCGTGGGGCTAAGTGAGGTAAGGAGAAAAGGAGAAGATCTCATCGAACTGAAAAGTGGACATCTCTTCTACTATCGTGGGACAGATACTGGCAGAACTAGTGGTGTTGGATTTATAATAAACAAGAAACTGAAGGATAAAGTTGTAGAAGTTGAAAGTTCCTCTGACAGAGCTGCACGACTTGTTATCCAACTCTCGAAAAGATACCAGGTTCAGATTATTCAAACTTATGCACCCACCACAAGTCATCCTGAAGAAGAAATTGAAGAATTTTATGAGGAAATTTGTCATCTAAATAATAAAAGGTAAGCAAAGCACTTGAAAATAATTATGGGAGATTTCAATGCAAAAATAGGGCAACGGCAACAGAATGAAACTTCAGTAGGTAACCTGGTCATGGCAACAGAAAACCAGCGTGGAAATACTCTCGTTGAGTTTGCAGAGGCAGAAGGGTTTTTCATCTTGAACTCCTTCTTCAAGAAAAAGCCACACAGGAAATGGACATGGAGACATCCAAATGGGACGACAAGTGAAATTGATTTTATTATGTGTAACAAAAAATTCGTCATAGAAGACTGCAGTGTGCTAAACAAGTTCAACACAGGTAGTGACCTCATAGATTGCGAGATGTAAGATGCACCTCAACACTAAACTTGAACGTGGCAAGCCCATAAGACAAACAAAATCTATTGACATAACCAACCTTAAAAACACCATAATACCTTCAAGTTAGAACTGAAGAACAGGTTCTCTGCTTTAGAAGGCCTAACATCGGAAGAAGTGGACATCTTATTGAAGTTAACAGAAAAGTAACCAAAGCTCTTATGGAAACAAAAGCAACAAAATTAGCTGGGTCTAAGAACAAGTTGCATGTGAACAAATTATCAGGAAAAACCAAAATGTTGATGCAAAAAAAAGAAGAGAGATGAGGACAACTAAAGAAGATGTGACTTCCAAAGTGGAATATATAGAGCCATGCAAGACAGTAAGAAAAAGTATCACTGAAGACGTAAGAAAATTCAACTGTGAACTAGTGAGGAAAGCAATTGAAAACAACCAAAGCCTAAAGATAGGCAAAGAGACATCTCAGGTAAGGGAAGAAAAAACAGATTATGGCACTGAGAAAAGAAGATGGTTCTGTAACAAGAAATAGAGGCGAAATTTATGACAAGAGTGAAAGATTTCTACTCCAAATTATATGAAAGGGATCTAAGATATATGCACTCCAGACATCATGAAAGATACCAGTACCAGAGTTCCTCTCCAGTCCTTCCAGCAGAAGTTGCACATGCAATCAAGAACATGAAGCGAGGAAAAGCTCCAGGAGAAGATGGAATTACTGTAGGACATCATACAAGAAGCAAGTGGAGAAATCGAAACAGTTAAATTTTTAAATTCGTACTTATGGGAAAAGTTTGTGTGTGTAACACGTGGCTTCTCAGCAAGTTGCATAATTTTGTCTGCTATATATATTCGTATGTCACTTGCCATGCACAAAACTGAGACTCATGACACTTGATGGAAAAGTTAAATTTTTAAATTCGTACTTATGGGAAAAGTTTGTGTGTGTAACACGTGGCTTCTCAGCAAGTTGCATAATTTTATCTGCTATATATATTCGTATGTCACTTGCCATGCACAAAACTGAGACTCACGACACTTGATGGAAAAGGTTAATTTTTAAATTCGTACTTATGGGAAAAGTTTGTGTGTGTAACACGTGGCTTCTCAGCAAGTTGCATAATTTTATCTGCTATATATATTCGTATGTCACTTGCCATGCACAAAACTGAGACTCACGACACTTGATGGAAAAGTTAGATTTCTAAATTCGTACTTATGGGGAAAGTTTACGTAACTCGCGTGTGACCTATATCGTGGAATGTGTGGTGTTTTTTTCAGCACAATTTATGAAAGTTAAGCCATTTTCCAGTTAAATGTCTAACTTACTACAACTCATCTGCAGGGCTTTGCATCGGAAAAGTTGATCAATGCATGAAGATTGTGATATATCGGATGACAGTTGGATGAAAATTTTATTTTTTATTTTTTCCAGTACAATGTGAAATTCAAATGTGTGTCTAATACACTCAGAAAGAAAAAAGTACATTTAGGAATTTAGAAGATTATGGATGAATTTGATTATTACTCATGATACGGAATTTTAAAAGTTGTTTTTTCTAAACTGAAAAATAAATTCTGAAATTTTTGGCGCGAAGCATGCAAAGTTTCATCTCAAAGTTCCAAAAATAAGAAAACGCTGAAAACTGCGAGACAAACTTTGTTCATAATTTAAGCTACAAAGTGCGAGCACGTTTTGACGTAGAACTACGTATTTCTCCCGTTGGGAAGAGAAAGATTGCATCGGGAGCATGGGTACAACGAAAACATGTCACAATTTGAACGCTTATAGTTTCGAAACTAATAATCGTAGAGTAATACATAATGCATCATTAGATAGTTTATAGAGTCCCATGTATTACAAAAACAAGTTTTATTCCTCCATCCCTTAACCCTTTTGTACAGTATCGTTAGAAAATTAAGCTAAATTTCGTGCGTATTTGTTTCGCCGCAAACCGTTTTAAGGTTGATAACTTGTGAATAGATAAAATGGTAGCGATGAGCTCAGCCCTGCATTCCGTAGCTGGCGATCAGAGCTAACGGTCGTATGTAATAAACTGGATTTGAAAGTTATTTATTTTTTAAACAAAAAATTTGGTGACAGAAGTTTCGCAGTGCCGTGAAAATCCCAAATTATTATAAGAAGCAACGAAAGTTGAAGAAACAGCTAGAAGAGAACGAGAGGAATCCGAAAACGCCCACTAAGTAATCAACTGAAAGGTCACGGGAATGTATGGAACGTCAAAACTTGCGCGCCAGGATGCTTTTCATCCGAGTTCGACTCTACAGCCACAACCTTCCCCTTCAACTGCACAAATCGAGCCTGAACAGCAAAAACTGATAGATTGATGTCATCAATCTAAATTTTCAAATTTTCGCACCGAGCATGGAATACCAATGCACATCGCTAGTCTTCACAACTTCGCTGGATAATGAAAGTATTACGTCTCAAACCTTTACACAACCGATGCATTCTGAACCTAGACAAGAACAAGAGCGACAACAAGAAGAGTACATTAGGCCCGAGACGTAGCGCCAAATTTATAACAAGGCAACTGAGAAGTTTGAAAAGTTGTTTCTGTTGAACGAGATCTTCCGAAACCCTTTTAGCGATAACTACTGATAATGATGATACTAAGCCTTCTACTTCTACTAACATTAATTTATAATCCCCATAAGTTACTATGATGTGTACATAGTATAAGTTGCTTTTAAGTAAATAAATTAAAACATTTATTTCGTTTTATTTCTTAAAAATGTTAAATCTGAAAAAATCAAACTGGCACAGGAACAACTCTGCCGCAACCTACAACGTAGGGCTACCTCAACTGTCCTTCGCTAAACACTTTATGGACGTAGAAGAATTGAGATAGTGCCATGACATAGTGACACTCGACGTAGTCCTACATTGTAGGTTGCGCCACAGACCATTTTGATTTTTTTAATGGGACAGTTACAAACTGAGATATATGAAATGCGAAAACGGCAGTGCGCTAACTCGCAAAATTAGGTAGTTGCGTGCTTAGTAAGCAACTGTGCTTCTTGAGATCCAAGAAATTGACTGAAAGTATTTCCTTTAAAAAATATATTGAAATAAATATATTTCCAATCTGTCACACAGAAGAATAGTTATTGAACCAAATAAAAATATGTCCACCAGATAGTGGGGAAACTCTGCGAACAGATAGTAACAAGTTAGAAAAATCATGCAATGCATTGATTATAATACGCTATCCAACATAACAGAAATCATTACTCAAGTTATGAGGATAATGGCTGTAGAATAAATATCGCTCCTATGACTTGACCCTTGACCCCATTTCGATGATATTCAACAGAACTGGTAAAGTATACTTCCGGAACAACATGATAAAGTTTTGTCTCAGCCGAACCTTTTTTACGAAAGTTATGATGCATAAGGGAAATGTAATGCATCCCGCTCCTATGTTCTGACCTTTGTCCTCCTTTCGCCTATTTTCAAAAGGGTTCGTCCCCAGGTGGTCCCACACCACATAGTAAAATTTAATCGAAATCGAACCATTTTTCAGGAAGTTATGACGCATAAAAGCAACGGAATGCATCCCGCTGCTATATCCTGCCCTTTGACCCCACTTCACCTATTTTCAATAGGGTTCGTCCCCAGGTGGCCCTCTACTACATACTGAAATCGCATTGAAATCGAACCATTTTTACTCAAGGTATTACGCATAAGGGCATGGAATGCATCCCGTTCTTATGTGCTAACCTTTGACCCCATTTCGCCCATTTTCAATAGGGTTCGTCCCCAGGTGGTCCCCTAGCACATACAAATATTTCATCGAAATCGAACCATTTTTACGTGAGAGTTCGTGCGAACAGACAGACAAAGCTGGAGCATATACCCTTCTTCAACCTACGGTTGGAAAGCGTAAAAAACAGCACGGACTTCCATCCATAAAAAATAACACCATCCTGTCCAAAAGAAGTTTTTGTTCTTCGCATGGATACACAAGACACGTGATCTTGAAACAGACAGATGGATGGATGGGTGGAGAAACGATTGTCATACGTGCTTGCCTTATTTTTTGTCTCAGACGCTAAAATTAGATTATTTTTAATAAAATGGATCTAGTTTGTCGAGAAACGGTAGGAAAAACTTAAAGCTCTCTACAGAACAACCAAAATTACGCATTTTAACCCTTTAACGCCCATGACCCAAAAATCTTTTATCACTCCAAACACCATAATGCCCGAAACTGTCTGTTGGTTCCCTTCTTTGTTTAATAACAACAATAGCGACTGTGGGTGACTCCTCACTCTAGGCAGAGGTTTCGGACGGCTACGGCCGTTTGCATGCACGGGCATTTTGGGCGTTATGGTCATTAAAGAGAAGACACAAAAAGTGACTTCCTCTTTTTGTGGTTTAAGGCAGCAAACAAAATGTGTGCTTAAAGATGTTTATTAAAAATTTGGGTTATACGGTTACACATTTTTCAAGGGATCAACTAATGTCAACATATACACTGCCGGACAATTGCTAAGGACGGATGACAATAGCAACGATAGCAACCATAAAATGGAAGGCAGGAAAATGTGGAAATTAGCATAAGTGCGGGATACAGTAAGACGTGTTGTGCGTATGCAAATTTTGGATTGCCGAACTTGTTCGTGACGTCATAGAGCTGATAAGAGATATAAAGGATTTGACGCGTATTGACCGTTGTTGTTCAAACACAAAGTTGAAAGGGAAAGAATCAATTGACGAACTTGCAATTTTCAGTATGTCTTCCCGACATCACCTAGATGATTTTACGCGTGGCCGTATTATTGGCAAGATTGAAGAAGGGCGAAAAATAACAGTTGTTGCCAGGGAGTTCGACGTCAGCCACAGTGTTGTTTCAAGGCTTTGGAAATCATTTCAAACAAATGGAGAGCGTAGCAAACGTCACGGGGGAGGTCGTGTTTGCAGTACGACACCTGCAGAAGATCGGTACATAGTGCGATCAACAAAAAGACACCGGCGCAGCACAGCTAGCGAGGTAGCAAATCAGTTTATGGCTGCTACTGGCAAGCGGATCTCCCGAAAAACTGTCGCCAGACGTTTGCATGAAGGAGGACTATACGCCCGCCGTCCTGTTGTGTACATCCCATTGTCCAGAGGTCACCGTACTGCCCGTTTGCAATGGTGCCATCAATATCGCAATTGGACTGATAACGACTGGTCTGCTGTCCTCTTCTCAGATGAGAGTAGATACAGTCTATCGTCTGATTGTCGACGACGACAAATGATCTGGCGTGATAGTGGTACTGCATATTGTCCAGCAAACATACAGGAAAGGGACCGATATCCGACATGTAGTGTCATGGTATGGGTTGGCATCATGATCAATGGCCGTACGTCCCTCTATGTGCTTCCAACTGGGACTATGACTGGCCAATGATACATTATTGATGTTCTGCTACCTCATGTTCACATGTTCCGTGGTGCTGTCGGTGATAGATTTATTTTCATGGACGACAACGCAACATGTCATCGAACAGTCGCTGTCCAGGAGTGTCTTGAGATCGAGGATATTCAACGCCTCGTATGGCCAACACGTTCTCCAGATCTGAATCCCATTGAAAATGTGTGGGATGCTTTGAGGAGGAGTCTTGCTGGTCGCCAATGCCCTCCAATAAACAAGGACACCCTCATCCGTGCACTGACAGAGGAATGGGATAAATTACCCCAACAGCTGCTTGATAATGTTGTGCAAAGCATGACACGACGTGTGGAATCTTGCATCGCCCTTTATGGTGGCCATATCCCGTATTGACATCTTACGCCGGAACGCCTGCGGACGGTAATTGCATTTTTCACGTTTACGTATTCTGCACAAAATGGCCTGTTTGTCCCTTGAACACGTTCCAAAGCCTTCTGGATTTCAGAGCACAATAAATTGTCTTTCTTGTAATGTCCTGGCATTCTGCCATTATTTTATTTCACTTGGCATCCAACCACACTTACTTTTTATGCGCTATATAGCCGTTCATGATCCGTCCTTAGCAATTGTCCAGCAGTGTAATTGAAAAAAAAACGTATAAACTGCCAAACAGTGAAATTTTAACATTAAGATCAATTTCGAATTTTCCTTGAGTATTGTATTTAAAAAGTAGCGCGATGCTGTTACACACTTGAATTTTGATATGAGTCACATTTTTTAGTTAACTTCGTGAACAAATATATTTGAAATATTAAGCTTGTGCAAAAAAATATCTCCTTATTTTTAAAAAGGCAGAATGGATCGTAGAGAATCTTCATTTACCAATAAGTAAATAAATGAGAAAGTACAAATGAGAAAAACGTATAAACATGGTTCTACTTTATAAAGAACCTGAGCGAAAAATACATGTTTTATTGTTAGAGATTTTAAGCTGCAGAAATTCGTTTCGTGTTGCATGAAAAGAACAAGCAGATATTTATATTCTTTAAATTTTATTTTCTTTGGTATTTTTATAGTTTTCTTTCATTAAAACTATCATGAAACAACTTAAATGATTTCTTCTGTTCGAGACAAAACTTTTCCTCAAATAACTACTTTCTGAGCTCACATTTATTATAGTTGGCGAAAAGTAGTTCCACATTTGGGACATTTCATCATTTGATACAAATTTATCGCTTGCTGGGTCTGTTCTTTTACTTTTCATTTTATCTGTCTTTGTTTTTTATACGGCCATCACGAGTAGTAAAACCCCATTTGAGAATTTCACAATGCGCGCAGTTCAATGATGGTCGTCCTTTCAAAAGTTTCGCTGCATTTGCTCAAACGAATTAGCGTTCTTAACATACTAACACGGCATTCAGTTCTCTCTGTCGCCTTGTCAGGAAAAAGAATTAGAGTTATATTTTTTAGAAAAAAAGGCTTTTGGCAACATAATAGCGGAATCACCACAATGACGCTAATGTGGAAAAAACGTGAGAATTAATTTCTTCTGAGGCGCTGTGACTTACGATCCAACAAATCCATTGAATGATTCAACAGGTCTTCTTGGCTCTTTCCCAGGCTGAAGATAAAGAGCCGGTCATTTGAAGCACTTCAGTACAAAAGTAAAAACATAATAAACGACCTGAGCTTGAAACTCGACGCTTTTTATTTTCTTACACTTCCATGGTGGCAGAAGCTTTAAGACCACTTGACAGTGATATATTACAGGCATTAGGGACTCTCGTTCCTTATATTCCTGCATTTTTATTGCAGATTAGTTAGTTTTTTGACGCCTGCGCATCATCCTAATCGTGCTTTCTCATCCTTCAAATTAGAAGTTTGTGCTAAAGAGATGTTTCTTAATCTAGACGACCACGACGAACTCGCTTACATAACAAAATTATACACAAATTCACGCATATGCGTACATTGAGCTATGGTTACTTAATATAATGAGAAAACTCCATTACCCGTTGTTACACTCCAAGGAATATTCAGTGAACTAGTACTTATTAATTACTTCCTGATTCGTGGATTTACTGGCAGTGAAAGATCGACACAGGGAGATCAGAAAATTTTCATAGACAAGTTATCTGAAAAGTTTTACATATTGTATGTAGAATTTCTTACACGTAAACTGCAATTTTTGAAAAACTCTCCTCTTTTTGTGGTTTAAGGCAGCAAACGGTTTAGTCAAGACCTTCGGGTAAGTCGGGTTTTGTTAGAAAGTCTTGGTTTTACTTCTATGTGATGTCACGCACTCTCTCTCTCTCTATCGATCTATCTCGCTCGCTCTGTAACCCTATCTATCTATCTATCTATCTCGCTCGCTCTGTAACCCTATCTATCTATCTATCTATCTCGCTAACTCTCTCTCTATATATATCTCTCTCTTTTTCTCTCGCTGTCTCCCTCTCTCTCTATATATATCTCCCTCTTTTTCTCTCGCTGTCTCCCTCTCTCTATTTCTCGCTGTCTCTCTCTCTCTCTCTCTCTCTCTCTCTCTCTCTCTCTCTCTCTCTCTCTCCCTCTCTCGCTGTCTCCCTCTCTGTCTCTCTCTCTCTCTGTCTCTCTGTCTCTTTCTCTTCCTCTCTCTCCGTGACGCGCGCGCTTCGCTCCCCTATGAACGAATTGTATGAAACGCAGGCTTCTCATCATTCGTCCTTGATGTATCCGTGTTCGAATCCCGTGTGAGCTATGGCGATACGTTAGTCTTGTGGCTTTGGTTCTATTCCTTCCTTAGAACCCGTGGCACCAAATTTGGAACATACGGCTGCTTATTGCCCATTCTGGTGTTCACATTATCGATAGACACTCAAAGAAGCAAAAAAAATCTTTACTGTCATCACACGTATAATAAATGAGGTGCTAGATCGGACACTTAGCCAGAGACTCTTGGCAATGTAGGAGCCATTTTGATCAGATAATTGCGCTAGTACACATTTGGAGGAGTATATCGTAATATTTAGGTGAAAAATCCCACTTATTTTCGTTTGTAAAAACTGCAGTGTCAATCTAAAATAATTAACATTCCGCCAGAGCTAAAATGCAAACGAAACGGCATTCCTGCATCTGAGATACAATGAAAAAAAAAGAAAAAAGAAAAAGAAAACACACAAAAAACTATTTTGATTTGTAGAGTTAATAGAACTTTGAGGTTCCTTGTTATTGAATGCTTGCATTTGCATGTGTTATTTGATGCTTAAAACTAAAAATTTTTAAGACATAAGTAGGACAAATATGAAAATATTTTTTCTGTATATTTTTAACTAGCTTGAAATAATATTTTCGAGAAATTACATTAAATAAGCCAACATCATACAATTAACAGCAAGAAAGATAAAAGATTCACTATGCAATGCAAGAAAAATCCATTATTGTTCTCGCTCAAACCAATAGTTTCCTGGTTTTAATAACTATTTACTGATATTAAGTATTATATTTGCTTCTTCATTATTTTAAACTTACGCCACATTGCGGAATTTAATTTTTTCACAGTAAATTTCCACATTTATATAAAATACCAGCTTTAAATTTGTCTGGTTAACTAATGACTTCTCAGATTTTTATGAGTATTGGACAATAGGCAAATGAGTAAGTGCAATTATATTTTCATCCTTCAGCGTTCGTTTCATATTTGAGCAAGGTTTAACAATGATACACGCGATAATCAATTCCAAACTCTCCTTCGTAATATGTGCTCCGTTTCTACATCTTGACACTCTCGATGTGGCTTCACGGTTCTCACAGCGCAAATATATTTGCAACAGAGCAAACAACCAATCTAAAAACATACACATGTATTCAAAAAACAAGCAACCAATAATATAGAACGAAGGACCAAGTGATACCTATGGGGAAGCCCCGGAACCCTGGGCCACCCACACCGGATGTGCCATTGATTCTGCTGTACTCTCGATATTTTACTGCAATTTCGATCGCTTTTTTTGAATCGCCTATTTGTAATTTACTTATGCCCTTTTTCCTTTTACACTTTAAATTTTGAATTTTAGAAACTCAAAAATACACGGTTCATAAATCCTTTTATACGTAAATCTGTACGTTACAACTGTGAGAGAATCGAGACAGCGTTTTTCTGCAGCCATGGAATACATAATGTATGACAAAATGTGCAAAATAACGTTCATAGGTCTCTTTCTTTCTCTGATACGTATTAAGAAATCTGAAACAAGAAAGGTTAGTTAATCAATATTTTACTAGCTACTAATGTCAAATCAACTGGTGGACAAACAACTTTGAAATGAGCGATGCTTGTAACTAATGAACGTGTAATAGGGGGTCGGTTGAACCATAATGTGGCGTAAAGGGTGATAAATAACTTGGTGAAAAGGTTGAACCATAACTAGTGTAAAGGTTGTACCATAACTTGGTGCAAAGGTTGAACCATAACTTGGCATAAAGGATGAACCATAACTTGGCGTAAAGGTTGCCCCAAGTTATGGTTGCAGCAAATTTTGTCCTTACTTACTTACCACTTCATATTTTAGAACAATCTTTCACCAAAGTTTTAACAGTGTGTTTCAGCGTAATGCCGCTTCCACGATTATGACATCACATCACCACACACCCTTTTCTGCCGTTTGCTCCAACAATATATAGCTCGTTCTTATCTATCAACAAACACACGTCACGCACTCTGACCTCAAGACTGTTGCCATACATTCAGCGAGTCACAAAATATAACGTTAAGATAGAAAACCTTTAAAGAGAATGAACTCAGATTTGCATAGAAAAAGAAACTAAACATGAAAGTAATTAGGGTATATGTCATAGTCTTAATGATCCTCATGGGATTTATTGCCATAATACTGTAATTTCACAGAAGCAGGGTCATTGGACAAATGGGACTCTATGTGCCATCCCAGGAACTTCAACCCAGACCAAACTAAAAAAAATTAGCTACAGTCCCGAGCTCACGGCCACGAGGAAATTGGCTATCATCTCACTCAGCTTATTCTTTTTTTTTCGAGGGCGTTTAATGACTGCTATTCGCAAGGCGGAGAGCAATAGATAATCGCCTCTCCTTAATTTTGGGACACTGCTAGGCAAAGGGGGAGGGAGGGGCTAGCTTTATTGGACGAAAGCGCCATCTATGCTTTATCCCAGAATAAGTGGTTTGCCCATTTCGGGCAAATGACCAGAAATCAGCGACTGAGACTCTTAGCCTACCCAGCGAGGAATGTTTTCCTTTCTGGCAGCAAGGTACGAGCACTAATTGAGTCCAATACGGCGGTTTTAAAAATTTTAAAATTATTCGTTCACGATTTACAAAGAACTTGTTTGCTGGAAGTTGTTTGCCTTCGGCGAGCTTTCTCCTTTTTTTTTTTTTTTTTTTTGGAAGAGAACCTTTGGGTGTATTACCGGGTGATCCAAAAGTCTTGCACATTTTGAAAACGTAATAACTCGCGGAGTTTTGAGAGTAGGGCAACGCAGTTTGCATAGAAATCATCAGAATGACATCGGGTGTTTTATGAAATCACATGAATATTTACTCATTTTACTTTCATTTTTCATCGCCAGGATGGCGCAGCAACCACAGGTTAGAAGTGTCAAGGAAAATAGACACCTGATTGTACCAGGTGTTTAATGTGATGGCCGTCCTGTTCCAGCACTGCCTGCAGACGAGAGAAAACACCATGGGCGGCATTGAAGAGCATGTCCGGTGGTATAGCTGACACATGGTGTGGAATGGCATCTTTCAGCATGGCCAATGAAGTGGGGCGACATCTGTACACTTGTGATTTTAGGTAACCGCAGAGCCAGAAATCGCAGGGTGTCAGGTCAGGTGACCGAGGAGGCCAGACCTTCGGAAAGTGCTCGGTTCAACACACGATTTGTGCCAAACGTCTCTTTCAGCAGTTGCTTAACGGAACGTGCGATGTGGGTTGCTGCTCCATCCTGCATATATGTGTGCACAGATTCACTGCATCCCGCTCTTGTAAGCTAGGGATAACGTACGTTCGTAACATGTTCGCATAACGTGTACCTGTCACTAAAACGGTTTTGACGGAGGTGCCGCAAACATCTTCAAATAAAAAAGGACCGGTAATGAAGTAAGCCGTGAAAACACACCACACTGTCACTTTCGGCTGATAAAGTGGTGCTTGAACGACTGCTCGGGGATGTTCCGTGGCCCAGATGTGGTAGTTGTGCGTGTTTACCGCTCCGTTTAGGGAAAATTGGGCCTCGTCAGCCCATAAAACGTTCATAAGCCAGTACTCGTCGACATCAATTTGTCGAAAAAACCATGCTGCGAATTCTTGACGCTGCACGTAATCGCCAGCTTGCAGTTCATGATGCCGTTGCAGTTTGTGCGGATATCTGTGCTGAATCCGGCGTAGTGTTCGCCATACAGTCCCGTAGGGAATGCGTGTTTGCCGAGAAACATGGCGAGCACTGGAGTCGCCATTTGCGGATGACATTGCAATCACATCCGTTTCTTGCGTAATCGTCTCTACTGCAGCAGCACGTGTTCGTGGTCTACCGCTTCGTGGGCGTGCTGCCAAATATCCCGTTTCCTCGAATGTTTTCACCATTCGCCGCAGCGTAGCACTTTCCATTGGTCCTTTCCCACTGCGATCACCTTTCAGTGACAGGTAGGCTCTCAACGCAGCACTCGTACATTCAGCATTGCAGTAGAACAATTTCACCAAGAGCGCTTTGTCCGGTAATGACAGCATACTGACCCGAACCACTGTGACTTGTGGTTGCTTCCCAGCTGCTATAAAAAAGGACCGGTAATGAAGTGAGCCGTGAATACACACCGCACTGTCACTTTCGGCTGATGAAGTGGTGCTTGAACGACTGCTCGGGGATATTCCGTGGCCCAGATGTGGTAGTTGTGCGTGTTTACCGCCCCGTTTAGGGAAAATTGGGCCTCGTCAAGCCATTAAACGTTCATAAGCCAGTACTCGTCGACATCAATTTGTCGAAAAAACCATGCTGCGAACTCTTGACGCTGCACGTAATCGCCAGCTTGCAGTTCATGATGCCGTTGCAGTTTGTGCGGATATCTGTGCTGAATCCGGCGTAGTGTTCGCCATACAGTCCCGTAGGGAATGCGTGTTTGCCGAGAAACATGGCGAGCACTGGAGTCGCCATTTGCGGATGACATTGCAATCACATCCGTTTCTTGCGTAATCGTCTCTGCTGCAGCAGCACGTGTTCGTGGTCTACCGCTTCGTGGGCGTGCTGCCAAATATCCCGTTTCCTCGAATGTTTTCACCATTCGCCGCAGCGTAGCACTTTCCATCAGTCCTTTCCCACTGCGATCACCTTTCAGTGACAGGTAGGCTCTCAACGCAGCACTCGTACATTCAGCATTGCAGTAGAACAATTTCACCAAGAGCGCTTTGTCCGGTAATGACAGCATACTGACCCGAACCACTGTGACTTGTGGTTGCTTCCCAGCTGCTGCTTGTATAAATACTATTCCAGACCTGTTCGCCTATGGCGCCATCTGGCCATGAAAAATGTAAGTAAAATGTGTAAAAATGTATGTGATTTCATACAAAACCCGATGCCATTCTGATCATTTCTTCGCAAACCGCGTTGCCATACTCTCTTTTCAAAATGTGTAAGACTTTTGGGTCACCCGGTACTTAGTTGCACGCGTATGTTTGTGGTGGGTGACGTCAGAGCTTTTGTGTTTCTCCTTATCTACAATCCTTATCAGCGTTGTTCTTTCTCCCTTTACGAGCTATGATCTCTGTTCATGTTTTGTCGACGGTCTTATGTGGGGCAAAAGATGTGCTTCTGTAGACACAACAAATCCTGTATTTCAGTGGCGTAACAGACTAAGCTCCCCCCGCAGCAATATTTATTTTCGTGTCCCCTTCCCGCAAAGTCACCTAACACAACCACCTTGATATACTGTATATTATAAAAAATAATGAATAATCCTAAATAATTGCTAATTTAGTTATCACACTGTATAATGATTCTTTAAGCCACGGGTTTACAGTTAATAACTAAAAAAGCTAGTGAAGTACTTTCACCGGAACTTGTCTTCTTCGTCTTAAATGATTACACCTTGACCAGCGGACAAGGCCCAGTAGAAGTACATTGCTAGCGTTTTAATTATCATTAAATAAAAAAACGTGGCTAAAAGAGTCATTATAAGGTTTGATTACTAAAGCATTAATTATTTTCTTAATTCATTTAGGATAATTCATTATCATCTCACCACGGAACTGATTTCAATTGTCTTTTTGTTATAAGAAATATTAGAAATTATTAGTAAGGGTATGGCAACGAGATCTCTTACCAGTTACCACAAAGCAATGAATTCAGTCTTGAATGTCACCTAAAGCAGTGTGATCAGCTGGCATTTTGCAATGCAAACAGTTTTACTACTTAGTTATACCAATTTATTTTGCTTTTTCAGTCTACACGCAGAATGCTAAACCGCTTAAACTTTCTTAAGACCTTTTACTGCGCAGAAAATTCTTTATTAATTTCAATTTTGAAAAAGATCGCTGAGCTCTGAATACAGTCACTGGTAAGGTCAGGAACAGCAGAAAAGCTGTGCCTGACCTTACCAACCAGTTTGCTGATTGATGTTTTGGACCTGATCTAATTCAGCAAACTATGTCTGTCTATTTTTACATATTTTTGGTCTTATTTTTACTCCACTAAGAATTGTACTGCTTTCTTATTTAAGTCTTCATCCGATGCAACTGACAGAAAGTACTGTAAAGAAATCGCTGAATTATATCATTTCTGCATTTGGTTAACAATAATGTCTAATGTACTGTTAAACACCGCTCTTTGGAAAATCTTTTCTGGATTTGATAATCGCTCAGCGCGAGCCAACTTATAAGAATGCTTCTTGAATTTAGGAACTCTTCAATCCTCATAGTGGATGTCAGTAACTCATGTTTCTGGGAGAGAAATTGCAGACAACCTTGCCTCTTGGAAATTATCCCTATAATCAAAGGGTGTATCGGTAGCATTTTGAAGAGGAGTAGATGCCTGCGCAAGATTCACATCATTTGATTGACGAAGTTAAGAAACCAAGTGAACAGCTTAAATTATTCGGGTTTGCAGGACAACCTGGAAAATAAAATCAAACAGAAAAAAACTTAAATGCCGGACATATTCGCCGCACCGTCATACCCTTTCCTACAACATTTTGACAACAGTCCCTTTTCTTCAATACGTTTTGAAATATCTGCCTCTCACCTAATATCAGTCTGGTCCTTCATTTCTCTGAATTCTGAAAAGCTTTCATTTATTTTTCTCTCAGTGGCCTTTCAGGATGAGTCTTCACGAATAGTTATGTGTAGGTAAACCTGAATTAATTCGTCCTTCTTACTCACATCTTCGGTAGTAGCCATTATTATGGAAACAAATTCAGCAGATTTTAGTTCAGTTAACATTTCGTTTTCAAAATTTTTGGACAGACTAATTTTGACTGAGGTACTTTACAGTTACCTTACACCTACTTATAAGTTGCTCTAGTATATGTTCATATTTAGAGAGCAATTACATAATTGCTAAAGTGTTTCCACTGTTAGTTTTTTCTAATTTTTCTCTGTGACCTCGAAATGGAGGTTTGGGGCAATAATCAGGCCTTCATATGTGGCCATCTGCCCCGCACTGTAGGACCTACTAGCCCGGGTGTTATGCACTGCTAAATTTGACCACGAAAGTGCCTTTAAAAGAGATACTAACTTTTGTTTTGTTCGGAAAGCAAATATTCACGCAGTTGACGTTTCGAAAACTAAAGGATTATGCTCTGTAAAGCACGACACACGTTCTGTATTTCAACTACGTACGACGTAATTAATGTGTGTTTTATTTATTGATGTATGGCAAACCATAACGTGCTTCCATTTTCTTTTCCGCTGAGCAGGATGATCGTCCTTTTTTTGGCCTGCTTTGTAGTACAGTCGAACCCATATTTATTTAGAACTCGCATAATACGAATTTCTAAATAAACCGAAAATTTTATAGATTCCTTGAACATCGTAATGTTTCCTTTGTTATTTCAACTGCATATTAGGAACAATAAGTTTTGGAGAAACTTCGTATACCTAAGTTCAGTATGGTTATCAAAAAAACATAAGTGGCATTCATCTAGTTTTTAAAAACTCCTCCTTCACTTAAAAACAAGGAATTAACGACAGTCCCTGCTTTTCCTCATAGATTGTTCAGTTCGCATGAAAACAAGAATGTTTTGGATATTTTTTTACTACCTCAAGCTTCCCATATGATTGCTAAACACACATTCCTGGGGAAAAGCTGTCTTTTACCCACTTTCATCGCCACCTTTCAACCACTAAATCTCTGTTTAGAAAATCTTAGTGTTTATTTTGCATCTAAAACATCTTCACCACCGCGTCAGAGTAAGTCAAAGAAACATTCAAAACAGTGATCATGATAACCATAAAACCATCAGGAATCGGCGCATATATCCGACGTAACATGTAACAGGTAACATTTAAAATTTGCGCCCGTCACTTTCATTTTTGCTTCGGACATTACTGCGCATCGCTCTCATAGTAGTTTGCTGGCTGTAGTTTCCAATTATTAAAAGTGTTATTATTATTATTATATTTGATAAATAATTTATGATTCACTTGTTCTAACCTGACAATACGTAATATTCCAAAACTGACCCTATTATGAACGAAATACGAGATTACACCATATGATACAAATTTTGAAGATCACAATCCGATTTTTTGGTGTAAATGTGACAAGGATGGTAAGTCAGATAATATCCGAAAACTTGAAAATTTCATCGTCCTGGAGCGGGACTCGAACCCAGGTCTCCCAGATAGCGCCCTGGTATGCTAACCACTACACCACCCAGAACGACCAAGTCTCAAATTTTCGATTAATTTGAATAAAACCATCACAGGATTCGCTAGTCAGAGCAACCCACATTCCTGTTTAGCGAATCTGGAGGTTAAGAATCCTATCCCGTGATTGGCCGGTGGAACAGATAAATCATGAATAGAAACAAAAGAAATACGGGATTACACCATATAATAAAATTTTTGAAAATGACAATACGATTTTTGGTGTAAATGTGACAAGGATGGTAAGTCCGATAATATCCATTATATTAAAATTAATCGGAAATTTCATTATATTCAAATTAATCGGAAACTTGAGACTTGGATGTTCTGGGTGGTGTAGTGGTTACCGTATCCGGAAGCTATCTGGGAGACGTGTGTTCGAGTCCCGCTCCAGAAAAACTTGAAAACTTGAAATTTTCAAGTTTTCGGATATTATCTGACTTGGCATCTTTGTCACATTTACATAATAAATCGGATTGCCATCTTCAAAACTTTTATTATATGGTGTAATCTCGTATTTCTTTCATGATTTTTCTGCTCCTCCGAGCAATCACGGGATAGGATTCTCATCATCCAGATCCGCTAAACATAAATGCCGGTTGCTTCGACTTGCGAATCCTGTGATGGTTTTATTCAAATTAATCGGAAACTTAAAACTTAGTCGTCCTTGGTGGTGTAGTGGTTAGCATGCACGGGCGCTATCTGAGAAACGTGGGTTCGAGTACAGCTCCAGTAGGATGAAATTTTCAAGTTTTCGGATATTATCTGACTTACCATCGTTGTCACATTTATACTAAAAATCGGATTGCCAGCTTTAAAATTTGTAGTAACCCTATTTTTATCTGTCCGGTTGTAACGAAGTTCTCATAAATTTAACGTTTTCGGCTCTCTTTTCAACTTCGTTCTGTACGTGTTCGACCATACTAGCTTTTGAAGGGGCTGTTAAACTGCTAAAAATGCAACAAGTAGTTCTTTATTTCCACTATCATAATTGAAAATAATGTTTTGTTTAACCTGGAATATTTTTCACATATTCCCATGTTGGTATGGATCCTTACTAGTACACTGGCGTGCAAAAATTAAGGACGAGACGGTTTTTCGAATGTAACGTTGTGCATCGACTCAAATCATACCATAAGATCCCTAAGATGTAAGAATATGGGACAAGTGAGCAAAACCTTCCAAACAAGGTATCCAAAGGATACAAAGGCACTTTATTGAAAAGGTAGCTTCGAGCACAACTGGACAGAAAACAGAAATGTCCATGTGACAGGCGGCTGCCAAGAAAACTCCAGTCTTTAGTAGGGGATATGATCACCCCTGACTGCGTTGCAGGATTTACAACGTCTGTCCATGCTGAGGACGAGGTTGTTTAGGAGCTGTTGAGGCATCGCGGCCCATTCCTCTTGTAGCGCCATTCGCAGCTGCGGAATCGTTGCTGGCGGCTGGTGAGGTGCTGCCAAGCGTCTTCCGAGAAAGTCCCACACGTGTTCGATTAGATTTAGGTTTGGGGACCTTGCGGGTGAATCCATGTTTTGAATATCTTCACTCTCCAGCAGCTCTGCGAAATGCACTGTACGATGAGGTGTAGCGTTGTCGTCCATGAAGAGGAACTCAGGACCTCAGCCCCTCTAAACAGACGCACGCGAGGCAGGAGAACCTCGGTACAATAGCGGACACCAGTTACTGAACCTCCTTGGAAGATGTGTAGGTCAGTACGGCTACCAAGCATGATATCGCCCCAAAAGAGAACTCCGCCACCACCAAACCGGTCCCTTTCGATGGTGTTGGAGGTGTGATTGTGAGTTCCCTGATCTCTCCAAATGTGTATACGTAGAGAATTGCTCGTCAGACTAAATCGGCTCTCATCCGTAAGAAGAACTCGACCCCATTGCTGATGTGTCTAGTTATTGTGTTCCTAGCACCACAGAAACCACCGTCTCCGATGAGCAGGCGTTACCCACCGTACTGATCGTCGTGCAAATGTACCACTTTTCTGCAGCCTCCTGGACACGGTAAAACGCGATAACGGACGTCCAGTTGTCTGTTGCATGTGCCTTGCGTTTTCTCCCGCTGTCTGCCATCTGTCTCTTCTCGCCTGCAGGACAATATAGCGGTCGTCTGCGGCAGTGGTTGCTAGTGGACGACCACTGCCAAACTCTCGGACAGCTGTTTCTGTCGTTTGAAATGCTCTCCAAGCTCGTGAAACGATGCTGTGAGCGATCATAGACTCATCGGCTACACTAATCACATTTCGACCTTCTTCCAACTTCCCAAAGACGCGACCTCGGGTAAAGTCATCCTTGTTGGCCATATCACACGGTGGCAGCAACTCGACGTCGTTCAAAACGTTGTACACCGTGCAACAACTTTCACCGAATTGCTGAGCGTACGCCACCCGTGTGCTTTATACCCTTCCGACACCCCCATCCCACGTCATGCTGCATATATGCGCATGTCCTACCGTACCGGACCTGAGTGGTCTTTGTTACCTATATTTTTCTCACCACATAATTGCTGACCACTTATATTTTCCCTTTTATCTGTACAGAAAACCAGAATACTACACTCCTTACTGTTAAATGGTTAAAAGATACAAGTAATTCTAGAACAAAATAAAAATTTACCTTCTAGTTTAACATTCATTTGCGTAATGGCGTTTTTTATTGTACAGTGAGACTAACAATCTTTGACGCTCATTTCGACAAATACCTTTTTATTTGATTCAAGTCATATGTTATTTTTACTTATTATTACTTGAGTCGTATTTCCGCGCGTTTTTGTTTTCTTTTGTTAATTCATCTAAAACTTCTTCAGCTTTTAGTGTGTATTCTCGATGTACCGTATTTGAAGTAATTTTAATCCATTGAGTCTCAGTTCGGATATGGTATTATATGTGATTTTAAGTGAAGCAATTTTCCCTCAACTGTTCAAGCTAGTATATGATTCCATCACGCAGAAAATATCTTTCTCCCTCCTTAACCCCTTTCCTTAAAGCCAGCAACCTTGTCTTGCACTCATCTCTTCCAAAGTAGTCGTCTGATACGACCTGCTCCCTCATTACCTTAGGGCAGGCTTAAGAGCACTGGTATAGCTTTAGTCACCACTTTTCGTGTTAAAATTCCCTGCTTAGTAACACAAACAAACAACAGAACAATTACTAATGACCTCAGTGAATTCCTACTAACTCTCTTTATTCGCTCCAGGTTATACTAACTTGAAAAAAAGGCTTGAATGGAGGGTTTGAACGAGTGGAGAGCAACTGAAGTTTCATGACCCTGCTGATGTTATGCTCATAACATTTCTTCGGAGAGGAAAAAGCACTTTCTAGGAGAAAATACGTACGGCTACACGACGAAAAACACGAGAGTCATTATTTCTTGGCAAATTCCAGATTATATTTTAAACTTTCAAAAAATTAAAATATGGCACATCCTGAACTAGGTGGGCAAGACAAGTTTCAGGGTGTGCTAGAGCCCATGTTCTCCGTTGGTGGCGTCCTTGCGATTTAGCGTATGAATTTATGTCACCGGTATGACCATTCTAGGAGGGCAACTGGCTATACGGTAGCTTCGGCCCTGAAAAGAATTACGATTGAAATGGTCACCTACGCAAATTAAATAGCCTTCCTATTTGCAGAAGAGAGAACTGCTGCGCCGAACGTATAAATAAAATGTCTGTTTTCTCCATTTTTCTGTTTGAATTTAAACCCCTGTTGTACAATAATGTGTATTTACGCCATACTGCTTTACTCAGTTTATTCTGCATTTCGCTATGTGAGTTTGAGATCAGAATTCTGAGTTACTACTAAGCGAGATACAGAATGAATGCGTATTTACAGGTTTAACCACATAATTTTGCAAATCAGCGTACTCCATCAAGAGGGTTCTGTATCAAGACTTAATTGAATTGTGCCCTTTTCAGCTGAATTTGCATATACGGATTGTTTTAAAGTCGATTGTGTTTAGAAGTCGTAGAATAGTTTGAATAGAACATAAACAAAAGAAGGCCCAATTCTTGAAGCGAACAGCAGTCTTAATAATAATAAACATTAAACATTCTTGGGTTCAGATTTAAATTAGCAAACTGCTGCTGACACGAAAATTTAGGTTTGGAGAACGTTCTTCCAGCACGACACATAGTCAGTTACAGCGATGTCTTAGGAATTAATCTAACGCTGCTTTCAAAATAACCTACGAACTGCGACTAATTTCAGTTTAACACTCGCCAGAAAATTCGCCATGGCAATTTGAGCTGAAATTACCCACAATTTCGCTGACGACATAAACTCTCGCAGGGCGCAATTTTAGAAATAACTTAGTTATTAATCGCCAGCCGGCAGTTTTCTGAATAATGAGCAGGCGAGGAGAGAGAGAGAGAGGGGAGAGAGCAATTTTCCTCGTCGCCATTAGACATAATGAGAACACCTGTAGATGTGTAATTAAATTCTGCCTCTCCTGACAGACTCGGAGCTGAGCGCGAGCGTCAACTGTTACGAGTCCTGACGACAACAACACTGGTTAGGCTTCAAACGCGGTCTCAAGCCACACGACGCTGTAAACTGACTGCGGGGATCTTTAATGCGAGATATTTTAGCACGCTCCGAGAACTTTCGGTATAGGCGTAGTAATGAAAATTGATTCTGTGCGCAGTCTAACACGAGAACTTCAGCGTGCAAAGTGATTTCCACTTCAGCCATTCATTAGAAGAAACTGAAATGGGGGCCGTATGGCTTCACAGAATGCATTCATAAACTCCAGTAATCTAACATCCTGGAAATAAGGTGAAATCTTCGATAAAACAAGTATCCCGATATGTTTTTAGCTTCTAACAAAGTCTAGTATATGTCACTGTACGTTTGTAACATGAAACGGTTTATTTGGAAATAGTTAAAACAAACAATACACATTTTGGAGTGAGAAGTATAACTGACAGTGCATTATGAAAAATTATAATCTTATTCAGTTTTCTTTTATTGGGGGGTTTAACGACAGCCGTCAGGAACTTAATGGACTACAAGCACTCGCAGGCTCCTAATTTTAGGGCCACTGACTCCGAATTATAATTTTTGTCAAGGAAGGGGTCAAGGGTCAAGATCTACCGGAAAGTGTTTCATTTCTTTTAAGTTTTTTGGTAAAAATCCCACCTGCACTAGAAAAAACGCCTTAATTAAAAAAAATGCTTCAACTTACGTTAGAAAAAAAATCCTATTTTTCATTAACTTTAATTTTGTTCTGGTGGATTAAAAAAATTCCAGTTTTCGTCCAACCTCCCCGAAAAAAGATTCTATGTACGCCCCTGATCTTAGTTAAGGAAATACAAAGCCGTAAAATCCCCGCAAATTTATAAGAGAGTGTTTGTTTGATTGTATGTTTTTCGGATATCTAGCGCGAAACTAATGATCGTAAAGTTCTGAAGTTTGGTACGAACCCACCGTAGTATGCGTGTGTGTGTGTGTGTGTGTGTGTGTGCAGATCAGAGCCACATTTCTGTAACTCGAAATTTTAGAATTTTAATGAAACTTTACACAGTCTGCTTAGAAGTACTGAGGAGCAAAATTAACGCTACCTATACATGGCAGCACATTCCATCTCTTCGAAAGCAGGTCTATGTGCTGAATATGAAAGACGAGAAGCCAATTTTGAAATTAATTATATTCGGGTAGAATACGCCTAAATCAATAACAGTAAGTAGATGAAGTCCATTTTATTGGCATAGGGCAAAAACTTCAGTGTAAATGCAAGCTTTCGCCATTCACGGATGGTTTCTTGAGGAATGGGTAAATATAAACACTAAATTGGAAATATATAAACAGTTCCATTAGTTTTCAAAATTTAAATGGAAATATAATACACTGGTGTGCAAAAATTAAGGACGAGACGGTTTCTCGAATATAACATCTTGCAGAAGTGATCCACATCGACACAAATCATACCATAAGATCCTCAAGATGTAAGAATATGGGACAGGTGAGCAAAACCTTCCAAACAAGGAATCCAAAGACTACAAAGGCACTTTATTGAAAAGTTAGCTTCGAGCACAACTGGACAGAAGAAAGAAACGTCCATGTGACAGGCGGCTGCCAAGAAAAATCCAGTTTTTAGTAGGGGATATGATCACACCTGACTGCGTTGCAGGATTTACAACGTCTGTTCATGCTGAGGACAAGGTTGTCAAAAAGCTGTTGAGGCATCGCGGCCCATTCCTCTTGTAGCGCCAATCGCAGTTGCGGAATCGTTGCTAGCGGCTGGTGACGTGCTACCAAGCGTCTTCCAAGATAATCCCACACGTGTTCGATTGGATTTAGGTCCGGGGACCTTGCGGGCCAATCCATGCGTTGATTATCTTCACTCTCCAGTAGCTCTGCGACAGCCACTGTAAGATGGGGTGTACCGTTGTCGTCGATGAAGAGGAACTCAGGACCCACAGCACCTCTAAACAGACGCACGTGAGGCAGGAGAACCTCGGTACAATAGGTGACACCAGTGACTGAACTTCCTTGGAAGATGTGGAGGTCAGTACGGCTACCAAGCATGATACCGCTCCAAACGAGAACTCCGCCACCTCCAAACCAGTCCCTTTCGAATATGTTGGAGGTGTCATTGCGTGTTCCCTGCTCTCTCCAGATGTGTATACGTCCAGAATCGCTCGTCAGACTAAATCGGCTCTCATCCGTAAGGAGAACTCGACCTCATTGCTGATGTGTCCAGTTCTCTTGTTCCTGGCACCACAGAAACCGCCGTCTTCGATGAGCAGGCGTTAATGACACACACCGTACTGGTTGTCGTGCAAATAGACCGCCTTTGTGCAGCCTCCTGGCCACAGTAAACGCGATAACGGACGTTTAGTTGTCTGTTGCATGTGCCTTGCGATTTCTCCCGCTGTCTGCCGTCTGTCTCATCTCACCTGTAGGACAATATACAGGTCGTCCGCCGCCGTGGTTACTCGTGGGCGACCACTGCTGAACTCTTGGACAGCTGTTCCTGTCCTTTGAAATGCTCTACAAGCTCGTGAAACGATGCTGTGAGCGATCCCGAACTCCTCGGCCACACCAGTCACACTTCTACCTTCTTCCAACTTCCCAATGAGGCGACCTCGGATAAAGTCATCCAGATTTCGTCTACTGGATTACCTGTTGGCCATATCACACGGTGGCAGCAAATCGACGTCTTTAAAACCGATGTACACCGTGCAATAGCTTTCACCGAATTGCTGAGCGTACACCGCCCGTGTGCTTTATACCATTCCGACACTCCTTCCCCCTACGTCATGCTGCATATGAGCGCATGTCCCACCGTACCGGACCCTGGTCTATCTCCTGGTGGTTTTTCTGTCCGTTCTGCCTGCTCGATCCAATGTTATGCTAATTTCTCCTCTTCGTCCTTAATTGTTGCACAAAAGTGCTTAAACAATTACATTGTCACGCGCATGTGATACTTGATGCCTGATTTAGCGTTTTGTGGTGCCCAGGTTCGAGTGCCAGACATAAAGTAGATCTATAGAGTGTCTATACTGCAGACGTTGGGGTTAGACAGGATTTCTACTGTATCTCTAAAGCCTGGGGCTTTAACCGTTTTCTTGGTGTCCACGTTTCGGATATTCCGCCACCTAGATGTAGTGGCATGGTTTTTGATCTCTCTCGCTATTGCCGTTGTGAGTTTTCCATACTTCACATCGCGTTTGTGCTCCTGAAGCCATACTTTGAGCGAGCGTTTTGTCATGCTAATGCACTCCTTAGTTGAGCCGTCAAGATACCCATGAGGGATTGCGTATAATCCAGCGTCCTGAAGATTAGTGCTACTTCGTTTTTCGAGTGTGAGGTATGTGGCAATAATTTTTGGAGCCTTGATTCCTATGTCGATTCCGAGTTTTTGGAGGGAGTTTTTCAAAAAAATATGATATACCTGTGATGCATGGGCACGTTCCAATATACCGGAGAAGTGGTTTACGTCTCTGGGTATTAGAGTTTGTGGCGGTCGATTCTGCCCTGCTGATGTTGTTGTCCACTTGGTGGCTGTCAAATTCAGCTGTAACGACTCCAGGAGCACAAACGTGACGCAAAGTATGGAAAACTCACAACGGCACTAGCGAGAGTGATCAAACACCATGCCCCCACACCTAGGTGGCCGGATATCGGAAAAGTGGCCCCATACACAACGGTTAAAGCCACAGCCTATAGAGAGACAATAGAAATCCTGTCTAACCCCGACGTGTGCAATATAGGCACCTCCATTGAGTTACCTTATGTCTGACGCTCAATCCTGGGTATCACGAAATGCTAAATCATGCATCAAGTATCATCATGCATCAAGTATCACATGACATCGTTTCATCAGTTTCATTTTACTCTCGTTTAAATTTTGGAAACTTCTGGAACTGTTTATATATTTCCAATTTAGTGTTTATATTTAGCTTTGCCTGAAGAAGCCACCTGTGAATGGCGAAAGCTCACTTTTACGATGTAGTTTGTAACCCTACGCCAATAAAACGGAATTCAACTATTTACTGTTATGCCAGTTTTTGCTTAATTTCAGGTATATTTTGATATGTAGGTCTATTTTTAAAAATACTCTATTACCACATAATGTCATTTGCATGAAAATGGGAATAGCTGTGGTGTGTCATTCTGTGTGAACGACATAATTTCTTTATACTTTCTTTTCTATGCAGCGGCAGATACGTGGCTTTAAAAATTTGTCAGTAATGTAACTTCATGTGAAACTCCTCGTGCTAATGAGCCGGAAAGATTATGATTTATATGTATACATACGTACTGAGATGCATGTTTACTACACTGCTGGCCACCCAAAATGCACCACCAAGAAGGAAGCATGCGATTGCCCTGAAATTCGCAGCATGCGTCGCCCGCGAGAGGACAGCAAATGATGAGCATTGCAGGGCATATGCAAATCATGTGCGCCCGACACGCCACCGAGAAACACTGTAAGAAGGGTGCACAGAAGGCGGGGTGTAAGTAGTGGAAATGTGTTGTGCTGCCGGACCTGTGCGTGGGAAGCTTCCTAAAGCCTCGTCGCAGAATACAGCAGTCATTCCAGCACGGTTCGGAGTTCGACAGAGGACGAATAGTGGCTTATCGCGACAGCGGTTTATCGTACCGAGACATCGGCGCACGTGTATGACGAGATCCAGCCAAATGGGAGGCGAGTATGGATTCGGTGGGTGCAGGAGGGACGGATGAACCGACGTGAGCGATAGCCGCAGCCGTGGCACACCACCGAACGAGAGTACCGGCATGTTGTGCGGTGGACATTGACGGTTCGCACCGCCACATAACAACCATTAACGCAGGAATTAGGGTGTGTTGCGCAACAACCTGTATCAGCACGTACCGTTCGACGGCATCTGCAGGAGCGAGGACTTGTCGCACGGCGCCCATTGCTCCCATTTTCATTGACGTTACACTACCGGCGAGTGCGGCGGCAGTGGGCCATTGAACGCTGCATCTGGACTACGGAAGTGGCACGGCATTGTCTTCTCCCACGAATTCTGCATCTACCTGCAACCCCACTATGGTCGGATCCGCGTGTGGCGATACCGCGGCGAGAGACTCTATGACGCCTGCATTATGCATCGCCATACCGGTCCGCCGCCTGGCGTTATGGTTTGGGGCGCAATTGGATATGACACCCGCACTCTTCTGGTACGCATCGCCGGTACACTTAACAGCCACCGCTACATCTCCGACATTTTGGAGCCTGTAATCCTCGCTTATCTGCAGGACCTGCCAGCGGCCACGTTTCAACAGGACAATGCGCGCCCGCACGTGGCACGCATCGTGCAACAATTCTTCACGGCTCACCAGGTGTCACTGCTGCCGTGGCCCGCCTGTTCTCCCGATATGTCGCCCATCGAACACGTCTGGTCGCTGATGGGCAACCGAGTGGCCCGGCAAGCATCACCCGCGGCTACGCCTGATGAACTGTGGCAACGGGTGGAAGCAGCCTGGACCGACATACCCCAAGCCCACATCCAAAGCTTCTTTCGTTCGATGCGGCGGCGTGTAGCAGCCGTTATTGCCTGCCATGTGGGCCACACCAACTATTGATGTCTGCGTGTTCCGCAAGTCGCACGGGCCTGTAAGCTCAATCGTTTCATCTTTGTATCTGTTGTTA
Source organism: Macrothele yani (assembly GCA_039090855.1). Lineage (NCBI taxonomy): Eukaryota > Metazoa > Arthropoda > Arachnida > Araneae > Macrothelidae > Macrothele > Macrothele yani. Next base: position 19,640,307 of record CM076997.1, on the reverse strand, counting down.
TGTGTCCAGTAAATCTGGCTTTGCTATCTCGTGTCCTTCTTGGTGTTGCGTTTTGGGTGGCCAGCAGTGTAGTTACACCTGCCATAGTATCATAAATGGGTCGCACCATCGCGTAACTGGTCACGTGAGTGCAGTATAAATCTGGCGCCCTTCGAGAATCAGTTAGTGTAAGATTACGAATTGGAATTAGCAAAACGAAGGGCCTGATTTGCACATGTCATGATAGTTGGCGCCAGGAGTTTACGTGTGAGTTACTCCGAAACGGCCATCCACTTGGGCTTCTCAGGCACAACAGTAGCCAGGATTTATCGTGAGTTATAAGACATGCAGTAATCTTCCAGTAAACGAAAATGAAATGAAACTTTACTTCATGTGGTAATGCAGTACACTTCCAGCAATGGAACTTGCGGGTTGTCAGCTAACTCTTCCTTCGTTTGTGCTTGTCGTGTGAGCGTTGTTTTAAATGTTTTTCAACTTCCTATGACGCGATGGTTAAGATGTTTTTAGAAGCAAAATAAACTCAAATATTTTTTGAACAGAGACGAAGTGATTGAAAGGTGCTGATGGGAGGGGGAAAATACAGAATAAACCCAGAAATTATACGTTTAGAAAGCGTGGGGACGAAGGGGGAGCGGAAAAAATAAAAAACCCTATACAAGTTTAATGTTGACGAAGATGGAATCTGGTGCTTGAATCGTTGGTGTAGTTTAGTCGCTTATAACAACTGACTCCTCCTCGGTCCGGAGTCAGTTGTTCTAAGTGACTAAACTACACCGACGGAATTTATCGCTGCAGATCTGTCGTCTTGACACGTGCTTAACCTCTGTAGTACGTCACAAAATATTTTTGTCTCCATGCGAACTGACCTATCTGTAAGGAGAACCACGGAGTGTTTTCAAGAGCAGGTAATATTTTCTTTACCAGGTAAAACAACTGGATGGAGGCAACTCAGTTTGTTTGCTGATAACCGTGCTGAACTTCGATTTATGCGGTTTCTCCAAAAATTACTGTTCGTCATATTCGCGTAAAATAACAAGAAAGAACATTACGGAGTCAAGAAATCTGTACAAACTTCGATTTATGCGGGACTTGTCATTATGCGATCTCGTTTTACATGTGTTCGAATGTACATACTGGTTACTCAATTTATTTTTAACATATAGACTCTCCTAGAGGAAAAGATCCGCCCATCCTTCTTGTGGTTCATCTTGTTCTTTCTGAAAGGACTCTGACAACCGACATCATCATCATCATCATCATTGTCAACCATTATCAATCCACTGCTGGACGAAGGTCTCCCCAAGTTTCCTCCACAATGGTCTGTCTTTTGCCAGTCTCCTCCATGTCACCCCTGCATACTTTCGAATTTCATCCACCCATCTCCCATGTGGTCTTCTTCTGGGTCTTTTCCTGTCAATTGGAATCCAATGACAACCGACATATAGCGATGTAAATATACTACCACCCTGTATTACAGTATATCACTTCAGTCATATCCGTGTCAACAGACAAATAATTGAAAGAGCGAATGGATATGAACTCTCACTAGATATGACTTTTCTTTATTACGAAAACACATACTATTCCACGAAATTTTCCACCGTCGCAATATCTTTGAAATTTTGCGGTACTAAAGATGCATATGTTAATATTGTTAATAACATCTATCGAAATGCAAATGCAAAGGTTTGACGATGCAGTGATACAACTCAATCAAAATTAAAATGAAAGTGAAACAAGGCCACGTCATATATGCCAAGCTCTTCAGTGCCATATTAAAGACTATCTTTTGATCAATGAACTGAGAAGGAAGGGGAATAATATTTAATTAAAATAGTTTAACATACCTCGATTTTGTTGACGGTATAATTATTTTTGCAAATACTCTCTCAGTGATGAATAGTATTATCCACGGGAACTTTTTGACTAAAGTAAAGAGGTGAGATTAAACATGAGCTCACACAAAACCCAACGTGATGTACAATAGTTTTACAAGAACCGCAGGTTTAGAGGTTAATTTGGCAAATTTAATGTAACTGATGCTTACAGTTTTACCTTGAGTAGTTATTGATAATTACAGTTTTACCTTTAGCAAGGTTAAATGGTCAATGTGGCAAATTTAAGGTACTAATGCCTACAGTTTTACTTTGAGCAACGGATTTGAAGAGCGGGCCACACGAACAAAATAAATTAATAGGCGAATAAAACTACGTTACGGTGCATTTGGGGAACATTAATGTTTCAAGAAATTTTACCTTCATGTCTTAAAAGAAAATTGTTTACATAATGCATCTCGTCTAGTACTTATGGATCACAGACATGGGACTTAACAAAGAAAAAGTATATACGGAAGCTCCAGGTAACGGAGAGATGTATTCTTGGTTTATTCATAAAAATAGTAAGAGGAACCTATGTATCATGAATGGGTTACAGCACGTCTAAAATAAAAACCCTGAAGTGACAATGAGCTGGTTGTGTTGATAGAAGAACTAACCACTTTTATGTAATTGAAATTCTTTACTGCATTCCAAGCGACTGGAAAGAACCAGAAGAAAACCGTGAAGGATGAGGACCTTTTCTAGGGTTGATGGCCAGCAGGGAAACCTGGTATCACTATCATGCAAAATTTCGGTGATGAACTATCCACCATTCTACGTGCATTACATTTTTATGGGCCACAAGTCATCGAAATACTTCCAAAACTTTGTCCAGTCCGAGTAGAGAAAACTGATGACAATCTAAAATTGTTGCCCAGTGTATTTTCATCTTTTTTTATAAATTATGAAGTCCAGTTTAGCATACTTCTTGTGAAGTGTCTTGCTATAGATTTATCGTCAACGTTTGTTTTTCCAATTGCACTACTAGACATATGGCACACCAGGAAGGTATTTTCTTATCGCGATTTAACGACCACCGTGAGCAATTCAATGGGCTGTTCCTAATTTAGAGCAACTGACTCCAGGGAAGGAGATTGCGAAAGCCGTTAGGCAAACGCAACATCCGTGTCTCACCGGCATTCGAACGCGAACCAACTTAGACGAAAGATTGTGCCCAAGCAATTAAACCACTGCACCACAGGGGCAGCCTATGAAAGTATGCATGAAAAGACGAAATTTACATACATATGTAGACAAACAGATGGGGAAAAAGTGATTAAATTCCTGACGTGCAGAAGAACCGATTTGGTTTCTTAGGTGGAAAAGAAGTTATTTGACTTCTGAGGTAGAAAAGAAGTTATTTGACTTCTGAGGTAGAAAAGAAATTATTTGATTTCTGAGGTAGAAAAGAGTGGTGGTAATTTCTAAGTTGGGAATGAAGTAATTAAATTACCTAAGGATTATATAAATGCTATGGGCGAGGAGACAGTATAAGGAGACGCAAGTTGGTAAATGGTATAACCGCCATGCTTGGATGTGCATTCGGCAACATGGCGTGGCATCATGTCGAAAAGTCCCCGGGTGGTGGCCGAAGGTGTCACAAACAAATTGTCTTACGAAATAAAGATTAAATTTCTAAGTGATTATATTAATGCTATGGACAAGGAGACAGCATAAGGAGACGGACGTTGGTAGGTGGTATAACCACCATGCTTTGATGTACATTCGGCAACATGGCATGGCATCATGTCGAAACGTCCTCGGCTGGTAGCCTAAGGTGTCACAAACAAATTGTCTTAAGAAATAAAGATTAAATTTCATAGTGATTATATTAATGCTATGGGCGATGAGACAGTATAAGGAGACGGAAGGAAGTTTGTAGGTGGTATAACTACCATGCTTGGATGTGCATTCGGCAACATGGCGAAGCATCATGTCGAAAAATCCCCGGGTGGTGGCCGAAGGTGTCACAAACAAATTGTCTTACTAAATAAAGATTAAATTTCTTAGTGATTATATTAATGCTATGGGCGAGGAGACAGTATGAGGAGACGGAAGTTGGTAGGTGGTATAACCGACACGCTTGGATGTACATTCGGCAGCATGGCGTGGCATCATGTCCAAAAGTCACCGGGTGGTGGCCTAAGGTGTGGCTAACCATGTGTCTTATACCTGGGTCCCGATTCCATCGAAATTGCGGGGAAGAGGGGGGGACATGCACAAACTTTAAATAGTCTTCCAATGACGTCTTACGCGTTTTCTATTGATGAGAAGTCTGGGGATCACGCAGCACCAGGAAGCCTGTACACCTTGTGGGCATTGTTTTCTGACTTTAGTAATATCCTGCGTGCTTTATCTTGTCGAAACTTCCCATACAGCCCAAAGCGTTTCAGATATGTATCAATAATGTTAATCTCTCATTCTCGTTGCACGTTCAGAGATATCTTACTATTACGTTTCAGCAACATCTATTTTGGAACGTAACCCTTTGTACATTACGATTACGTTAAAAAAACATTTACCGATAGTACTGGTTCATAGTTTCCACTGTACATAATTGCTACCTTGATGTTACATTACGGCGATATTTAAGATTCTTGGTTTGGCAACGGCGTGGATGCGCATGCGCATTTATGCCATTACACCGAAGCGCTCTCGTAGTCGTATTTCTACGTGCTACTCGGATATTCTTTGGTGATACTGTCATACTATTTTTTGTGATTCAAGATCACCTGCAAGTAAGTAATTGTGTAGGTTATTATAATTTTTTAATTATAGAAAGCATTTTTAAAAATTTAAGTAGATTGCTGTGCTGTTGTATTAGTATACTACACAGAAGAGCAATTGCATTAGAGACAGTTGGCGTTATGCAAATGTGGCGCTGTCGGTGGCCCTGTAAACGGAAACGACATGACGTATGCAGCGATCCGAAAACAAAAGGAGTGATGCAACGAGAATCAGTAAAAGTCGGACGCAATATGGGTAAGACGAAGTATCTAAGCGCATTTGATCGTGGGCAAATTGTCGGCTCCCGACGAATGGGTCACTCCATCTCGCAAGTCGTGCAGGCACTGGAATTTTCACGAGCCACTGTGTCACGGGTGCACCGTGAATACATCGAATCCAGTAAAACCATCTCTGCAAGGGCCAACTGCCGTGGAGACCAGCTTGTGGATGAGCGGGGTCATTGTCGGCTAGCTCGAATTGTAACAGCGAATAGACATGCTACAGTGCAAGAAATCACTCGGCAATTTAACGCTGGTGCACAAAAACGTGTAAGCAGCCATACCATCAAGAACCATCTCCTCGCTATTGGGTACAGAAGCCATCGTCCCACGGGTGTACCGCTGCTTACCGCACATCACAGGGTGCAAATATTAGCATGGGCGCGGGAACATCGCCACTGGACCCTAGACATGTGGAAAAAATGTTGCCTGGACTGATGAGTCGAGATTCAAGTTGGTACATGCGGATTGTAGGATACGAGTACGGCGCAAACCACATGAAGCGAAGGATCCTTCTTGCCAGCAGGGTACTCCTCAAGCTGGTGGGGGTGGCATTCTCGTCTGGGGACTGTTCACGTGGGCTGAAATGACACCCCTGGTACGTGTGACACCGTCCCTCACAGGTCAACGTTACCGGGATATCCTGGACGACCATTTGCTCCCGTTTGTGCGTCTTCAACATCCCACTGGGGACCTCATACTACAACAAGACAATGCACCGTGCCATCGCTCCCGAATTGAATCCGAATGGTTGGATAAACACTCCACCGACGTGACCTCGCTTCCTTGGCCAGCTAGGTCACCTGATCTCAATCATATCGAGCCCCTTGGGATGCCATCGAGAGAAATGTTCGAAGCTCTGACCCTTCCATCAAATCTTCGTTAACTGTGGTAGATTGTTCAGGGGTCGTGGATCTGTATGGCTTTCCAATGCTTCCGGTGTCTTGTCGAGTCCATGCAGAGACGAATCTCCGCCGTCATCAGGGCGAAAGGTCGTTTTACACGTTACTAGACAGGTATCTCTAATTTAATTGCTCTTCAGTGTATACCAGCATAGTTTTTTTTACTTGAAGCTGAGAAATTTCATATTTGTAGGTATTTAGAGAAATGACGAATAGGATTTTCTTTATTTTTTTTCGCTGAAATATGGTCTATTACACACGTATAATAGAAATTCAACACCCTCATTTGTGGCCGATTTTTAATTATTTTGTTATCAACATATAAACGCCGCCTCGGTTTCCAAAGGACAGCGCACCGCGTTGATCCTGTGAGAACGTAAACAACTCGTAATACGACTGTTTTTGCTTTTGAAACAGCTGTCGAGTGTAATATTTTTTATTTTGATTTGACAAAGTTTATTAAAACTATAATGTTCAACTTAGTAAATACGTAGCAGTAATATGATGATGTCACAAATATCTTTCAAAAACGTAACAGTAACGTAACGAAGTTGCAAATATCTTTCAAATACATAACAGTAACATGAAGTTGGTATGTTGAAGTTACAAAGACCTTTCACTGTAACGTATCGGTTATGTTTCAAAACTATTCAACGTTTGAGGACATTTTGACGTAACCGTAAGGTTTCTGAAACATTGGTATTACATTGCTCAACGTATCTGAAAAGTATCATTGTTTCAGTGCTACGTACTTGTAACATATACGAAATATTTTTGTGCAGTGTGGGTTCTTATCGGGGATACAACGGAGATACGGACACGAAACGGACTGAAGAACCTCATCAACGTATCATCATGATACCATTGTAACCAATATCTTTACGAGCGGAGAATGGTTGTTGAGACTAATACCCCCGAAACCATGACACAAAGCTGAGGAGTCGTGTAACGTCTTTGAATGGCAGCATGGTCATCAGGGTGACCTCATTGTCTTCAGACCCTGAATCAGCGATCGTCGGCGCGGAAACAGAAGCGAGGTTCGTCACTAAATACGATCTGCCGCCATTCGTTCCGCCTAATATATCTCATACAACCAGACTGCAACATTTCGCGATCATGTGCTGCGGTAACTGGCTGTTGTCAAAATGGCTTGCTAAAGCGCAAGAACTCATTTTCCCAATTTGTAAATCCCAATCCGTGTCGATAATGGGATGTCCATGGTTGCTTCCACACCTCATCGAATATTAACCACTCTGGATTATGGGGATTGCTACAGCTTGCCATAAAATGTGACGATAAAGGAGTTCGAATGTCCGCTTACCTGCACCGTTCCCTCTACAGCAACTCGCGTTACCGTTCTCCAAGCATTGTCGCCGCATTCTTCAAACAGGTATTGCAACCCAGTACATTTCAGTCGAGATGGGACGAAAGGACTGACCAACATTATGGGGCGCTATGGTGAATCTTCTGTTAAACATGGCAGTGTGATCGTACGATTCTCGATAACGTCGCCCAGATATTCGCTCTCCTTACACGTGATCTCGCCACCGAGATCACTCAGATACAGTGGGCCGGACGCCCAGATGACGACAACCAAACTTAGTCATGACAAGCCTTTTTGCATTTTTAATTACTCCCCTGTGACGTGACTCGTCAGCAACGGCATTCATACATTTATTCCAAGTGTCAACACACACTTACCACCTCACACATTTTATATATCGAGCAGTGTTTCCTAAACTTTTAAAATTTATAATCACTCCTTTATAATTATGTTATGGATAGGTAGGGTAAACTTTAGAAAACAAAAGTGGATGTCATTCACTGCATTCCAAACCAAACTAAACTGCGAAATATTTAAATTTAGGTGTTTATAGAAAGGAAAGGAATTGGTTCTCTTACATACTAGCTTTTTGATTATGCATCACGTGCGGTAAATAGAGTGACCCAATTACAGTTATGGTGCATTACCCGGCGGAATGATACAAATACGCGAGATCTTTGAGGAAGCGGAACACGTTAAGTTATTTACATGTATTACTAGTGTGGCCAAATGACGGTGATTGTGCCTCACTCCTTTGCATGAAAATAGAGAAATCATAGGGTTTTTTTTCATTTATTCAGTAAAACACTGCAATCCATCAGGGAAAGTACGTCCTTCGACACTTCTGCGACACTCCAGAAACAAGGAACAGGGGGAGTCGCTAACGATATCACATGGCTTTGCAGACAATCGTTCGAGTAAATCAAAGAGATTGCATGACAACTGACGACGCAATATTTATCACCCTCGGAAACCAACTTGACTTACTTCTTCGTTTTGTGATTTTGGGAACTGAATACCAAACTTCGAAAGTTAAGTGAGAAATGTGTTCATCCGACGAAGGGAAGATAACTAAAAATCTGTTAAATATATATCAACCCTTCTAAGTCCTTTTTCTTCATTCAGTCTTCAGCTTTTTCATGAATCACTGCACTTAATACATCTCAAGGGAATATACATTTCTCAAGATTTCATGACAACTATGTTCGCTAGGTACTATCAGCATGAGCACTACTGAATATTATAATCTTAAGCACATCTTGTGACATATCAACATTTATAAACGATTGCTATCGTTATGTGTATTTCCGTTCTTTCTTCTCAAAGAGAAGATTTCTGCACTTAATGCTTCTACTTCTGAATTTTTGTAAGCAGTCGGTTTGATGGGCTTTTAACTTATATACATTTTGGCTTCTTCCCGTTACGTTTCCCATTCTTAAAGTTACTTGTGAAATCGCATGATTATTTCCTCTCTGGGCTATGACTGATAGTTCGTCAAGTCAGAACAATAAGTATGAATAAAAGGGCCATGCTAGGGAAGTTTCCCAGTGGAAAAACTAGAAGCAGTAGCACAGCCCAGGAATCTCACTGGATAATTCCAGCTCTATGAACATCATGAATTAAATGAAGATGGTACCTTACCTTTTTGGTATTAAGTATAGGAAGGAAAGCATGGTCCTTTTATAGGCCAAAGCAATTTCCTCAGAAAAAAATATTTCACATTTCGCACAGAAAACAAATGGACTTTAAAAACAGCAGCAGTTGTTTCCATTCCTGACTAAAATGAGAGCTTCAGTTATGAACAGATTAAACATAATTCACCCGAACAAGAACTTAGAAATAACACACATCAAAGCGCGCCTTGTAACATTATAGATTCATTACAGCAGTAATACTTAGAATTATACCTAAATCCAAAACCTCTGAAAAATCCCACCTTCCTTGTGGAACGCATACACTGAAGTGCCAGCAAAACTGATACAGACGAGCTTATGCAAAATACATAGCAACGTCACCTATGCACGTATTCAGTTGCATCCGCCAGTGTGTATATAAAGCGATAGACATTCTTGCCAGCTGCGTGAGCTGTCTTCGGCAACGAAGACAGCTCAAGAGAATGACAAGCAATGACGATTTAAGCGATTTTCAACGCGGTGTCATAATTGGCGCTCATGAGATCGGCCATAGTATTTCGGAGGTAGAAACGAAGTTCGGATTTTCACGGACGACCATTGCGTGACTACAAGAATTCCGGCAAAACCTCCAACCTACGATACCAGTGTGACCGGAAAAAGACATTGGGTGAACGTGACCATCATCGGCTGTCAAGAATCGTTTAACGCGATAGGCGTGCAACAATCTTGCAGGTATCATCGACATTTAGTGCTGGAGCCTCAGCAAGCATCAGCGTCCGGACTGTACAACGTACCCTTCAAGATATGGGCTTTGGGAGCCGACGCCCAACTCAAGTCCCCTTTATGGGTGCACGACACAGAGCTATGTGCCTCGCGTAGGCACGGCAACACCGCCACTGGACACTTGATGACTGGAAACAAGTAGCCTGGTCTGACGAGTTGCGTTTCCTAACTGTATCGGGTAGATGGAAGGATTCATGTGTGGCGCAAACCCCATGAAGCCATGGATCCCGCCTGTCAACAGGGAACTGTACCGGCTAGTGGGGATTCGTAATGGTATAGGATGTGTTTAGCGGGACTTCACTGGTACCCCTGGTACGTCTACAAGCGTCTGTGACCGGCCAACGCTATGTGCGCATTCTTTCTGACAAGGTAAACCCGTTCATGTCCGGCATTCATGCTGATGAGTCGGGCCTGTTCCAACAGGACAATGAACCTCCACACAAGTGTCGGGACGCATCATTATGGTTAGAGAAGTATTCATTCATCTGAGCTTAGGGTGTTGTCAATCCCACCCACGTCCCCAGATCTGAACGTGATAGAACACATTTGGGATGCCATGCAACGCGCCATCGAACACAGGAATCCGAGACCTCGGAATACACCACAATTACGAAACGCTTTGCAGGAAGTATGTTGTGCATTGCCTACAGCATATATCCAGAAGTTAGTGGAGTCCATGCTCCGTCGTATTTCTGCAGTCCTGCGCTCCCGTGGGGGACCTACCAAGTATTAGACTGGTGTACCAGTTTTTCTAACACTTCAGTGTATACTGTGGTGGAGGTGGCTGTATATCGTTTCTTACAACTCAGCCGCGTTTGGCCTAGTGACCAGCATGCCTGCGTACTACCTGATTGGACCACCGTACGATCCCAGTAGGTTAGGAGCGTGAGAATCACTAAACATCCGTCATGCGTCGGATTGGCACATTAAGCCGTCGAACCAAGAGTAGTGGTCCCTGGGTTAAAATACTTATTGGGTGATGTCAGTTGCTCCTGCGACGCACACTAGGGGCTATGTCTTTTCACTTTCCTTTGTCTATAAACTTTCACATCGTGAGCATCTAGGTTCCAACTAATGTCTTATCGTGTCTCTACTCGGCTCAGAATCCCGTCACAGGCATAACTAGTCGATACTAAACCTTCTCCGTAGGTGTAAACACTACAAGATGATCATTTAGTCAGGGCTAGTGGGATCCTGGTGTGGATTCGTTGCCAGAGTGCCGTCCGTCTCTCCAGACCGGGTTGATCCATTAAATGATGGGAAATGAGTATTTCTCACTACTGAGGCTCTGAACGACAATGGTAAAGATGCAGTGAAATGTAAACGAAAGAAACACATTCTAGAAAATGTGCCAGAAAAACCCACTCAGAACTGGGCCTGAAAACCCAAAAGCTAACTGCGATTAATTTAAGTTGTAATTCCAAGTATTAATGAAGGGGGAAAGTATGTATGCTTGGTCAATGAGAAGAAAACACTGAAAAGCTCCCAAGCCCAAAACATAGAAATTCCTTTTTATTACATCTGCAAATGCATCTTCGCATGTGGTTGGCAATGTTGGAGATAGGTGAAAAAAAACCTATTCATTCACAAGGTCCGCCTGTGAAGACTTGGAATTTTTTTCGCGTTGATATTTTCCGGTGTTCCTTTCTTATTTATTTTATTTTAGCCCAAACCCTCCATGTCTTCTCCTTTTCTGCTTTTATGACACCTGGCATGCCAAAGCTGGACACCATTTCCAATCAGGAGACTATGCTAATGTAGATTATACATAGAGCATTAAACGGGAAACATCATGCTCTTAAATAAAGAATCTCACATTTCTTTGCTGTTACTGGGGATCTAAATTTTAAGACCTTAAAGCGGAACAGTGTACTCTATGAAGACACACTGTTACTGCTTCTACTCCTACGTTTTGCCCCTTTCAAAATATTCATCAAGTTGCAGCTCAAAGGGACTACACTTATTTGATAGTCTTCATCGACGTCACTTCGCACAACTGTGGAAAAATAAAAAAAGAAAACAAAATAGAAAATAAAAGAAGTCGACCCTTTAAGAACCGGTGTCTGTCCCCTGCTGTGTCATGTAGCTTTTGCCGTTTTCTTTTATACCTGGACCTCTCCTCCTTTTACTCTGTTGGACATTGACGAAATTTGAGCATCAGTTGCTTGAGGGAAGTATGTTAGGTCAATTTAAAAATTTTTCTTCTTAAACACAGGAAACCGTGTACTCCTAAAAGATTTGCTATTTCCTTACCTTTTCTGTTACATCTTTCTTATCAGGGCTTGTGAGGTACAACAGAGGTGAAGCACGTGACAAGACGAGAAATCTGCAGCTCTACGTTCCGTCTGTGCAGTTTAGTTGGTTAGAACTACTGACTCCGGCGCAAGGAGGTGCAGGTTCGATTTGTGTCACCGACAAACTTGTGAATTTCAAAGGCATTCTGATCCACCTCCTAATCATTTCTATCCCTCCCCCCTAAACAGGAGTAAAGCAAAGAAAGTTGAAAGGACTATTAGATGGAAAATTGAATTAATATTAGATGGGAAATTTAAATATTAGATGGGAAATTTAAATATTAGATAGAAATTAAATACTGATGAAAAAACATTCCTCTATTCAAAGAGCCTACACTAGTAGAACTCCTTCATGATAAGGACACCAGACCTACCTCCAAATCTACCACTCTTTTTCTTTAAAAAATGAACAAGAGCTTTGTATCAAGTATATGCCTTTTGCTCATATGTTCCCAGATGTGTCACCTATTGACTACTATTCTTTCGGATCGCTAAAAGGGCGTTTTCTAAACGCCGACCAGAACAAGGATTGAACTATGAAACGCAGAGGAAGGGGAATGAAATAAAATACCACTACCAATTTAAAGAAATGCTCTGTTATCTTGGAAATCTAAATGTAGATTCGTTGTCCAGAGAAAGGGCTATGAGATAGAATATTTAAGAAAAAAAAATAATGTTTAACATTGATTATATTGGTGAAAATGTGTTCTAAAAATGTGTGAACATCCTCTGTTGAAGTGCTTACTGAAGTGTGTGGCTCTGCTTTGTTAGGGCAAGTGGTATGATTTATACACTGCTGGACAATTGCTAAGGACGGATCATAAACGGCTATATAGCGCATAAAAAAGTAAGTGTGGTTAGATGCCAAGTGAAATAAAGTAATGTCAGAATGCCAGGACATTACAAGTAAGACAATTTATTGTGTTCTGAAATCCAGAAGGCTTTGGAACGTGTTCAAGGGACAAACAGGCCATTTTGTGCACAATACGTAAACGTGAAAAAAATGCAATTACCGTCCGCAGGCGTTCCGGCGTAAGATGTCAATACGGGATATGACCACCATGGAGGGCGATGCAAGATTCCACACGTCGTGTCATGCTTTGCACAACATTATCAAGCAGCTGTTGGGGTAATTTATCCCATTCCTCTGTCAGTGCACGGATGAGGATGCCCTTGTTTATTGGAGGGCATTGGCGACCAGCAAGACTCCTCCCCAAAGCATCCCACACATTTTCAATGGGATTCAGATCTGGAGAACGTGCTGGCCATACGAGGCGTTGAATATCCTCGCTCTCAAGACACTCCTGGACAGCGACTGTTCGATGACATGTTGCGTTGTCGTCCATGAAAATGAATCTATCACCGACAGCACCACGGAACATGCAAAAATGAGGTAGCAGAACATCATTAATGTATCGTTGGCCAGTCATAGTCCCAGTTGGAAGCACATAGAAAGACGTACGGCCATTGATCATGATGCCAGCCCATACCATGACACTACATGTCGGATATCGGTCCCTTTCCTGTATGTTTGTTGGACAATATGCAGTACCACTATCACGCCAGATCAGTTGTCGACAATCAGACGATAGACTGTATCTACTCTCATCTGAGAAGAGGACAGCAGACCAGTCGTTATCAGTCCAAGTGCGATGTTGATGGCACCATTGCAAACGGGCGGTACGGTGACGTCTGGACAATGGGATGCACAGAACAGGACGGCGGGTGTATAGTCCTCCTTCATGCAAACGTCTGGCGACAGTTTTTCGGGAGATCCGTTTGCCAGTAGCAGCCATAAACTGATTTGCTAACTCACTAGCTGTGCTGCGCCAGTGTCTTTTTGTTGATAGCACTATGTACCGATCTTCTGCAGGTGTCGTACTGCGAACACGACCTCCCCCGTGACGTTTGCTACACTCTCCATTTGTTTGAAATGATTTCCAAAGCCTTGAAACAACACTGTGGCTGACGTCGAACTCCCTGGCAACATCTGTTATTTTTCGCCCTTCTTCAATCTTGCCAATAATACGGCCACGCGTAAAATCATCTAGGTGATGTCTGGAAGACATACTGAAAATTGCAAGTTCGTCAATTGATTCTTTCCCTTTCAACTTTGCGTTTGAACAACAACGGTCAATACGCGTCAAATCCTTTATAGCTCTTATCAGCGCTATGATGTCACGAGCAAGTTCGGCAATCCAAAATTTGCATACGCACAACACGTCTTACTGTATCCCGCACTTATGCTAATTTCCACATTTTCCTGCCTTCTATTTTATGATTGCTATCGTTGCTATTGTCGTCCGTCCTTAGCAATTGTCCGGCAGTGTATATTGTTCGTTAAGGTAAGGTTATCCTAATGATGTTTCCCCGTATACCCTTAATAAACACTTCACAATCACAGCACTTTTCCTGACAGGTCTATATCTCAGCGAAACTGCAGTTCATAATCTATTGGAATTTAACTGCTACCGAAAATGTTTTTATAGCATGACTTACTAGTTGAATTGCGCAATACAGCGTGCCCGGGTGAAGATATTCAAAATAAGAAAATCATTCACAATTATTGTCGGTGTTTCCGTGGTCAAACCGTAACCGTCCGAAATAAAACTTCCAACAGCATAAACAAGTTAACCGCTGAAAGTTTTATATGGCAGAACGGTCTCCGCTGAATTGACGTCATACTTCAAAATGGCGACTGTTCAAGAAAAAGCAATGTGCGTACTCTGGATTTTCGAAACAAAGTTAATTTGTCAAAACGCAACGTCGTTACAGAACGTAGTATGGCAGAGTTGCACCTTCCGATCATGCTATCCGACGTTGGTTAAAGCAGTTTTAAAATACTGGTAGTGTGCAGCATCAACATGGAGCGGGAAAACCGAGCATTTCGCAGAACGATGTTCATAGCGCCCAGGAAGCCTTTTCTCGAAGCCATCAGAAGTCAACGAGACGAACTGCGTCGCAGTTAGACATGCTACAAACTACTGTTTGGAAGATTCTGCATAACCACTTACAACTTTGTGCGCACAAACAGCATATTGTACAGGTTTTACAGCGAGAAATCCCGCAGTTTCTAATTTGCCAAAGATCATTTGTCTAAAGTCGAAGCTGAAGAACGTTACCTGCGGACATGAATATTTAGCGATGAAGCAAAAGTTTTTTGAATCAGGGAAGGTACATCGGCATAACTGCAGAATATGAGACTCCGAAACCCTCACGCCATTCGAGAAGTTGAACGAGATAGTCAGAAGCTGAACGTCTGGTGCGCTTTGTCATGTTCGGAAGTGTTGGGGTACTTTTCTTTCGTGGAGAAAACAGTGACAACGGTGACATTTCTGGACATTCTACAGCTGTATCTGTTGACTGAGTTGGAAGATCGGCAGCTCAATATGGTGTTCAAGCACAATAGCGCACCGCCGCATTGTGCTGTTATTGTCCGAGAATTTCTTTGGGCGTGGTGGACCCATTCCGTGGCCTCCGCGCTCTCTCTATATTACGCCATTGCATTTTTTCCTGTGGGGATATGTTAAAAACGTCGTTAACCATACCCCTGTTAGCTCCCTCGATGACCTGAAGTCCAGAATTGGTGCTGCGATAGCAACAGTACAGCCGCAAATGCTGACGAACACTTGTCGGGAAATTGATTATCGCTTGGATGTATCTTACGTGTCACGAAAGGCGCGAAGGTCGAAGTGATCCATGAATCTGATACATCGATTCTACAGGTAATAAAACTTTTAGTTACCATCTGTCATATTCTGTTTGCGATTTTATTATGTTTCCCGTTTTCTGATTATATGACACTGAAACTCCGACAAAAATGATGAATCACCCTGCTTATCTATTTTCACTTCTCGTGGCACCTTCACAGAAATAATCGTTCAGATTTTTTCCCGCGCGCCGTTAACGTGCGTGAGTCAACTGGTATTCGCTCACGTGCATGCTCTAGTTAGTATCGGCATCCGGACTGAGCGCTGAGAAGCTCAGTCGGAATGTCGGCACCGTAGGAGAAGGCTCAATGCGCATTGTGTCTTCCTGATTTAAAGTTTTGCTGCTGTTCAGCGTCGTTTTAGAAAGCAATATGGACGAAAGCCTACAACATGGAAAAGCATCCGGTTGTGCAACAGCAAACGGAGGACTACCGGAAGTCTCTTACGTGAGAAGTCTCCTGGAAAGCCACGGACATCTGGCAAAAATCCGGATCGCATCAGAGAGGTATTTATTCGAAGTCTACGCTAATCAATTCGGGCTGCCACCTTATAACTAAACCTACCACGTTCAACAGAGCACGATGTGGTACACATGCGGCTTCGTCTAAGGGCGTACAAGATTCAAATGCTCAAGGCACTTCAACCGAATTACTATGTCGCACACACATACTTTGCTGTAGACAAGCTGGAAAAAAATGACGCAACACCCGATTTCCTCCACCAAGTGTGTGCTTCCCGGATTTTGCGACCTTTCACGTCTGTGGGACTGTGATTCGGCACAACTGCAGGATTTGGGGTAATGAAAATCCACATGTCATATGTGAGCTAGAGAGTGTAGCAGCGCCAAAGTTAACATCTGGGTTAACTTTATACATGATAAGCTGATCGGACCGTTGTTTTCGGAAGAAAATGTCGCCGGGATCTCCTTCTTGGATAGTCTGGAACTGTTTCCGCTTCTCCAACTGCCACCTCAAACCGTCTTGCAACTCGAAGGGCACCAGTAAATTTGAGTCTCGTCGTTAGGGATCACCTGAACCGCGAGATGCCTGGGAGATGGATCGGCAGAGGTGGACCAAACTCTTCGCCTCCTCGGTCGCCATATGTAACCTTACGGAATGTTTTCCTGTGGGGTTATGTGAAAAACATTTTCTACCAGATCAAGATCACCGACCTTCAGCACTTGAAAGCCCGTGTAACAGACGCTGTGGCTGCCGTGTTAAAACACATGTTTATCCGTGTCGGGGACCAAACACGAGCCCCTCTCAGTCCGCAGTAAATTGCTCTCCCAACTAAGCTACACCGACAGAATGTATCGCTGCAAATTTGAAGTATTGACACGTGGTTTACCTCTGTAGAACGACGTCACAACCGTTTCATTCAATATGCTTCAAGCAACTCGGAATGAGGTCAAACATTGTCTCGATGTTTGTCGGGCTACCATGGGTACCCACATTGAAAATAATTAAGACAATTATAGTGGGAAAACAACTTAGACATTTTCCCTTTACAAATGCGCAAACCAGAAGTGTATATAATACATACTTTCCGAGACATATACGTATTAGGTTCTTGAATAAATTTCCGCTGTTTTTTGCCACACAAACACTTGTTTGTTGCCGCAAAACGGTAGAGGATAGTCTAGTCAAAGTAGTGTCCGTTGGCAGGTACGACTCTTTCTCACATTTGGGGCAACAAATGGATTCCGCGGTCTAAAAATGCAGGTTCTTTCGAGGCGAACCATTCATCAAACAATTTTTGGATATCCGCGAACGGAAACGTAGTGCTGCTCTGACAGGCCTTGTTGTAGCGACCGGAACAAATGGAAGTCCGAGGGAGCAATGTGCGGGTGGGGTAAGAAGTCCCAGCCAAGTGCCTCCAAGAGTTCCTTCACGGATTTGGCGACATGAGGTGTAGCGTTTTCGTGGAGAAGAATAACCTTGCCATGTGGGATCCAGTTTCAGAGCTTCTGGATCATTCCCATTGCCTTTAAACGTTTGCCAACCATTGACTCATCGACCCGTAGTGTTTCAGACAACTCGTGGAGCGTCTGACATGACTCCTCGTCCAATAACGCTTCCCATACGCCATCTTCGAACTTTTTGGGCTGCCCATGGCGCACTTTGTCCTTCACGTCATATTTGTTGACTTTGTAGCGTCGGAACCACTATCTACGTGTTTTTTTTTTCGTTAGAGCATGTTCCCCATAAGCCTGCACTAGCAAACGATGACTTTCCGCTGCAGATTTCTTGAGATAAAAGCAGAAGAGTAATGCTTCCCGCAAATGCTCCTTTTTTAGTTGGAAACTCGATATCGTGAATGCGATACAAACTCGTGTTCTGTGCCCTGCGACCGTCCTTAGTCGTAGGATTCGCCCAGACTACGGACGGTACGTGCGTGTGCAAGGGAGGTCACGTGTGGCCCAGGTCAGAGCGCACCACTGCTGCGCTCTATTGGGCAACAGTGGGAATTAATTCAAGCACCTAATATATATACACTGGCGGAAAGTGAAACAAGAACACCAAGAAGGAATTGGCGGATGATCATGAAATTTACATATGTTAATGGGGTCGAGTTAACGTAGGTGTGATGTTAATTTCGGGACCAACCGGTGAGCGCTTACGCAACGGCACAGCATAATATACAAATTATCGTCGGTGAATGTAATCAGTCGTCGGCGTACGGACACGTGCGAAGACCCTGAAGAAGCTGCAATGCCTGGACATGGAAGACCTGTACGATTTCAGCTATTATCGGACTTTGAAAGAGGTGGTCTAGTCAGACCACGAGGCCGGGTGGTCGCATCGTCGTATTGCGGAGCGAATTGGACGGGAAGTATCGGTGGTGGTACGATGGTGGCGTAGATGGTCCGAGGAACATTCCCACACGAGAAGAAGTGGAACCAGGAGTCACAGACGGACTGATGAGCGGACCGATCGACGCATAAGAAGAGCGGCGTTGTCAAGCAGAACATGCACTGCGACGCAAATCCCAGCTGCCGTTGCACCTGAGGTGGGTGACTGTGCGAACAATCCGCAACTGTCTACTGGATGCAGGACTGCTGTGTGCACGTGTGCCTCTGGCATGTGTACCTCTGACTCCAGCCCACCGTCAGGAACGGCTGCAGTGGTGTCGCCAACGTCTGCACTGGAGAACGCAATGGCAATCTGTCGCGTTCAGCGATAAAAGCAGATTCTGCTTGGGAGCATCCGATGGCCGTATGCGTGTTCGCAGACGCACTGGTCAGCGTCTCCACCCTTCTTGCATTCACCAGCGACGCACATGGCCTTCACTTGGTCTCTTGGTTTGGGGAGCGATCAGCTATCACTCCCGTACACAACTAGTGTTTGTACCGGGTACGTTAAACAGCACCTCCTACATCAACAACATCATTCAGCCCGTTGTTGTGCCATTTGTAACGTCGGCCCATCGTGGTGATTTCCAGCAAGATAACGCACGCCCACACACAGCACGTGCAACGCAACATGCACTTCAGTGTGTGAGACAACTTCCATGGCCTGCACGTTTACCGGATTTGTCCCCCATTGAGCACGTGTGGGATTTTATGGGACAACGACTTATCCTGTCTCCTCGGCCAGCCACGGCCATCCCCGATTTACGCGTCCAGGTTGAGGATGCTTGGAACTCAATACCCCAAACTTACATCCAACATCTGTACGACAGACTCCATGCCAGAATTGCACAGTGTGACGCAGTTAATGGCGGTTCAACCTCGTACTAACCATGTTACATGGAAATGTTATTTTTCAGTTTACCAGCAAATACAGCTGTATTTTGCCATAATGTTTTGATCACGTTATCCTCTGTATTCCGTTGTTATGCTGTATAAATTTCGTTGGTATCAGACATGTCCTTCTTGGTGTTCTTTTTTCATTTTCCGCCAGTGTATATATATATATATATATATATATTATTTTCCGTACTTTCCATTTGGACACCCTGTACCGTGTTCAGTAAACTTTATCGTCTTGAAGCCTATTGCTTAATGTTTAGCATACCTTAACATACAGAAACGCACATATAGGAAAGTACCGTGCAGCTCAATATATAGGTGAGTACTATGCACCTAAATATATAGGAGAGTACGGTATGCTTCATGCCATACGATGGTACTGTGCAGCTCAATATATAGGATAGTACTGTGCGCCTCAATATATAGGAGAGTACTGTGCAGCTCAATATATAGGAGGGAGTACTATGCACTTCAATATATATACGGGTACTATGCACCTCAATATATAGGAGAGTACTATGTTACTATCCACGTGCTGAGAGAACTAATTGAAAGAGCGAGGGAATATGAACTTCCATTGTGCATGGCTTTTATCGATTATGAAAAAGCCTTTGATTCGGTGAAACCATCAGCAGTTACAATGGCTCTGAAAACCTGCGGTATTGAAGATGCATACATTAATATTATTAATAACATCTATGAAAATGCAAGTGCAAAGATTAGGCTGTTTGCAAATACAACACACATAAAAATTGGAAAGGGAGTGAGACAATGTGACACCATATCTCCGAAGCTCTTTAATGCTACATTGGAGGGTGTTTTTCAGTCGCTGAGCTGGGAAAACAAGGGGATGAAGATTAATGGAGATTATCTAACCCACCTTCGTTTTGCTGATAACGTAGTCATTTTTGAAACTACCCCATCAGAGCTGCAGAGTATGATCCAGGAACTTGCTGACAAGAGTAAAGAAGTGGGATTAAAAATGAACTTTCAGAAGACAAAAGTAATGTTCAATGCTTTTACAAGAAATAAATATTTATCGATTGATGGAGAAAAGCTGGAGATAACAGACACGTACGTTTATCTTGGACAGCAGATATCAAGTGAGGGTCACATTGATGAAGAAATTAATCGGCGTACAAGACTTGCCTGGAGAGCTTTTGGAAGAAACAGTATAATTTTCAAGAGCAATATGCCATTATGTCTTAAAAGAAAAGTGTTTGATCAATGCATCCTTCCAGTGCTTACGTATGGTGCAGAGACGTTGACCTTAACTAAAAGAGACATACAAAGGCTGCAGACAACTCAAAGTAGCATGGAGAGGTGCATACTTGGTGTAACCAGGAGAGATAAGAAGAGGAACTCGTGGATCCGAAAAATGACAAGAGTGGAAGACATCATCATCAGAGTTAAATCCCTGAAATGGCAATGGGCTGGACATACTGGCAGAAGGACAGACCATCGATGAACAGCCGAAATTTTAGATTGGATTCCAAGGGACAGGAAAAGACCCAGAAGAAGACCACATGGGAGATGGGTGGATGAAATTCGAAAGTATGCAGGGGTGACATGGAGGAGACTGGCCCAAGACAGACCGTTGTGGAGGAAACTTGGGAGACCTTCGTCCAGCAGTGGATTGATAATGGTTGACAATGATGATGATGATGATGATGACCATGTTACTTAATATATAGAAGTGTAGGAGAGTACTGTGCGCCTCAATCTATAGGAGGGTACTGTGCAGCTCAATATATAGGAGAATTGTGCGTCTCAATATATAAGAGAATACTGTGAGCGGTAATTTTTAGTGTATGTTAATATGCTGGTGCGTATTAAATTTAATTTTTGCATATGTTTTGAAAACTGAGTTGTGAGGTATTCACTAATTCAACTCTTCTTTTCGGTTCCTGTATTCTTATGTAAATTTTGGTTTATTCTCTTTAAGCAATTTCTAAATGTTTCACTACATTTTCTCTCTAGCTAAATTTTGGGTTTGGCAACATGACGCTGTCAAAGGTTGCATGCCGTATGTTAATGAGACTGACAAGAGCAATATTTACTATTGTTGCAAGTTGTCACGTTAGAATTTGGGTATAGTTGAGATCGCTGTAATTTCTTTGGAGAGAGAGGTTGAGAGAGCTCATATTACTTAAATATTCCTCAATTAGCGATTGATCTTATATAATGGGATTAAGTATTTCACTTTGAATACTCGTTTTTTTTCATTACTGAAGTCAAAATATCATCGAGTTAATGTGATTTGGGAATTTCAATTACTTAATTATTCATCTATTGAAGCAACCGCTGAATAAGTACGATTGAAGTGTCTTCGGCAATCGATATTTCGCTGACGTATATGCTTAAAGCGGATCCACTAAACAGTTATTTCCTGTAAGTACAAGACTTGATATTTTA
Source organism: Macrothele yani (assembly GCA_039090855.1). NCBI lineage: Eukaryota > Metazoa > Arthropoda > Arachnida > Araneae > Macrothelidae > Macrothele > Macrothele yani. The sequence continues at coordinate 19,618,612 of CM076997.1, read as the reverse complement.
CCAGGTCGTTAGGGCCATTTAATGATGAAATTAATGTTGTAGTTTCTAGGTAAGTTATCCAGAGCACGACTTAACTTTACGAAACGCTTCAGTACCAATAGTATTTACTTTGAAGCAATGCTAACGTTTTGGTGTTAGCTAGACAGTTCACTGATATCTTCAACCAGTTACACTAAAAGCATTACAATGGATAAATGTTTAAAACTTTAGCACAGTTTTATCCTTACGTCCATTTGTCTCTCTGTAGACGAGGAAAGACTGTGTTATACCACAGTTTCATACATATCTATGAGTTATATTTTAACAATTCATTTTGGTTTTGCGACGCGAAAAAAATTCCATGACAGTGATGAATCCTGCATTTTCGTACTTTTGCATGTAGAAATATTTCTGTAAGTGACGAAAACTTGATATCTGCGTTTCTAAAGATCTGGCTAGAATGGAAGCCCCCACCCCCCCCCCAGTTTTAAGCATTCGATAAGGATAATTATATGGAAAAATGTCCATGCAGATATTGCTTTGTTCGATGGACATTTTTAACTTCATCCTACACAAATGCACATTTAGAAATGTTAGGTAAATCGTTTTGCTAGAATTCTGTGTTTAAAATTAGAATAAGAAAATTTGCTTTTGGTAGGTGCGGTACTTCTAGAATACTTATTTCTGCAAAATAAGCCAATTAGGTGGCATCAATTTCAGTTTGTTGCGTAATGATATATTACTTTTTAGCTGTCGTATTTGTAAAATGTTTTTGAGAGAGTATGGATTTAGTCATCATCATTCTAATGCCCATGAATCTGAGTTTTCAAATGAGTTTTCTTTCTTCCAGAAGGCGTGGTGACTTTTTTTTGTCTGTGCGTGCAGTTATTTCTGAGCTTTTAAACTATCCGTTTGAGAAATTAAGTTTGCGTAATATTACTGTATGCATGACTATTAACAAAACTGTACACAAATTATGCAGAAACCAAATGCGAAAATAATTTTTAAGATTGAAATTTTTGATGCAAGCTTTTCTCTGTAAATGGGGGAAAATTATATGTTTTCAGTAAACATCTTACTACACAGTGCGTCAAAGAATTTTTAAGACTGGCGCTAGATTTCAGCCTACGTTGGCGCCACCAGTGTAATCGCGAATGTGTTATAAACCATGACCATCTGTTTGCTTTCTGCAAAACGTACTGCGCAGTTGTTAAAGTAACTGAAACGAAATGGCCGTTCATTAGAGAAGTAAAAGTTTTTTCATGTTGAATTATTAAGATGGAACAAAGGGCTGTTATTGAATTTAACGCAAAACTTGGCAAAAGTGCTTTGGAAACGTACCAAATGATGAAACAAGTTTACTGTAAGTTTTGTTTAAGTAGATCAAATGTTTTCCTTTGGCACAAACATTTTTTCGACGGAAGAGAGACGCTAGAAAATGATAAGCATACCGGAATACCAAGTTCATCTAGGACACCTGAGATTATTGAAAAAGTGCGTGATTTCGTGGCAAACAATCGATGTGCGTCATTAAGAATGATGGAAGAGTCTTTAAATAACAACAAAGAAACGATTCGAACCATATTGCATGAAGATTTGGGCAAAACAAAAGTCTGTGCTAAATTTGTTCCACACACGTTAACCAATGAACAAAAATCAAGCAGAAGTGCACATTGCAGAGACATCATTTCAGCAGCTGAAAATGATCCAAACTTCTTAAAATCGATTGTTACTGGTGATGAAACATGGTGCTTTCAATATGATCCTAAAACAAAGCGACAAAGTGCGGAATGGAAGTCAAAAACCTCGCCACAAGCCAAAAAAACAAGAAAAGTTCCATCGCGAATCAAAACAATGCTCATTACATTGTTCGATGGTAAGAGTATTATCCACAAAGAATTTGTTCCAAGTGGACAAACAATTACTGGCGAGTTTTATTTAAATATTTTGAGGGGTTTGAAAGGCAGAATTCGTCGCATTTGTCCAGAATATCGAGATGAAAAGAGTTGGTGTTCGTTGCACGATAATGCACCCAGTCACAACTCACTTCTTGTTCGTAGATTTTGGCAAAAAATAACGTCTATGTGTTGAATCATCCACCGTATTCTCCTGATTTAGCATCCTGCGACTTTTCTTTATTCCCAAAACTTAAAATGATGTTAAAAGGGTGTTAGTTTGATGATATTTCGACCATACAAACAGCTTCGACGCGTGCTTTGGAGGCAATTCCGCAAAGTGAACTGGAACAGGTATTCGAATCATTATGAAATCGCTGTAACAAGTGTATTGAAACCAGAGGGACTTATTTTGAATAACAAACCGAAACACATTATAATTTCTTGTTTCTATTTCATTTTACTGACCCAGTCTTAAAAATTCTTTGATGCACTGTGTATATAGTAGTTAAAACAGGAGTTACAATTTTAAAATACTGTTTTAAAACTTAAAACAACAGTTTGCATTTCATTTATCATATGAGCATCAAATCATGATTTCGCTTTGCGTTTACCTTTTATAAGAACATATTCAAAATTGTCAATGAAAAAATCTACAAATGGAAACAAAATCCTTTTAATCGATGTTATGATGTATTTAGCTTCCTACGTATTCAACGGGAGAAAATTTAATTTCTTGGGTGATGGAGATATTCCCTGTAATTTAGCTTTCCCGTGTTCTTCACTTCATATGGTTTTCTATTCTTGGGCAACAAACACTAATTAAGAAGTGAACGGAAACATATATTCTTTGAAAACCAATATAAAAGTTGTGGAAAGTGAACCATCTGAATAGTCATGAATTGATCTTTCATGAATCATTGGAATATTCTCAGTAACTAATCGGGCTGGAACCATCTGAGTCTTTCATTAATTGGTTAGACTTGATATAGCTGAATCGCCCATTAATGGGACATTAACCAGGAGAATAGCCCATTAAATGAACAAGTATGTATCAGACAGTTCATCATCCGCCTGCTCTGTCAATTTTTCGATCGGCTATGATCTCACTGCATCGTCCATTAACTGAAACAGCATAAAAGAGCTAAATCGTTCTTTTAGTTATGGGACTACTGCCAGCTCAATTGTCCACCAATCGATCCGACATAAACCTGGTCAATCCGCTATTCTGTTGTTTCAAAAATAGTTTAAATTTTAAAACAACTGCCTGCAATTTCTTAAGCAAAAAAAAAATCACACACTGGATTTGATTTGGTTCTCCTTCTTTAACAACATATTCAAATTGTTCAACGAAAAATAATCCAGAAAACAGAAAACAGTTCTTTTAATCGATGCTACGCTGTATTCAGCGTCATATCTTTTCATTCCTGAGCGTAACCTTTCATTTTTTGGGTGAAGGATGAGCCCCCTTTGGGGGTTAACATACTCATCTGCCTTACTTGAAATGGTTCTCTGCTCTTCAGCCAGTTATCTAAATTAAGAAGTGAACTAAAGTATCTAGTCTTTGAAAACCAATGCAAAAATAGAAATTGTACCACATGAATCGTTCATGGAATGATCTGTTATTAGCCATTAAAAATGGCCATTTTCTAACTGATTGGCTGGAACGATCTAAATCGTCCTTCAATTAATGGGCCATTAACCATTAGAAGCATCCATTAACTGATATGGCAGGAATCATATGAATCGCGTGTTAAGTGATCAGCCATGGACCAGCTGATCCTTCCAGTTTTCGATCATGTATGAAACAGTAAATTGTGCACTAATTAATGGAATGAGCACGAGCAGAATCTTTCTTTAATTACAAGGATATGAACTAGTTGAATACAATGATACGAAGTTCGTTTACCAGACTGTTCATCAGTCGGCTGGGCATGAGCCACCTGATCCGTCCGTATGTCCATCCGTTATTCGATCAAGTACTGACCAGATGAATCTTCCTGTAATCAATGGGATGCGAAGCAGCTGAATCGCTCATTGATTGACCGCTCTCAATTATGAAGACCTGGTCGATTAACTGAAAACTGACCGACACTCTTTGTTCAGAAGCCCTTAAAACTGCCAATAAAACAGTTTAAGAGAAGCATTCCTTATGTTATTTTATTTCTAGAAAGTGTTTTGTGATTTCCGTTCCTCCATTCTAATATTTGTCCTTCTGCCAATGCAGTATCTTCGCATCTACATACCGGATGTGGAAATTCTCTAACAGAGTGCCCAGAACATGAGAATGACGATTTATGCGACATTTTATGTAAACTCATGTTAGGTGGAAAAAACACATTCTGAGCGAAATAAGCGTATTTGTGGGATGCGCAAAACATAGATTATTACCTACCTAGGCATGTTGATCCTCTTCTAGCACGAATAACAGTCCGTACATGCCGAGGCGTCAACTCCACTAGATGCTGGAAGGTTTCAGGAGGTAATTTCAGCCATGGATGTTGCATCATTGTCAACAATTGCACCTAAACGTCAGTGCAGGGTCCGTGTTTCTTATGTCCCACACCAAGGCATCCCAGAGAGCTTACACAGGGTTTAAACCCTGGAAACTAGAGAACCACTGCAGGGTTTCAAAGTCATATAAGTGTTCCTGGAGTTGTGCCTTGATGGTGCCTAGTGGAGTGGCGTATTGTTCTGCTGAAATGACCAGGATGCGCGAACGCCGTAAATGCGTGCAGGTGATCATCCAGCACATGCTGCTAGCACGCAGCGGTTAAGGACCTCTCTAGGCACACTAAGGGACCTAATGTGTCCCATGAGAAGGCCTCCAAACCATTACAGAGCTGCCACCGCCTTGAGCAGACACGACGGGGCCATGACCTCATGCTATCGATGCCACACCCACATCCACCCGTCAGCTCGGTCTGTAAAAACGGAATTCTTATTTCCGCGAGACCACCCTGGAGAGATACAGTTTTGATGTTCCCAGCACAAGCTGAAACGCATTATCCGATGACGAGCAGTCAGCAGTTGCACACGAGTAGGGCGTCGGCTCCCGTACCCCAGAGTATGCAGCTTGCGTCATACAGTTCTCTCGCTGACGCTGCTTGGGTCTATGGACGTGGACGTGATTTACGCCGCCGATCCCAAGCCGTCGAGCATGGATAGGTCTACCTTGACCCAGGTCATTAATGGTGTGCCGCTGTCCACCGCTTTTCTCAAGGCGCTGGTACGTCCGTCGATGGTATACCCTTGGTACTCACTTGATACGGTTTCCCTCGCGATCCCTCTAGTTCTCACCACTTGAGCGATAGAATGACGCATCTGTCTTGCTCTGACAATATATTCACGATCAAAGTTGCTCAGATCACCACGTTTACCCATGTTCGCCGATTGCGATACACTGTTGGGAAGCCTTGCTGTCTACCTATTTATCTCGTGCGTTCGGTTTGGGTCTGTTCCACTCCCCGCGGTGGATGCCCATGTCAACTGCCCATCATCCCTATCTCTAATGTTTTGTCTACTGAGTGTTTATACACCAGTGTATCTCTCCTACTGGAATTCCGATTTGGAACAAGATCTTTTCTGGATTCCATTGCTGCAATCTTGTAATATGTATTTTTCTTTCATTCTAAACTCAAAATATTTGCGCTTTGCGTTGTTTCATTTCGAACGTCGATATGCCCAACCATAACAAGCAAAATGCACATCTGAAATATTTTTCAGTTGCAATAACATACATCCTCCTCGGTGATGACGCGGTGTATTCAAGATTATCATTACCTTTGCGCTCTTAAAAGTCTCACTAAAAAAAAATATTTTTTTTCGTTAGCCACAAATTCTAGTGAACTCCTCGGCTTTTCCGAGGCAAACTTTTCCACCCGCGGTGGTTCAAATTTTCTTTTCTTTTTAAATTATTTTAAAACTTGATAGCTGATGTACAATTTTTCTTTGCTATTCGTTGTTTATAAAATAACGTGGACTGAGCGATGACATCGTATATTTACATTATATCCACGTATTTGAAATATATTCACCGCTGCATTCGGCATTGTTTTCATTCACATATTTGAAGATCTCCCCCGTGATCCATTTTTGCAGTAGAAGGTAACAATGCATTTGCATAATTTGCGTATCCGCATTTATGTACATCTTCTTTAACCCTTTTACCGGCTGGAACGAATTAACTCGGAATTAGCGAAACGGTTTAAAATCACCTTGAACGAATATATTCGCTATCTAAGAAGTATCTCCGAATTCGACAGGAACAAGTGAACCTGCACAGCAGAAAGCGTCGCTTTTCCCTTAGGTTTGTCATTCAAAGGTCATGCACGGAGAATTATTTTCTTTAATCCATCCTATCATACAACCTTTTCTCTCGAAAATACTACAAAAATGGCGAGGATAAGGAGAGAAAAGATATTTCAGCAACTTGTTTCTACCCAGTGGCATAATGTTCATGTCAGGGAGACTAGCCGTTCCTAAGCATTCTTTGGGCCATGGAGCAGAGAATAAAACACTGTAAGGGAATCAAACTATAGATTATAGGACTAAGGACCATAAGAAATATCTTACTACCAGCTACAGATATATAGCAGATTCTGCGGAGATGAGAGAGGGAAAGGAATATTTTGGGCACCATTTGGTTCAGATTAATCGGCCGCTTAAAGGGTTAAAAATATTTTTAGAGCCAACTGATGTAGTGTATTTTCATTATTAGCGGTGCAAAATATAGCACCCTGGGTGAGGCAAAATTCCATTTATTTTAGAAAATAACATACTGTATATCCAAAAAAAAAGTCGTTTAAAGCTGATGTAATGTATTTTCAGTATTAGTAGTGCAAGACATAGCATGCTGGGTGACGCAAAATTGGATTTCTTATAGAAAATAACAGACTGTATATTCAAAAAGAGTCGTTTAAACTACTTTAATACGAATATAAAAAATCCTTTCAATGATTTTGATACTAATAACAAAAAAATCGTACAAATTATTTAAATGCGCATATTACGACTCTTCTCGAAAGACATTCATTTCTTGCAAAGTTATAAAACAATATTCGTTGAGCCTTTCAACGGCTGATGTAGCTGAAACAGACCGAAACTTTCGCCGCTCCCTGAAAAGATAGTTTACATAGCGATTGGGTTTTATGAAAGCTGCGGGAAAATAATTCCTCTCTTTATCACTTCTCAGCAGTACGACCGTAAATATGTCACTACTGGCAAGCGTTTTTCTTTCTGGTCCGTCTTCCACTGCACCGAAAGGATAATGTGAAAGTGAAAATCTGAAAATCCCCCTGACACTGACATCATGACGTCCCTGTGGGTAGACTCAAGTTGCTCTAAAATCTTCTCTCTCCTTTCATAGGTTCTGCGTCATTCTTACAGCCTTTTTAGCAAATTATTAGTTGGAAAGATATAGCGTCAATCATTCATCTAAATGACCCCCAGCAAAAACAATCTTGCTGGACCAGCAGTGGGCCATTGCTGGCCGGCCCAGCACTATGTTGCCGCTGCCGAACCGTTAATAAATGTCCGCGCGGCCAACAGTTGGCACCCCCATCAGTTGTCATATGCCACAACAGGGCCATCAGTTATCCATCACAGGCAGTAACTGCCACAAGTGGCCCTTCAGCGGCACTGCAAGCACGTGCTATAAATGATGGCTAGCATAATGTGGTCCGCTAGTTTTCCGGCAGTGGCAGCCGGCAATCACGTGAGATAACTGATGGCTTGCCGAATCTTGTCCGCCAATTTCCCGGTAGTAGCCATAAAAAAAAAAGGATAACCGCCGTTTCCCAAAGCTAAAACTACTTATCTTTTTCTCGTTATGAATTTGGATCTAGTTGGAAACGAACCAAGGACTGTCTGTTTGGTAAACACTCGCTCTACCACCGGGACTGATTTGACACGCCCGAGCGTTCGCTTGAAGCCGAGTCTCTTTCTTGCGCGGAATGTGTAATCGAATGGTTCTCTCCTTAATTTTACAATATTCCAAAGGCATTTTTCATAAATGCCTGTTTCATATAATTCATAAGTTTATTTATTCAACGTAACGTAAGTGTTTTTTTTTTACCTTAAGGAAACTTCACTCATTTTCAAGGAGTGTACCAACTTAAAGGCGCTTTCCAAAGTTTTGTGCTGTCGTTGTCGTCTTGAAAGGCGATTGTTGAATTAATATATTTACCCGTTCATGTCACATCCGATTACATTTTTAACGTTGTATCTTTCCTTTCCGCTGTCCAAAGCTACATTTGTTGTAAAGAAGAAATATATTTTATTTTACTTTTCGTTATTTTTAGAAGCGAATTCCTCCGGTCTCGTGTATTCAGCCCATGGATGAGTACATTATATTCACATAACGTTTTTTTTTTTTTTAATTCAAATAATTGATAAATTTTGTACGCGTAGAATTCCTTTTTTTTTTTCCAATAAACGCTTTTTTTTATTCTTTTTCCAGGACTGTTGTTTCAAATGGTTTATTTAGTGTATGTTAAAACGAAAGATTACATAAAAATTCTTTCTTGTTATTCATGGGAATGGAGTGGGTGTATTTTATGGCTGTAGTCTAGTATTTCATTGTTAATATGATATTTTCGTCGACGTAGCATTTCATTAGGAAATTAATTCGCCTCTTTACATATGATTTTTTTTTTTAGCATCCACTAAAATAACACGATGGCGATAGCGTCGTCTTCAACTAACTGGTACCACGAGAGACACAACACGTGTTGCTTCTGCGCGTGCGCAGTCCCGTTGCTTCCGCCTGGTGTCGGGGTCGCATCGGTTGCCGGCTACGGGCCACTAGTGGCAATTGCTTGGCGACCCGCAATTCACGGCGACGATGCAGGGCCATCAATGGCTGCCAACTGATGGCTGTGCCACAAACGGACCGCTACCGGGCCATAAGCGGCAGATTTCAGCCAGGAGTGACCCATCACTGCCAGCTGTTGACCAGCCGTTTCCCAGCACTTGTGTTTTTGCTGGGCACTTTGCGTAAAGGAGCTAAGATTTTGATGCGAAGGTCCACTCTTTCTTGCCGCGTTTAGCTCACTTCTTAGACATCATGTAAATTATTTCGAGCTGATTTCAGCTCCTCCTTCCCGGGGTCACAGTGGTCTAACAGCTGGATTATGACCATTCGTCCGATCACGGTCCGGGTTCGAATCCCGGTGAGGCATGGATGTGTTTGTCTTACGGCATTGTCTCTCCCTTCCCTGGAATCAGTGACCATAAATTAGTAGCTGGCGACTGCTTATAGCCCATAAAGGTGCAAACTGTGGTCGTTAAAACCTTCAATGAAAAAAAATTAGCCCATTTTGCTAAACCCAAGTTAACTCGTTCCACCCATTTAAAGGGCTGAAACGAAACTTCGTAAAATGGTTGCACGAATTTCGAAAAGCTCAAACTGTCTATCAGTTAGCCAAACAATAATAATTTATTTATTGCTCTAAAATATAGCTTCTGTTATACGCGGAAAAGTAACAAAGATTTAAATAAAATCATCATTAGGAATTGGTTTAAGTAGTTCATTGGATGCAGTGGTGTGTAAAGACATGTTGAACAATGCATCATTCGTTATGTTGCCAATTAGGTTCGACGCACTGTTCTTTCCGTTTAAGAACTAAGAAGAGCGCGAGAATATTTTCCCTTTAAGAACAAAAGACACAAGGTACTTCCCCACGAGGAGGGAATGTTAGAGCAGTTGCAGTAATTAGGTACTTAACAGAGCACTTTAAAGACTACTGATTTTAAAAATGTATAGTTGCAAATACCATTTTTTGTCATTTCACAGGTGAATTATTACCGTGCCATTAATGCTCGACATTCCAACAGGCCTTCTGATCGTATCATGGATGCATCATTACCGCGAGCGATCTTTGAATTACTGGTAATTACCGAAACCCATTTTACTATCTCTATCAAGAACATCAAAACGATTTTGCTGCCGACCGGTATACTGCTTCTGATCACGTAACATTCCCCTCAGGAAATTAATGCGCATCCTGAGAGTTATGTTTACAATGTCCAGGAAGGCTATGCTGTAGGAATCGCCTGCTAAATTTGCTTATCTCAGCAATTTGCAGGCAACATCTCTTGGAAAGTGAAATACATTTCAGCCAACGTGCTTGCATTACAGGAGAAAAGGAGAGGTGCTAAAGTTTGTGAATAACATGCAGTTCGGAAAGTTCTTTCCGTGCATTTTGAACAAAGCTGCTCAGAAATGGTCAGACACATATTCTTCATGAGATGATTTACACATGCGCATGAATAAATGCGTCAGCGAAAGAGCGGAAAGATCCGAAGGAACGCGAAGCATTGCAGAAGGAACGGAAAGAAAAGCTTGCAAAATTTAAATCCATTTACTGCGCAACTTCTTTAAAAATGTCATACACCTGACGAACAATTTATGTAATATATGATAATGATTAAAGCTAAAAAATAGGAAAACTTTCTTGTAGGGTAGTATTTCTCACTTTAAAAATGAAAGAATGTAGAAAATTATTTTAAATTTTGAAATCGGCTATTGCCATTTTGAATATATTGCCTTTCCAATGAAATGAATAATTCTTATTCAGTATCTGATATTCAATCTCATTTCTCTTCTTATGGACAATACAGTTAACAAGTTTTATTTATGCCTTTCTTTTGTTTTCTCATATATTGGAGACAGCAATATTGTCTTCTGTTATGAGAGTAATTTGAGACTGCATAATTTCTGGTTGTGTAGACTTGATATTATAGAATATTCTCCCCTCTTATTTTTAGTTACTTTCGTGCTTATTGAAAAGGTTTCTGTCTGATTTACAGCTGATGTAATAAGTTTCGCTGATTTCAAATAAACGTGTCTTCGTTTTAATTCTTTCACGCGTAAAATACTCGATCTCATTTATTTCTCTGTGTCTCGTATCTCCCGAGCCTTCTCGTAACTTCGCTTCTTAAGTAATATGAACTGATGTTATATTTATACTTTTTTTCTGCCTTTTCTTTTGCTCAATAAATTAAAGTAAACAACGGGGTGCCGCTCGTAAAGGAAAAATTCAAAACCTTTCAAGACAAAATACCCTGATAATTTACTTTGATCGCTTATCGTGTTTCAAAAGGAATGTAGATTTAGTGAGAGAACAGTCTCGCAGGAGTGGAAAGACATGGTTTAAAATTCCACTGCTTTCAAAATAAAGGGTGTTGAATCTTTTCCAAAATAAACGAAGCACCCCGAGAAGGTCGTTCCACCCTGATGAAATTCCGAATGCAAGTATCTAAGAGCCGAAAATTAATATTTAAAAAAATAACGACCAATGACGAAATACTGGCCCTCCGCAGAACATGGGAACCGAGCATCGAGGAGGATACACAGTGCGTCAAAGAATTTTTAAGACTGGCGCTAGATTTCAGCCTACGGTGGCGCCACCAGTGCAATCGTGAATGCGTTATAAACCATGACAATCAGCTTGCTTTCTGCCAAAAGTACTGCGCAATTGTTAAAGTAACTGAAACGAAACGGGCGTTCATTAGAGAAGTAAAATGTTTTTCATGTTGAATTATTAAGATAGAACAAAGAGCTGTTGTTAAATTTAACGCAAAACTTGATAACAGTGTCTCGGAAACGTACCAAATGATGAAACAAGTTTACGGTGAATTTTGTTTAAGTAGATCAAATGTTTTCCTGTGGCATAAACATTGTTTGGACAGAAGAGAGACGCTAGAAGATGATAAGCATACCGGAAGACCAAGTTCATCTAGGACACCTGAGATTATTGGAAAAGTGCGTGATTTCGTAGCAAACAATCTATGTGCGTCACTAAGAATGATGGAAGAGTCTTTAAACATCAACAAAGAAACGATTCGAACCATCCTGCATGAAGATTTGGGCAAAACAAAAGTCTGTGATAAATTTGTTCCACACACGTTAACCAATGAACAAAAATCAAGGAGAAGTGCACATTGCAGAGACATCATTTCAGCAGCTGAAAATGATCCAAACTTCTTAAAATCGATTGTTACTGGTGATGAAACATGGTGCTTTCAATATGATCCTAAAACAAAGCGACAAAGTGCGGAATGGAAGTCAAAAACCTCGCCACAAGCCAAAAAAACAAGAAAAGTTCCATCGCGAATCAAAACAATGCTCATTACATTGTTCGATAGTAAGAGTATTATCCACAAAGAATTTGTTCCAAGTGGACAAACAATTACTGGCGAGTTTTATTTAAATATTTTGAGGGGTTTGAAAGGCAGAATTCGTCGCATTCGTCCAGAATGTCGAGATGAAAACAGTTGGTGTTCGTTGCACGATAATGCACCCAGTCACAACTCACTTCTTGTTCGTAGATTTTGGCGAACAATAACGTCTATGTGGTGAATCATCCACCGCATTCGCTTGATTTAGCACCCTGCGACTTTTCTTTGTTCCCAAAACTTAAAATGACGTTAAAAGGGTGTTATTTTGATGATATTTCGACCATACAAACAGCTTCGACGCGTGCTTTGGAGGCAATTCCGCAAAGTGAACTGGAACAGGCATTCGAATCATTATGAAATCGCTGTAACAAGTATATTGAAGCCGGAGGGACGTATTTTGAATAACAAACCAAAACAAATTATAATTTCTTGTTTCTATTTCATTTTACAGACCCAGTCTTAAAAATTCTTTGACGCACTGTGTATATCAAGAGCAAAGCTCGCACGCAGTGATAATTGTGAAAGCGCATTGCAGTTTCATTAACCTTCGCGGACTGTGAGGCTGCTTCGACGCCGATTTTGTGCATAATACGGGGAGTTAAGCGAGTTTGAGAGAGCACGTATAATGGACCTTATTCATGAGACGTCAAAAGTGCATTTCTGCGGACCAACATGGCTGCTGATTCAATGTTGTCGCTATTTGATTATCCCTTAATGTTGGCTAAGTTTTGCAGTCTTAACGTTATGGAGTTTTCCAACGAATTAAGAGAGCTACAGGGAGAAAAAGAAGAAAATAATTTCTTAGAAGAATAAATCAAGGTTGCCAAAATATACCAACACAATTTTGTGTTCGTTAGTTCGTTATTTATGTCGCATGATGCAGGAGAACATCGCCATTAGTCGTCATGAAGTTTTTAATGAAGCATTTCTCGTACGCGGTATATTAAATTTCCTTGTTCTTATTATCAGGCATTGGCGAAACATCTGAAACATAAAACTTGGGAACCTTTTTTGGGAAACAAAACATTTAGAAGCCCAGACAAATACGTAATGGGGAAACAAAGTAGGTTTCACATGCTAGGCAATCTGCTAAAAAAATTAGGTCAATGCCATGACATTAAATAAAAGAAAAATTATTTTTTTTTTTTTTTTTTGAAGTTGAAGTTCGACGGTACACTGCTAGGTTTTAACTGGCTTTGATCCGTACTGTCATAATATCCAAACCTATTTCCTTAAAGCGGGCAGAACACATACATTGGAGAATGAATATTGGGATGGAAATCTTCGCGTTTCATTTTACACAGCCATTCCTTTAACATTGACGTCCTTTTCAGAGAAAAATTTTGGAAAGTTATTCCTTCCTCGACACTATTTAAGTGGCAGAATTTATTAGTACAACCTTACAATGAGCGAAAGTTAGATATGTCGTTAAGAAATTTAAGAAAATCGCGATCTTTTTGAGCGCCTGCAAAGTAACGCCATGTTAAGCAATGGGGAAAACGCATGTAAACAAACTGTTGTTAGTCCGCGGCCACGGACAAAGTTTTCCCGTGATGCCATGCAAGGTGAATAAGTTCCATTGGGCTGAAAGAGGTCGGTTGGTCCAGACGCCGTATTACCAGGCATTTGGGTCGGAGCGACAAGGCAATCGGACCCTTTTGGCGCCAATGGGTCGTGGGGACAAAACCCAGCGGCACAAGGACAGTGGAAAGCTGAGGGCATTGACAGAACGCAAGGATCGAGTGCTTATGAGAGCCGCACGAACACAACCAAATTCGTCTTTCTGAGACATCCGTGGCCATGCTGCGCCGTCTATAGGTACGAAAGTGGTCATCTAAACCGTTGACAGAAGACTTGCGGCAAAGACCCTATATTCGAAGAGACATCTCCTCCACCTATCATTGACTAGCGAGCATCGCTGGCCCCAGGTGCAATTGTGTCGGGCACGATTAACGTAGGATACTGTCCAGTGGTGTCGAGCACGATCAACGGGGAATACTGTACAGTGGTGTAAGGCACGATCAACGTGGAATACTATACAGTGGTGTCGGGCACGATCAACGTGGGATACTGTCCAGTAGTTTCGGGCACGATCAACGTGGGATACTGCTCAGTGGTGGGGAACGATCAACGTGGGATACCGCCCAGTGGTGTCGGGCACAATCAGCGTGGGATACTGTCCAGTGGTGTTGGGCACGATCAACGTGGGATACTGTCCAGTGGTGTCGGACACGATCAACGTGGGATGCTGTCCAGTGGTTTCGGGCACGATCAACGTGGGGTACTGTTCAGTGGTGGGGAACGATCAACGTGGGATAACGTCCAGTGGTGTCGAGCACAATCAACGTGGAATAATGTCCAGTGGTGTTGGGCACGATCAACGTGGGATACTGTCCAGTGGTGTCGGGAACGATCAACGTAGGATACTGTCCAGTGGTGTTGGACACGATCAACGTGGGATACTCTCCAGTGGTGTCGGGCACGATACGCGTGGGATACTGTCCAGTGGTGTCAAGCACGATCAACGTGGGATACTGTCCAGTGGTGGGGAACGATCCGCTTGAGATACTGGCCAGTGGTGTTGGGCACAATCAACGTGGGATACTGTCCAGTGACGTTGGGCACGATCAACGTGGAGTACTGTCCAGTGGCGTCGTGTTGCCTTCAGTAATGAGTAACGGTTTACACTTGGTGCAGATCCCCAGCGCATACATGTCTGCAGAGAAGCCTGCTAGCGCACGGATCCTGCCTTTACTGTGGAATGGCACACTTTTCGAACATCGGGAGTTACTATCTGGGGAGTCATTTCCTCAGATAGCCGGACATCCATGGTAGTCCCAAGAACAACCCTCACGTCTCAAAGGCTCGTCGATGACATTTTATGACATGTTGTGTTGCCATTCCTGTCACAGCATCCACAAGCAATTTTTCAACAGGATAATTCCCGGCCACACACGGCACAGCTCTCCCAGACCTGTCTTCTTAATATCGACGCCCTTCCTTGACCCGCCCAATCTGCCGTCCTCTCTCCAATCGAACATGTTTTGGACATGATAGGACGTCACCTGCGCCCATCCCGGAATGTCGCTGAACTGGCCCATAATTTGACGCCATCTGTCATGGTCTTCCTCGGGACAGTATCCGTGGACAGTGTGAGTTTATGCGACGCCGGATAACCTCTTTCATATTGACAACACCCCATGGTTCACTTTACAGACAGGTCAGTTTTCGTGAAGACAAAAATGCTTCAGTTTTTTTTTCTACTTTACACTACCTCCCATCACCCGCTTTCCACACGTACATCTCCTGCAAAAAATTTGTGTTTTATCACCTCTTCTCGCGAGCCTTTCAGTCTCTTCACTTCGGTTTAGAGAACCTTAGAATTTATTTTGCATCTAAAAGCATCAATCACTGCGTCAGAGGGCGTTTGAAAAGTTTTAAAACTGTTATCATGACCAGCGCAGAAGAGGCAAACTTCGCATCATGTTTCCGATGTAACGTGAGAAGGAAAAATATGTAACAGGTAAAATTTCAAATTTTTGGCAGTTAAATGTTTTGCTTATTGCAGATCACGCCCATATATTTTGTTAGCAGTATCTTGTTTTATTAACTTTATCATTTAACTTCGGTTAATTAATTTCGATATGTTTATCAATTAACTTCGATTAATTAATTTCGATATGTTTATCAATTAACTTCGATTAATTCGATATGCTTATCAGTTAACTTCGATTAATTCGATATGGTTATCAGTTAACTTCGATTAATTCGATATGTTTATCGATTAACTTCGATTAATTCGATATGGTTATTAATTAACTTCGCTTAATTTGATATGTTTATCAATTAGCTGTGATTATTTGATAAATCGTTTATAATTGACTAATTTAAAATTCGCATAATGTAATACGCGAAATATAGCTCTTTCTGATTTGCCCAGTTATAACGAATTTCGCATACATCTAACCCCATCGACTGTATTATATACGGGTTCCACTCTTTCCCATCGACGGTATTATATACGGGATCCACTCTTTCCCATCGACTGTATTATATACGGGTTCCACTCTTTCCCATCGACGGTATTATATACGGGATCCACTCTTTCCCATCGACGGTATTATATACGGGTTCCACTCTTTCCCATCGACGGTATTATATACGGGATCCACTCTTTCCCATCGACTGTATTATATACGGGTTCCACTCTTTCCCATCGACGGTATTATATACGGGATCCACTCTTTCCCATCGACGGTATTATATACGGGTTCCACTCTTTCCCATCGACTGTATTATATACGAGATCCACTCTTTCCCATCGACTGTATTATATACGGGTTCCACTCTGCATAAAACGTGGTAGACCTGTACTGGCCGTCCTCCGTTGTAGACCTGTACTTGCCGTTCCCGTGTGGCCGAATGGTGAGAAGCATAATTTTCTGGCTAGTTGTCTGAGGAGTGCCCTTGACCAAGCCATGCGAGGAGCGTTTGCCTTATGACACTGCCTGCTTCTCTTCCCTAGAACAAACGGCCCTAGATTAGGGAAGGGAAATGCTTATAGCCCCTAGACCTTCTAACAATGGTCGTTAAACTACTAAACAATTATGTCCTGTGTTGTACAAGGTACTTCTTGGTAGTTAAACTCGTTTTGAAATGCTAAAATGAATTAATGAGATAAAGTAACAAATATTTCAGCAAATGACATATGCAGAGACGTTATTTGCTCTCATATAACAACAGAGACGTTATTTGCTCTCATATAACAACAGAGACTAAGTTTTCTGAATAACTACGGACCACTTTTGTAAGCAATATGGCATTCTAGTTACTGGCTCATGAATTATACATTCGTTTTACATAAAATTCTTATAGCTGAGTATTGTGCATTTTAATATGTTGTGCATTACGGTAAGTCCCGCACTCCAAAAGTTTATTTACATTCACCAAGTATTTCGTAAAAGAGACATCTCATCGAGAGAGTCGTGGTTTTCACATTAATTTCAAGACAGTGCGTATAAGCTGCAGCATGACTTAAAAAATAATGAACCCTTGATAATGCAAGAAACATTGCGGAATACTTCTAAATCTTCCCTCCCAGCGGGGAGCTTTCGAAACGCCCTCTTCTTGAGTTGATTTCAGTTCTCTTATAATGCACAGAATTGGAAATCGGTGACAGCGATATGAGGAAACCTAATCCCTGGACATGACTGACACACATGCCTCTGCATTCTCGAAGAGATCAGGTCACCGGGGATTACTCATTTCGTAGTTGTTAATTTTCTTTCAGGGATCTGGCCAGGGTATGGCAAACAGCACAAGAGTCCTCTAGCGTCACCGGGAGAGAGCTCTCGACATTAACGACGTTGAGAATTAATGGACTCAGCGGTATATTAAAGGAAGAATGCGATATCGAAGTGCTGCTGCCGGTCGGAATTCTCGCCGAAACCTTTGCTTTTCAAACTCTCATCTCTTTCTCTTTTTCTCTGGCGCCTCAACTCGCTTCTCTCTCTTCTGAAGCCGTTCCATCTGTTCTGTCGAGAGCCGTAATTATTGTCCCTTAGAATTGTTGTATGTCATCTCAGAAATCAACCCCTTCATGTTTCGTCACAAGTAATAAATAGCTTAAGTACATTCGATTTATATTCTCCATGCTACATTTGGCGATAATTTACAGCAAATATTGTTTTCCTTTTGGACTGTCTGTTTACGGATATGTATGACGCAAGCAAAGCCTACCATATGATTTTAGAAAGCACCCCTAATATTTTCTCCTGTGATGTCGTGAATAAGTTCCAAGAAACAAATTGTTGACGAATGCGATATTTATTAAGTCGTTATCAAAGCATAAGAAAGCTTTGTGCAGCACTTCTACGAAGCTTAATCTTTTCTTAGGTTTCACGCTAGAAGAAATGCTGGGAAGGTGTACAATTTACATGCCTTACACTTGGCACAACTTTGGTGCCTACAAGTTATCTGTGTTCACTCTTTTAAAGCTGGTGCCGTCATCAGCTGCAGTGTAACAGCATCTTTCGCTAACACCATTGCTCCTTACCAACATATCCTTACTGATTTGCTGAACAAACTCATAAAAAGTTTGAAGTCAAAAAGCCGCCGACCCTCCGTTCCTCATATGTCTACTGACAGCTACAATTTGCTGGATGTATTCCATTTATTAACCAGTTTACTAGCCAGTTGCGCCAAATTTTCGAATCGTATTGTTAATTTATTGATATCAAATATACACTGAAGAGCAATTGAATTAGAGATTCTTGTCTAGTAACGTGTAGCACCACCTTTCACATTGATGACGGCGGCGATTCGTCTTGGCATGGACTCGACAAGACACCGAAAGCGTTGGGAAATCATACGGATCCACGACCCCTGAACATACGGATCCACGACCCCTGGTCACGAAAGTGGAGTGTTGGATGAACACTCCACCTACGTGACCTCGCTTCCTTGCTCAGCTAGGTCACCTGAACTCAATCCCATCGAGCACATCTGGGATGCACTCAAAAGATATGTTCTAGGCTCTGACTTTCCTCCATCAAATGTTTGTGAACTGTGGGAGCTTGTTCAGGGGTCGTGGATCCGTATGGCTTCCCAATGCTTCCGGTGTCTTGACGAGTCCATTCCAAGACGAATCGCCGCCGTGATCAGGGCGAAAGGTGGTGCTACACGGTACTAGACAAGTATCTCTAATTTAATTGCCCTTCAGTGTACATCGACTCCTGTATCCATTCAGTGCTTTAAAATATGTGAAAATCTGCAAAATAACAGTAGGAAGAAAACTGTTGTTTTGTTTACTAAAGTATCACAATGCTTTTCTATAGATACTCAAAAATTCAGTTATTTAGGAAGGAAATATTTGGAAAGATGTTTTCAAAATCTCATTATTTTTTTATTTATTTTTATCTCAATCAACCTTGCTTTTGTTGTTTATAACAAACTGTTTTCGCTTTCGAATTTTCAGTTACGGGTTCGGGGAACCGTCATGAACTATCAAGTTTCGCAAACTGGATTCCACACATGCCTGGTTTGGCTTCTGCAACAGAACAAGGAATTAGTGTATATGCTTATCACTGGAATATTGGTGCAATTATAAGTTATATTCCTATAAGTAGTTAAATAACAGATAAATAACAAAGTATTTCTCTAGATTTTATCTTGCAATCCGTGCGCAACGAAAGCAAATCTAAATTTATTCCTCGGGCCTAACAGCAACAGATTTTTTGAATAAATTTCAGAGCTATCGTCTAAAAAAAAAAACTACAGATTCTTTCACCTAATACATTTAGAATTTATTTTCATTCATTTAACTCTGCTCATATAAACTTTTACTTCCCTCTTACAGAAAATTGCCTGGGAACAGAAATATGATGATATTACCGATAGTTCGACTTTTTCGAAAACTGAAGATATCTTTCGAACATCGCGGCAGTGTACACGTTTCCGAAATTAAGTCATTTCGCGTATCTTTCATATTTGTTCCCAATTTAAGTCAACTTATCTTATTTATTGCATGGAATTTGTTTAAATTCCGAACGTTTTCACTGAATAAGACCTCTAGCACCTCTACTTATTATTCCTTCACTGGCCACAATAGAAATGACACAAAACGCCACTTCGACTCTTGAACGGCTATCGTGCAGAAATAAATGCAATGATTGCTCTCTTGACCTCTTTTTAGCCAAGCTTTTCACAAGTTACAGGCTGTATGTTGTGGCTGATGCCCCTTCGCGTCATATATTTCGACACGGTTCATCCAGTTGCGAATTTCACGTATCTTTCATATGCATTTGGTGTATTTAGAACATCTTTTTCCACGGACACTGTGCTTTGCCAAAAGGTCTCTTTTTTTTAACGTCCAATATCCTTTTGGAATCAAATTCTGATACATTTAGGTTTCGACCGTTTTAGAATAAATGTGATTTTATGATTTTACCTCTCTCATGTACACTGCTGTCCAAAATTAACGTGAAAAATATAAATTCAAGAATATGTCCTGAACGAGACGACCGATTGTAAAGATATTTCAGAGATATGTGCAAAGGGAAACGCTAAGTCGACATACCTATGCACGTTTGTAGTTAATCTTACGCAAAATATGCAAATGACGACCTACGTCATCGAGCTGGCAGGCACACGACCTTGATAAACGATGTTCTGAGAAGGGTGCGGCAATTAAAGTTTGAGTTTGAGTGTTAGTGGAAAAATGGCTCTGTGCCATTGCTTAAGAAATTATTTATAGTGGAGATCGATAAGCAAATTGGCAACAGAAGAATCGCAAGCTGATATAGCAAGTTGGCTCAATGTGTGGAGGCACGTGGTCTCTAATCTATGTTGAGGGGTCTAAGAAACCGGAACATATAATAGAAGGTAGGGACATGGACGTACACGAGCCACAAGTGAAGACGACGCTGTTGCATCTCGCCGCCATAGGGATTTGACAACCAGGCAACTCTCGCAGGATTCATTACTGTGATGGAAAAACATATCTCAGAATATGATTTAGCCATCAATCATATGAGATGAGTTCAAATTCTACCATAATTCGTTTTTGAAACATCTATCCTCAGAAATGTAAACATGAGATACTTATTAAACGCACACCGAATACGCATTTTCAAAATATCTCAGAAATGCTAAGCTGTACTTCCACGAATATCATGATAACTTCTATTGACGGTGAATTAGGTCCTGCAGAAGTATCACATCACAGACGCAAGTTTAAATATGCTCGAAGAGCGATTATGATAACGATAACCTGATTATGAATGCTAGATGCCTAGATCGACAAAGTTAATTATTTAAAGTGCAGATTTATATTACTGTGTTGCATAAGAAATCGCGGGTACACTTTAGACTTCGGCTCCCGTCGTCTGCTTCAACTATGGCGCCAATGGAATGCCGGGAGGAACGTTTCGCGGTAGGTGGCGCTGCAGCTGCGTCGGAGTTTTCTTCCGCTCTGTGTGTGTTACGTAATCGCTGTTTGCTGAGTGCGTGAGCTGTGAATCCAACCGAATAAAAATGTTCCGCAGGTCATCCAATGAGTTTGCGAGTGGATATGTGTCATCGGTTAGGACAATTCGGATGTAGGAAGAAACACGTTACAGGGAAAGGTGAGCAGTGTTCCCGTTTACTTGGGACGAGGTTCAAGCTGCTTGTATTCCTCTTGATAAGATGATGACTCTTTTATATTGTTTCGCCAAATGATTGTCCTACGATGATGCAATTGAGGAATCTTCCTAGGGTGGGGTTTCCACATCCTCTGCGACAGTCAGTGACTATTATCAGTCTTACAGAGAACTAGACGCAGAGTTTATGATAGCCAACGAACAAGACGAAGGACAACTTGGAGGCCCTAGTGTCATCGTAGAAGTTTATGATGCGAAGGTTGGGAAGCGGAAGTATAATGGTGGTCGTCTCGTTGAGGGAACCTGGATTCCTGGCATCTTTGAACGAGATTCAAAACGATTCATGGTTGAGACCTGCCCGGAGAATAACCGCTCTGCTCACACATTGCTGCCGCTCATCCAGAAACATGTTCAACCTGGAAGTACTGTAATGACGGATCAGTGGGCAGCGTACCGCAATCTCCCATTCTGTGGTTTCCAACAACTGTCGGTAAACCACTCGCTCAATTTCGTCGATCCGACTACTGGGGCGCATACGCAAGGTGTTGAGCAATTGGCGGCCCCTCAAACGCACACTATCTAATAGAATTCACAAAGACCACTTGGCAGACCACATTCTGGAATATTTATTCCGACGAAATTGTCATCTTTCCTCTGAACACTGTTTTGAGGTGATGATTGCTATCATCAAATAGTTCTTCCCTAGTACATAATATTTTCCACGTAAATATTCGTACTAGATAGACAGGTTCTCAATGAGGAGGAAACACTTCTTTTCCGTCGTCATAAGTATTTAACAACACCTGAACTACTCACATTGCATAAATGCCCTTTTCAGGGCCAGGCATATTACCAAATAAACCCCTTCCTTTAAAAATTAACCCCCGCCGCATATTTCGCATCCCTAGCACTCCTCCCGCGCAACACACACACACACACACACCGATTACGTAATGCACGCAGCACAGGAGCAAACAAACGCCGACGCAGCTCAGCTACAGCGTCACCTATCGCAAAAGATTTATCCCGGCATTCTAGCGGCGCGTTAGCTGAAGCAGACGATGGTGGCCGAAGACTAAAGTGCATCCTAAATCGCTTTGTACGTGCACTTTCAATAGTATTGAGGATCCGTAGGTAGACGGTTGGTGATGTGATGTACAAAGGTGATCACATTTTCCGAGTCGTTTTCTGGCAGCTTCACTGAAGCTGAAGCTGCCAGAAAACGACTCGGAAAACCCGAGAGGTTAACAGAACCTGACAGAAGACCTATGCAATAGGCTTTCTCTCAGAAAGCAAAGCAACATTGTCTGGAATCGCGTAAACTTTATGCGAGACTGTTAGCCCTATTGATGACGCTACAGGACATAAGTTACCACGGTCGAGCTGTCATCAACACGCTCTTTCTCACTTCGCTTAATGCCACATGCCGATTAGCCTCACCGAGATTAGTGTTGTCTAAGGAATGCCAATCTTGAACTGCAGATCAATATAAAAGTGTTATTAGGACTGGTGAATAGGAACAGTTCTTTTTTGTGGTTCATATTAAGCTTATTGTTCGTTTTTGGCAAAATCAGGAATGCTGAGCTCTACCATCCTATCTTGGATAATTATGCGCGACCAATGTTGCGGCAACACTTTGGGGGAAGCTCATATCTGTATTATGAAGTAGTAGCTCATCGCACCATACCATACTGCTGGCGTTATTACAGATTGGTTTGAGAACAAGGGCATCGAAAAGTTGCAATGGCCAGCCTAGAGACCCTACCTGAACCCAATGCAGCAAATTAGATCGTCCTTGCGCTTGGAAGAAAAGGTATACCCCAAAAATCCATTACTGAATTAGTAATTCTTAAACAAAAAAGAGCAAAACATCAGACCGAGTACATGCAAAGAAACCCTGCACCTTCTTTTAAAATTATAAAGCTTCAGTTAACCTTACACTGATATGAAATATTAGAGAAGGATATGTTACATATTAAATGTGCTTTAGAGCTAAAGAGAGTCGAGTGAATATAAAATTCAACTCTTGTAAGATAATTTGAACACGGCTGACATACAGTACATTGGGCATGATTATTTTGGAAGACATTTTCATGGTAGAAATATTTTTCACACCAGTTATCATTTAGTCATTTCCTCTAACTTAACCTCTAAATCAAATTGCATAATAAAAAACAACGCAAAACCGCCTTTGTTTTGCCTTATATGCGAACATTTCAGAATAAGTCGAATTCTGAATTTTGATTGTGGAATTGCCAGCATGTTCGCTTGACTGAATGCATTCATTTTCGAGGACATCATTATCCTCTACGAGATGTTTGAAGTTCCGAGTAAAGTACCGTTCTCAAAAACACATAGAAAAGAATTCTAAATTTATCATATACAGAATGCAAGCGTCGTAGAAGAAAGATCTCTGATAATTTGCTAGGGACGCGACAAAACAAAATAAAGGTGGATGTGGTCAAGATGTGGGGCAGAATTTTTCTAAGAGTACCGGCTTGAAAGCCTGAATACTACTGTCTTTTAGTAAAGCGTAACTTTGAAAATGTCCACTAATGATTATGCACGATAAGAATAAGGAGAAGGAAATGTTTCATCTAATACTGAAACATTTATAATACTAGGTTGTTGCTGAGAGAATGACAGAATACTGCTGGAATCCTAAAACATAAAACATACAGTGCAAAACAATCTTTATTAATAAAACGAATCACGGTTGGGTGCAAAACACTTTTACCAGCATGCTCCAAAGTTATGTATACCGTCGTGGAAAAATGTGAAGCTTTCGGGAGCGACAAATCCTTGAAACTGATGTTCGATAAGAAAACCATTTACCCTGAAGAAAATTGTCCAGGTGCTTGAGGAAGTGATAGTCTGCAGGAAACAGATCAGATGAATAAGGTGGATGTTGTAAGGTTTCGTACCTCAACTGGTGCAACTTCTGAATCATCTGGCGTGCAAAGTGGGGTCTGGCGATATCATGGAAAAGTATGAGCCCATGGCGATTGTCTAATGCTAGATGTTTTGTGGACGTTTTACCAATCATGATGAAACGTTCTAAATGTCCGCCGTGATGGTTTGACATGGTTGTAAAAATGAAGTGTGCATCACATCTGCTGCGAACAATCAAACATTGACCATCGTTTTTCTAGGATAGAGTTCCGGCTTTGATTTGTGTTTCGGGGCTTCACTGCAGTCGATTCACTACGATGAACGTCGGCGATTTTCATACAGCACCTATCTCTCATCATACGTGCTCAGACGCCGTAAAATGTCACTCTTTTGCATGAGGATCAGCAGAGAAGACCAGAAGTCAAATCCTTGTCTTTCCTACTATTCCGTCAACTCATCTGAAACGCATTTATCCATTTCCGTCAATTTTCCTGTGGCCGTTAAAGACGGGAAATGGTTGCATAATGTACTCTGAGTTTCTCGCCAAGTTCTCGTACAACTTGACGTGGAACTGCTTCCATCAAAACCTCCAACTTTGCATCATCAGTAGCTCCTTCTGTTATGCGGCGAAATCAATTTTCGAGGCTCATATCACCATACCGGAATTCAGCAAACCGAAGTTGTGTTACAGTGCTTTTCCCCAAGCTGTATTGATGTTTCGAGCTGCCTCACATTCAGGGTGTCCAATTTTAAATTAATACAGTTTAACATCCATGAACGGATACCTAAGAGCAAAGGCAAGTTTTAATTGGTGCAGAACAGCCACCGTAGGTTTAACAGCAACGATAACCTCCAAACAGCGAAACCTCTTAACAGCGGCCGACGGACACCCCAGTAAGTGCAGAAAGAAAACTAACTCACACCTTGTACTTTAATATTTTACGCACTTCCTTCGGTACTTCAGAGAAAGGCATACGATAGAAATAAAGAATGCTACTAAAAATAAAAAAATTCTATTGTGCCTCGAGCTCGATGGGTTTGATTACAACGAGTACAATAGTGTACTTAAGTGAAGAGAAAGGAGTTAAAGTTTAGTTCTACATGAAGCAAACACCACCATCTGCGTATGCTTCACTCGCATGTACAGTGAAACCTCCACTGTGGGGGCAGAGGTGCTGGTACGTGAAATGTTTTCCGTTGACGGCGGTATATATTTGATTGGACCCTGTGGGTTCTGCTTATATTTTTCGGCGCGGTTCCACTTCACTGTTTACTAACTGCACAGTTCCACTTCACTGTTTAGTAGTTTTCTTTTATTTTTTCCGTTAACGTGCCCTAAAATTAACTTCCTAGCGTAATATTTCTAAAGAAAGGTTTGTGACAACGGATCAGACAACACTTTCTAAAACTCTCTGTTCCAGGATTTTATTTTAAATTGTTATGTTTAGTTTCATTCAGCAGTTTACTTTCGGAGAAAGTTCTGAAATCCTTTTCTTTGTGCATAATCTTTGTACAAGTATTCTCTTTTTGTACCAAAGCAACGGACTAGCAATTTTAAACTAGGCCTAACCTCCCAACAACGGTCACATTTTCCCGGTCCGAGCAGCGACCGTTATTCTGGGGTTTCACTGTTTATGACACGAATTTGGCTTTAATCCATTGTCCTCTCCACTGTAGCACTTCGATTTTGGAACTGATTCCACTGACAAAATGGTCAGAGTGTCAGGTGTCATTTTCTTCATGTAAGAGAATGACACGTGTTTGTCTCTTATCCATCGTCGTCTTCACTGTAGCATTTCTTCCTTAGAACTGATTCAACTGACACATGGCCAGTGCATCTTGACCCTTTTTGTTTTCCTATCATAAATCACATCGCTCGATGGGTTATTACGTACATTACCTACTCACTGCACGAGTCCTAAAATCTGGTCTTTCGTCTGCAACAACCTAATATCTTGACCAGTGCTTCTATTTACAATCAATGATATTTAATTTGCAATTGAACCGCTTGCTTGGTGGTTTTCGTTTGGAAACTGAATAAAACAAGAATGTTGTTTTATGTCTAATGGCCATACTTCTCTTTCTGCCACGCAATAATTAACTTTAAGTCAGAGACACTCTGCTCATATTATATGATGCTACTTGTGTCCTAGCCATGACACCTGAAATTACAAAACTGAGTTACACTGCATATGCTAATATCAGTATTCCAACGTATTAAAATTCGGGAAAGAAACTTCTTATGAAATGTGTGCAGATTTACACATGAAAATCTCGTCATGCTAAAATTTCCGTATCCTAAAGACGCTTCAAGAAATAGACTGCATGACAGTGATATTTAGGGAAAGAAATTTGCTGCTATTATTAATGACTTAGATGAGCATGTTACGGTTTGACTTTCGGCGAACTTTATATTATAGGTGGGTGAGAAATATGGTGTGTAAATGAATATCGGTTTCCTTTGATTTGTTTACTTATTTCTGATCGTATAAAACAACGTAGCAACTATTCAGCACACATACACATGAAAAGGTTTTGATTAAATAAATAATATCGTTTATGCTTTAAATATGTGTTAATTTAACGAGATTACTTATGTGACATCTGCCAGTTAGTTTTCATAGCGAAATTTCTTGAGCATATATTTTGCTTCTTTAATAATTATCTGATTAAGAATTCCAGTGGTCAGAGTTAAAAAAAATCAGCACTTTGCTCTTTAACGAACTCTTCGCTTTACTTTTGACACTCTCGAAAAGATCAATCAATTCAACACCTGTATATTCCCTGCCAGAACATAATCTCGCTGTTCTAGAAATCATTAATGCAACTGAGCATCTATTAATATAATCTCGCTGGTTTCAACACTCCTATCAATCGTATAACAATGAAATTTGTTTGACGATCACATATACATTGAAGAGGAATTGAATTAGAGATACCTGTCTAGTAACGTGTAGCACCACCTATCGGCCTGATGACGGCGGCGATTCGTCTCGGCATGGACTCGATAAGACACCAGAAGCGTTGGGAAACCATACGGAACCACGACCCCTGAACAAGTTCCCACAGTTCACGAAGATTTGATGTAGTGGGGTCAGAGCCTCGAACATCTCTCTCTCTATGGCATCCCATATGTGCTCGATGGGATTGAGGTTAGGTGACCTAGCTGGCCAAGGAGCCGAGGTCACGTCGGTGGAGTGTTCATCCAACCATTCGGATACAATTCGGGATCAATGGCACGGTTCATTGTCTTGTTGCAGGATGAGGTTCCTAGTGGGATGTTGAAGACACACAAACGGGAGCAAATAGTCGTCCAGGATATCCCGGTAATGTTGACCTGAGGGAGGATGTCACACGTACTAGGGTTCCCGATTTAGTCCACGTAAAGAGTCCCTAGACGAGAATGCCACCCCTACCAGCTTGAAGAGTACCCTGCCAACAAGAAAGATCCATCGCTTCATGTGGTTTGCGCCGTATTCGTTTCCTGCCATCCGCATGTACCAACGTGAATCTCGACTCATCAGTCCAGACAACATTTTCCCACATGTCTAGGGTCCAGTTGCGATGTTCCCGCACCCATGCTAATCTTTGCACCCTGTGATGTGCGGTCAGAAGCGGTACCCTCATGGGACGATGGCTTCTGTACCCCATAACGAGGAGATGGTTCTGGATGGTGGTGTGGCTGCTTACACGTTTTGTGCACCAGCGTTAAATTGCCGAGTGATTTCTTGCTCTGTGACCCGTCTATCAGCTGTTACAATGCGAGCTAGCCGACGATGACCCCGTTCATCCACGCGCTGTTGTCCACGGCAGTCGGCCCTTGCAGGGATGGTTTTACCGGATTCGATGTACTCACGGTGCATCCGTGACACAGTGGCTCATGAATATCCCAGTGCCTTAACGACTTCCGAGAATGAGTGACCCATTCGTCGGGCCCTGACAATTTACTCACGATCAAATGCTCTTAGATTCTTCGTCTTACCCATACTGCGTCTGACTCTTCTTGATTCCCGTCGCATCACTCCTTATAATGTCGAATCGTAGCATATGTCATGTCGTTTCCGTTTACGGGGCAGCCCACAGCGCCATATTTGCATAACGCCAGCTGTCTCTAATTCAATTGCTCTTCAGTGTATCTCAACACGGTTTTATACCAATTTTAACAACCTACTCGCAATTGCTCGATATTTGAAAACCTCCACACTTCTATGCACTTAGTATAATCATTTTATGTTTCTCTGACTCGCCGTCATTGTTGCGAAAGTGTACAAACTGTTTTTGAGGAATGATGCTTTGTTCTGTAAGAAACTGTTTAACGAAGACGTAACTTGATTTACATAAGAAAACGGAAACTGAAAAGAACGGTTAAGTAAAGGTATGAACACTACCATCGCCCCGTTAAGTTTTGGTCCTTTTATTTTATCTTGCTATGATCCACTGTCGGAGTTGCCGAAACGTACATGCTGCTCGGGGAAGCAATGTGCTGTACAGTGAGAAAATCGTTAAAGAGAAGCAAAAAAATTTATATAAAGAAATAGAAACTCATAGAGAATGTTAAATAAAGATGTGTGTCACAAATTGAAACGCATAGTAGTAATTAGCAGTTCCTTGTAACTTCATTTTCCATTTTGAGATTCAGATGAATCATTCGGGAATGTGAAGTATTCATTAAAATAACTTTGAAGAAGAAGGAATAGAAACACTAAATCTATGAACAGTTCTTTTCAAGTCACGAATTCGTCTTGATCATCTATTTATAATGGATTATCTTTTCACATTTTTGTTGTTGCTTATCTGAATATGTTGTTACATGAACTTTCAATGCATAAAGGTTTCCAAAGAAAACAGAATGTTTTTGGTTTGTTGTTTTCCTCTCAGTGCAAAAAGCTCACAACGATTTTTCTCTTCTCTCCTAGAGGACCCACCAGAATTTCGGGAGGTTTTTTCCGACCACATACTACAACCCGGCTCAAGAACGTCTTTGAGATGCCTGGTGACTGGAAATCCCCTTCCACAAGTGTCATGGCGGTTGTACAGTAGACCAATTCTAGAAGGAGCAGGGATTCGTGTCGGGGATTTCGTAGATGCTCACGGATTTATCACCAGTTTTATTAACATCTCATCTGTTACTCCAGAACATGGAGGTACATATTCATGCCATGCCAGAAATGAAATAGGTGCAATTAGTCACTCTGCCAAATTATCTGTTTACGGTTCACCTTACGTGCATCCAATGGATAATATCACAGTCGTTACTGGCGACGACTCCAGAGTGGATTGTGCAGCATCGGGGTATCCTCTAAAAACTGTGCGATGGAAAAAAGGTGAGTTACGCCTTAAAATTTATATATTTTAACAAACTTTCTTTTTGTCTATGTTCACGAATATTTATTTTTTTGGAAATAAGTATTTTAAAGATCTGGACGATTTACTGTCCTTTCCCAGAGACATATAAAATTATCGCATTTTATATTTTGTTTTAGATTCTGATATAAACTGAATTTCATGCAGGTGAATGGAATTCTGTTTTTCCTTAAATCATTTACAATAGAACGCCAACATTGGTACAAGCTAATGCACATACTAATAATCTAGCACAAGTATCTAATAAATCACATCATTGCTGCACATTTTTTTTATTAGAGGTTCAACGACCACCGTGAGCAACTCAATGGGCTATAAGCAGTCGCCCGTCCCTAATTTAGGCTCACTAGTTCCAGGGAAGGGAGAGAGCCAGTGCCGTAAGACAAACGCAACATCCGTGTCTCACCGGGATTAAAGCCCGGACCTCTTTCGGACGAATGATCAGAGGCCATCGCTTAGGCCACTTCTCTGCACATTTTGAAGGCATGTATATTTTTTCGCGAAGGAAACATGGTAATGCGTATTTAGATAATACGAATATTTTTTTCATTTCACATCTATACTGGAGAATAAACGTTAATTAACAAACATGAAGTTGCTAAAGCACCGCAACGATTTGATGGACATGAATGCATTGCAATCATTGGTCAGGAATAATTCTTTTACGTCAGAAAAGTCTCTTCTAGTGGTGGCAAAAATGGGGTTTTCAGATGATCCATAAGGGGCTTGTGCGCTCCTGACCATCAGACATGCTGCACGACGATCATGTATGCTGGTGATAAGACGACGAACGACATCGGTTGGAAATAAGCGCCATTATTCCGGTACAGTAGATCTAGGTTCTATACGAGGCTTCTGGCATCTACGCATGCTAGTTGGATTAAAATCCGGAAAGCTAACTAGTCTTTCAATCCCGTGGATATCCAAACTCTAGCAACAATCGTCAAGCCGCCCTGGTGGCGCAGTGGTCTAAGCGATGGCCTCTGATCATACGTCTGAAAGGGGTCCGGGTTCGAATCCCGGTGAGGCATGGATGTTGTGTTTGTCTTACGGCACTGGCGCTCTCTCTTCCCTGGAACCAGTGACCCTAAATTAGGGACGGGCGACTGCTTATAGCCCATTGCGTTGCTCACGGTGGTCGTTAAAACTCCAATAAAAAAAAATCGTCGACATTATCGTCCATATAAGTGAAATCACAGAGTAGAGCAGTGTGAGCAATTCCTTTACGTAATTTTGGTCAAACTACCTGCTAGAACTTGGTATGCCCTATAGCTGCGGACTGTATTATGCCTCCAGACACCAACCAGGTAGCACAGCCTTGTAATTTAGCGTATGCTCAACACCAAGTCGTCGTCTATTAGGAATAGAGGACGGTGGTTCAATGTTGGGTCTACGTTAACTTTCATGACGGTGCTACCTGAACGGCGACCCCCAATATGTTGGAGGCGTGTCCTCCGAGATATTGGGGAGATAGTTGCGTGTTCGGCATTCTGTAGCGCAGAGAGGGAATCCATAGTCACATTGAAGAGGGGCTCGTCTCTGAATGACCCAATTGCGCAGCGCTGTTCAATTCAGATGGGTGCTGCTGCCTCTGTGCATCGCGCTTGGAAAAATTATTTCGAGCTGCTCTCTCTTTCCCTCGTCTCTCTCTCTCTCTCTCTCTCTCTAAAAAGGGTAACAGGGAATCAAACGATCGGTCTCATGCATACAAACCCCTCTCCCACAATCGTCTGAATACAGTTGCCCTTGACACCATCATTCCTAAATCACAAGCAAGCTAGATAGCGATGTTGCCGGGCTGTCATCTCCCTTTTCCCTCTCGCTGTGTAATCCTGCTAATTGTGCACCTAGGTAGTTGTAAGCTTTGGCCGGCCCGGAGGCTGGCATCGAGACACGTCCCCGGATGTTTCATATTATCACTCTATCCTGGACATTAACTTCCGAGACACATTCTGCGCTTTTGTTACATCAGCTGCGGTCTGTCCTGTCAACATCTTACGTAATTCTGTCCACCACTCGGAATCCATCAAGCTAGCCCGGGGCTCGTATGTGTATTCTCCAATCCTGTTGTATGGCAGTTAGCTTTGGTGCGTACGAAGAACAATGTGACGATCGCCGTATCTGCCAGCTCGTTCGTAGCGTGCCACATTTGCTTGGAATTTTCCATTTGCAAATACAGTGTGATTCAGAAATGTTGATCATAAATGAAAATATAGGTAGTACTCATCGAAACAAACAAAAAGGTATCAGTCAGCATAGGTCCGGAAACGAACCGTTTCCGAGATATTTGACATTTTACTGCAGGGTTTCCAAAGGTAATGTAAAGTTGTTTTATCTCCAGCTGTCAACTATTTCGATAATTTTTGCACTTCTGATGAAGACATCGGGTGGGCTGAATTGTTTGAGGGACAGGCTAGACCCTAACTGTTTGAGGAAATGGTTAGACCCTAAACTTTCCCCTCCCCAAAAGTGCCCCCTCGACTTCCCCCCAAAGAACAAACAAACCAGCCCAATTGTTGTGGTAAAACACCACGCACGGGAAATTCTTTGAGCTCCTGGAAGACAGTGAAAGCGATGTTTTGGGAGGGTGGGGTGATGGTCCCAACTTTCAGCCAAGAACAAATGATTCTGAGATGTCTCCCGTAGGAGCTCCCCAAAACTAACACAGATAAACTGTGGGGAGAAACCAACGTTACATCTGGTAACCCTGTATGATATTAAAACAGGGAAACAACACGTACAAATACGGACATAGGTGTCATGTACGGTGCTTACCTTCACAACAAATGTTCGAAATGTTATCCGTTTACTTCGATACAGGCCTCCAGTCTCCTTCTCAGCAAGACGTGCATTCGTTCAAACATGCCAGGGTTGTGCCTGCTTTTTGCACATGCAGTTTCCAATCTTGTCTGTAATTCGTCGACGTTGCTCACGGGGACTGTATACCCTCGTCCTTTCAAATAGCAAAGGGTAAAAAGGCTGTCAAAGCACGATCACATTCGTCTTCATATAGAGCACAAACACCACACCTCCCAATCATCATCTAAAAACGTAGGTTAAAAAACGTCTTTATTTGCAATTAAAAGGGTTAGTTCAAAAGCTCTAGCGAGCACTTTCGAGAACCACTATGGTAGCATCATCAGGCTAAGGAGTGAAATCACTAAAAAGCGGTACATGACTTATACAGTAACAGGGATGAGAACAAGATTACAAATATGTAAATGAGATGTGTAAAGGATATTAAATGTCAATCACTACAAACTATTTACAAAATTACCTAAATTATTTTGAGGGTTCCTCGCTTGGATATTCCAACATGAGATCTCTCCAGGCACTAGGAACATAAGCAGGTGTATCCTCATCGTAGCACTTAAGTCCCAGTTTTATAATGTGAAGACTCTCTGTAAGCAACATAGAACTTTTTGTCGATTCTGTTGATAACAAGTTTGCATTGTTCTAATCCGGTTTTAGGTCTCTCTCAATGACAGTTTTTGCCAAAGTCGAAGTAACTGTTCCCTTACGAATTGCGTATTTATGTTCAGCCCATCTGATTCCCAGGCTTCTGTAGGTCGAACCCACATAGCAGAGATTTGCAGTTTGTCCATTAATGTCCAACAGTGGGATACTGTAAACACAAAAATGGGATAGAGTTGGTATTGTGTTTCTATCATGCCTAATCATAGAAAACGGCTTTTGGGTCTGGACACCAAATCCTAAAGAATATTTTTTGCAGGTGTTTTTTAGCAAAGTAACAACTGGTTTTAGATAGGTTATACTTCCCATGGAGGAAGTTGTGGGTACACTTCTGGTGAATGTTATAGAAGTCTTCCTTTTACTATTGTATAAGATTTTTAACACAATCCGTGGTGTACCCATGTGCTTTTGCAACTTCGTTAATCTTCATCAATTCCTGATTACAATAATAGGAATTTGAAGAGTGGGTAAAGGCTCTATAAACTAGGAATCTAAGTGCTGAATACTTCTAGGGAGTTGGTGTATAAGAATTAAAGGGGATCAGAACCGGTATAGAAGTAGGCTTACGATATACAGAGAACTCAAAGTTTGTATGGTTAGGAGAGTGTGAAATCAAGAAGTCAAGAAAGGGCAGTGACCTTTCTGTTTCTATTTCTATAGTAAACTTTATGCCAGGACTTATGGAAGATACATCCGAGGCCAAAACATGTAATTCAGCTGTTGAGTGAGGCCAGACAAGGAAAAATCATCAACATATCTGATGTACAAAGACGGCTGAACACTGCGGCAATTTAAGATAGTGGTTTTTTAGGTGCTGTAGTATGATTTCAGCAAGAACAGGTGACAGTGGGTAGCCAATAGGTGCTTTCTCCTTCTGTTTGTAGACATTATTTTGGAAGCGGAAGAAACTTCTGTCCCATACAAGTTTTAAAGCTTGAAGGGTAGTATTAATTTCAACTTGACTATATTGATTCTGGGAAAGTAGAATTTCCTCAATGTGGGAGTAAACAACTGAATGAGGGATATTAGGAAAGAGGTTTTCAACATCAAGGGAGGCTAGGAAAAAATGTGTTTTCGAAATTGGCAGGATTTTATTTGTAAATGATTCTATTGTACTTTTAACAGAGTAACATGAACCAGTTATAAAAGACTTCCGGAAGGTTGCAAGATCGGTTTATGAGTTTTGACCTTTCCGAAAGCTTCAAAGACACTGGAACCTGGAGGAGGTAACATATTCCGACAGATACAGGTCAGTAGTAAGCTAGAGTTGCGTAATTTTGATAATTTAGTAAATGTATAGGCAGTCGGGTCTGAAAGTAATTGTATAGGCAGTCGGTCTGAAAGTAATTGTATAGGCAGTCGGGTTTCAGATCCAATGTATTGAGGTCTGGTGAGCGAGTAGGCTACGAGCAGGTCCCGCCCCGAACAATCCATTGCTCTCCAAACGTTGCATTGAGATGCTGCCTCACCGTGCGCCGAAAATGCACTGGTGAACGATCTTGTATGAACCACATTGTTATACGTGTACGAAGGGAAACATCTTCCAGTAGCTGCGTGAGGTTATGCTGCAGAAAATGCAGATACAACTCACCTGTAAGCCTGTTGGAAACCACAAATGGTCCTTTGAGACAATCACCTAAAACACCTTCCCACACGCTATTTGCGAATCAAACCTTGTGACGTGATTGCTGGATGAAGTGGGGTTCTTCGGCTGCTCACTGTGGCAATTATGGAAGATCAAAATGCTATGTCTGGTGAATGAGGCCTCACCTGTGAATAAAACATTAGCGAGAAAGCAAGGGTTACGCGCGCATCGATGTTGCAGCCACCGGCAGAATGCAACTCTCAGTGGAAAGTCCCACACACCTAGGACTGGCACTCGCTGGATATGGTAACGGTGTAGGCGATTGTCATGCAGAACACTCCAGATGGTACTTTGTCTCCTAATCTCCGCCTGAGCAATCCTTCTAATGCTCGTTGCCATTTATTGTTCTGTTCTTCGTAACAGTGGCACGTCCAATCCAGGATTTCGGGCAGTTCTTAGCCTCCCCGCTGGTACAGCAAACTGAAATGACTCATTTTCTATTAGGCGCTAGTGGATCCGCACGAATATGCGACAATAAGGATGCCTTCGGTTTGGATTGACCTCGGTGTACATACGCGCTGAGAGCGCTGCCTTTCCATTTGCCCGACTAAACATCAAATGCATGTGAGCTAACTCTGCATTTGTGAAAGCGCTAGCCATAGCATCCTTTAATAGTAACAGTACGGAACACACTTCGATATTGCCTGTAATGTACACGTTTGAGCCTCCACGTGCTAATTGATGCATTCCATGCAGACATGATGCATTCGCCGAACCGCGATGGCGTCACGGCAGCATTTGCGTGTCTTCTTTCGTGCGTTAGGAAGTGCTCGCTGTACTGAAGCGGAGGCTTTTGCGTGACCACGGTTAGTATCATACTGCAGGTCGCTGTCAGTATGTCGCCCACCAGAGACTGCCGTGCACCTGGGTGCCCCATTTATTAGTCAAGTTCCCGCCGGAGTCATCTCGGGTATTTGTTTTTTGTTTGCCGTTTTAAAAACATGCAGGATTACCAAATGTAACGTTAGTTTTTCCCCAAAGTTTATTTGTGTTGCATTTGTTGAATTTGGGGAACTCCTGCGGGGGTGGGCTGAACGTTGGGATCCTCAACTCACCCCCTCGCAAAACTCATCCCCTTCAGTGTCCTCCAGCAGCTCAAAGTATTCCCTGTGTGTGATGTTTTACTAAAACAACTGGGATGGTTTGTTTTATTACCTTG
Source organism: Macrothele yani (assembly GCA_039090855.1). Taxonomy (NCBI): domain Eukaryota; kingdom Metazoa; phylum Arthropoda; class Arachnida; order Araneae; family Macrothelidae; genus Macrothele; species Macrothele yani. The sequence goes on along the minus strand of CM076997.1, from coordinate 19,582,882 downwards.
GGGGAAGTCGATGGGGCACATTCAGGGAGGGGCAAGTTTGGGGTCTAACTGGTCCCTTAAACAATTCAGCCCTCCCGATGTCTTCCTCAGAAGTGAAAAAACTATCTAAATAGTGGACAGCTTGGAAAAAATAACTTAACATTACCTCTGGAAACCATGCAATAAAATGTCAATTATCTAGGAAACGGTTCGTTTCCGAAACTATGTTGACTAAGACTTTTTTGTTTGTTTCGATGAGTACTACCTATATTTTTATGACCAACATTTCTGAATCACACTGTATAATATATTCCTTATTGCATGCTTTTTTCATGAGAAATATTATGTTTATGGTAGTTTTTGGGATTTTACTAGTAGCGGCGATACATATTGCATTTATTGTAGTTTTTATAAAAGCGACGGTGATAAAAAAATCCCCTTTCAGCTTATAAGCGTGTATTTGTCCAGGAATGACGTCTTCTTTCAGTTTTAACTGATTTCTATTTGGATTTCATTATTTGATGCAGAAATCCCTTTCATGATTCCTCTTTCTTGTGTAGTATTTAGAATTGCAGTGACATTAGGATTAGGCGCTTTACTGTGATTTTACATTTAAAACTATTTCATTAAATTCTGGCATGTTGATATATCAATACCGATGATCATAACTGTGTCGGTATATTATCAGGACACGAAAAACGTATTTGCCGTTTTCGGATACTGAGGCAAAGTATAACACATACATAGTGGAAAAGCAATATATCAATCAAAATATTACCATGGGCATCAAAAACGTTCTTCCAAAAACTTATATATACCCCTGAGATAAATAGCAGGGTCATGGGAAGAGAAAATGTTTTGGGGTCAGAGTGTAACTCATCAAAATTTGAGAAGTGGTGTTCAAGCAAATATTTGTCGAGTGTAACAAAAGACAGTCTGAAAGACAGATGTCTGGTGAGTAAACTGGATGACATAAAAGCTCCAACCGGATTTCTTTGATAGTGTTTCGGGTCCATGAAGCGGAGTGGGAACAAGCGTTATCTTGAAGGAGCAGAACTCCCTTTCTGTTACAATACAATTATTTTATTGCACACATTTAAAACTTACAGTTATATGAAAATGCAATACACCAGGAGAAATCTGAATACATTGGTTGTAAGGTGATTCCCCCTATCAGATGTAAGAAAAGGAATAAAACAACATATGGCATATATGAAAGCAAGTAAGATGGTTATAACAGAAGCACCCCTGCTAGCAGCGTGCTTGGAATTGCAATTTAATTACAGGATTGAGATTCGTTATGGAGATAAGGGTGATTTACAATGTAATTTCGCATAGACAAGGAAAACTTTTTGGATATTTGCCAGAGATCTGATGCTCTCTGGTAGATTATTCCATAGGATAATAATGGGTTTATACAGTATGCTATTTAAACCATAATTAAGTCTAACACACGGCTGACATAATTTCTTGTTAGCAACAGATCTGGTGAAGATAGAATAATCCAGATATTTGATGTCAGATTGAAAAATAGGCAGTTTAAGATGCATTATTTTAAAAAAACATGATACCTAGTTTCAAAGTAAAAATTTAATGAATTTTTAGAATATTTAGTTTTAGAAATAATGGTTTTGAATGAGACATGTAAGCTGTGTTCAGCATATAGCGAACAGATTTCTTCTGTAATTTGAGCAAGCATAACTTATTGTTTGCACTTATATTTGAATACCAAGATTCCAGACAATAGGAGAGATGGGTATAAATGAAAGCATAGTAAAATGATTTTAGGACATTGATAGGGAAGAGATGCTTCATTTTACCAAGTAGGCCAGCCTGTAAGGAAACTGTTTTTTAAAACAAACTGAACCAGAGGTACTTCCTTCTTGACCAGTGGTACTTCCTTCTTGACCAGTGGTACTTCCTTCTTGACCAGTGGTACTTCCTTCTTGACCAGTGGTACTTCCTTCTTGACCAGTGGTACTTCCTTTTTTTCAGTTCCTCACGTACACGTTTTAGTTGTTCAAAGTATACTACAGCTTTGATTATCTGGTCGCGTTGCAAGAGTACATAACGAAAAAATCCACGTGCTGTCCACCACACTATGTACACGCAGCATAACTTACGTGGATGCAGTGATGTGTGAGGAATTAAGTCACAGGTGGACAACCAATGTTTGGAACGTTTTGGGGTTCTGTGCTGGACCCACTTCCCATCACATGTGAATACCCTATCCAGAAATGGTTCCTTGTCGCATAGCGAGAAAGCAATGCATCATTGCACACAATTTGTGGGACACCCACTTATACAGTCTGTACATGCCTGTCCTATTGCATACAGATGTCTTTGAACGATTTCATCCCTAATACCAAATGATTGGGCTAGTTCTTGGCATGTTTGGCTACTGTTCTACTCAACAGCAATATTCATGACTTCTATGTCAAGGCTCACAGGACGACCACTCCGGGGCTTGTCTTGACAGGACGACCACTCCGGTACTTGTTCATCAAAGGCTGACAGGACGACCACTCCGGGGCTTGTCTTGACAGGACGACCACTCCGGTACTTGTTCATCAAAGGCTGACAGGACGACCACTCCGGTACTTGTTCATCAAAGGCTGACAGGACGACCACTCCGGTACTTGTTCATCAAAGGCTGGCAGGACGACCACTCCGGTACTTGTTCATTAAAGGCTGACAGGACGACCACTCCGGTACTTGTTCATCAAAGGCTGACAAGACGACCACTCCGGGACTTGTCCATCTCTGAACTTTCTCCTATTAATATTTGGTGTATTTAATTTGACAGGTCGACCACTCAAGGACTAGTCAATCAAAGGTTGGCAGGACGACCACTCAAGGACTTGTCCACCTCTGAACTTTCGAAACGAATTCCGAGTTGTGCGTTCCTTCACAGCATCTTCCCGTAATGTTAAGCAAACGAGAGGAGTTGTTTCTACAGCCGATGGACCGAGTTTAAATTCGTATAATAAACACTCGTGAATAATTTCTGCATGCTTTTATATTCACTACCAAACTGCTTACTCATTTGATTCATATGCGCAGGGCTTCTTGGGAATTCAGATGACGATATACCACGTGCCGAGCTCCATTTGTCCGGAAATTCAATTACACTGCCGGACAATTGCTAAGGACGGATGACAATAGCAATGATAGCAACCATAAAATGGAAGGCAGGAAAATGTGGAAATTAGCATAAGTGCGGGATACAGTAAGATGTGTTTTGCGTATGCAAATTTTAGATTGCCGAACTTGCTCGTGACGTCATAGCGCTGATAACAGATATAAAGGATTTGACGCGTATTGACCGTTGTTGTTCAAACGCAAAGTTGAAAGGGAAAGAATCAATTGACGAACTTGCAATTTTCAGTATGTCTTCCCGACATCACCTAGATGTTTTTACGCGTGGCCGTATTATTGGCAAGATTGAAGAAGGGCGAAAAATAACAGATGCTGCCAGGGAGTTCGACGTCAGCCACAGTGTTGTTTCAAGGCTTTGGAAATCATTTCAAACAAATGGAGAGTGTAGCAAACGTCACGGGGGAGGTCGTGTTCGCAGTTGGACGCCTGCAGAAGATCGGTACATTTTGCTATCAACAAAAAGACACCGGCGCAGCACAGCTAGTGAGGTAGCAAATCAGTTTATGGCTGCTACTGGCAAGCGGATCTCCCGAAAAACTGTCGCCAGACGTTTGCATGAAGGAGGACTATACGCCCACCGTCCTGTTGTGTGCATCCTATTGTCCAGACGTCACCGTACCGCCCGTTTGCAATGGTGCCATCAACATTGCAATTGGACTGATAACGACTGGTCTGCTGTCCTCTTCTCAGATGAGAGTAGATACAGTCTATCGTCTGATTGTCGACGACAACTCATCTGGCGTGATAGTGGTACTGCATATTGTCCAGCAAACATACAGGAAAGGGACCGATATCCGACATGTAGTGCCATGGTATGGGCTGGCATCATGATCAATGGCCGTACGTTCCTGTATGTGCTTCCAACTGGGACTATGACTGGCCAACGATACAATAATGATGTTCTGCTACCTCATGTTCGCATGCTCCGTGGTGCTGTCGGTCATAGATTCATTTTCATGGACGACAACGCAACATGTCATCGAAAAGTCGCTGTCCAGGAGTGTCTTGAGAGCGAGGATATTCAACGCCTCGTATGGCCAGCACGTTCTCCAGATCTGAATCCCATTGAAAATGTGTGGGATGCTTTGGGGAGGAGCCTTGCTGGTCCGCAATGCCCTCCAATAAACAAGGACACCCTCATCCGTGCACTGACAGAGGAATGGGATAAATTACCCCAACAGCTGTTTGATAATGTTGTGCAAAGCATGGCACGACGCGTGGAATCTTGTTTCGCCCTCCATGGTGTCCATATCCCGTATTGACATCTTACGCCGGAACGCCTGCGGACGGTAACTGCATTTTTTTCACGTTTACGTATTCTGCACAAAATGGCCTGTTTGTCCCTTGAACACGTTCCAAAACCTTTTGGATTTCAGAGCACAATAAATTGTCTTTCTTGTAATGTCTTGGCATTCAGACATTATTTTATTTCACTTGGCATGCAACCACACTTACTTTTTTATGAGCTATATAGCCGTTTATGACCCGTCCTTAGCAATTGTCCAGCAGTGTATTACAAGGTGTGTCTTTTGCTCCCTCGAATAACGGCAAAAAGTTTTGTGGTTACGTGAAATAAGGAAGGCGTATAGTCATTACAGAATGAAACTCAATAAATTATCTTCAGTTGTAAGGTACACTGCTCCCTGAGAAATTGGAGTCTCCATGTCTTTAACTGAGACGAACAAAAAATAGCATTTATGGTTTCCTCGTGAGTTAAGAGAAACATCATGCTCAGATGAGAAGCCTTGCTTGTTTTGACACATTGCTCTAAATAATCTTACTTCCGAGTTTCTGTGTTCTTATGTAAATTTTTTTACTACTTGATATAAAAAATGTTTCTTTCTGAACAGCACATTATTTCCCAGAACCGTTTGTACATTTTGACAAGGCTGATAGTGGGTCATAGCAGAATACATTACCGACGCTGAATTTCGACAGTAAAGCTGTGTGGTGATTTAGAGATATCATGGTATTCCAAGTAGATTGTTAGAACTTGATATTGAAAAACAAATATCTCTGTTGATATATATGTGATCGACGACTATATGTCAAATTTTGAAGATGACAATCCGATTTTTGGCGTAAATGTGACGCGGGTTCGAGTCTTGCTCCTGGACGATGAAAATTTTCAAGTTTTCGGATATTATCTGACTTACCATCCTTGTCACATTTGCGCCAAAAATCGGATTGTCATCTTCAAAATTTGTATTATATGGCGTAATCCCGTATTTCTTTCATGACTATATGTCATTGTCATACGAATGATATTTGTGTTGATACCAGCGATATTTTATTGTGTCAGCGAATTAAATTGATGTTTCTTTGACTTTCCCGTGGGTAAATCAATAAAGGCAAAATTTCGTTTAATGGTCAATGCTGCTTCTTCCACCCTGGTCGGTGATATTCTTACGCACGTAGTTCTTACTGAAGTGAAACATATGTCCCACGAAGCTCTCTACAAACATTAGCTAGACACATAGTAAATCACGCAAACACTGCATATTCAAATCTTACGCTCCAGGTAGTAAATAATGCCATATGTAGAATTTCTTCATATCACTTAGGACTATGCTGAAGCCAATATTTGTATTTCGTTATTCATATATCACAAAGCATTTCACTTGACACTCAGTTTATTGTAAAACTAATTTAAACAGCAAATACGGCAGACTCAGAAAGAGAGGAAGAGAAAGACAGCAGAGGGAGAGACAGACAGATGGACGAAGAGAATATGGAAGACAAGAAAAACAATTCAGCTAGAATGGAATGGGAACTTAAATTTAAAATGCTTGAGGTAGAAGAGAAAAAGCTAAGAGAGAGCAAAGACGGCTAGAATTAGAAGCTGAGAAAACTAGAATTAGAGCAAAAAAGCTTGAATTACAATTAGCGCATAGTAAAAAAGCAAGGCAATTTGAGTAAAGAAAATTAGAATTGGTTAATGAGAAAGATGAGTCTACTAAAAGTAAAAATGAGGGTAAGTTGGCCGACTACATGAGAATCTTATAAAGAACTTTACCCAGAAGTCCCAGTAAGCCGGAAGAAATTCTGGACTTCTTTGATTCGTTAGAAATGGCATTTGTATTACACTCAGTACCGGAAGAAATGAAAGGTCGTTTGGTGATAGCCTTATACAATTAAGAATGTGTGAACCACTTATTTCGTCGTTTGACTATAAAGCAGTACGATAAGTTCTAAACATTTAAGGAGGCAATTTTGGTAGAATGCCATTTGACTACGGATATTTATTTGAAACAATTTGAGAAGATTAGTAAGAACAATGGGGAAAGCTACTTGCAGTTAGCGGGACGTATTAAGAGGACCATAACATACTACATTAACAGTAGTGAAGAGAAAGAATTCGATCAGTTTGTCAATTTGTTTGTATGCGACAAATTCAAGACTTTATTGTCCCCAGAAATGAAGACCTACATTCTTTAGAGAGGTTCCGTAGGGAAGTTATTTCCTTCGACAGAATTAGAAGAGCTTTGTGATTTATACGGAAGTCAAGTGGGAGCTATGGGAATAGAAGAAGGAATATACAAACCCAGTCATCCTTCGGGAACGTATTTCAAAGGAGGTCAATCAGAAGCCGGGAAGACGGGAATTTTTCCGACAGGAGGAAATCAATTGAAAGGAAAGTTTGCAGGGACAGATCAGAGCGTCGGACATAAGCCAGGTTACTCGGCTGCGAGGCCTGTCGTAGGGAATTTCAGTTTGGATAAGGGAATTATCTGTTTTAGATGTGGAGTAGTAGGACACCGTAAAGCAGTAGCGGTGGGACAAAAGGGAGCCGAAGATGTTTCAGAGAAGGATAGAGCCGGTAGAAGTAAGCGATGATAACAGGATGACGGCTAAGTTAGATAGAGTTTTAGGCCAGGAAGGAAGTCAGAACGAGGTAACAGAAATTCCGGTAGGAGAAGTGAAGAGGGTTAAATCGGAATGCGGAAAGAGCACCGATATCCTTATTGACTCAGGCGCGGAGGTGAGTTGTGTAAGAGGAGGGTTACTGGGCGAAGAGCTGTTTGAACTAAAGGGTAGAATAATTTTAAGAGGCTTCGATGGTAGTAAGGGAGAGTTTGTCATTAAACAGTTGAATCTCCGATTAGATGAAGAGGGATTAGAAACAGGAAAAGCGCCAGAACGTTTTTGTGAAGTGATGTGTGCAGTTGTTCCTAATCTGGTAAACATGGTACTAATAGCACCGGAGGATTACCAGCGCCTTAAAAGTTAAAGGGAAGCGACTCCGATGTGGGCAACCTCGTATGAAAAGTCGTTAGAGTTAGGGCATAGGCTGGATATGCATCCAGAATCTGAGACTGGCGAAGCGCTAATCGAAGAGGAGGATATACTGGGATTTGAAAGCCCCGCGGTCACAGATATTTCAGCGGAGGAGGAGCAAGCGCGCTTGATTGGTGGAGCGTGGCTTGAAGAGCAAAATAGCCCCAGTATATTAGCGCTCAGTGCTGAAGGTAGCGAAGAGAATCAGCGAGGGCAACAGCAGGTCGACCAATCAGGGGAGGCAAATACAACACGCGAGGAGATGGCGTTACTGATTTGGATACGAGTGAAGCTCAGGAGAGTTCAGACAGACGCTTGTTTACGGAGCAACAAAAGAGATGTGTGACGTTAGCAGCCGCTAGGAATGAGGCGCAAAATGGCAAAGGGCCAAAGTGTTAAAGCTGGCACACGATTCGGTTTTTGGCGCGCATTTGGGCAACAAGAAGACTCTAGAGCGCATCAGATATTCATTCTATTGGCCTACCTTGAAGAAAGATGTGCGTAGATATTGTGATGTATGCGAAGCGTGTCAGTTGAGACGTCCCATCACGAGGGTAGACAGGGTTCCGATTGAGGCAGTTAGGAGACATCCCAGACCATTTCAGGTCGTTAATGTGGACTTAATCGGACCGATTGAACCACCGTCGATCAAGGGTCACCAGTGGATATTAGTGATGGTAGATCAGTATACTAGATGGCCGACAGCCGTATGTCTGACTTTATTGAATGCCCGGAGTACGTGCGACCCACTACTGGAAATATTTCAGCGCAGAAGGATTCCGGAGGTAGTAGCGATAGACCGGGGTACAGATTTTGTGTCGGGGTTGACACAAGAGATCCTAAGACGTCTAGGGTCGACTCCTAGGTTCTCCGTCCTGCAAACTCCCGCCTCGAACGGCCTTGTCAAGCGATTCAGCAGAGTTTTGAAAGGAATGCTGCATTATGTCATAAGGTAGGAACCTCAGCAGTGGTATAAGGCTTTGCCATATCAATTATGGGCCTATAGAGAGGTTCCCAATGTTACAACGGGCGTGGCTCCGTTTCAGTTGCTATACGGGCGAGAGCCCATTGGACCGCTCGCCATTCTGAAGTAACATTGGGCGGGGAATGTAGGCTGCCAGTTGGCATATCATCATCGGCGGAGCAGTACCTGCAGCAAATGAAGGAGCGCATGGAGAAGGCGGCTCAGCAAGTGGAGTAGGTGACGGTGGAACAGCAGCAACGGTATACGTCGTATTATAACCGTCTGCTGTGACAGAAGAGATCCTTTCGGGTGGAAGACCAAGTGATAGCCCTGATCCCGGACTCCAAGAACAATGTGTATGCTAGGTGGACCGGCTTATTACACATAGCTGAGAAACGGGGATCCAATAGCTTTGTAGTTGAACTAGGAAGAGGGCAGCTTCGGCATGTACACATGGGGAAGCTAAGAGAGTTTAAGCCCCGGATCAGTGTAGTTGGAGTGATTTTTGAGTCTGATGAGGGGTTCGGCGAAATTAAGGAGGCTCCAGTGAAGAACACGGAGGAAGAAAGAGAATCTGAAGAAATTAGGATAGACAGGGAGAAGATAACTCAGGAGCAGCTTGGGGAGTTACAGGAGCTGGTGAGTACCTCGAAGAAGTTCTTTTTGGGAGAAGTGGGAGAGAAGTCAGTGGGGAAGTACGCAGTTAATCTCATGTCGCCGGCAAACTAATCCCTCACGCCGATGCGTTGTCAAGACTCAGTTTTAAAGAGTAGTGCACCACGGCACAGGTGGAGATTCACAGAAGGTTTCAGAGTGTTACAAGTCTATATATTACATAACGTGCGACAAAACGAGCGAGAAGTGATCAAGTGTTTTATGTTGTGTCACCCAAGATCCGCAAGCAAGTAAAGAGACTCGAGAATACGGCAAAAGGCCGTATCTCTCGTTCATTTGGTGGCGGCCTGTAAGTGTCGCCCGCAATCAAACTGTCAATTATAAATTTATTTAATTTAATGTTGTGATGAACACGTGCGGACGGACGCTTCATTCCGTCATTTTGTTGTTTCAACTAATCAACTAAAAACTGACACTCATCACCACCTGGAACAATTTCAATCCTATGTAAGAATTAAGGGAGTGGTGTATGAACGCCTGGGGCACCTAATTTTGAAGAGTCGGCTGCTCGATTGCTTCTGATAAACAAGTTGTCATACCGCTTTTGTATACGTGCAAGGTTGTAATCGTCTGCGGGTATCCGACGACATCCCTGAGCTCAGGTATTTCACGTGTTGACCGGGGTAACGAGTTTTTGTGGCGCATGCGTGGGAGAGGACCGAAAAGGCCAAGAGATTTTAGTGAGAGACAGTTGAGCTTCGGTCGTGAAGGAGAGGGGTTCCTAGTTTGGACACCGGTTTGACGGAAGGGCTGCGGGTATCGCAGAAGTACAGCGTGGTGAACGGGAAGGAGGATTCCTTCGTCCACCGGGTATCGCGGAAAGAATTGTGAAAAATAGCACGTGGTCATCACGGGGACCCTGAGTGGAAAGCCATCGGAAACCCGTGAAGCAAATGTTATCGGAATTATAAAATCTTGCTGTTTTTTTATTTCCGTGTACTGGACTGAGTTCCGTCGAGGTAATTATTAATCTACGTAAGGACGCCTTCATCCGCTTTGATAGCCAGATCGTATAGTAAAGGCGAGGCGGTAGCTCGCTATACGGCAGGAAACAAAAGGTATTATCTAAGAATTGATATGTCTGGCCCTACAGCAGCTTTGCTTTGCAGTAATGTTTAATCACTTTTGATCTTTCTACATCTAAATAAGCAAACACGTCAATACTCCATTAAAACCTAAACGATTGTCTTCGACTATTCCATGTGGCGCTGAAATTTTAGCATATTCATTACCAACCCCGATGTAATAAATCGAGATATTCTGTAGAAACAGAAGTTTTTCCGCGAAGGCCATCGTATCCGTGCCCCCTCACACCGGAGTAACTCGCTCTACCACCTGAGCTACGCGGACAGAATGTCTCGCTGCAGATTTGTCGTATTGACGCATGTTTTCTCCTCTGTAGTACGTCAATTTATCTCCCTCTTAATTTTCTTTTTACTTTGAAGCGAGGTAGGAATTTTTCATTAATTCCAAGCAATGTGTGGAACAAACATCACACATTTTTTCGAAGAACCCAATGGCCAGTGGATCCATTTTCCACAATCGGGCGCCAATGTGAAAACACAAGTTTGTCCGCGATGGGCATCAAATCCGTGTTCCCTCCTCCGGAGTAAACCGCTCTCCCAACTGAGCTACGCGAATAGAATGTATCGCTGCAAATGTTTCGTTTTGATATATGTTTTCTTCTCTGTAGTACGTCACAATTCCCTTGTTAAATTCACTTCCAACATTACAGAACAGGTACGTTTTTAGAGGTCATCCTAATGCTACAAAAACCCACAGTTCAAAACTGTGCCTTTTAGAAATGTAAAACGTCTTATAGTCAACACCATCATATGCAGTTAAACACAATGTGTGTAATTATTTTTCTACTAACGCTGGTCTGTAATGAAATGCCTCGAACTCCGAAAGAGAGGTCTGGTCGTAAAAAGAACCCGATCATTTGCTTCGAAACTTATGAATCATTCCTGCCTTCTATGTCATTCGTAGGTCTTCAGCAGATTATTTTAAAATATATGCATCGCGCAGAAGATTCCGATTCTTGATAGAGAAATGTCTAATGTTACATTCCCGGCACTTGACAAGAAATATTACTACCACAAAAGACAAAAATATAGATCTGCGTATTGATATTTTCTGTTAAAAGAGTAAGGCGTTGAAGTTTTCGTTACTGCTGCAGTTTAGGAGCTTTTCTTTCTGAAACAGTGAGTTGGGATTCAAATTCGCAGAGACCAAATGTGGAAAAATAAAATTCCCATGATGGGTGCGGCTTTTTTCAACAGCAATTTCTGTGCGTCTTGTGATCATTTGGGTTAAACTATTGATCGATAATTTTATTTAATGATGTCGATCATGCAGCATTTGCAGAATAATGTCTCCGCCATTATTTTGTCATTTACCATTCACTTCAGACGATAATCGATATTTTTTATGGAAGGAAGCGGGAATCGGGGACAATTTATCAATCGACCTGCGGTGTCATTATCCGTCGTTCTTTGGTTCCCTTTTCTGCAATGATGGGGTACCTTTTTGTTTTATGCGAATTGCAGTTTCAGTTTTTCTTTTTTTGTCCCTGCAGACATTTCCCGCTTTCTCTGGGGTTGAGCCTCCCGTGGGCCCAAAATATCAGTACTTTTGTGTGAAAAAAAGATAAGGATATCGATCTAGCGGCACGACATAAGTGAAATTTTATTCCACCAATGTTGATACATATATTATTTTGGTCAATGCTTTTTCAGACTGAAACAATACCTTAATGATATCATTAAATAATATGACTTTCAAATTCGTCGTTCTGATTTGCGTTATCACTACGCAGACACTCGCTCTCTACAAAGGTAAATGAATAAACTGTCTCCCGTGGTTATGTGTGACGGTAATGCATGCGGCGTCGCCACGTGTTTGACTGGTCTTTTTTTCTGTTCTTTCTTTGTTCCCTTTTTTAACGACCGCCGTCAGTGCTTAGAGCAAGAAGAATTCACGGGTATCTAATATGATGCCACTGGTTCCAAGTAAAAGACAAATACCACTGGTTCCAAGTAAAAGACAAATACCACTGGTTCCAAGTAAAAGACAAATACCACTGGTTCCAAGTAAAAGACAAATACCACTGGTTCCAAGTAAAAGACAAATACCACTGGTTCCAAGTAAAAGACAAATACCACTGGTTCCAAGTATGATGCCACTGGTTCCAAGTATTCTGCCACTGGTTCCAAGTAAAAGACAAATACCACTGGTTCCAAGTATGATGCCACTGGTTCCAAGTATGATGCCTCTGGTTCCAAGTATTCTGCCACTGGTTCCAAGTAAAAGGCAAATACCACTGGTTCCAAGTATGATGCCACTGGTTCCAAGTATTCTGCCACTGGTTCCAAGTAAAAGACAAATACCACTGGTTCCAAGTATGATGTCACTGGTTCCTAGTAAAAGACAAATTCCACTGGTTCCAAGTATGATGCCACTGGTTCCAAGTAAAAGACAAATACCGCGCCTCACCAACACGCATCTTGAAAGAATGGTCAGAAGGTAGGTCCTCAGACCACTCGGCCAGTGGTGCAGCTGATTAGCTCAGATACATGGGCTCAAAGCTCATTGACTACCAGGCCAGTTGAATGTTCGATATATGAGCTGTCTCCCAACAACTTTAATTTGGGAGAAACAACCTATATCATGAATAAATTTCTACGCTGGTTATACCGTTTGCAGCTGTACCGCGCATCTTAACAACGCAACGGATCCGTTCATTTGCTTTTGAAAGGGTGTCCGGTGACTTTTGTTAATATAATGAATCATTTCATGTCGATGCAGGGGAATCTAATGAGTTCGATGTACCTCCTGTGCACCCAACCCAGTGCTCACTTTCCAGCCAACAAAAGTGCAGATCCACCCAACATTCGTTCTTATGCTGGTAAAAGTGCAAATGTGACCACGACAACCTGAAAGATTTCATGACTGACATTTTCTGGCTTTCTACTCATCAACACAAGCTTCTCGTTCTGGTTGATTCATGGAGAACCAACAAAGTTGAAGATTTGATACACAAACTGGACAGTGTTGAACTGAAACGGCTCCTCATTCCTGATGGACTCATCTCACTCATTCAATCGCTCTATGTTTTCTACTTCCGTTCGTACAAGAACTTTGTAAAATAGGTCACCGACAGCGTCCTCATATCTTCTGACTGCAAAATCTGGCAACTAGAAAAGTTCATCAACTTTCAGTCACTCACTCACTTCCAGTTTACAGCTCCAATTTTCCACAATATGATCTGATACACTTTCTACAAAAGTGAATATCGTGACGACGAACCTGAACCATACATTACACCTGCTGATTACTGCTTCAATTTCAAAACCTGTAAAACATGTCATTAACCCGATTGTCCATCTTTTATTGTTCTTCAGATCTGCTCACTGTTCTTTCCATTTTGTCTGAACTACACAATCATCCTTACGGTGCACAATAGTTACAATTAAACATGCACTATATCCGTAGAAAATGCAATAATACCAGTTATACTGTGAACTTTGAACTGGCCGCCCCGGTGGCGCAGTGGTCTAAGCGATGGCCTCTGATCATTCGTCCGCACGGGGTCCGGGTTCGAATCCCGGTGAGGCATGGATGTTGTGTTTGTCTTACGGCACTGGCTCTCTCCCTTCCCTGGAACCAGTGACCCTAAATTAGGGACGGGTGACTGCTTATAGCCCATTGAGTTGCTCACGGTGGTCGTTAAACCTCCGATAAAAAAAAAAACTTTGAACATCTGTAGCTTTCGTCTCACCACCGGTCCGTCGATAAATGTTGTCTCTTTAGAGGTTTATAAAGGTTGTGACGTGCCTGCCCCTCAGGACGCACACGACATAAACGCAGATAGCAGCTAGAACGAACGTCTGCGTAACTCAGTTGGTAGAGCAACTTGTTCCGGAATAAGAGGACTCGGCTTCGATCCCCCTTGTGGAACAAAAATGACGAAGAAATTTACTTTGTTATAAAGTTCTCTATCGATTGGTGCTATTCATTTTCAGCGACCAAAATCACAAAATTGTGAAGATCCCTTGTCAGTAGTAAACAGAACATAATGCAGAGAGCCTTTCTACTTCTCATTGCTAATTCCTCTCACAAATAAAGTTTATACATTACTACCTACGGCCGTTATAAATATAAACCCATTTCCTCTTCCGCACTTAAATATAAACAAGATATTTTCGATCCCCAAATATGTAAACACACATCTCTAAATTCCTCATCTTCACTGAAGTAAAGAATCGAGATAGAAACTTTCATATAAAGAGGTATTGACAATACAATTTTATTCCAACATTTTTTAGAATTTTTTTAATAACAAATTGAAACATTAAGAAACAAACTTTAAAAATAAACATTACAATTTAATTACATTAAATTGAAGAACATAAAAAGTTTATTAAAAATTAAGAAACTGCTGAAATAAATGTATCTTTTGTAAGGAAGACATCTAACTTAGTGAATTAAAATCATATGAAGTAAAACAATAATATTTATGAATAAAGCTAAAGCATTATATATCATAAAAATGTTCAATGATATACATAAAAATAAATTAGAACTGAAAGTATGAAACAATATAAACGGATTCATAGTTCATTTGTTGGTGCACGGAGGAAACGAATGAAACTCTAGTTGCATTTTATGCCGGTTGCGTTGCATGCACGTTTTTACTTGAACAATTTTGCTTGCAAAAACAGTGAACGTACTCCTGCTACTAGTACACTATGTATTTCTGCTTGCTTCTTTGAGACTTATTTCTTTATTTGTAATGTCCTCTGCATAAAAAAATGATTCTTTACAATCACTTATTTGATTTCTTGAGAACAGACAGTTAATTGTACCGTTTAAATTACCTAATTTATAATAACCATCATCAGTCACTTCTAAAGACATTCTTTGCATCGACTGTATTTCCAACTACACTGGGATTTGGAATTTTGACTGTTATTCCAATAGCCAGTATTGGAAGCGCCTTTTCACTTGATAATTTTATTTCCTTTGTCTGCTTTTCCAGGCCTTCAAGAGCTTTGTTCTTTGAATTTTCTTGTTTCTTATTATGACATCGCTGTCTTCCCGCTATAATTCGCTGTCTTCCCTTAATGCACACGAATCATAAACTGATTGAAAGCATATGTTACACGCATTACTATCTTCACAGTGCAGCTCACAGATACATATTTTTTTTTTGATTGGAGGTTTAACGACCACCGTGAGCAACTCAATGGGCTATAAGCAATCGCCCGTCCCTAATTTAGGGTCACTGGTTCCATTGAAGGGAGAGAGCCAGTGCCGTAACACAAACACAACATCCATGCCTGACCGGGATCCGAACCCGTACCCCTTACGGATGAATGATCAGAGGACAACGCCTTAGACCACTGCGCCACCGGGGCGGCCTACATATTTTGCATAACATGTGTCCTTCAGACAGTTTGGTCGAAGGGAGTGGTGTTTGGATTCTGACTTCCCCCAGTTTGGCTATTAAATTTTAGGAGTATGCAAAAGGCTCCGCCGTTTTATCGAGAAAAGAGACAGGAACAATCAGGAAACCAGAACACATTCATTCAACGAAGTATTGGCCGTTGGCATCAATGACCTATTGCCATTTTTCAGACAACAAATGAATGCCCCTATGGTAGAAGGTGAAAATTTAGACACGCAGTGTCTAAGGTTTCCACCACTGGAACTGTGGTGACCCGATGTTGGGCAAGGGCATGGTTCATAGCGCGAAATAGATGAAAGTCTGAGGGGGCAATGTCCCGGAAGTAAACTGGGTGCGGTAAAACCTTCCAGTGTAACTGTTCAAGGGTGGATTTCGTGGTGACACCGACATGTGGTATGGCATTATCGTGTAACAGGATGATTGGGAGTCGTCCTTTACCTGTCAGTGGGCGTTTTTGCTCGATTTGGCGTTCACTTTCATCAACTGAACCCAATATCGTTGTGCAGTGGTTGTTTCGACCGGTTTCAACAGTTCCTAGTACAGCACTCCATGCATATCCCACCACACACACAACAGCATCTTTTTCTCGTGGATATCCTGTTTTGCAGTGGATGTTGATGGCTGGTCTGGGTCGACCCAGGATCGCTTGCGTACGGGGTTGTCGCAATAGAACCATTTTTCATCCCCGGTGACAGCTTTCCACAAGAAATTCTTCCCTATAAATCTCTTCAGCCACGACATGCAGATGCCCAATCGTTGACCAATAAAACGCTAAGTTAAAATATGCGCAACCCACTTACCAATATTAGGGATTTTCCCCAACGCTTGTAGACGCAGTACCGCCGTCGATTGAGCCACTTTCAAACGTTTCGCCAGTTACGTGGTCGATTGTGCGGCATCCTCTTGCAACAGCGATTCCAGCTCCTCGTCTCCGAGTTCCTGCGGTCTACCTGCACGTGGCTTGTCTTCCAAACTTAGATCACCTTTACCTGGCAAACCATTCTCGACACATCCGCTCGCGTATAACCGTTTCGCCATACGCCTGTCATATTGAACCGTATGCTTCACTCGCACTTTCCCCTTAAATATACATGAATAACAAACAGTACCACAAATGAACTTTATCGACCGCCATGCTTAGCTTCCTGTACGAACTGACAGCACGGGTGGCCGGCCGGTTTGACCTCCATAGTGCCCGCTAGCGTGGGCTGTGGAAACTTTTGCACACCCCAAATACATAAAAAACGAGATATAACAGTCTGCAGAGATAAGCGATTCGTGATATCCCCAGTGTTAAATGGTCACATCTCGATTTTACCAACCACATCCCGATATGCAAGGGCAAATCGGGGTTTGCCCGAAACTAGTAGGCACATCGCGGTTTTCCGGGGCAGATCGCGATCTGTCCGTTTTCGGTTTCTTCCCGTAACATAAACATTTATCGGAAAAGAAAACAAAAGCCACATATTTTAATCGCTAAACTCAACGAAGTGAAAACGGAATTTGATTTCCAACTTCAAAGAAATAAACAGGAGGCTCATTTTAGTCTCTCATCTTACGGTCAAGCGGGTGCCCTTCATATCGATCGTTTCACTGTGATCGTTTCCATCTGTTTATTCAACAAGTCAGTCTTAATTTTGTGAATCGAAACGTTTTTCTTTCATTCCTGAGCAAATTTCAAACCTCCCACTACAAGACCGACAGAGCCCAAGGGCCGAATTGGGCTCGGGCACTACTTGCGCCAGCTCGTGCAGACTCCTAGGGTTTGTCTTTTAATAAAGAACTCTCAGTCCGAGTACGCCATATAAACAAGGCTGTTCAAGGATGAACAGCACGTAATTCGGGGCAAATTGAAAGTCGAATAATGTATTCTTAGTTAAACACGAGCAACTCTAGGTTCCTTTGCTAATGTTAAATAAAACAGGGTCCCTTGAAAATAATTTCCTTAATATCAAAGCAATCATAATGTATTTATTCTATTCGCAAAATCTCTACTGATTTGGTACATCAGTTTATGGTGTAGCTGAAGCTAGTGTTCCATTTGCTTAGCCCATGAAAAAAAAGAGATCACCACCGCTGGGAACGTGATGTCTTTGTGCACACACACACACACACACACACACACACACACAGGACTTAACGAAATCAACCACTCGATGAACGCTACAACCCAAATTAGTCGCGCTCTGATTAAATTTGGAAGCTTCTACGAATTGTACGTATCCTCTTTGCGTGATCATGAATGCACCTTTGGTGCTGTGTATCCTCTAAACGCTTGAATCTCTGATCAGAGGTACTCAACCAGAAAGCAGGAAAGGCAAGAAAAGGACAATACTGGGCGGTTTTTGACGGCAAAACCACCCATTTGTGCTGAGTATGTACGGAAATCAGGCGTTTAATTATTTATTTCGTATGCTAAAGCAGCTCGTCGTAACTGCTCTTAGCAACAGCATTGAGATCACAAATCAGCAGGTTTGTTAATTTCTTTGAGATCTTTGTTTCCCAAGGGGTGTGTCATATTTGCGAAGTGTGAGTGATGATTTTAAGAGAAAGTTGTTTTCAAGGATTTGCCACTAAAGATAAGATATTGGGGGAAGGGATTTTGAAAACAACGTTAGGTCATTTAATATGAAACTCGCAAATTAACAAAATTGAAAGGAAACTTACCAAGCAGACTATCCATCGGAGTGAGTTGCTTATACATATACCGGCCACTGAATTAGAAAGTTTTATTGAATACCAGGTTGGACCTCTTTTAGCCCTAGTTACAGCACGTATGCGGTCTAGCATGGATTCCAGAAGGTGTTGGAGTGAAACTACGTCTATAGCGTTCGTTCACCAGACTCCCGTTAACAGGCTACGATTTGACGGAAGAAGACTTTGATCCCAGATCTGTTTTTCTAACATGTCCCGGGCTTTACCTGCCCAGACCAATAATCCCACCCCCCTTCCCCAGGCATATTGAGAATGGTACTTTTCAAGCCCTGCAGCTGGTCCTAAATTTGAAAATTGTTTTGCTACTAGTATTGCTGTAGTGCGTCTCAACCTATATGCAGAGAGAAGTCGTAGGTTGCTGCTGTGTATGGTTTCTTTCAAAAAGTTGGTCTTTTGACTTTCTGTAGACAGCATACAAATAATCTATTATTGTTCAGGCACAGTGTTACAAGGTTGGAAGTCGCTGTCATGTTTGCTAAACCACTGCGGAACTCGTGTTTCGGGATGAGCAGTGTTATTGTTGTCCATGAAACAGCCGTCACCCGCTGCGTAAAAAGTCAACATTGCTGGCTAGACTTGATCGTTAACAATGTTCAGATAATACTTGGATGACACCCGAGCTTGCAGCCATATGAGTAAGCCTTGGCGTACCAACAGAACGAACTCCACACCATAAACCCACCTATAGACCTCTGAGTTATGTTTACAAGGCAAACTGGGTCCATTGCTTCACGGCGTTCTTGGGAAACTCTCTGCCTGCGTGTCGACACAGAACAAGGTGTACCGCGACTCTTCGGACCACATGATCTTTTTTCCAGATTTCCAGGTTCCAGTCCCTATGTTCCTGACACCACACCCCTTTAGACGAAATTTGCGGTTATTTGCGGTAATCATGGTTTTCTGAATAGGCATTCGACTACCAATACCGATCCTGTTCAATTCCCTGCGGATAGTGCGCTGAGATACTGATCAGAAACAGCTTTCTAGGGCTGTTTTCATCAATAACTGTTAATGGCGGATTGCTGTCAAATAAAATTTGCCATTATTTGCAGTAATCATGGTTTTCTGAATAGGCATTCGACTACCAACACCGATCCTGTTCAATTCCCTACGGAGAGTGTGCTGAGATACTGATCGGAAACAGCTTTCTAGGACTGATTCTGCCAATTGCTGCCAATTGAAATTTGCGGTTATTTGCAGTAACCATGCTTTTGTGAATAGGCATGCGACTACCAATACCATCCTGTTCAATTTTCTGCGGATAGTGCGCTGAGATACTGATCGGAAACAGCTCATAGGACTGTTTCTGTCAATTGCTATCAGTTGCGGACTGCTGTCAATTGAAATTTGCGGTTCTTTGCAGTAATCATGGTTATTTGAATAGGCATCGGGCTATAAATACCAACCTGCTCAATTCCCTGCGGATAGTGCGCTGAGATACTGATCGGAAACAGCTTTCTTGTACCGTTTGCCTGTCAATTGCTGCACAGAAGTCCTGTTTTCGGTACAAGCCTTCTGAGTTCACGGCGACTTCGTTCCTGATAGACTGTCTTTCCACCATAGTTACGTCTCTTATACTATATAAGCAATGTGTGTTATTTTCAACTGATTAAAGACCCGTGATATCTCACCTTTTGGGTAACCACTCATCTCTGCTCTTTTCAAAATCGTCGCTGGAGCCAGACGGGCATTCACAATGAGCCCTCTATCGCACTCCCTAAGATCCTTCGCTTTATCAATTGTGATAAACACTATAAACGATTGCGGACGAGCAGGTGTCTTAAATATTTGACTATTTCACGTGGTGACGCACGTGACCACGTATTTTGAATACGCTGGTACAACTGGCGTTTACGTACATTTGCACAAAGGTGTTTAATTCAGTGGCCGGTGGGTGTATGTTCGTTGATGTACAATGATAAATCATCGTGCACCGTCAAATGCAATTCTTTCTGTTTATTTCGGGGTTTAGTGATCACCATCTGCAACTCTTTGGGCTACAGTCAGTCGCCTTTCCCTAATTTACGACCATTGTTTTCAAGGAGGGCACAGAGCCGACGCCATCATCTAAACAAAATACCAAACCCTCTTCCGGGACTCGAACCAAGGGCCTTCTCGGCAAACTCTGACTCCAACGCCTCGTATCCCTCTAGACACTTTTATTTCCATATGTTAGATTTACATAATAGGATATTGAGTAGCCCACTTCCGGGACTCGAACCAAGGGCCTTCTCGGCAAACTCTCAGACTCCAACGCCTCGGTTCTCGATACCAAACCCTCTTCCGGGACTCGAACCAATTGTCTTCTCGGCAAACTCAGACTCCAACGCCTCGTATCCCTCTGGACACTTTTATTTCCACATGTTAGATTTACATAATAGGATATTGAGTAGCATTGCGCAACAAAATACACTGTCTCAAAGAGAAAATGCCCCACCACCAAGACGTAAACGCAGCCACATGCAATCGTACGAGACCAATTGTACGAATGGCGCGTGGAATATTAGCGGACAACAAGCCCTTGGATCCATCAGTCGAGACGTCATTACAGCCGCGAGAAGGGAGTGGTTCTACTGTAACCGTGTCTGGAGCAGGAAAAAGGGGTGCCAATGCGGTTAAGACGCCGTCGTATGCGATTTCGTCAAACGGATGAGTTCACAAGAGGTGTCATCGTAGGCCTTTGTACTGCCGGATGGTCCTTGCATCGCATTGCGGAAGAAGCGCACCGTGATGCCACAAACCTAGGTCACATTTAGAGACAGTGGTCCCGAAAAGGATATCTGCAACGTCGCAGGGGGACCGGAGCACGGAGACGGACGTCCGAGCTCACCGATCGTCGCATCCGACGTCATGCTGTAGCGAACCCACAGGCCAAAACAGTCGACATTTTGCGGAGTGCACAGGGAGCCTTAGATGCTCCGATATCGACGCGGAGAGTGTCGTGCCGATTGGATGCGTCTACTTTGCTGCCCAGGCGTCCGTTGCGAAGGCAACCCTTAACAGCGAACCATCGTTGTCCCCGCTTGGTATGGTGTTGCTCAATAGCTGCGTGGGGGTGAGGAATGAAACAGTGTGTTGTTCAGTGACGAATCACTTTCCTTTCTCATCAAGGATGATCGCCATGGGAGAGTTGTGGAGCGCCACACGGCACGGCAACGTGGAATCATGGTGTGGGTTGCCATCAGCGCCAAACACCGCTCACCGCTGGTACGCATTACGAGGTCATTGACGGCACGCCGTTATGTTGACGAGGTACTGCGGCCCGTGGCCCTACCGTATCTGCAGGGTTAAACGCCGCTTTTGAGCACGATCACGCCTGGCCGCATATCGTTCGGATCAGCCTAAATGCTTTACACGCTGTGCGGATGTTGCCGTGTTCAGCAGGATCCTCCGACCTCTCGCCTATCGAGCACATGTGGGACACGATTGGACGTTGGTTGAGTACCCTCCCATCCCCGCAAAATGAAGACGAACTCTGGACACGGATCAACACTGCGTGGTCCACGATACCCCAGTACACTATTTGGACTCTCATTGTATCGATGCCACGGAACATTCAACGCTGTATCGACCAAAATGTGGACCACACTCCTTATTGATCATCCTGTATATTCGTCCACTGGAGCCTAGTTTGTATGGGACAATTAAATATTTTATTCGGGACTTACTTGGCTATTTGTGTGTGCAGAGGTCCATTTTCGAGCATTTCTTCATGGTGTAGCATTTTCTCTGTCAGGCAGTGTAATTTTTGCCGTAAGTTATTATTTTCATTTAGTAGTACAATGCTTGATTACGTTTAAACACAATTTTTAAAAATGTATTCGAAATATTATCATTAATTGCCCGTCGTTAAAAAAAAACAGTCCCTTGTAAAGCATACCTCTAACTTAACCTTCCTGTTGGAGTTTTTCTGATCTTACGCATTTTTTTTTCTTCTTAAACGTCGTCTGACTTATCGACACATCATTTTGCCCTCAACGAATTTTCTAAATGCTTGATCTTTGAAAGTAAGTCAGAGGTAAATACAGCGGAATGACTGAATGGAGCAAAAGAGCAAAGTTGGAGATTCCTTTGCGCTAGCAATTTGTAAACAGTGATGTGTAAGATAGAACTTTGTTGAGTGTTATTGAAATAACGCCTTGGTATTGTGCATGTTTTTTTATTAGTACTTAGCGGACAGAAGCGCATGTTGATAGTGTTTGCGCGCGTGTGTGTGTGTGTGTGTGTGTGTGTGTGTGTGTGTGTGTTATATGATTTCGAGTCAACGTTGCTCTTCGGCGATGTCCCAGTGAAGACTAAAAAAAAAAGAAAAAAAGTCGTGTTCATCCAAGCGTAAATGATTGCTCATTTATTTCCTTAGATCGTTGAGGTTAGTCTATAATTTTGACTGTTGGTTATTGATACTGTTGCGACCCTTTGGGCCTTAGATATCAGGATGCCAAATTAATTCCGGACTGCGATTCGAATCACTGGATCCGCCAATACCTCGTTAGCCAATTAGCCGACACAGTACACCAATAAACCAATGGAGGCACAGTATAACAATTAAAACTGGGATTTTATAGATATATGCATAAATTACACCGGATTCTTCATTAAATAATGAAAGTTATAATTTCCGGCCAGCTTTGGCCCTCTTCGGTGTTTCAGAAAATATGTCCTAACGAAAAGTCTGTTCGTTCACAATGGGCCGCAAATAAAATACTGGTAGAAAGTACTTACATAGGTCCTCGAGTATCCACAGTATTGATGACACCAAAAAAACACAACACTCACAAAAGGTAGTTTGATCTTAACTTCCATCACCGCTCATTCTTTGCTGTGGCTAAAATGATGTCGTTCCCCGGTCAATGGAGGTAAGTAATCAGACACACACACACAAGATTTCTTCTCCTCTACTCGACACGAAGAGGCTTGCGGTTACTTCAGAGCTCTCTCTGTCTCTCTGCAGGGGGTCTGCTTTGTGGTTCCTGAGGCTGGCGTTTCTTCTCTCTCTCTCTCTCTTTCTCTCTCTCTGGATGAGCGAGGATATTCCCTAATTATTATGTCTCTGTCTGCATTTCACCTGAAATGGCTCCTTACGACAGGTATCCGTGGTTCGGCGAGGTGAAGAAAGTTCCCAGGCAGATCTGGTGCTGGTTATTCCTCAGCTTATGTTTTCAGCTGGCTTCACTTCTTATGCTCAGAATTGCAAGAGCACACAGACGGCAAGCAATTGTTCTAGCGCGAGACAAAATCCTTCCTCATTCTCTCGGCTTAAAACGGATTCTGTCACTCCCAAAAACAATCTCCCGTCTCCAAGAAATTGGTAAGCGGTGAATTCTAACACTTGAAACCGCGACATATTTATTATAAACCGCTCTGCAAGTCCAAGAGCTTTCCCATTGTTTCGGGCGCGGCACAGACAAAAGCTTTAAACGCTTTTGCCGTCCAAACACTTTTGAGTCATGGGAAATAGCTTTTAAACTCTGACCCGTTCCATTTCCGTTTATGGGCTCTTTGTTCTCGTGCCAAACACCTGCAACTCGCCACTTGAATTCAAAGTGCTAGAAGATCTTTTCTTTATATACCGTCCCTCGCAAGTGTTTAAATTATAACTCTCTGTTAATTAAAACCCCCAACCAAGTTTCAATTACAGTTAATTCGCCACGCCTCTCGCCAATCAATTATGCAACGGGGGGGGGGGATCGTCACAATACTTACAAGTGCATAGTTAAGCTTAAAACCCAACAACTTTCAACTATTACAGGCAACCATTTCATCCTAACCTTAAATATGCAAAAGACATCTTAAGTCTTCAACAAGAAAACATTTAAAAATTCGTGAGTAACAGGGAGTCAAAGTTAAATGTAACGAAATGACTGAATGAAGAAAGAGAGCAGAGTTGGAAAATTTCTGTGCTAGCAATTTGTAAAGAGTGCTGTTTGAGATGAGAATAAGTTGAGTGTAATTGAGATAACGACTTGGTATTATGTATGTTTCTGATTAATACTTAGTAGATATAATTGCATGCTAAATAGTTATTTTTTATATGCGATATGATTTAATATCAACGTTGCTCTTCAGTGATGTCCCAATGAACACAAACAAAAGTCGTGTTCGCTGAAGCGTTAGTTACTGTTCGCTGATTTATTTCCATAGACCATTGCGTTTATTGTATAGTTTCGAAGGTTCAGTTATTCATAATTACAAGTGCATAGTTAAGCTTGAAACCCTACAACTTCCAATTATTACAAGCAACCATTTCATCGTAATCTTATCTCCAAGAGACGTCTAAGTCTTCAACAAATAAGCATTTTGATATTACAAGTAATTGAATCATAAAAATTAGACTACAAAATTTTCATACCGCTTTTAATCACGAAAATGTAACTATCCGCATGTTTAATATATTTACTTGTCAGATCTAGACTTCGATTACAAAATTATGTTTTTAACTCGTCTTTTATACGAAACTTACGAACTCATGTAACCATTTGTCTGTCCGTTTGTGGACACCATATCTCTGAAACAATTAGAATGATTTTAATTTTTTTTTTTTTTTTTTTTGCGTTAGGAAGCCTGAAATGTCGATCATGCTTCCCGAATTTTTCAGATGCATAATTTTGCCGCTAAACGACGTAAATACAGATCCTAACGAATTCGAAGTACATTTTATTCCATATCATTGTTTCTAAACCGATGAACCATTACATTATGACCACCTACCTAATAAGCTGTAGGACACCTTTTAGTTCGCAAAACAGCGGCCACTCGGCGAGACGTCTATTCGATGAGGTGACGAAAGGTATTCTGGGGTATCTGGTACCATAATGCTAACAACAGGTCCTCCAGTTCCCGTACATTTCGGGGTGGTGGTGATTTGGAGCGAACCCGCTTTTCCAAAAGTCGAACCACAAATGTTCGATTGGGTTCATGCCAGGTGAGTTTGGAGGCCAGGGCTTTAACAGAAACTCACCAGCATGTTCCTCAAACCACTCCTTGACGCTTCTGGCAGTGTGGCATGGCGCATCAGCCTGTTGGTAATGGCCATCACCAGCAGGGAACACAGTAGCCATGAATGAGAGAACTTGGTCCGCAACGATGTTCAGATAGATAACAGCTGTTAGGGATTGTGCTATTGGGATAATGGGACCTAAAGTATTCCAAGAAAACATCGCTCACATCATACCACCACCGCGCCGACCTGTTTTCCTGCAACAGTGCATCCAGGTGCCATAGCCTCCGCTGTTAATCGGCGTATTCGCGCTCGGCCGTCTACGTGATGCACCAGGAATCTTGATTCGCCAGAGCAGGCCACTTTATTCCAATCATCCACGGTTCAATCTCGATGATCTTAAGCCCATTTCACGACGTGCAGTGAGCATGGGGACCCGGATGCGTCTTCGGCTACGCAGGTCCATGCGCAGAAGGCTGCGATTAAATGTGTGCTGTGACACATTGCCCTGATCACCACTGTTGTAGCTGCTGGAGATTTATCGCACTGTGGCCCAGTGGTCGCTGTGAACAATGTCCGACAGTTTTAGCTCCCATCTGGCATCAGTGAGGTGTGGACGACACACGGCTAGACGACGGTTCGTTGTTTGGCCATCTGTGCACCACTTTTGATACGTACTCATTACAGAGGCACGCATCACAGTTTGTCCTTTATCATACTCCGATAAATCGGCAGCTTTTTCCCTTCTGATTCCGAACACTGTACTAACTGTGTTTTCTATCGGATATTCACATATATATATACACTACCTACCAACAAGTAATTGGACACCTGTGATAGCGAAGGAAAACGAAGTTTATTCACCTTCAATAGTTGGTGGAGCCTCCACGAGCGGCGATTACAGCTGCGACCCTCCGGTGCATACTCTCAACCAGGCGTTGTACGACGGCTAGCGGTATTTTCTTCCACTCGGCTTGGAGAAGACAGGTCAGTTCCTTCACTAATTTCGGACGGTGGGGGCACCCCTGAAGTCGACGCTCCAACTCGTCCCAGAGGTGCACGATAGGATTAAAGTCCGGGCTCTGCGCAGGCCAGTCCATTCGATTCACCGCATTTTCACCATACCAAGCCATGACAGGTGGCATTGTCATCCTGAAAGTAACATGGGTCCACCTCGTAAAACTGCCCCACCGTAGGAAGCGCATGGTCATCCAAAATGGTGAAGTAGGTCTCGGCATTGAGTCTACCAGGAATTGTGACCAAGGGTCCCGTGTCATACCAAGAGAAACACCCCCGTAGCATAATTTCACCGCCGCCGAACTTCACAGTTGGCGCAATACATTTCAGCAGGAGGCGTTCTCCAGGCAGACGCTAAACCCATACCCTGCCATCCGAACGGTAGAGGGTGAACCTTGATTCGTCGCCCCAGAGAACCTGTTTCCACTGTTCAACGGTCCACTGTCGACGTTCTTTGCACCACGTTAGCCGAGCAGCGCTATTGGACTTGGTGATCAAAGGCTTGTGGGCGGCAACACGTCCATGGTAACCGAGCAGATGGGATTCTTTACGGATGGTATTCATCGAAAGAACACTCCCGGATGCCTGTTGAAACTCTTCGCGGATGTGGCCCATCGATTTGGTGCGTTTCTTCCGAATGTCTCTGGCGAGCACCCGTCGGTCTCTAACTCCCAGTTTTGTGGGTTTGCAGGGTAGGGGCACATTCCGACAGTCACTTCTCATCTTCCACTAGCCAATGACGTAGGCTACTGTCGATTTTGGGTACTTCGTGGGAGCATTGGATCAACATATCACCGATGCACTATCTCGTTTTTGTTCACAACATAATATACAGTTTGGCTCCCGATCACGGAGCCTTCTATCATCTGTTAAAAAAGATCGAGGAACAACTGATATCATGAGGAAATGGGGTGTATACAATATTCCACTACTCGACCTCACTACAGGAGAACACGTCAGCAATTATATAGGCTCGATACGTAGGAGCTTCGGTACCCGTGTCTATGAACATAAATACGATATCCGAATCAGTAGTAACAACACGGCATTATCAAGGAATGTCGTTAATGAAATACTGCAACCAGACTAGGAGAACATTAAACTGTTGAACACCCCAACGTACACACACTCGCTGCATTTTGTGGAAAGCATGTATATCGAAGCCTTGGGTTACAAATGCTGCAATGAGTACACACCTACGGACATTTCCAAAACCATTTGGAAAAACCATATTACAATCGTGAACTTTAAATTACAGTAGTAATAAATTAAATATTACTAACAATGTATTAATATGACAATAACCTTCATTTGTAACAAAATTTCTATATTATGTGAAATTACTGTTTGGGAATTGTATCTTTTTTTCCGATGTAATGGCAACAGTCACGACCCGCATGACACTCAAGATTCACACCCATAATGCATTGCTGCACTCCTATAAAAAAGCTAAGATAGTTCTGAATAACCTCTCTGTTCTATCTTGATGATGGGGTGAACGTTGCTCCGAAAGTGCTAGTAGAGTATTTTAATCTGTAAATAGTTTCATCTTTTATGGGGTATTGTACCAAGATGGTGAAGTTTGTATTTCATTTGGCTAATAAAAACGTTAACATCAATTCAGATCTATACGGATCTAATAAATACTAATGTGTTTATAACATTATATCATATGTGAGTTGGCGATTTTGATTAATTTATTTTTAATATTTCTTAAAGTCAGTCGAAAATGCCTTGGTAAATTTCTGCATTTCAGTGAGTGCGATGCACGTATGTTAGAAAACCGTTTTCATTCCTTCTTTAATTTTGTGAAAGAGATCATTAAATGTTTCATAATGTAAGGAACGTTTGAAGGCAATGTAGTTTAATTCAATTCGTAATCTTTGGGAAGAAAACTGATAATACTATTTGCTAGAAGTTTGAAGATAAATTGCGAGTTTGGCGAATTTCAGGAACGTATCGGACCGGAACAGGAAAAAAAAGGACTGCGAAAGATTGTATGTTCAGTTCCTTTTATCCCGTTTTCTCTTTTATTACCATAACTGAATGTTTTATGATATGCAGATGCCATTTCATCCACGCAAGGCTGCTCCTGTTAATTGGAGCGTTGAGATAAAAATAATCGTACTACTCCCTATTGTCTCCTCGGCAATTGATATTTATGTATTGCACGTACGCTTCAAATATGGTAATAGAAACTCCATCCATTGCAGTGTTCTTGGGGAAAAAAAAAACAAAAATCATTTTTCACAGTGATTTATGGGGTTGTCTGATTAGAAAATGCAAATTCACATTGTTAGAAAATAAAAATTAGACATCACTGCTTATACAATGATACCAGAAGTTCTCAATATATTATAATAATGATAACGCAATGATTGTTATGAGTTAAGAAATATTGTGCTTTCATTAAGATACTGATGGCTCTGCAGTGCCTTTTTGCTATTATGTAACGATTCGGATCTTATTCTTAAACATAGTAACATGTAAACGCGCCAAATCTACTAAAACAGTAATGCAGTTGCGTTAAACTGAAAAAAAAAGTACACCGAGAAAGCAAATATTTCCGTACTTTCCAAAAGCTCTACCAGAAAATTGTCTCATATAAGAATTGCACGGTAGTATTCTGTTTTTTTCATCCTTGGGTGCCTACGTACTTAGAGTGCACTCCTAAACAATAATTCTTTTAAAAAGCATTGACATAGACATTCGTGTAATATATGATATTTTCATGGATTCAAATACTATGTGATGACAATTAAAGAGGAGGAGTTCTGAGCCTTGTAGGAAAACATTTACTATTACTACTACTACTACACTGTTAACAATTTTATGGTAGCCTGCACCAAAAGGTGATGCTACACCAGCTGCGCTATTTCTTTTAGAAAAGATAGGCCTACACAATTCTGTGGTGCAAATGAAACCCACGAACATGGTGCAACCTTGCGTGAAGCTTTGTCCCATAACGTGGTGAAAGTTGGACCACGTTGTTGGGTTTTGTTTGCAAAATATGATGTTGTATCTTTTCTCAGAAAGTGGTGAAGCCGGAGTAGCACCACTTTTTGGGTGTAACCTACCACAATCTTTTAAAAGTGTACCCCTTGGCATTACAGTCCATTAGGACTTGAGCCTGCCTTAGGATATCCCTCCATTCGTCACGATTCTGTGCCTTGTTCCGCCACTTCCTTATTCTCATTTTCTTTAAATCATCTTCCACATCATCAAGCCATCTTCTTCTTGGTCGTCCTCTGGTCCTAGATCTACCCGGTCCATAAGTGAATACATTTTTTGCTGTTCTGCCATCTTTCATTTGCTACACATGTCCCAGCCATCTCCTCAGTCTTCTCCCCTTTATTTCAGCAATACATATTATTCATAGGGAAACATCTATTGAACTACATAAACGCCTCCAAACGTATTACGAATATTCTCACGAACATGCACTCTGTATTTATTGAAAAATAGTTCTGTTTTGTGCTGCTAGTAGATGTGCTGCAAGCGCTAGAAAATCGTTTAATTTGCATACCGCATGACGTCCGCCAGCAACTGGGTGGATGTAAAGTCGACGACTAACACAGCATTCCGCACTATTGACATATATTAGTACGGTGTCGGTCCACCTTTGACCTTAATGCATGCACTGACTCTTCGAGACATGCTATCGACAAGGTTTTGGTACATAGCGATAGGTATGCGCTACCATTCAGTACATAGTGCTGCCGCTAACTGTTGCTTAGTAGTAGGACCAGTTGCTGTGGAACGCAACTGGTCAGCATAAATTGGCTTCAAATGCTGTTCAACGTATGAAGTGTTTATAACATCTTAATGGAGGAGCAACTCAACCATATATGTTAGCTGTAGAAAATTTTGCAGTTCGTTTGTTAGCGCTTTTTGTTAACACGTCTTGCAATATAAGTACTCATTGTGTTTTCCTACAGCTCGAGCGCATGTCCACGAGAGTAGCCCTACCGCGTGGGAATGCGTTTTGTCTAACTGCCATGTCGATACAGGGTTGTGAACATTTCTTATTACCTTGTTATTACCGTTGTACGTTTTACTGTAGTTCGCAGCGCCACATACAGTATACTCTGGTGGCACGAAATGGAACTACACTCATGCTTATAAAAGACTGAAGACCTGAAAGGAGTCGAGTTAATACTTTTATTTTTACAGGATTTGCTAAATAAGGAATACCGCAGAAATGATTATCATTTGTCGTAATAGGTGCAAGCGTGCTGCGTCTAACTAATCAGATCGCGCAACGTCAAAGATCGGAAACTTTTCTGTTATAGGCACAGCTTGGCTCTGCTTTCATAGTGCGTGGTCAGCAGTGGGCAAAGATATCTCGACGTCGTGTAAGACAGTCGTACAGTTACATCAGCGAGTACGGTAGAGGTCCCATTATCGTCATGAGAGACTGCAATGCTTTCCACCACCACCCCCTCTCCCGGGAGTTTGTCGGTTTTATGGGGGCGCAGAGTGTGCGTCGTGGCAAGAGTGTGCAAGTAATGATATGATGAAGAACGGTGTAGGACGAGGAGAGAAGGTTCTGTACGTCGTACACAGACAACGCTGTCATCTCATGAGGATGTCTTTGAGTGACAGTAATGCATCATCAACCTCGTTGGTGCAGCAGTGGAGAATTGTGACGCATTCTCCCATGTCAGTTGTAACATCACGTCTTCAGTTATACAATTCTGACTGCAGGCTCGTCGAACCTTCTTCAGGCTACCTTTAACACCGAAACAAGGGACTGCGACGCTGACTATATGTACGCCGAAGACAGGGGAAGAGGAGTCGGGAAGAGTGTATTCGCACCAGACACACATCATCAACACGAGGCATTGTGGCGTGGAGTGCTATCGGGTACGAAATCAGATCACCTCTCGTCAAAGTCCGTACCCCATAACGAGTGCCCCTTTCGTACCTGCAGGACGTCCTCGAGGGCATATTTTTGCAAGACAATGACTCATGTTGCAGCGATAGCACGTGCCGTTTTCAAGGATAAAACATTCCACTTCGGCCGTCGTCGGCCAGATCACCGGATTTATGATTCATTGATAATCTATGGGTCACGCTCAAAAGACAGGTACAACGGTACAACCGTTCCACAGAAACTTTTGATGAACTTTGGACGTGGGTCAATACAGCTTGGATGGCTGCTCAACAGGGCACCATTCACGCATTATTTGATTCGATCCCCCAGCGCGTACAGGAGGTGATACAAACCAGAGGTGGGCCCACCGATTATTAGCTCGTACATAGACGCACCTCCTAAACATGACACAGAGATGATAATGATTTGTTCTGTATTGCTTGATGAACATATCCTGTAAAATTCAAAGTCGTAGCTCTACTTTGATTCCCTTCTGGCGTTATGGTTTTTATGAACTGCGGACACCATATCTCTGAAACTATTAGAGCGATTTGAAATTTCCTTTTTGCATTAGAAAACCTGAAATGTCCATCTTTGCTTTCCGTATTTTTCCGATGCATAACTTCGCCGCTAAGTGGCATAAATACAGATACTAACGAATTCCAAATACATTTGTTCCACATCACTGCTGCTAAATGTCCGATTGAAAAAATACTTCCTTCCCTTCGATACCCTTTATGACGAAAATTACTGTGGGCACTGTTTCTCTTTCAAGTATAACCCAGTTTTTCCGCTAGGGGCGTAAACTCAAATTGCTGTTTTTTCCAATATCTCTGCTTCTAAAAAGTTCTCTACATAATTTCTGATTTTTGGAAAGAACGGTTGTGCCCTTTAGAGTGGGCAAGTGTATATTTCTATTTTTAATGTATTTGCAGCAATATCTCCGGGTCTGACACCTGGATTCAAAAATGATTTTTGTGACTAGATACCGTTCACAACAAAAAACCTTTTGGGTGAGGCAATTCCTACCAAGGTTGGTTACGTTTCATCCCATAGGTGTATCTTCATAGGGCTTTGAACATCTCATCTTTAACCCTTTAACGACCATAACGCCCAATACGCCGGCACAGACCAACAACCATAGCCGCCCGAAACACCTGCCCAGAGTGAGTCAGATTCCTTCCCTTACCTGCTCATCAAATTTGCATGACCTCTTAGAGATCAGCAGGTGTCACTCTCAGTCACTATTGTTGTTACTAAACAAAGAACTGAACCAACACAGACAGTTTCGGGCTTTATGTTATTTAGAGTGATATAATATTTTGGGATCATGGTCGTTAAAGGGTTAATTGATCTGGTGTTTTTTTGAACATCTCATCTTTAATTGATCCGGCTATTTTGTATATGACATATTACATGTTACTGTGACCACTGACATAGTTGCCGTTTTAACATCAAAAAGGACACCGGCAATTATAAACCAACAAATCATGATTTTATGATGTGAGTGTAACACCAGATTTGCATGATTGCCCTGCTAGCTATGTAGGGTAATCAAAATTTCGGTTACAAATTTTAAAATGCCCAGTTTGTGTTAAACATTATAGGTATTTGAAACTCATATATGATATACTGCAGTAGATACTGTTCCTTTATATCTGTTCTGTAGGCACTCCGTTAGTAACGCGGCGTATATCCCGGTGATAATCCAGATACTGTGCAGAGCTACTTCGTCCACTTGCAATATGCTTCTGAAATCGGCGTTTATAACTTATCGGCACTGTTGGACGTCCAGATCGCGTAGAAAGCATAAAATACGATAACGTATCCCGGGCTGCAGCGCTTTCTGTTGTTAGCAATAGCGCGGCGGTTGTTAACAACTAAGAGTATTACGGTAAAATAATGAGCAATACGATGCATCAGTGTTCCATTCACAACATGAGGAATCCTTGTTATATTGCAGAAAAGTTCACAGCGCGTCTTCAAGCTTCCTGATTTAGTATCGGCCACTTCATTCACAGAACTGCGATCCAATTCACCAGAAGCAGATGAACTTGGATAAGCTTTGCTCATAACCGTCGATGAATCTTCATGTTGGCTAAACATGGACTTGATTATGTTATGCGCGAATTGAAGCAAAGTGACAGACGTTTGGTGATAAAGTCATGGTCACAGGAGGAGATTTCAGAAAATTATTACCAGTGGTCACATAAGGAACAACTGTAGAGTCCGTCGAGTGCTGCAGTAAATCAAGCGCATTGTGAACGCATTTCTCAAAACTATCACTGAGAACCATCATGTAAAACGTGCAACATAATGAACATAACGAATTGCTGCTCAACATTGGATGCGGTAATGTATAGAAGATTCCACATTTGCCTTGATTTCTCTATTGAAGTTCCTGTAGAATTAATGTCGGACGCAAATCTCGTCAACAACGTATACGGACAAAGTTTCAGTAAATACCTGCATTATTAGTGTTAAAGACTGCCAGTATTAGTGTTTCCCGAACATCAGAGCTGTAGAATGAGTAGCTGTCCCCCTCTTTCATTAATACGGCTAGCGGAAAACTAATGATCATGAACCAACTCAATATTTTCGCAAGGACTTAAGAAAAAGGCAAATCATTTTAACTAAGATCATGTAAAAGATGGTGTTGCTAATGCTAACTAAAATGAGCCCAGGGTTACACACACACACCCCATGTACCAGGAATTTTCAATGGGATTGAGATCAGCTGTCAGGTGATATGACGAAGTCCTATTTATGCTTATTAAGCCATTTTTGCACGAATCTGGTGTAACGTACCAGGAGATGTGACGTACCTGCCAGAAGGACGCCCACGACATAAAGGCAGATAGGAATCAGAACAAAACGTCCGCGTAGCTCAATTGGAAGAGTGACTTATTCCGGAATGAGGGGATCCGGGTTCGAATCCCGGCGTAGACCAAAAATGACGGATAAATTCACTTCGTTGTAATGGCGCCCGAACTATCCGGATGACCTGCCGTTCAAAATCTCGCATTGGTGTGATGTTATTTCCACACCGCGAGATAGGAAAAATAAGAGAATCCTTTCTCCAGCACTTCGAAAAAAAAATAAGGGAGAGATGATGTAACGTACCAGGAGATGTGACGTACCTGCCCGAAGGACGCACACGACATAAAGGCAGATAGGAATCAGAATAAAACGTCCGCGTAGCTCAATTGGTAGAGTGACTTATTCCGGAATGAGGGGATCCGGGTTCGAATCCTGGCGTGGACAGAAATGACGGAGAAATTTTATTCGTTATACTGGTACAATATGCTGTTGCAATGCCATCAATATAGTTGCCGTCACATGCAGGGAAAAAAATTAAACCTTCGAGGTTGCACTTGGCCCACTACAACTGTTAGGCGTTCGCTGGATTTCATATTTCTTTCCACTGGTACACGAGCCATAACGTACGAACAGAACATCATTTATATCCTTGGATTGTGTACAAAGGCAATTTATTAATAACAGTAGAATGCAATCGCTTCATAAGTCTCTTGCTTCACTTCCTGCTGACCATCATAGCTAAACAATGTACAGTACAGCGTGATTCATCTAATCACATCCCTTTCTTTCATTGATTTGCTGTTCATTACTCTTGGTGCTGTTGTAAGCGGATATTTCTGCTTTTTGTTGATACAATCTGCTTTTTGCTGATAATTTAATCTGTTCACATTGTTCTGGTCGAAATTAACTGTCCTTGTCACTGATTCACTTCAGCAGTGGAAGGCAATTTATTAATAACAGTAGAAGCAACCTAATACGTGCTTCACGTAGGAAGATCTATTCATCCTTAAAAACCACTTCGCAGTTCGTCATAAAAGCGGCAGAAAAATTTGATTTTGTTTTAAGTCTAGTTGAGAAATATAGCAGATTTTGCATGGGGTATGATTCGAACATACGTCTACTTGTTCACAAGCTGGACATTCTCTCAGCTGAATTCCGCTAGCAAAACTTATCGCTACAACTTGTCGTTTTTGTTCTTACGTCAGTCACCTCAGTTGCACGTCAAATAGTGTTCCGCCCGCTTGTATGCCTTTTATATATATGGAAGGTTAATTTGTTCTGCAGTCGATAAACTTCTATGATACGGTTGCTTTTGAAAACCTAGTAATTTCTTTTGTTTTACTAATGATGTATATCGATGTACGTATACAAGAAAAGGTTGTAAATCCTTAAATTATCCAACTGGAGCTTGGCATTGTGATAGATTTTAGTTGAGCACATAAGAACAATTACTTTTTCTGTGATTCGAATAAATTTAGACCCAGAACTATGAGATTAATATAATGCAGACAATTTTGTTTGTTTTATTCCATTTAAACATACATGCTCTTAAAAAATGTTTGAGATATTCCATAAAAGATGAGAATTATACATCTGCAATGGCTTCAACGTTTTTAACATTTCTGTTGTCGTTATTAGAATTAAATTTTCAAACAACTGACAAGGTTTTTAGAACTGTTTCTATGCAATAATGCCTTAAGACAGCAACTGTAAATATTGGCAAAACCAATCACTTATATTCTGAAACGATGCCAGGAAGATAAACAATTCATTGCTTGTTTCCCCTGTTCGTATTCGTCAACATTTCAACCGAAATGCACGTTGAGATAAATAATAGATAGGCCACAACTCGTGGCAAACTCTTTAGCAGCCTTAGAAAATTGCTCCCCTTTCACGCATGAAGGAGATTGCGATTGCTCTGGGTGTGTTTCCCTTACTCGTTTTTTCTATTTCTCTCTTTCTGACTTCTTTTTTTATTTCTTTTAAATAGATGAGCCCCTATTCTGTTACTTGATGTGCTGGGGAAACTCACAATGGCTATGCTTTACCAATTCCTTTTGTATCTCCAAACAGAAAACGTTCTCTTGGCTGGAGGCCAAAGAGTTACAGACCATAGAAATGGAACTCTGTCTCTCGTGCAAGCAGCAAAGTCCGACCAGGGTTGGTACCACTGCGAGGTCACCGGGGAGCAAGGTCAAAGGGCCGTTGGTTCTTTGCACGTTAAAGTTACAGGTAAGATCTCCCCTCATTTTTTCCTAATATTTTAACTTCAGTGAAGCTAATAAACATATCTTATGAATTTTGAATATTGCCTCATTCAATATAGTTAATAATTTAAGATACGCATAAAAGGTATGCAAAATAAGAATAAAAATCAGAACGGAAATTGATGCAATTTGCCAAATTTCTTGCACACACGGGATGCTCAACACAACAAATTCTGATATTCTGCCGTGATTTGAAACAAATGATTGTGCACTAGTGAATGACATCCTTTGAAGAAATAACTGCAGGATTCACATACAAAAACCAGAAACTCAGTGAAAAGCCATGTTCTCATAACTGAACTTACGAGGTAAAGAAAAATAGTAGCTGGTAAATTAGTCATTGATTTTGAGTTCAGTGAATGATGTATGAGTTCGCTGAAATAAATACTATAGAATTCACCAAAAGGAACACTGAACATAACGAAAATTCCCATTCCTTTAAAATTAATACTAAAACTTAAAATAATGATTGCTGAAAAATGGAACAATTTTATTATCCGCTAAACGAGAAGTGATCTGTTCCCATGGCCAAATTAATTGCTTGAAAGTGGGTCTTCAATTTGTTGTTTCACCATGGTTGGCTTCTGTTTTGACATTTTATTTTCATTATTTTACTTCAAATTATTCATTTCTTCTATACGTAGCGATCACGGCCGTGTTACAACCCACAATTTGGGTTAGAGCCTTTTCCCTTGCCGCATAAAATTGAGGATTGCAAACGTCATTACATTTTCATTTCTTCAGATTTATGTGGCTTGTGTTGTCGTAGAATGCGCACAGTACTTTTATTTTCATTTTTTTAATACGATGCCACTTCTACGGGTTACTCTGCAGGGACTAAATACCTATTACAGGACATTTTTGACATGTTCTCCAATTTATTTTTATCTTAATAAATGCTATGGTGAAATCTTCCATTTTCGTTATCAAAGGTGTAAAGCAAAACACATTTAGAGAAGAGACCACAGAATATAATTCTTTATGACAGTAAGATACAATTCACTTATTTCCTAGCCTCTTGCTCTGAGTATGTTGATAGTTTCAAACACACTGGCGGAAAGTGAAAAAAGAACACCAAGAAGGAGACGTCCGACACCAACGATATTGTTACAACATAATAACGGAATACAGAGGATAACGTGATCAAAACATTATGGCAAAATACAGCTGTATTTGCTGGTGAACTGTAAAATAACATTTCCATGTAGCATGGTTAGTACGAGGTTGAACCGCCATGAACTGCGTCACACTGTGCAATTCTGGCATGGAGTCTGTCGTACAGACGGTGGATGTACGTTTGGGGTATTGAGTTCCAAGCATTCTCAACTTGGACGCTTAAATCGGGGATGGTCGTGGCTGGCCGTGGAGACCGGATAAGTCGTTGTCTCATAAAATCCCACACGTGCTCAATGGGGGACAAATCCGCTGAACGTGCAGGCCATGAAAGTTGTCTCACACCCTGAAGTGCATGTTCCGTTGCACGTGCCGTGTGTGGGGGTGCGTTATCTTGCTGAAAACACCACGATGGACCGACCTTACAAATGGCACAACAACGGGCTGAATTATGTTGTTGATGTAGGAGGTGCTGTTTAACGTACCCGGTACAAACACTAGTTTGGTACGGGAGTGATAGCTGATCGCTCCCCACACCAGGAGACCAGGCGTAGGCCCTGTGTGTCGCTGGCGGATGCAAGAAGGGTGGAGACGCTCCCCTGTGCATCTGCGAACACGCATACGGCCATCGGAGGCTCACAAGCAGAACCTGCTTTTATCGCTGAACACGACAGATCGCCATTCCGTTCTCCAGTGCAGACGTTGGCGACACAAAAACAGCCGTTCCTGACGGTGGGCTGAAGGCAAAGGTACACATGCCAGAGGCCCACGTGCACGTAGTCCTGCATCCAGTAGACGGTTGCGGATTGTTCGCACAGTCACTTCAGGTGCAACGGCAGCTCGGATTTGCGTCGCAGTGGATGTTCTGATCGACAACGTCGCTCTTCTTATGCGTCGATTGGACCGCTCATCAGTCTGTCTGTGACTCCCGGTTCCACGTCTTCTCGTGTGGGAATGTTCCTCGGACCATCTACGCCACCATCGTACCACCACCGATACTTCCCGTCCAATTCACACCGCAATACGACGATACGACCACCCGGCCTCGCGGAGTCCGACTAGACGACCTCGCTCAAAGTCCGATAACTGCTGAAATCGTACACGTCTTCCATGTCCAGGCATTGCAGCTTCTTCAGGGACTTTGCACGTGTCCGTACGCCGACGACTGATTACATTCACTTCGCCGTACTCTTTAAATACCACCGACGATAATTTGCATGTTATGCCGTGCTTTGGCGTAAGTGCTCACCGGTTGGTCCCGAAATTAACATCACACCTACGTGATCCCGACCCCATTAACATATGTAAATTTCATGATCTACCGACAATTCCTTCTTGGTATTCTTTTTTCATTTTCCGGCAGTGTATTTGACTGCTATTCCAGTGATACAGAGTTATGATGTTACGGTATATGTCACTCAGAACACAGACATTTGCTTATATTTAAAATTGGCATATACATATTTGCTAAAAATTTGCTTATTTTTGAAAGCGTCTCATGTATGCTATTAATTCTGTTGGATTTTATTTCTGCTGTGAATTACAATTGCACACGAAATTTCATATGGTCACTTTGGCGTAATGAATCCTTGTGAGTCAACGATTTATCTTGTCCCGCTGTCTTGAATCAGGTGTAGCAACCTACAAATGGTTTCCCTTGAGAGCAATTAAATCTTAAGTATACTTCAATATTGTTTTAACGTGTACCTTCGCGGATACTATGGCGCGACTTACGGCCGACTGCCTGTGACAAAATTAGGTCCCGATTGAAATCATTATTGCGTTAAAAATACGTGCCACACACAAATCATGTTAGCATATTCGTAAACAGCATGGAGTCTGATTCGCGTACTGTATAATACATAGTGCGCGCGGTGTGGAAGTTATGCAATGTGAACGCAACGCGACTGATTGCCAGATCCCCAGATTTGTTGCCAATAGATTGTGTCTTTGAAATACTGAGACAACGCCCCAGACTGTAGGTCGTGCCTGCTCCGCAGCACGCACACGACATAAAGGCAGATAACAGCAAGAACGAACGTCTGCGTAGCTTAGTTGGTAGAGCGACTTGTTCCGGAATTAGTGGACTCGGGTTCGATCGCCGGCGTGAACTAAAAATGACGGAGAAATTTACTTAGTTATAACTGTGTGCCATCCATCTCCGACAACATATGCCCTGAGATATCATCTCGACCATACCTAGTGGTCAGC
Organism: Macrothele yani; assembly: GCA_039090855.1. Classification (NCBI taxonomy): domain Eukaryota; kingdom Metazoa; phylum Arthropoda; class Arachnida; order Araneae; family Macrothelidae; genus Macrothele; species Macrothele yani. The sequence goes on along the minus strand of CM076997.1, from coordinate 19,543,402 downwards.
GCCTCAGTACTCTATGACAGTGTTCCGCAACCTTCTTCTATTCACGGTACACCATAAATTATTCATGACTTAGCACGGCACACCAAAATGTTAATCCCTTCAAAAACGTATGATATGACACTATTAATATAAATTCGTAATGTAATTAACCTATTAATATTAGGACGGAACACTTCGTACAAGGAACTTGTCCATCTTGAAAAATAAAATAGTTTAATAGTAATAAAAGCTAGGAAGACTGACTAAGCAATCACAATTTTTGGACAGCTTCAAAGCACAGCTGTGATAGAACTGAAATAATTGTAAAACGCGGGATCTATACGCTTTAAAGAGAAGAAGGGACACATATACCGACTTATTTAAAATAAAGTCTAACAATGGGTGGGTGTATCGGTACAGGAAAAAAGTAAAAAAGTTGAAGATGCACTAACAAACAGGGACAAATACCAAAACAACGTAATAAAATAATAAAAGACAGGGAAGGTTTTGCTAATCCCAGCAGTTTTAGGGAAAAACGTACGCAGAACATGCGGCAAGTGTAACAAAGAAGCCGAATAGCGCAGCGGTATAGGCAAGAAATACAACTACACTATCTACCAACAAGTAATTGGACATCTGTGACAGCAAAGGAAAACGAAGTTTACTCACCGTCAATAGTTGGTGGAGCCTCCAGGAGCAGAAGATTGCAGCTGCGACCCTCCGGGGCATAATCTCAATCAGGCGTTGTACGACGACTAGCGGTATTTTCTTCCACTCGGCTTGGAGAAGACAAGTCAGTTCCTTCACCGATTTCGGACGGTTGGGGCACCCCTTACGTCGACGCTCCAACTCGTCCGAGAGGTGTTTGATAGGGTTAAAGTCCGGGATCTGCGGAGGCCAGTCCATTTGATTAACCCCGATGTCACCATACCAAGCCATGGTGGACCTCGCAACATGAGAGGTGGCATTTTCATCCTGAAAGTAACATGGGTCCAACCCGTAAAACTGCCACATTGTAGGAAGCGCATGGCCTCCAAAATGGTGCAGTAGATCTCGGCGTTGAGTCTACGAGGAATTGCGACCAAGGGTCCCGTGCCATACCAGGAGAAACAACCCCATAGCATAATTCCACCGCCGCCGAACTTCACAGTTGGCACAATACATTCCGGCAGGAGGCGTTCTCCAGGCAGACGCCAAACCCAGACCCTGCCATCCAAACGGTAGAGGATGAACCTTGATTCGTTGCTCCAGAGAACCTGTTTCCACTGTTCAACGGTCCACTGTCGACCTTCTTTGCACCACGTTAGCCGAGCAGCACTCTTGGACTTGGTGATCAAAGGCTTGTGGGTGGCAGCATGTCCATGATAACCGAGCAGACGGGCATCCTTACGGATGCTAATCATCGGAAGAACACTCCCGGATGGATGCCTGTTGAAACTCCTCGCGGATATGGCCCATCGATTTGGTGCGGTTTTTCCGAATTTCTCTGGCCAGCACCCGTCGGTCTCTAACTCCCAGTTTTGTGGGACTGCCGGGTCGGGGCACATTCCGATAGTCACCTCTCATCTTCCACTTGCCAATCACGTAGGCCACTGTCGATTTTGGGTACTTCAGCTCGCTAGATATGTCACGTATAGATCGACCATTTCTGTGATACCCGACGATTACACCTCTCTCGAAATCAGAGAGCTACGAACTGCGTGGCATCTTGCATGCGACTGGTTGCGTTGTTGTTTCCCACACGATATTTAACGGCGGCGGCCGTGACGTGTATCAGGACCGCAGATATCGTCGATTGCAGGGGTGTCCAATTACTTGTTGGCAGATAGTGTATATCAATAAGAAAACCTACGATATAGCAACATCTGTGAGTAAATAATTTACATTTAATTTCTTAGAATACATAAACGTTTGCGGTATGTAATAAAGAATAAACAAGTATCATCTTATTTAATCAGTGCAGTGGTGAAGAATGAAATACAAATATATTAAACACAGTGACTGGGATAAAATTAAAAGTAAAACTCGACAATTAATTTCTTACAATAGGATAATAGGTAAAATATCGCGTCACACCTTTCACCTTGTGGAGATACACCGGTTGCGTAACACTGCTCTATGGGACGTCCGTATAACTCATCCACAAATGGTGGTGAAATACATTTTTATCAGAGAGGATTTAATTTGAGCTCATGTGGTCCTGTAAGCTTTTATTTTAGCATTTCTTCTATCCGAAAAAGTTATCATGTCTTACGTATCGACTAATTTGTGATTCCAGAAAGCTGGTATTGCAAGAATGTTTTGGCAGAAGTTGTATGACACAATGTCTTCTGTTCACTGAGATTTTTACTTACCACCGCATTACTGCTAGTTTTCTAGAAATCAATTTAAAAGGCATTTAAAAGGCTTTAGTACTTTCATTTTACCGTTTCCGGCTTCTCGGTATTTCACCTGTTGCGAAATTAACTGCGCATTGAGGATTAAACTAAACAATACAATGCTTAACTATTTGTGATGTGTTAGCACTTTTATATTCTTCAGTTGTTTGTCGTTTTATAATTTTGCCATAGAGTACTCCTTCATTCTTCTCCTGGGAGCATTATAAAGCTTCATCTTGTTGCCTATGTTTAATTTCGATGTTGTTGAGCCAACAAACATTCAACAAATAGAATTACCTTAACGCTTGTTATGCATGGAAAAGAGATTTGATGATAATATAAACTACAATAAATATTGACGCTTTAGTCCTGCATAGGTTAAAAACCATCCGAAAGACAGAGTGAGCTTTTATTCCCGTTTTTGTACAACATAAGTATTTATATTTGTGCCAGGAAGAACGATAGATATCTCTATACTTTGACCTTTATCATTTCAAATGTATGGCGTACCTGTCTGCCGGGAGATGAGGTGTTTCTGTCCATTTTTGTGACATAGGTGAGACATATTTTCTGCTCCTACGATAATGCGGTTCTATTTTCTGCCCTACAGGAGAAATCTTTAGATGCAAATATATTTGATCCACCCATGTCACAAAAACGACTAGGGATCCGTTACCTTTGTATTTATTGAACAATCACGGATAAATGTTTGGTACTATGCAACTTGTTTTATTATCTCATTTCAAGCTTAATGATAGCAGTTCGCAATAAAGACCATGAGGACCTCAATATTGAAGATTTAGATTCCAGTAGTTTTCTCTAACTGAAAGTATCATGCGTTTTAGAACAATCGCTGTATCTACGACTTGCTTCAATAAGAGAAGATACACATCACTGTCTTAGGTTACTCCACAAGCAGACTATATACACACACCAGCAACTAAATTAGAAACTTTTATTGAATACCGGGTTAGACCTCATTTACCCAGAATTACAGCACATTTGCAGTTTGGTATAGATTCCATAAAGTTTTGGGGTAGTTTGGTATGGATTTCACAAAGTGGACAGCATACCAAGCATTCATCAGCGAGTCATTTAGGTGGCCCATATTTGGGGAAGAGAACTAACATATCCCATACGTCCTCAATGAGTTTCGGATCCGGGTTTTGTGGTGGCTAGAGAAGATGGCTCAAGTTGCTGCAATGTTCGTTCAACACAGTGTCGATAATGCTGAGTAGTGTTGTCGTTCATGAAACGGCTGTCATCTTTTGGATAAAAAGTCACCATTGCAGGAAGGACTTGTCGGCAAAAATGTTCAGATAATCCTTAAGCACACCATATCAGTTCGGTACCAACAGAATGTGCCACACTCTATAACACGACCTCCAGAACCTTGAGTTATGTTTACAAGACAGTCCTGGTCTATTGCTTCGTGGGAATACCGCTAAACACTCTGCCTACCGTCGGTGCAGAATAAAGTGTATCGCGATTCGTAGGACCACATGACTTTTTCCCAGTATTCATGTGTCATAACACCACTGTAGACGAGCTTCCTGATTCTTCATAGAAATCAGTGGTTTCCATGCAGCATGCGACAGCCTGTACCGACCCTTCTCCAATTCCCTGAATATAGTTCGATGAGATATGGGTAGGGAATTACCTTCATTTAATTCTTCGGTCAATTGCTGCATACAGGAAGTCCTGTTTCTCAGTACAGGCATTCTGAGAGTACGGCAATCTGGTCCCTGACAGATCGTTGTCACGCCGAAGTTGCGTCTGTTAGACAAGCAATGTGGGTTTTCTTTAACTTACTAAAGACGAAGAATATCTCACCTTTTGAGAAACTAGTCAGTCTGCTGTTTTGAAATTCGCCCCACCAACCAAACCGGCACGCACATTAAGCTTTGTATCGAGCTCCGAAGTATTCCATGTATCCCCCCATCGCAATCAACGCTATAGACGATTACTGAAGAACAGCCGCCTTAAATAGTTGCCAAGATCACGTGGTGTCGCACGTGACCACGTAGTTTGCAAAAAGTGACGTTATAGAGGTTCCGAGTTCAGTGGCCGGTGTGTGTATAAATTACGCAAATTCTCACTAAATACATTCTATTTAATCTGAACAAAACATCAAACATTTTGTGAACTGCTACAAAGCTTAGGGTCAGTCTTTTATGTTTCATTAATTCATTAACAGCGATTAACCTTCACTACCAATCACATCCCAGTCTCAGCTTATCACGAGACTCTACTAATTATTAAATACCCTAGGTATTGCACAATTCGATCCACTACTGTGAGAGGCACTATGGATCCAATCAGATGAAAAGACAAAAAACAGTGACTGACTACTAAACTTAAACTTACACGCACACGCACGCGCGCACACATATACATTTATTTATTTATTTCACATATCATCATCATCATTGTCAACCATTATCAATCCACTGCTGGACGAAGGTCTCCCCAAGTTTCCTCCACAACGGTCTGTCTTGTGCCAGTCTCCTCCGTGTCACTCCTGCATACTTTCGAATTTTATCCACCCATCTCCCACGTGGCCTTCTGGGTCTTTTCCTGTCCCTTGGAATACAATCTAAAATTTCGGCTGTCCATCGATGGTCTGTTCTTCTGGCAGTATGTCCAGCCCATTGCCATTTCAGAGATTTAAGTCTGATCATGATGTCTTCCACTCTTGTCATTTTTCGGATCCACGAGTTCCTCTTCTTATCTCTCCTGGTTACACCAAGCATGCACATTTCCATGCTACTTTGAGTTGTCTGCACCCTTTGTATGTCTCTTTTAGGTAAGGACCACGTCTCTGCACCATACGTAAGCACTGGAAGGATGCATTGATCAAACACTTTTCTTTTAAGACATAATGGCGTATTGCTTTTAAAAATTATGCTGTTTCTTCCAAAAACTCTGCAGACAAATTTTGAACGCCGATTAATTTCTTCATCAATGTGACCCTCACACGATATCTGCTGTCCAAGATAAACGTACGTGTCTGTTACTCCAGCTTTTCTCCATCAATCGATAAATCTTCATTTCTTGAAAAAGCATTGAAATCACTTTTGTCTTCTGAAAGTTCATTTTTAATCCCACTTCTTTACCCTTGTCAGCAAGTTCCTGGATCATACTCTGCAGCTCTGATGGGGTAGTTGCAAAAATGACTACGTCATCAGCAAAACGAAGGTGTACATATATATCATCATCATCATCATTGTCAACCATTATCAATCCACTGCTGGACGAAGGTCTCCCCAAGTTTCCTCCACAACGGTCTGTCTTGTGCCAGTCTCCTCCATGTCACTCCCGCATATTTACGAATTTCATCCACCCATCTCCCATGTGGTCTTTTTCTGGGTCTTTTCCTGTCCCTTGGAATCCAATCTAAAATTTCGGCTGTCCATCTATGGTCTGTCCTTCTGGCAGTATGTCCAGCCCATTGCCATTTCAGGGATTTAACTCTGATCATGATGTCTTCCACTCTCGTCATTTTTCGGATCCACGAGTTCCTCTTCTTATCTCTCCTGGTTATACCAAGCATGCACCTCTCCATGCTTCTTTGAGTTGTCTGCAGCTTTTGTATGTCTCTTTTAGTTAAGGTCCACGTCTCTGCACCATACGTAAGCACTGGAAGGATGCATTGATCAAACACTTTTCTTTTAAGACATAATGGCATATTGCTCTTGAAAATTATGCTGTTTCTTCCAAAAGCTCTCCAGGCAAGTTTTGTACGCCGATTAATTTCTTCATCAATGTGACCCTCACTTGATATCTGCTGTCCAAGATAAACATACGTATCTGTTATCTCCAGTTTTTCTCCATCAATCGATAAATCTTCATTTCTTGTAAAAGCATTGAACATCACTTTTGTCTTCTGAAAGTTCATTTTTAATCCCACTTCTTTACTCTTGTCAGCAAGTTCTTGGATCATACTCTGCAGCTCTGATGGGGTAGTTGCAAAAATGACTACGTCATCAGCAAAACGAAGGTGGGTTAGATAATCTCCATTAATCTTTATCCCTTTGTTTTCCCAGTTCAGTGATTGAAAGACATTTTCCAATGTGGCATTAAAGAGCTTCGGAGATATGGTGTCACCTTGTCTCACTCCCTTTCCAATTTTTATGTGTGTTGTATTTTCAAACAGCCGAATCTTTGCACTTGCATTTTCATAGATGTTATTAATAATATTAATGTATGCATCTTCAATACCGCAGGATTTCAGAGCCGTGGTAACTGCTGATGGTTTCACCGAATCAAAGGCTTTTTCATAATCGATAAAAGCCATGCACAATGGAAGTTCATATTCCCTCGCTCTTTCAATCAGTTCTCTCAGTACGTGGATATGATCTATTGTGCTGTAGCCACTCCTGAATCCAGCTTGTTCTCTCGGTTGAGCCATGTCCAGTGTTACCTTCAAGCGGTGTGAAAGAACTTTAGTGAAGATTTTATAAACCACTGATAGGAGGCTGATAGGTCTGTAGTTCCTAAGATCCTCAATGTCACCTTTTTTATGTAGCAGGATCATTGTAGCATTGTTCCAATCCTCAGGAATCTTCCCTTCATTAAGGCATCGAGTGAAAATTTGGGCGAGTACTGTTTCAATTTCTCCACTTGCTTCTTGTATGATGTCTATAGTAATTCCATCTTCTCCTGGAGCTTTCCCTCGCTTCATGTTCTTGATTGCATGAGCAACTTCTGCTGGGAGGACTGGAAGAACTCTGGTACCTTTCATGATGTCTGGAGTACATCTATCATCCCTTTCATATAATTTGGAGTAGAAATCTTTCACTCTTGTCAAAATTTCGCCTCTATTTCTTGTTATAGAACCATCTTCTTTTCTCAGAGCCATAATCTGTTTTCTTCCCTTACTGAGATGTCCCTTTGCTATCTTAAGGCTTTGGTTGTTTTCAATTGCTTTCCTCACTAGCTCACAGTTGAATTTCCTTACGTCTTCAGTGATACTTTTTCGTGTTGTCTTGCATAGCTCTATATATTCCACTTTGGAAGTCACATCTACTTTAGTTGTCCTCATCTCTCTTCTTTTTTGCATCAACATTTTGGTTTTTCCTGATAATTTGTTCACATGCAACTTGTTCTTAGACCCAGCTAATTTTGTTGCTGTTTCCATTAGAGCTTTGGTTACTTTTCTGTTAACTTCCGAAATATCCACTTCTTCCGATGTTAGGCCTTCTAAAGCAGAGAATCTGTTCTTCAGTTCCAACTTGAAAGTATTATGGTGTTTTTTAAGGTTGGTTATGTCAATACATTTTGTTTGTCTTATGAGCTTGCCACGTTCCAGTTTAGTGTTGAGGTGCATCTTACATCTCACCAATCTATGGTCACTACCTGTGTTGAACTTGTTCAGCACACTGCAGTCTTCGATGACGAATTTTTTGTTACATATAATAAAATCAATTTCACTTGTCGTCCCAATTGGATGTCTCCATGTCCATTTCCTGTGTGGCTTTTTCTTGAAAAAGGAGTTCAAGATGAAAAATCCTTCTGCCTCTGCAAACTCAACGAGAGTATTTCCACGCTGGTTTCTGTTGCCGTGACCGAATTTACCTACTGAAGTTTCATTCTGTTGCCGTTGCCCTATTTTTGCATTGAAATCTCCCATAATTATCTTCAAGTGCTGCTTACCTTTATTATTTAGATGACGAATTTCCTCATAAAATTCTTCAATTTCTTCTTCAGGATGACTTGTGGTGGGTGCATAAGTTTGAATAATCTGAGCCTGGTATCTTCTCGATAGTTGGATAACGAGTCGTGCAGCTCTGTCAGAAGAACTTTCAACTTCTACCACTTTATCCTTCAGTTTCTTGTTTATTATAAATCCAACACCACTAGTTCTGCCAGTATCTGTCCCACGATAATAGAAGAGATGTCCACTTTTCAGTTCAATGAGATCTTCTCCTTTTCTCCTTACCTCACTTAGCCCGACGATGTCCCACTTGATCCTTTGTAGTTCCTCTTCCAATTCAAGAAGCCTTGAATCAGAAGATAGGGAGCGTCCGTTATAGGTAGCCAAGGTCAGCATCAAATGGCAGCCTAGTCCGGTCCTCCGGGGATTCTTAGCACCCTCTGCCTTCATGTCGCACTGGCCGCTGCCTTGGCCAGGTACATTCCAGCTGCCGGAGACTGAGGGCCAAGATTTAAGTTGTAGAGTCATTTTGGAGGTGTTTGGCCATAACTCACCACGCTGGCCAAGCGGGTTGGTGAGTGTGGGATAGCATTTCCTCTGATCCCGATGGTATAGTTATACCCGCTATTGGCGGTCGTCAGAGCCCCTTTAGTGGGAACAGGATGCACCACGAGAAGGCGGGGTTGACATTTGTCAAGGAGAGGCTGTGATGTTACGCATCACCTGACCTTACATCCCTACATATATATATATATATATATATATATATATATATATACACTGACGGAAATAAAGAAATCCCAACACCACGAAAAAATAGTTGTAGAGGAATGAAATGGCTGCAATACATTTGTATAGGTAACATATACATATTTAATCGATTAAGGTTTGAAGATCACAGCGTGTTGTAAGCGAGAGAAGAGCCATTTCAAATGTGAAATGCTTGTACATTAATAACCGGTGTAACCGCCAGAATGTTGAATGCAAGCACGCAAACGTTCATGCATTGTGTCGTACAGGTGCTGGATGTCAGTTTGTGGAATGGAGTTCTATGCCTGTTGCACTTGGTCGGTCAATATAGGGACTGTTAATGCTGGTTAGGGATGACGCTGGTATTGTCGTCCAATGATGTCCCATACGTGCTCGATTGGTGAAAGATCTGGTGATCTAGCAGGCCCCGGCAACATGTCGACACTCTGTAGAACATGTTGGGTTACAACAGCGGTATGCGGGCGAGCGTTATCCTGTTGGAAAACACCCCTGGAATGCTGTTCAGGAATGGCAGCACAACAGGTTGAATCACCAGACCGACGTACAACTGTGCCGTCAGGGTGCGTGGGATAACCACGAGAGTGCTCCTTCTGTCATAGGAAATTGCTACCCAGACCAAAACTCCAGGTGTAGGTCCAGTCTGTCTCGGCCGCTGACAGGTTGGTTGTAGGCGCTCACCTGGCCTCCTTCTAACCAACATACTGCCATCACTGGCACGCAGGCAGAACCGGCTTTCACCAAAAAACACAACAGATCTCCACTCCGTCCTCCGATGAGCTCTAGCTTGACACCACTGACGTCGCAAACGGCAGTGGTTTGGAGTAAGTGGAATGCACGCTACAGGGCGTCTGGCTCGGAGCTGTCCTTCAAGTAACCGATTTGTAACAGTTCGTTGTGTCACTGGGGTGGCAACTGCAGATCGAATTGCTGCCGCAGACGCGGTACGATACGCCACGGCCATACGCCGTACACGGCCGTCTTCCCTCTCAGTAGTGCCACGTGGCCTGCCGGAACCCGGTCTTCCTGAGGCAGTACCTTCCCTTGACCACCGCTGCCGACAATCATGCACAGTGGCTACATTCCTGCCAAATCGTTCTGCTATATTGCGGAAGAAAATCCACCTTCTCGTAGCCCTATTACACGACCCCGTTCAAACTCCGTGAGCTGTTGATAATGGCTTCTTCATCTTCTTAAAGGCATTCTTAACTAACAGCAACACCATACGTCGAATCTCAACGATAACTAACGCTCACGAACGTTACAGCGCGTATTTACAGCAAACCTGCTTTGCATGTTCCGAGGGGCGCTACTAGCGCCACACGTATGCGCCGAGCGCAAAATTTGCATAAACGTCATCTTACAGATGTACTCTCACCGCCTACCAACTGTCGTTTATCTAACACAACCAATTCTTGGTGTTGTGATTTTTTTCCGTCAGTGTATATATGTAGTAAATGAAGAAAGTGTAATAAGCCCAATATTACAAAAACCCTCCAGTACCGCGCAATGTTGCAGGAGTCTCGACGAGATTTTGGAAGACATAAAACCTGACTGGGTGTGGTGTGTGGTCGGTGATGTCTTTCCTTGAAGTGTGTATACCAACTGCTGACTACCTTTTGTATTTGTATTCATTTTTGCTGTTATTCTTCAAAATTTAAAGATTCTTTTCGTTTATTGTGTGGTTCTGTGGTTTACTGTTAGGTTGTTTTGCAAGTTCTTTCCATATTGTTTTGTGTGTTCATGGTGTTCTGATTTGGAGTAGACATGAAGTATTTTATATATAAATATATATATATATATATATATATATATATATATATATATGACTTCCAAAGTGGAATATATAGTGCTATGCAAGACAGTAAGAAAAAGTATCACTGAAGACGTAAGGAAATTCAACTGTGAACTAGTGAGGAAAGCAATTGAAAACAACCAAAGCATAAAGATAGCAAAGGGACATCTCAGTAAGGGAAGAAAACAGATTATGGCACTGAGAAAAGAAGATGGTTCTGTAACAAGAAATAGAGGCGAAATTTTGACAAGAGTGAAAGATTTCTACTCCAAATTATATGAAAGGGATGATATATGCACTCCAGACATCATGAAAGATACCAGTACCAGAGTTCCTCCAGTCCTTCCAGCAGAAGTTGCACATGCAATCAAGAACATGAAGCGAGGAAAAGCTCCAGGAGAAGATGGAATTACTGTAGACATCATACAAGAAGCAAGTGGAAAAATCGAAACAGTACTCGCCCAAATTTTCACTCGATGCCTTAATGAAGGAAAGATTCCTGAGGATTGGAACACCGCTACAATGATCCTGCTACATAAGAAAGGTGACATTGAGGATCTCGGAAACTACAGACCTATCAGCCTCCTATCAGTAGTTTATAAAATCTTCACTAAAGTTCTTTCACACCGCTTGAAGGTAACACTGGACATGGCTCAACCGAGAGAACAAGCTGGATTCAGGAGTGGCTACAGCACAATAGATCATATCCACGTGCTGAGAGAACTAATTGAAAGAGCGAGGAAATATGAACTTCCATTGTGCATGGCTTTTATCGATTATGAAAAAGCTTTTGATTCAGTGAAACCATCAGCAGTTACAATGGCTCTGAAAACCTGCGGTATTGAAGATGCATACATTAATATTATTAATAACATCTATGAAAATGCAAGTGCAAAGATTAGGCTGTTTGAAAATACAACACACGTAAAAATTGGAAAGGGAGTGAGACAAGGTGACACCATATCTCCGAAGCTCTTTAATGCCACATTGGAGGGTGTTTTTCAGTCGCTGAGCTGGGAAAACAAGGGGATAAAGATTAATGGAGATTATCTAACCCACCTTCGCTTTGCTGATGACGTAGTCATTTTTGCTACTACCCCATCAGAGCTACAGAGTATGATCCAGGAACTTGCTGACAAGAGTAAAGAAGTGGGATTAAAAATGAACTTTCAGAAGACAAAAGTGATGTTCAATGCTTTTACAAGAAATGAAGATTTATCGATTGATGGAGAAAAGCTGGAGATAACAGACACGTACGTTTATCTTGGACAGCAGATATCAAGTGAGGGTTACATTGATGAAGAAATTAATCGGCGTACAAAACTTGCCTGGAGAGCTTTTGGAAGAAACAGCATAATTTTCAAGAGCAATATGCCATTATGTCTTAAAAGAAAAGTGTTTGATCAATGCATCCTTCCAGTGCTTACGTATGGTGCAGAGACGTGGACCTTAACTAAAAGAGGCATACAAAGGCTGCAGACAACTCAAAGTAGCATGGAGAGGTGCATGCTTGGTGTAACCAGGAGAGATAAGAAGAGGAACTCGTGGATCCGAAAAATGACAAGAGTGGAAGACATCATGATCAGAGTTAAATCCCTGAAATGGCAATGGGCTGGACATACTGCCAGAAGGACAGATCATCGATGGACAGCCGAAATTTTAGATTGGATTCCAAGGGACAGGAAAAGACCCAGAAGAAGACCACATGGGAGATGGGTGGATGAAATTCGAAAGTATGCAGGGGTGACATGGAGGAGACTGGCACAAGACAGACCGTTGTGGAGGAAACTTGGGGAGACCTTCGTCCAGCAGTGGATTGATAATGGTTGACAATGATGATGATGATGATATATATATGGGATGTAAGGTCAGGTGATGCGTAACATCACAGCCTCTCCTTGACAAATGTCAACCCCGCCTTCTCGTGGTACATCCTGTTCCCACTAAAGGGGCTCTGACGACCGCCAATAGCGGTATAACTATATCATCGGGATTAGATGAAATGCTATCCCACACTCACCAACCCGCTTGGCCAGCATGGTGAGTTATGGCCAAACCCCCACAAAATGACTCCACAATTTAAATCTTGGCCCTCAGTCTCCGGTAGCTGGAATGTACCTGGCCAAGGCAGAGGCCAGTGCGACATGAAAGCAGAGGGTGCTAAGAATCCCCGGAGGACCGGACTAGGCTGCCATCTGATGCTGACCTTGGCTACGTACAACGGACGCTCCCTATCTTCTGATTCAAGGCTTCTTGAATTGGAAGAGGAACTACAAAGGATCAAGTGGGACATCGTCGGGCTAAGTGAGGTAAGGAGAAAAGGAGAAGATCTCATTAAACAGAAAAGTGGACATCTCTTCTACTATCGTGGGACAGATACTGGCAGAACTAGTGGTGTTGGATTTATAATAAACAAGAAACTGAAGGATAAAGTTGTAGAAGTTGAAAGTTCCTCTGACAGAGCTGCACGACTCGTTATCCAACTCTCGAGAAGATACCAGGCTCAGATTATTCAAACTTATGCACCCACCACAAGTCATGCTGAAGAAGAAATTGAAGAATTTTATGAGGAAATTCGTGATCTAAATAATAAAGGTAAGCAGCACTTGAAGATAATTATGGGAGATTCCAATGCAAAAATAGGGCAACGGCAACAGAATGAAACTTCAGTAGGTAAATTCGGTCACGGCAACAGAAACCAGCGTGGAAATACTCTCGTAGAGTTTGCAGAGGCAGAAGGGTTTTTCATCTTGAACTCCTTTTTCAAGAAAAAGCCACACAGGAAATGGACATGGAGACATCCAAATGGGACGACAAGTGAAATTGATTTTATTATGTGTAACAAAAAATTCGTCATAGAAGACTGCAGTGTGCTAAACAAGTTCAACACAGGCAGTGACCATAGATTGGTGAGATGTAAGATGCACCTCAACACTAAACTCGAACGTAGCAAGCTCATAAGACAAACAAAATGTATTGACATAACCAACCATAAAAAACACCATAATACCTTTAAATTGGAACTGAAGAACAGATTCTCTGCTTTAGAAGGCCTAACATCGGAAGAAGTGGATATTTCTGAAGTTAACAGAAAAGTAACCAAAGCTCATATGGAAACAGCAACAAAATTAGCTGGGTCTAAGAACAAATTGCATGTGAACAAATTATCAGGAAAAACCAAAATGTTGATGCAAAAAAGAAGAATGATGAGGACAACTAAAGAAGATGTTACTTCCAAAGTGGAATATATAGAGCTATGCAAGACAGTACGAAAACGTATCACTGAAGACGTAAGGAAATTCAACTGTGAACTAGTAAGGAAAGCAATTGAAAACAACCGAAGCCTAAAGATAGCAAAGGGACATCTCAGTAAGGGGAAAAACAGATTATGGCACTGAGAAAAGAAGATGGTTCTGTAACAAGAAATAGAGGCGAAATTTTGACAAGAGTGAAAGATTTCTACTCCAAATTATATGAAAGGGATGATACATGTACTCCAGACATCTTGAAATGTACCAGTACCAGAGTTCTTCCAGTCCTCCCAGCAGAAGTTGCACATGCAATCAAAAACATGAAGCGGGGAAAAGCTCCAGGAGAAGATGGAATTACTGTAGACATCATACAAGAAGCAAGTGGAGAAATCGAAGCAGTACTCGCCCAAATTTTCACTCGATGCCTTAATGAAGGGAAGATTCCTGAGGATTGGAACACCGCTACAATTGCCTTGCTACATAAAAAAGGTGACATTGAGGATCTCAGGAACTACAGACCTATCAGCCTCCTATCAGTGGTTTATAAAATCTTCACTAAAGTTCTTTCACACCGCTTGAAGGTGACACTGGACATGGCTCAACCGAGAGAACAAGCTGGATTCAGGAGTGGCTACAGCACAATAGATCATATCCACGTACTGAGAGAACTGATTGAAAGAGCGAGGGAATATGAGCTTCCATTGTGCATGGCTTTTATCGATTATGAAAAAGCCTTTGATTCGGTGAAACCATCAGCAGTTGCAATGGCTCTGAAATCCTGCGGTATTGAAGATGCATACATTAATATTATTAATAACATCTATGAAAATGCAAGTGCAAAGATTCGGCTGTTTGAAAATACAACACACATAAAAATTGGAAAAGGAGTGAGACAAGGTGACACCATATCTCCGAAGCTCTTTAATGCCGCATTGGAAAATGTCTTTCAATCACTGAACTGGGAAAACAAAGGGATAAAGATTAATGGAGATTATCTAACCCACCTTCGTTTTGCTGATGACATAGACATTTTTGCAACTACCCCATCAGAGCTACAGAGTATGATCCAGGAACTTGCTGACAAGAGTAAAGAAGTGGGATTAAAAATGAACTTTCAGAAGACAAAAGTGATGTACAATGCTTTTACAAGAAATGAAGATTTATCGATTGATGGAGAAAAGCTGGAGATAACAGACACGTACGTTTATCTTGGACAGCAGATATCAAGTGAGGGTCACATTGGTGAAGAAATTAATCGGCGTACAAAACTTGCCTGGAGTGGCTTTTGGAAGAAACAGCATAATTTTCAAGAGCAATATGCCATTATGTCTTAAAAGAAAAGTGTTTGATCAATGCATCCTTCCAGTGCTTACGTATGGTGCAGAGACGTGGACCTTAGCTAAAAGAGACATACAAAGGCTGCAGACAACTCAAAGTAGCATGGACAGGTGCATGCTTGGTGTAACCAGGAGAAATAAGAAGAGGAACACGTGGATCCGAAAAATGACAAGAGTGGAAGACATCCTGATCAGAGTTAAATCCCTGAAATGGCAATGGGCTGGACATACTGCCAGAAGAACAGACCATCGATGGACAGCCGAAATTTTAGATTGGATTCCAAGGGACAGGAAAAGACCCAGAAGAAGACCACATGGAAGATGGGTGGATGAAATTCGAAAGTATGCGGGAGTGACATGGAGGAGACTGGCACAAGACAGACCGTTGTGGAGGAAACTTGGGGAGACCTTCGTCCAGCAGTGGATTGATAATGGTTGACAATGATGATGATGATGATATATATATGTATATATATATTTTATTCTTTCAGAAATAATACAGTGTAACGTTCACACAAACGACACAAGACATCATGTTATCACTGGAATATCTTGTACACTTCAAGCCTCAACCAGATGCCTAAACCTCGGACAAGTATAGACGAATAATTGCTGCAGTGCCGATGATTGCAGTCTTTTGTAACTCGGCAGTTGTTATTATTTTTGTTCCAAGTCGGGTAAAGTAGTACATGAATTTGGTTGATATATTCCGTAGTGTGACGATTAGTATTGGCAGCACTGTTGTGTTTTCCTTCCAATGTCGGGTAGTTTCCATAGCCAGAGACTTGCAATTGTCTATTTTCTTCTTCTCTTTTTCCTGTACTCTACTATCTCCAGGGAAGGCAATATCGATTAAGGCCAGTTGTTGATTTCCAATCACGGTGATGTCGGGTGTTTTTGCGGTTATGTGCTGGTCAGTCTGTATTCGAAAGTCCCATAAGATTTTCACCCGGCCATTATCCAGGGCATTATCTGCTATATGTTGCCAGACCTTTTCTGAAGTCGGGAATCCAAATTTGTTGCAGAGTACCCAGAGGACCTTTTGGGCCACATCGTCCTGCCTCTTTTTGTACTATGTTGTACACGGGACAATATAGAGTAGGATTAAAAATTAACTTTCAGAAAACAAAATTGGTGGACGATGATTTTACAGGAAATGAAGATTCACCGATTGATGGGGAAAATCTGGAGGAAACCCATATCTACCTTTACTTTGGGCACAAAGGTTATGAAATGTGGGTCACATTGATGAAGAAATTAATCGGCGCATAAAACTCGCCGAGATTTTTGAAGAAAGTGCAATTTTCAAGAGAAATATACCATTATGTCGTAAAATAAAAGGATTTTATCAATACATCATTCATGAAAGAAATACGGGATTACGCCATATAATACAAATTTTGAAGATGACAATCCAATTTTTGGCGTAAATGTGACAAGTGGTTAGCATACCCGGGCGTTTTCTAGGAGACGCGGGTTCGAGTCCCGCTCCAGTACGATGAAAATTTTCAAGTTTTCGGATATTATCTGACATCCTTGTCACATTTACGCCAAAAATCGGATTGTCATCTTCAAAATTTGTAATACATCATTTTTTTTATTGGAGGTTTAACGACCACCGTGAGCAACTCAATGGGCTATAAGCAGTCGCCCGTCCCTAATTTAGGGTCACTGGTTCCAGGGAAGGGAGAGAGCCAGTGCCGTAAGATAATCACAACATCCATGCCTCACCGGGATTCGAACCCGGACCAATGATCAGAAGCCATCACTTAGACCACTGCGCCACCGGGGCGGCTAATACATCATTCCAGTTCTTACGCAAGGAAAAGACATTGAACTTAACTCAGTCCTGGAACTTACTGGACGAAGTTTGTATGGAACGTGATTGTCTGTTCTAGGAAGGCCCAACTGACCCAGTATGCATAAGAATGTAAACCAATTTAACCCTTTAACGACCATTACATCGAAACTAACACAACAGTCCGAAAAGCCCGTCTAAAATGAGTAGTATTTCCTAACCCAACTTCTTCTTTGAATTCCCTTGGCCTCCGTAGGATTAGTAGAAGTCACTCCCAGTCATCATTGCTGTCGCTAAACAAATAAGTAAAGCAGGAGTTCTCCCACCTGGGAATGTTCTGAAGGTCAGTTCACATCAGGACTAGAGATCGGAAGTTTCGTGTTTTGAACGAGCACTAATCCTTCTTTTGTTAACTTGTGAAGGGAGGGGAGAATTCCGAAATCAACTACAGACAGTTTGGGTGTTGTGATATATTCTATCACACACAAGATTTCGGTGACATGGTCGTTAAAGGGTTAATAAAGAAAAAATTTCTCATATGCTCACCGTGTACCAAACATCCTTGGAAATGAAAGACATGTTCAAATCTGTTTGACATATCAACAAGAATTTGAAGAAACTCCAAATTTCCGAATATCAAGTACATAAAGCAATTTGTTCCGCAAGTACCTTGTCTATTTTACTGACACTCGAAACACTCTGATATATATCTTAATAATACAGTATAAAAATGCACACTTCTCAGTTTTTGCCCCTTCCCTCGTAAAAACTGATAATTTATTATTCGATAATGCACTTGACACTAGGTGACCAATATTTACATTCTTTGCTTTGTACACACCAAGTGTTAACAGCAGTGTAAGAAAAAAAGTTTTAGTATTCGTGTTTTTTATGCTATGCAATTAATCATCTTCGCCTTCTTAAGTTCTTTTTTTGTTCTTTTTTATTCTTTCTTAAAGTTCATTTTTTTATAATTTTCAATACACTTGACTTAAAGTACTAAAATCAGCTTTTGTCCATTTTTTTTTATCTTTGTTCTGAAACTTCATACTGAGACAATGTCGACGGCTATTATGTTCCAAAATTAATGTAACTTCTTATTTAACATTTATAACCTCACTGCGGTGCGAATCTCCGACGCCGAATCTCTTTGGTGAATAATGAACGTGTATTGATAAATTGCGCTGAAAGCTGCTGCCTTAATCTTTGAACATTTTTTATGCTACCAGATCGTTTTTTTTTTGCTTGATACTATATGAAATACCTATTAGCTGATAAATTGTTTTTTGATATCATTTATCTTCCGCTTCCAGCTTTCGTCTCCGAAATTTTCTATCGTCCCCTCAGATTTAATTCGTTTTCATTCTATAATTATAAGGATTTCCCTGTGTCTTACCGCAATGACTCGTAGACAAATGTTTTCTGCTTTGGATGATAAGAAGCTCTCCGGTTGTTCTCTTCTCCTATCTTTTCTTACTACATTTTCCTTTTTCTTTTTCTAGTGGGTCTTCGGGGTAACTTCGAATCATTTGCCTGACTTGCTGAAGACACGTCAAATGAATCAAATGTAGAGACAGGAAATTTTCTTGACTCCTTTCCTTATTCCCGCGCATTAATCAAGTTTTTACTCTTATAATTTGAATATCCAAGAAAAACTTCCCTGCAAATTTATTTGAAAGGTCTTAAATTTCGCGGATGCTCGGTAGTGTGCAAAGTGCCTAATGGAAGCGTACAAAATATATTTTACGGAACTTGCATCAAAAAAAAAAAAAAAAAAAAAAAA